>OZ012737.1:495189613-495789613 GCA_963859935.3 Lathyrus sativus
CATAAGGACGCTTTGGTATTGGCCTGATAAATCCCCTTTTATTTGGTAATGTTGCAGGGTATTAATCGTGATTGTTTTGAAAATGCAGTTGACATTGAGATTGTCGAGTAATTGCGGTCTTGTACAAGATGTTTTCTTTTTGGTTGATGGTGCGTATCATGGGGATATGTTGGCTAAGATGCAAATTATTAAGAGAACGCAAACGCGGGAGAGGAAGTTGCCACTTCTTCCAACGATAACTCAGGGGAAAAAATCTTAGTATTTCACCAGCATCATCAGGCTCATGTTTATCTCAAGGCGACATCATAAAAATGCACGAGGCCAAGACTCGGCTTAACAAAATGGTATTTAATGATGTTCTACCTTTTCCTTACTTACAAAAAAAAAGGTGCATAAGCAGCACCATATAAGCTTCCATTGATGTCTTACATTTGCATTCTTGTAGGTAATCAAAGTAGCACATGGTGGGTCGGGGTTACACACCTGTTTGAGGAAGGGGTCACGGTACCTGGAGAGTTTATCGACGTGCCTTCCACCCTCCTTATCTTGAGAAAAGCATTAGTCAATCTAGCATATCTACCACCCAATATCCCATTATAATATTTAAAGTACTTATTTGTAATGACAAAAGAATCCTGTCATATCATCATTTGTAAGAGAAAATGCTTTGCTTTGTTATTTTTGATTTAGATGTAGCGTGACAGGATTAATGCTAAGATATGTCCTTTGGAGTTTTGAATTCATCTTTGCCCGTGTAATATCCTGAAGTCCAATTGTATTTCATAATCTGAATCTTCACTTAAATTCTGCTGTGGCCCCATATTGGTGTATAAACTTTGACGCGATGACTCAAAATATTATAGCATCTTCAAATTTTTGGAACTACAATTGATGGAAAAAAAACTCCTTGGATTTGTAAAACTGAACTATTTGAATTTGAATGCTCTTGGAAACGATGAATTCCGTCTTTTTTTAAAAAAAAATCTTGTTAAAAGTGATAATCCCACTTCATGAGCAAAACTAGCTCTGCTTGACATGTATAATCCGAAAGTTGACAGTTTCTTAGACTTGTAAATTTAAACTCTTGATTGGCCAAACCAAATCTCAGGTAAAACGAGTTAAACTCTTATCATCGTAAATCAAATACCACTTGATTATACTGCACCTGCTGGATTTCAAACACATATGAACTATCCTTGAATTTGAATCCACTCTATCTTGCGCTAAAAATCTGTCAGAGATGTCTTAAAAGGCAAGATGAACCTGCACACACTCGTTAGCCTTGACAAACACGTAGGCAAGAGCAACAATAAAAAAATGTAAGGAAATGCACAAGGAGGTGGAATCTTAAGGTCAAAAATTAGGGCGTGACAAGCAAAAACTACCACCTCCAGATTACTATTTAAAAGGGAGGGGTCATCCATATAGGGGGAGGAGACCTTAAAGGATTGATTTGTTTTCATGTAGTTCATCTCATGTTTTATATTTGAATGTCATTTTAAGTTTTGGTATCATTTTTTTTACTTGAAGTTGTATTGAACATTTTGGTATTGTAATGCACTTAATCTTCTTTATATGCTTCTTGTTCTATTTATGTTCATAATCCTTGCATTAACATAATTTTATGTGGTTGCTTGTTAATGTGTCTATGTTGCAAAATATATGATTGTGTTCATATAGATATATGTTGGTTTCGTTGACCTTGTGTTTCTCTCTTTTTGATGTTGTCAAAGGGGGATAAGAGAATGCAAAGAAAAGCAACACTTTATTACACAAAGGTTTATCATATTTTCTTTCGGAAGAAAGCATAAAATCAGGAGGAGGATGGTTCTCAAATTACTCGATAAGTTGAATATTTTTTCAATTGTTTTTCCATCATCAAAAAGGGGGAGTATGTGAGGGCAAGGTGCCCCAGTCCTTATTTTAATGATGTCAAAACATGTATTAGCTCGTACTTTGTAATTTGGACGGTATCATCGTGTCATAGCTTGTATTCATGCTTTACAATGCACAAAGTATTCTAAAGTCATGCGCCTATACATATAGGAGCATCCCATATATGTTTTGTATGCATTTGATCATGTTAGGAAACTTAGGTCTTCACAAACATGGCTTAGGTGGTCCAAGATATCAGCAAAAACTTGTTTTTGGAAGTTTCAAGTGTTTGAGTCGACTCAAAGCCCTGCTTAGGTCGACTCATAAAAGTTGATTTTTTATCTTTTGCTCTCGGGTCCACTTGCGTCGACCCTCTGGTCAACTCATACTGTGACCATTTTAATTTGTCTTTTTGAAGCAAGCTTGTGTCGACGCATGGCCCTGTCCTGGTCGACACATAACTTAATTTTCTACATAATTTGCATTCGGGTGTGCTCGAGTCGATCCCCTCTCTTGCTTAGGTCGACCGTTCGCTGACTTATGACTATTTTTCTGATTTGATATGTTTTAAAATGGTGTTATGTTTGTTAGTTTGTCAAGGCATCATATATATTCATTTTGTCTTATCATTTCAACATACTACAAGAAAATTGAAAGATATACATTGAATTGTTTTCATCATCTTCATCCCCATTCTTGCATTTTCTCAACAATTACACATAACAATTTTCGTTGATCCTTTTCATCATTGAGGTGATAACTTCCAAACGTAGGATTGTGTATCTCGTTTGGGTTGAGATTTCGGTAGGTTTTTCTTGAATGAAACCTTTAGGGTTTTTTCCTCTAAGATCTTGATAATTTGGGGTTTTTTGCACAAGTCTTTGCTTCACAGATTCAGCCGAGTGAAGGGGATTGAAGAACAGTGAGTTTGTTCAATCAAGTAGCATTAACCAGAGGATTGTGTAAGGAATATTTGAATTTGAACGATGTATGATTGAAATCAACCGAGGCACTTGATTCGTCTTGAATCAAGGAGAGAGAAGACATATTATCAACATCAACAACTAGGTTTAAGTGTGTGGTGACTATTGATTCTCTTGCATAAACTTTTGCAACAAGATAATACATATCTCACTTCTAGTTTTAGAATTGGGGGTAGACGTATCCTAAGCGAGGAGGAAAGGAGAACTGCCTAAACAAATTTGGTTTTGTTCTCTCTTTCTCTATCTCTTTATTTTGAATTGTTTATATTTGTGTAATATTAAGTTTACATTTTATAAGTCATTGGAAATTGGACAAACTAAAGTGATATTATTTGTATTGAGTAATCATCAAACTACTGATTTTGTTTCTCATTAAACTTGTTGTTCTATTTGGCTTGTCGCATATCTGATCTTTTCGATAACAATTCGTTTAGACGACTTGGTTTCTCGGCTGCTTCCGCACAATTTTTAAGCGCCGACTCTTATAATAAATTAGTGATCAATTCAACCCCCTTCTAGATCATTGGCATCATCTAACAAAAAACAAATTAAGCATCACTTGATAATGAAAAACAAGCTAGACATGGTTCAAGACATAAGGTAACAACCAAGGGTTCATGTCAAAGGTTCATTGATAAATGCAAGACAAGAAGCATGTTTAACAACATGGAAGGAAGGAACATCACAAAACATAAGTCATGGTATATAAATATAAGCAAAAATCACAAAGATCATAAGTACATAAGTGGACACAACACTTAACCCTAATGGTAAATAAAATGCATACAAGATGAGAAACAAAGTCATGGTAAGCACAAAATTAATCCTAAACCTAGGAGACATAAGCATAGTTACAACATTTGTGTACATGGAAGACAAACTTGAACATGATGACAAAATGGCACATTTACTCAAACTGGGAAACAAAGGCACAACATTTTACATGGTATAGGACATAACACAAGATCACACAAACATGAAAAAGTCCTAAGGAACACATAAAACTGGACATGTTTTCAACATCAATAAAATGGGTAAAATAAATAACATTTCTGGAATTTTTCCACATGTTCATAAAATAGCCATAACAAATAATGGGTATGCAAAAAATTAGCTAAAAAAAAGTGAGATATGATTGAAACAAAATAAAAATAAAAAACATAAAATGTACAAGTGATAAAAAAAGAAGGGAATGGTCCAAATGAGGTTTGAACCCAAGCACCTTGGTTCACTGCCTAAAACCTAACCACTGGCCAACTTGCTTGGCCTTGAAAGAACACGCGTGCATTAAATAATATATGAAGCCATGATGCAAAACATGGAAAAATTAACCAAAAGGTTTGGGGCGAGGGGGATTCAAATCCCAAACCTTATGCACATAACATACTCTCTTGGAACATCCTCTACAACTTTCATGTTTTGAATTTTTCTTGAATCAATTGGGATCATAGTGAAAAATGGCCAACAAGTGAGTCACTTTACAAGGCAGATTTTGCTGGAAATATTTCTAAGTGTTTTGGTTCAAAAAGTGATGAACCCTCCACTTCATGGCTTAATATCTCCTCAACTATGCATCTTTTGAAAATCAACCTGTTGCACCCCAAAATTTGCCTAACCTTTTTCTTACTTGGCTTTTGTTTCATTGCATTAGCATATCATTGGTCTAGCATTTTCATAGCATAACATTATTCATTTAGCAGGGGATCAAGTGTGGTTTATATCAAGAGGAGCCTATCTAGAGGTCTTATTCAAGCTTGAGAGGTCACCAAAGTCATCAGAAAGTGGGTTATGTTCTAGAGAAGTTTGGATGCTGGTATGTGGTTCATCTCCTGACTTGTGGGCCAATTGAAGACCATAAGTGGGTTGTGAAGCCTTGATCATGGATAGGATATGTGGATAGAGCTCATGGAGTGCCTTGAGGGTCATGGTGGAGCTCAGTCAAGTCATTATGCTAAGAGTGAAGAGCCACAATTGAAGGTGTTGCAATTAGGGTTTCACCTGGTCAACCTTGAGTCAACTGTGCAATTGGAGGAGATTAAGACTTAATTCTAAGTCTTTGTGATCATGGAAAGTTGTGTTGAGATACATGAGGTGATATTCCAAGATCAATTCAAGAAGGATCCAAAGTGTGAGGAGTTGCTAAGTCAGGGTTCCCAATGTGAAATCCCCTATTTAGTGCATGACTTCAAGACCACTTATCTCAAGATACAAGTTTCATCTCAACTTTTGGCCAACATGGAACTTGTAGAGCATTTTCTTAGCTTTAATTTGAGTACTAGAAGTCCTTTATTGGATTTATAAAACTCAAGTTATGATCCAGACAAGTTACAAGCCATCAGATGAATGTGAAATTTGTCTGTGAAAGTTCACCAACTTCCAAGGCACTTTTGACCTAGAAGGATGTTTCCCCTTATCGCGGTGAAAATCGGATACCAAACTATTGATTAGTTTGAATCTTTAATTCATTTTGCAACCGAACTTTGATTTGTCCAAAGAAATGGATAAAGATCGAAATTCCCACAATGCAATGCAAATGCAAGCTAGAGAGTTTTAGGTTCGGGGGTTGGTTAAACTTAGGGAAGGTGCTAGCATCCTAAGTTTCTGTAGTACTCTACAGGAACCTCTTATTTTATATTTTTTTATTGCTAAAGTTTATCTGCTTAAAGGTATAAAAGACCTAGGGGATTGATTCTAAGTATACTCGATAAGATATCGCATCTTATGCCTACATATCCTTACGGGAGTGGAATCAGAGTATTTTGTAGTTCTCCTAAAGGGTTTGAGGAGTTCTTTGACTGTGGTCAAAGTTCCTACGGGTTTGGGGTAGTTGATTGATTGATTTTAGAAGAAGAGACGAGTTGTCATTTTAAGAGAGATTTAACCGCCACAAGTTGTAGGAAAATAGTCTTTGCATTGTCTTAAGAGAAGGGGTAAAGTACTCGGATATTGATCGACGACGTACGCCTCTATCTCTCTTAAGGCAAAGTTCCTACGGTATTGATTGTAATTGATGTGGGGTGGAGATTCTATCTCGCTTAAGATGATTAACACCTATTTCTCTTATTGTGTTTGAATATTGAATTGAGTTGTATTGTTTTTTTTCTATGTTGTAAAGTAAAGACAAAGGGGCTTAACTTGAATGGGATCAAGGATCAAAAGGGATTATGATGCAAATGATGTGCACTACACATGATTGTTGAATCATGTGTAGGTTTTTCCTTTGGACGAAATGCGGTGTGATAAGATAAATGCGGTAATGTAGATTGCTGTAAAATAAATTGCGGAAATAGTAATGGGCAAATAAGTAAAGCATACACATACGCATGAAAGCGCTAGGTGAGTGTAAGTTAAGTGAATACGTGAACGGAGTGTAAGCGTGCATGATTGGATTATATTTTACGATGTGAGTTGATTTTAGTTGGTCGATTTTAAGTGAGCAATTGATTTTAGATGAGATTAAATATAATTAAGGTCTAAAGTTGAATAAGACGTTATAATGATTTACTTATTATCTAGAGCTTAGGTGAAATAATATATTTATAAAAAAATGAATCTAACGTGAAAAGAATTAATTAAAATAAAAAGTTGTTTTTATTATGTACTCCTAAAAAGTTTTAATATTAATTAGGTAAAAAGGCAATTAGGTATAAATTATGAAAGGTTTTTAATGAGTAAACAAATTATCTAATAAAATGTTATTTTAAAAAGATTAATTAATAATTAGCACAATAATTTTAGGTAAATAAAAGAGATTTTATTTTTAAAAAAATGGCCTAATTATTTAAGATAAAAGATTGATTTATATTAGTTTAAACAAAAATAATAGAATAAATCATTATTAAATAAAATAAAATAAAACCTAAGAAACTATATGATAAAATTAAATAAACCGATTTATTAAATAGTTATAAGTTATTTTAAAAAGGGTTAACTAATTGTAATAAAAAAAAGTTGATTAATTGGATTTAAAAAAACTATTAACTAGTATGACTTATTAAAAGATTAATTAAATAAAAATAAAAAAAACAAAAACTGATTTGATTAACGGAGAAGTTATTAACTTAATTTTTTTAAAACGATTAGTTAGAAGGGTTAAGTGTTGATTAAAGAGCTATTAGTTAAAAATGATTAAAATAAAAAGTGATTAAAGGGTGATTATCGTTTAAGTGCAGTGGGTGTGTGATTTGTGTGTGTGATGAAGGTGAAAGGAAAGTAACAATCTGCAGAAACAAAAACAGAGTAAAGCGAAATGCGGAGAACCCTAGGTTCCCTTCCGTCTCCCCCCAAATCAATCCCCAGTGCCCTCATCTTCATCCCTTCAATCGCGATCGATCCTCTCCCCTCATCAAGTTTCGAACCTGAAAACAAAACCAGAAGCAATCAATAGTTTAAGAACATGGAGAAGAATAGAGCGTTACCGAAGGTTGATGGTCACAGCTGCGTTGGAGATGACGAGAGTATGATGTTCCGCCCGTTGAACTCGCGGCGGTGTGCGGTGGCTTCGTCCACGGAAAAGATAAGTATCCTTTCTTCTCAATCTAGGTTTGCGAATTGGCTTTTGCGGTATTTTCGATCCCATACGATAACTTTTTTTTTCTCAACCATTCTCTCCTTCTATGTGGCCTCCTTTTATAGGTCTCTGATTGAAAATATCTTTAAATGCATGTTGAATGCTGATTTGAATGTTGATTGGATTTTCCAATCTGGGATAAATTAGGTTTGAAAATTTCCCTTTTTCGTCTGATTGTAATGATATCTGTTAATGAAAATTCCAAATTGTGATCTCTTGTATCAATCTGATTAATGTCGTGTTTTAATGATCTGAAGATTTGATTTGGTCTGAATCGAATCTTTTTTTCAAGCGGATATTCTCTGATGATTTTACTAACTCTGGATTTGTGACTTGGCAGGTGTGGGTAGCGGTTTGTCTTGGGCCAGGGGAGGAATTAGCAACCCAGAATAATAAACTTGCATCTGATACATTTTGCACCGAACTCAACCAATACGCTTTGTGGTGAACTGCAAACTCTTCTGATACTCTTTGGTGAGGGCTCCCACGAAAATGTTGGTGGTGATGAGTAGCAACTTCAAATGTCTCTTTTGCGAGCAAGAGCTGAACACTGGGTATGTTGTCTTATGGAATGAGGGTGTTGGCAGCTGCAACCACGCGAGTGAGGAAGAGCAAGGTTGTTGGTTCTCTTTCTATTCCAATCTCTACTCTTATTTTCAGGCCAAACTGAATGCGTATCTAAGATTGCTTTCTTCTTTTTCACGTACTGGATGATGGTGTTTGGGGGGAATTGGAGTAACGCATCGCGCACGTCATTGCTCTCATCATGGTTACCAACTGATCAAAATCAAATTGTAGGAGCTAGTGGCTGGGAGCAAGAGAACAATATCCAAGAGAGCACACAACACTACGGGTGCGTCATCGATTTCTATGTCATCTTCGGCTTATCAGTTACTTGCAACTTAATTCCTCTTTAACACAACCACACCAATCAAAGTTCCAGGACATCGCTGCTACCAACATTCCAATAACAGTACTACAACCTTGTTACTAATGAAGACATTTCTTAAGAGATTTTTCACGCATCAGAGCCTCAGAGGTAACCTAACTCCTTTTTCATCCTTAAAACTATTGAAGTTGATCAATAATGGCATTGACATCAATACCAATTGCAGCATATTTATGTGGTTCTGTTGTTATCTCGCAGGCATTGTCTTCATTGGCACATTGCAGTCAGAACTATAAGCTTTAATCTCTTGGCACAAAGGTGGCGTATTGTAATGATGATGACTGCGTTTTCATTCTTGTTCTGTTTTGCTCTTCAGTCACATAACTTGTGCTTTCCTCTATTAAACTTAATCGTGCTTTGTATGTTGTTGAGTTGATTCACAGATTTACTGGTTGTATTCATCTTTCTTAACAGGTTGCATAGGGGAAATGTGTCCAGATGAGGTAAAGTCTTGAGTGCGAGGACTTTGAGAAGCGTGGCTAGGAAATGGTGCAGGGTGCTCATCGCGTCTTATGGTAATAGTCGTTTTTGAAGTACAAAATAAAATTGGTATGCTGCTGTGATGGTACTGCAGAGCTTTTGATCTCTTAGCTGCCTTCGGTTTCGACTAACATTCGTTAACTCTTGTTGTAACAGGGTTTAATGAAACACCAAGTTGGGGCTGGGATTAGCACATCCATGTGAGATTGTTGTGGTCACGATAAGGCAAGATTCTGGTCATTCCTTGTTCACAACTTAAATTAGTGTTAATCTTTGAAAAAAACACTTGAACATTTCCAAATGCTTCAAAACAGTTTCAATGTAAATCATGTAGCATCACTTACAATCCTCAAATCGCACCTTAAAGCAATGTTGACTTAGATGCAGGTATCGTTCTGTAATGGATTGGAATCTTGTGAAGATATGTTCGTCATTACTTCATGGGGACAGTGCCTCTAGACTGCAAGCGTGCTGTAGAAATTCTTATGATGGTGGATTGTCTTCGCATAAATCTCCAGCAGAGCAGTATATCAAATCGAGAGGGTAATGAACAACTGGCCTGTTTGCAGAACTTTGCTTTCCTTGCCCTGCTGATGATGCACACCTGCTAAGTTAAATGATGTTGCTAAGTGTATTAACTGATGTGCTAATGTTGCAGGTACATGAGATTGCCTTGTTTGATTTGCACAAAGCACAAGCAATGAGGATGCATCCCAGTGCTACGACCATTTTTTCAATATCATGGCGCTGAAATCAGTGGAAAACGCTCATCAACATCTAGTGCACATCATGGCTTAGTTTAACCGTTCATGGCATAAATAGAGTCGAATGCGGAAAGCTTGCAGCAAATGGATGCTGAAAATATTTTCTCTGTCAATCTCGTTTGGAGGTCCAACATATATCAGACGGTCGAAGCGTCCGTGTCGTAAAAGAGCAAGGTCATGGTAGCAGCAGTGTGTTTCTCCCTCGTTCTAGATAAACCACTTATTCCAAGAAGTCTTTACTAGAACTTTAATGGATGCAGCTCCAATGAGTTTCAAAACTCCCTCAACAAACATCTTCCGTGTTTCTCCTTTTGACTTGCAAGTGTTCACTTTTTTGTTGGATTTGTTGATGACTTGTAGTTTGTAGTTATCTCTTAATTAAGTGAACTTGTATGAACAATAACTCTTCGGCTTGTATATCCAATTCGCTTCTTGTTATCGTTATTAGCTTGTAATACTTTCTTAAATGATATTATGTCACTAGTTGCTTCATGCTCAAATTACCAAACATGTAAATCCATCTTTGCCTTAAGGTTGTGTACGGTATCTTTAAATATTTGTAGCGGTAAATGATGCACCTGAAGCTTGGTGTTTGTTATCATGAAAGGGGGTGTAGTGTACTTTCCATAATAAACTAATCCTTATAAGCCAAACTCAATAAAGGAAAACTTTGCCACTTGGATCACAGTTGAAGATAACGAATCAACTTGACTTTGAGAAAATCCTTTGAATTTTGGAAATCCTTCCACAATTTAATCTTGATACGTAGGTTTAAGTCTGGCTTGGACTGGGGATGTATAACAATAAATTGAAACCGAATTGCACTTTCGTGACGGCACCCACGCTCAAGGTTTATGAAACGTATCTGTACACCTCCAACATTTATGCTTGACACCAATGGCCTTGATAACCTGAACCTTGAGGTTCTTGGCAGTAATAATTCACACTTGACATCATTGTATCTGCACAAATCTGTTAGTCATAGAACACGCTTGTATAATAAAATAAATAAGCAAGAAGTAAGCACAAATAGGTGGGACTTAATGGTCAAAAATTAGGGTGTGACAGATGCCCCTATTTAAGTTACTTCTATCCAGAGATATGGAGATTGAAATCTTCTTCTCGACGAGAAAGAAGGGACTTAAATATAAACATTGCATGAATTTTTGGCCTTAAAATGCCACCGAATGTAAATGATATGCAATGATATGAGAATGCAAAACAGACAGTTTTGTGAGGGAGAAAGGTCACATGGGATGGACAGGACACAACACGCGGAACAAAAGAACAGCAGACCTCACGAAAAGGGACTCTACGGGGACAGGAAACAACCACCAATGGGGAATCTCCCTAGTATAACAGTAGCACATACACCAAGGATATGGCGATTTAAGTGACAAGTGAGAAATTTGTAATCGAAGGGTAGCTTATTACTAACATGGAACAATCCAGATGGCGGTAAGAACCATATTGACCTTTTTGAATAGTTCAGTTTTGTTTCGTATTCTTTTTCTTCTCTTCCTTTTCTGTATTATATCTTTGAAATCCAACTGGAAATAGCAAAATGTATAACCTCCCCGAGCATCATGGTATGGGTACCATGAGCTGGTCTCAGTCTCTGATGTAGAACCTCCCCGAGCGTCATGGTATGGGAACTATGAGCTGGTCTCAGTCTCTGATGTAGAACCTCCCTGAGCGTCATGGTATGGGAACCGTGAGCTGGTCTCAGTCTCTGCTGCAGAACCTCTCCGAGCGTCATGGTATGGGAACTATGAGCTGGTCTCAGTCTTTGATGTAGAACCTCCCCGAGCGTCATAGTATGGGAACCACGAGCTGGTCTCAGTCTCTACCTGAAGTGATGAAAACTCATGAGAGTATCTTCACAGGAAATCATAGATTTTTGCAGATTGTAGATGTCATTGTAGATTTGTAGAACTTTGTAAATGTCGTTGTACATTGTAAATGTAGATCTTTGTAGACGTAATCTGTAGATGTGGAATTTGTAGATGTAGTTCGTTATAGATGTAACTTGTAATGTAATCTGTAATGTAATGGAGATCGCAAAGCTTCACCGGGGATCTTCGGAAGAGATGTGAGCCGGTTGAATTGTAATGTATGTCTTCTCAAATAAAGGGAGACTAATGTGATAAACTTCCTCAACTTCTTCGGGGAGATGTCACTTGATGGAAATAAACTTGTGTGATGCACTTATTGGGGAGTTCATCCCTGAGGAGAATCTTTGTTGTAGTTGTAAAATATTATTGTGAACCCTCAAATAAAGAGAAGTGTTTTGTAATGTCTTCGTCGGACTTCTCTGATGGTTTTGTGAAGCGATGCCATTTGGTGAGTTGATAATGTTGGAGAAATCACTGAGGCAAGATAAACTGTCTTGTGGAAAATATCGTTGGTCGTCTTGAATAAGATCTTGGTCAAAACGAGTTGCTTAAATAAAGAGATTATTTATAGTCCAAATGAATATACTTGAGAAAGTCTTGTGATGTTGCTGGAGCAATGTCTGTCTTTGTAAATATTCTTCGGTCGTACCCTTCCTGGGGAATAAAGTGCAAAATAAATGCACACTTAATCCATGTACAAAAGTTGGAATGTCCACAATGCGATTGCCAAGGACCGAAATTCAATTTGGGAAGTAGCCGAAGAGAAATTGTCAAGCAAGACTCGACCATTGAGGTATGAACTCAAGTGGAATTGTACTAAAACAACCGTCTTCCATGAGGGTCGAACTTCATGGGGAAAGTAGAAATATTGTGCTCGTTCTTCCTAGGGCTGACAACTTTATTTGGAGGGATAATACAAACCCAAACGCTTGGAGATAACCACGGCCAAAGCGATAGAATAGAAAACACAAAGAGATACAAAAAAAACATGCACATGCCATGCCGTCTATCTATATGCTATGCGTATGTTGACAAACTGGGAGAGGCGAAGAAAAACGTCTCGAATGGAAAGGTATCCAAGCAAAATCTCCGCAGACCCCTTACCACCTACAAAGAAAGTAACCTGTACGGAGATAGTCCTCATCCCCGAATAAAATAAATATCCTCTTGTCTTGGAGAATCACATATGATTGTCGTTCCTCCATGGATGAGATAAACGCCCATGGTCCTCCTTTTGTTATTCATGTATCAAGTAAAACATAAAGTTTTGAAAAAGTTTAAATCAATCTGGATTTTGCTATCAAGAATAAAGACTTTTGATAAATGAAATTTTTTTATTGAATGATGGTCAGCAGAATGGCGCGACCCCAATGTTACAGTGTTGGAAAATAATAGGGATTACATCAAGGGAATAATAACTTGCTCTTCCTAAGTTAACGAGAACTCCCCGAGTTCTAAGCAAAATACTTCTTAACAACGTCCGTATTCACAGGGCGAGTGATTTCTTCTCCATCCATTGTTGCCAACATCAGAGCACCTCCTGTCAAAACTTTTCTTACTACATATGGTCCATCATAGTTCGGGGCCCATTTTCCTCTGACGTCGGTGAGGAAAGACTGAATCTATAAACTCCAAAGGTATAGTCAAATTCATCTGAAATAAAGCCTGGATCTTCCATATAGGGTTCATAATCTTTGTAAGGAATGGAGGACCTTGCAGAACCATTTGATATGTAGCCTTCAAGCTCTTCCTATGACACAACATTAACCTGAGGATGATGGACGAATCCTCCACTATAGAACACTTCATTAATCAGCGGAAACCCTTGACTCTTGGTAGTTTGTTGAGCAGCACTGCTGGTGAAACCAAGACCTTCCTTATTTCTGTTTTCTGGCAAAGACAACACCTTTCCCCAAATTGTCTGATGACCACTATTCACTACTCGCTGCGCGTCTTTAAATGATGACATAGATGCCTGAGATTTACGGACACCCTCGCCCACAATAGACAAAGCTTGAAATTGCGTACCAACTTCATCCTCAGCTTCAACATATGAGAATGATGACAAATGACTCACCTCTAAGGCTCGTTCCCCACAAACTGTAACCGTTTTCCCTTCGAAAACATATTTCAATTTCTGATGCAGAGTAGACGTAACTGCCCCAGCCTCATGTATCTATGGCCTCCCTAGCAAACAGCTATAGGCGGCACGAATGTCCATGACCTAAAACATGATCATAAAAGTCTGCAATCCAATAGTCATCGGCAAATCCACCTCACCAATTACTGTTTTCCTCGACCCATCAAAAGCCTTGACAATAACATGACTTGGCCTCATCGGCGATCCATGATAGGATAGCTTAGATAGAGTAGTTTTAGGCATCACATTTAGAGAAGATCCAGTATCAACCAACACACTGGACAGAGAGTCGTTTCCGCAGTTCAAAGAAATATGTAAAGCCATGTTATGTTTCCTTCCTTCCTATGGGAGATCATCCTCATTAAAACCCAGATTGTCACATGAAGTAATATTACCAATGATATTGTCAAACTGCTCCATGGTCACATCTTGTTCAACATATGCTTGTTCTAATATTTTCTGGAGAGCTTCTCTATGAGCCTCAGAACTCATCAGCAATTGCAACACAGAAATCTTCGACGGGGTTTGCAGGAGCTGATCTGCAACCTTATATTCACTCCTCTTGATCACCTTTAGACACTCATCTGAATTGGAAAAATTGGATCCACCATATTTCCCCACAATCGGATCCTTCGAGCCTGGTTGTTCCAATGAGACCTCTTTTTCTTTCGGTGGTACAGTCGGGTAGACTCGACCATTCCTTGTTACTCTGCTGACATCTGCAATGTTAACTACTGAAGGTATAGTGGGTAAAGGCACTTCCTTTCCATTCTCCAACATTGTAGCGTTGTACCTATATGGGATAGCCTTACTGGAAGTATAAGGGACAGGTCCAGGCACATTGATTACCAACGGGGTAACAGCCGATTTTCTGCTATTATACACGATTTCGATACGCTCCACTTCTTTAAAGTGAGGCACTATAACACAAACCTCTTAGGCCCTTTCAAATGAAACTTTCTGACCATCATATGCCAAACAGTCTTGAATCATGTTAACAGAGGGTGAACCATGCGGGGGTAACAGATTAACTTGCACATTTGG
The DNA here is from genome assembly GCA_963859935.3 of Lathyrus sativus. NCBI lineage: Eukaryota > Viridiplantae > Streptophyta > Magnoliopsida > Fabales > Fabaceae > Lathyrus > Lathyrus sativus. The sequence goes on from OZ012737.1 coordinate 495,204,314, forward strand.
GTCGGAATCTTTAAAGGACAAAATTCCGCATTTAATGAGCCTCTGAACATCTGCTTTCATACCAAAACAACTCTCAATATCATGCCATGGAGCATCCTGATGGTAAGGGCAAAACTTGTCAGCTCTATAAGAAGGAGGAGGATTTGCAGGAACCATAGGTGGAGCTTTTGTTTAAATATGACCCTTCTGGACCAAAGCTGGAAATAAATCAGCATATTTCATAGGAATAGGATCAAAGTTTACCTTTCTATAAGCACAACCTTGATTGTTGAATAGCCGATTCTGTTGAGGATACTGCGGATTTTGCTGAGGCTGTGGCTGTTGATCACTGGGGGACTGAGGTTGCTGATACGACTGCGGACTTGGTTGAGGCTGATAAGCTGGAGCATTAAACACTGGTGATACGACAGCAACTTGGTGTGATGGCGAATACCTTTTTCTAAATTGTCCCTTTTGAATGGCATTTACACCTTGCTCTTTTTTCTTCACAAAACCACTCCCATACTTCTTAGGAGCAATCTCTTCTTTAGCCAATCTTCCTTCACGAACACCTTCTTCTAAGCGCATTCCCATGTTAACCATTTCAGTAAAGTCACTAGGTGCACTGGATACCATCTTCTCATAAAAGAAAGGACCAAGGGTCTTCAGAAAAATCTTGGTCATCTCTTTTTCTTCTAATGGTGGTGTGACTTGCGCGGCCAACTCGCGCCAACGTTGAGCATATTCCTTGAAACTCTTCATATCTTTCTGCGTCATAGCCCTCAATTGATCACGGTCAGGTGCCATATCCACATTATACTTATACTGCTTGACAAAGGCTCCCCCTAGATCATTGAAAGTTAGAATCTTTGCATTATCCAGCCCCATGTACCACTTGAGTGCAACACCTGTCAAACTGTCTTGGAAGTAATGAATGAGCAGTTGATCATTATCAGTTTGGGCAGACATCTTCCTGGCATACATAATAAGATGACTCTGAGGGCAAGTATTCCCCTTGTATTTTTCAAAATCAGGGACCTTGAACTTCGGCGGAACGTTAACATTTGGGACCAGGCACAGCTCAGAAGCGCTCTTGCCAAACAAATCCTTCCCACGAAGAGCCTTCAACTCCTTTTGCATTTCAGAAAATTGGTCCTGAAAACCATCCATTCTTTCTTCCAAACCCACAGTTTCGGTCGGCGACCCTTGTAGAATTGGCTCATCCAGAATATACTTAACATCGTTTACATATGGAGATGTAGTAGTCATCACAGCAAAAACTACAGGAGTAGCTTGAAAAGTGGTCACAACAGGGATCTCGGACACAGATGGACGACAACCGGTTGAAAAGAAATTGGGAGACAAACCCCACAGGAAACCTTGAGGCATACTGTAGGACATTTCAGCAACAGAAGACACCACTGGGACCGGTGTTGGCGTCACTTCAGAGATCACGGTCCTCGGAACTTCTTGGTTGTTGATCGAGGCTTGATTGGACAAAGCTTCGACTAAACCATTCAACCTCTCCAAACTTTCCTTCAGAACTGCAACTTCATCACGGAGTACTCTGTTCTCTTGTTCGAGTTGATCCATCTTCTGGCATTGACTAGCTCGAGTGTTGTATCGGTGATTCAGCTTGTCTGCGGAGATGAAGCAAGAGTGAGACCTTGGAATGCAAACGATGATATGCTTATGCAAAATGCAAATGAGTATGAAACTTCAAGAAACTCAAATTGTTTTCCGGTATTGTAACATTGGAAAAAAAACTTATTTTATTTTGATATTCGAAGCATTCCAAAGCAGAGTACTCTTTTAAGAGTTTATTACATTGAACCAAAAGCAAAAGAGAAACTTGGAGATCTACTCTTTACGCTCCTTCTGTGCGCGAAGTTCTTCTTCTAACTGACTGACGCGTTCTTGTAATTCGGCCTTCTCACTGATGAGTCGATCGACACATTCCTTCCAAGCCATAGCAGCTGGGGGAAGATCATCTCCGACGACAGTTCCGGAAGAGGTGTGAGAAGAAAATAAGTCCTATCGCGCTTTTCTCTTCTTTGCAAATTCTATCTCTGGCAGCTTCTGGGACTTCTCTTTCTCTACCTTGAGGGTGAAAAACTTGTTCCTCCAAGCGGCTTTCAGTTTTCGAGCCTCATCCAAAGCGGCCTTCAATTGATCTACTTCGCTCACATCGAACCAATCAGGATCATGAAAAGCCAAAACTATAGGTTCATGGAAAGAAAACGACATCTTGAGGTCGAGAGCTCTTTCTCGCACCCAATGTAAATATTCTTCGGAGACATCACAGTTGGGGTATCCTAAAGCAGTCACTCCTGCCTTATTGATGTATCTCCATGCATAAATTATGAAGGTCTTCAGGTCTGGATCTTTTCCTTCCTTGAGAAAGATTCCTTCTAACAGAGCTTGGTCAGGTACTTCGATCATAGGATGACCAAATTGGAGGCGAGCCAAAGCAGGGTTGTAACTTATGCATCCTTCTCTCCCAATAAGCGGTATGTTAGTAAATCCTCTGATGCTAGGAATCATACACATACCTCCATAGGTAGGGTCGTACCACACAATGTCAGAGTGAGTAAGGGCCATAACTATCTCGGACCAATGGGGAGACTCTTCCTCTTCCCAAATAGACGGGTGTCGAGTTAGGCGAGCAATGAACCATGAATACATCAAAGCGGTACAACAAACAATATGTCCTCCTCCTTCAGCATTCTTCAAATGGATGGAATAATATGTTTCAGCTAACAAAGTAGGGACTGGGTTCTTAAGGATGAACAACTTAATTGCATCCATGTCAACAAAATCGTCGATCTTTGGGAACCAGAAAATCCCATAGACCAACAAAGCAAACGTGGCTTCTAAGATAAGGACTTCTCTCCTTTCAGCATGGTAACAGACCTTTTCAATCAGGAAATTAGCTGGGAATCCAAGGACTCCTTCCTTGGTGGTTAAGTACGTCTGAACATCTGCTAAGCTGAGATGAGTAGCGTTTGCAATTTCTTGGTGATTGGGTACGTCCTCCTGGCCGGTGAATATAGGTCGGGCCGTCATGGGCATCCTCAAGAAATCAGAATACTCTTCCAGAGTTGGCATCAACTGGTAATCTGGAAAAGTGAAACAATGGTACAACGGATCATAAAACTGAACAAGGGTCTCCAACAGCCCTCATTTCATCTTGAGTTCGAGAAAACGGAAGACTTCTCCATATTCTGTGGCGAAGGCGTGACGGTTCTCGATGAGATCTGCTAGTTCTCTCAAGCTTTCAATGTTAGGACTCTGAAAAGTGTACTCCAATGCTTCTCTCTTGAAGTCCATGGTTACAATACCTGAGAAATAAAATTCAGTTTCTTGAAATGAATAAAGAAAGAATGCAATGCGAGATGAGTAGGACTTCATGGGATCCCAACTATTTATAAACATTGCGGTAAAAGAAACGTTTTTTATTAATTTTGAAACGGAATACAAATAATTGCTTTTAAAAGTCCCAAATAAATAGCTAAATAAAAGCTAATGAAAACCCTAAAGAAGCGTTGAATTCCGCTGTTTGAGCTCCTCTTCCAGCTGGGTTTTCTCACAGATAAGGTTGTCCATAATCAGCTTCCAAATAGTACATTGTGGGTCGGAGAAAAATAAATCCTCCATGACTTTCCTCTTCTTGTGGGGAAGTAACTCTTCATCCTTCAACTGTAACTGTTTCTGAAGTTCATCCTTCTGTTTCTAAAGTTCATCAATCTCTGCAATAGACACTAGATACTTGTTCTTCCATGACTCTAACTCATGTTGCGACTTCTTCAAAGCAACCTCTAATTTCTCAGTTTCGGACATAAAGACATAAGTGGGCTCCCTTCTCGGAGGTATAGGATCTTGACGAGAATAGGGCATCTTCAATTTGATTTCTCTCTCTCTAACCCACTGAAGGTAAGGCTCCAAGGATGCACAATTAAGTTTCCCAAGGCTTCTCTTACCTTTCTTATGCAAATGACCCCATGCAGCCAAAATATTGTCTCGGAGTTCCTTGTCATCCCTGAAGAAAATGCTTTCCACTTGAACACTCTTTGGTGGCTCCTTCAACGGGAATCCCAACTATCGACGAGCTAAGACTGAATTGTAACTGGTCCCTCCATTAAAACCGAGTAACGACACATTAGCAAAGTCACCACAACCATCAATAATTAAAGTCCCATCATACACTCGGTTATAACAATCAATATCTGAGTGGGTCAACGCCATAACTCTCGGAGACCAAAGTTCCTTGCCGATATTTGTAAAAGAGCTGGACTTCGGTAAGTGTGAAATAAACCACTTGTAAAGCAAAGGTACACAACAGGTAATCATTCCTCCACCATAAAGATTTCGGAGATGTACAGAATGATAAGTATTTCCTAATAAAGTTGGCACTGGATTATTCTTTAGAAAGATCTTGATGGCATTAAAGTCGACAAACCCTTCAAATCTTGGGAATAGAAACACTCCATAAACGAGTAAAGCAAAGATTGCTTCGAACGGGGTCTTGTTCGTATAATCAGCATAAAACATAGCCTTGCTGATTAAGAAATCTGTAGTTAAGCCTAAAATACCACCCTTACTAATTAAGTTTCTTCTGACGTCGGATACTTTCAGATAAAGAGCTTTAGCAATATCTCTTTCCTCAGGGTCCTTCTCCAAGAAAGGGAAGGGAGATTTTTCTAGAATAGGTAGACCAACCAAAAAAGAATACTCTTACAATGTAAGCAATAGCTGAAATTCTGAGAATGTGAAACAATGATAATGCGGATCATAAAACTGCAATAAAGTGGAAAGGAGTCCTTCGTTTACTTGGCGGCTCAATAAAGATATCAGCTTCCTATACTTGCTCTTGAACTTCCCTTGGTCTTCAATCAAGGTCACCAACTCCTTTAGGTCATCCAATTTAGGACTTTTAAAAGTGTATTTCAAAGTGCGTCTTTCATTAGAAGTCATAGCGACCTACAATGTTCATAAACAAAAGGGGATCCCATGAAATCTAATGAAAAATGAGGCTATATGAATGCAACAAACACAAGTAAGCACAAAGATAAGCAAACAAAAGCCCTAGGTTTGCGACGAGCTTGGAGTCAAAGGGTATACCCATTCCCGAAGGACATGGACTAAAGGTTGATTGTACCTGCAGAACAAGGTTCTAATAAGGTTCCCAAAGTCATTAGCTCATCTTTCGGATATTATCAACTTCCCAATTACTCGGTGATTAATAATATTCTCAAGAGAACTTCTTTTGAGTGTAGCATCGCGTAGCACTATTTCTGGTGTACTCCCTCATAGTCCCGCACTATGTCCTAATAAAGGCCAAAGTGGGGTTAAATGTAACTACGGTCCTCAGTATCATAGACTCCAATCGACTATAGTAAAAATTTTCACGATTACTCGTTCAACCGAACCATTTTCGAAAGGGTCTCAACTTAGCGTAATTTTCAAGTAAACTTGGTCGGGATTCAACTCCCTATAAGTCTCGTCGAACATATCACTATCCTATCTTAAGTTCACTCAAGTCCATGTGTAGGACTTTGTCTCACCACTCAAAGATTAGCTCGAAAGCAACAGATAAACAAGTATACAAATAACAGGTATAAAACGAGTAAAAACAAGTTAGGGAAACCCCACTAGGCTATCCCCAGTGAAGTCGCCATTTCTGTCGCGGTGAAAATCGGATACCAAACTATTGATTAGTTTGAATCTTTAATTATTTTTGCAACCGAACTTTGATTTGTCCAAAGGAAGGGATAAAGATCGAAATTCCCACAATGCAATGCAAATGCAAGCTAGAGAGTTTTAGGTTTGGGGGTTGGTTAAACTTAGGGAAGGTGCTAGCGTCCTAAGTTTTTGTAGTACTCTACAGGAACCTCTTATTTTATATTTGTTTATTGCTAAAGTTTATCTGCTTAAAGGTATAAAAGACCTAGGGGATTGATTCTAAGTATACTCGATAAGATATCGTATCTTATGCCTACATATCCTTACGGGAGTGGAATCAGAGTATTTTGTAGTTCTCCTAAAGGGTTTGAGGAGTTCTTTGACTATGGTCAATGTTCCTACGGGTTTGGGGTAGTTGATTAATTGACTTTAGGAGAAGAGACGAGTTGTCATTTTAAGAGAGATTTAACCGCCACAAGTTGTAGGAAAATAGTCTTTGCATCGTCTTAAGAGAAGGGCTCAAGTACTCGGATATTGATCGACGACGTACGCCTCTATCTTTCTTAAGGCAAAGTTCCTACGGTATTGATTGTAATTGATGTGGGGTGGAGATTCTATCTCGCTTAAGATGATTAACACCTATTTCTCTTATTGTGTTTAAATATTGAATTGAGTTGTATTGTTTTTTTTCTATGTTGTAAAGTAAAGACAAAGGGGATTAACTTGAATGGGATCAAGGATCAAAGGGGATTATGATGCAAATGATGTGCACTACACACGATTGTTGAATCATGTGTAGGTTTTTCCTTTGGACGGAATGAGGTGCGATAAGATAAATGCGGTAATGTAGATTGCTGTAAAATAAATTGCGGAAATAGTAATGGGCAAATAAGTAAAGCATACACATACGCATGAAAGCGCTAGGTGAGTGTAAGTTAAGTGAATACGTGAACGGAGTGTAAGCGTGCATGATTGGATTATATTTTACGATGTGAGTTGATTTTAGTTGGTCAATTTTAAGCGAGCAGTTGATTCTAGATGAGATTAAATATAATTAAGGTCTAAAGTTGAATAAGACGTTATAATGATTTACTTATTATCTAGAGCTTAGGTGAAATGATATATTTATAAAAAAATGAATCTAACGTGAAAAGAATTAATTAAAATAAAAAGTTGTTTTTATTATGTACTCCTAAAAAGTTTTAATATTAATTAGGTAAAAAGGCAATTAGGTATAAATTATGAAAGGTTTTTAATGAGTAAACAAATTATCTAATAAAATGTTATTTTAAAAAGATTAATTAATAATTAGCACAATAATTTTAGGTAAATAAAAGAGATTTTATTTTTAAGAAAAGGGCCTAATTATTTAAGATAAAAGATTGATTTATATTAGTTTAAACAAAAATAATAGAATAAATCATTATTAAATAAAATAAAATAAAACCTAAGAAACTATATGATAAAATTAAATAAACCGATTTATTAAATAGTTATAAGTTATTTTAAAAAGGGTTAACTAATTGTAATAAAAAAAAGTTGATTAATTGGATTTAAAAAAACTATTAACTAGTATGACTTATTAAAAGATTAATTAAATAAAAATAAAAAAAAACAAAAACTGATTTGATTAACGGAGAAGTTATTAACTTAATTTTTTTAAAAGGATTAGTTAGAAGGGTTCAGTGTTGATTAAAGCGCTATTAGTTAAAAATGATTAAAATGAAAAGTGATTAAAGGGTTATTATCGTTTAAGTGCAGTGGGTGTGTGATTTGTGTGTGTGATGAAGGTGAAAGGAAAGTAACAATCTGCAGAAACGAAAACAGAGTAAAGCGAAACGCGGAGAACCCTAGGTTCCCTTCCGTCTCCCCCCAAATCGATCCCCAGTGCCCTCATCTTCATCCCTTCAATCGCGATCGATTCTCTCCCCTCATCAGGTTTCGAACCTGAAAACAAAACCAGAAGCAATCAATAGTTTAAGAACATGGAGAAGAATAGAGCGTTACCAAAGGTTGATGGTCACAGCTGCGTTGGAGATGACGAGAGTATGATGTTCCGCCCGTTGAACTCGCGGTGGTGTGCGGTGGCTTCGTCCACGGAAAAGATAAGTATCCTCTCTTCTCAATCTAGGTTTGCGAATTGGCTTTTGCGGTATTTTCGATCCCTTACGATAACTTTTTTTTTTCTCAACCATTCTCTCCTTCTATGTAGCCTCCTTTTATAGGTCTCTGATTGAGAATATCTTTAAATGCATGTTGAATGCTGATTTGAATGTTGATTGTATTTTCCAATTTGGGATAAATTAGGTTTGAAAATTTCCCTTTTTCGTCTGATTGTAATGATATCTGTTAATGAAAATTCCAAATTGTGATCTCTTGTATCAATCTGATTAATGTCGTGTTTTAATGATCTGAAGATTTGATTTGGTCTGAATTGAATATTTTTTTCAAGCGGATATTCTTTGATGATTTTATTAACTCTGGATTTGTGACTTGGCAGGTGTGGGTAGCGGTTTGTCTTAGGCCAGGGGAGGAATTAACAACCCAGAATAATAAACTTGCATCTGATACATTTTGCACCGAACTCAACCAATACGCTTTGTGGTGAACTGCAAACTCTTCTGATACTCTTTGGTGAGGGCTCCCACGAAAATGTTGGTGGTGATGAGTAGCAACTTCAAATGTCTCTTTTGCGAGCAAGAGCTGAACATTGGGTATGTTGTCTTATGGAATGAGGGTGTTGGCAGCAGCAACCACGCGAGTGAGGAAGAGCAAGGTTGTTGGTTCTCTTTCTATTCCAATCTCTACTATTATTTTTAGGCCAAACTGAATGCGTATCTAACATTGCTTTCTTCTTTTTCACGTACTGGATGATGGTGTTTGGGGGGAATTGGAGTAACGCATCGTGCACATCATTACTCTCATCATGGTTACCAACTGATCAAAATCAAACTGTAGGAGCAAGTGGCTGGGAGCAAGAGAACAATATCCAAGAGAGCACACAACACTACGGGTGCGTCATCGATTTCTATGTCATCTTCGGCTTATCAGTTACTTGCAACTTAATTCCTCTTTAACACAACCACACCAATCAAAGTTCCAGGACATCGCTGCTACCAACATTCCAATCACAGTACTGCAACCTTGTTACTAATGAAGACATTTGTTAAGAGATTTTTCACGCATCAGAGCCTCAGAGGTAACCTAACTCCTTTTTCATCCTTAAAACTATTGAAGTTGATCAATAATGGCATTGACATCAATACCAATTGCAGCATATTTACGTGGTTCTGTTGTTATCTCGCAGGCATTGTCTTCATTGGCACATTGCAATCAAAACTATAAGCTTTAATCTTTTGGCACAAAGGTGGCGTGTTGTAATGATGATGACTGCGTTTTCATTCTTGTTCTGTTTTACTCTTCAGTAACATAACTTGTGCTTTCCTCCATTAAACTTAATCGTGCTTTGTATGTTGTTGAGTTGATTCACGGATTTACTGGCTGTATTCATCTTTCTTAACAGGTTGCAGAGGGGAAATGTGTCCAGATGAGGTAAAGTCTTGAGTGCGAGGACTTTGAGAAGCGTGGCCAGGAAATGGTGCAGGGTGCTCATCGCGTCTTATGGTAATAGTCGTTTTTGAAGTACAAAATAAAATTGGTATGCTGCTGTGATGGTACTGCAGAGCTTTTGATCTCTTAGCTACCTTCGGTTTCGACTAACATTCGTTAACTCTTGTTGTAACAGGGTTTAATGAAACACCAAGTTGGGGCCGGGATTAGCACAACCATGTGAGTTTGTTGTGGTCACGATAAGGTAAGATTCTGGTCCTTCCTTGTTCACAACTTAAATTAGTGTTAATCTTTGAAAAAAACACTTGAACATTTCCAAATGCTTCAAAACAGTTTCAATGTAAATCATGTCGCATCACTTATAATCCTCAAATCGCACCTTAAAGCAATGTTGAGTTAGATGCAGGTATCGTTCTGTATTGGATTGGAATCTTGTGAAGATATGTCTGTCATTACTTCATGGGGACAGTGCCTCCAAACTGCAAGCGTGCTGTAGAAATTCTTATGATGGTGGATTGTCTTCGCATAAATCTCCAGCAGAGCAGTATATCAAATCGAGAGGGTAATGAACAACTGGCCTGATTTCCGAACTTTGCTTTCCTTGCCCTGCTGATGATGCACACCTGCTAAGTTAAATGTTGTTGCTAAGTGTATTAACTGCTGTGTTAATGATGCAGGTACATGAGATTGCCTTGTTTGATTTGCGCAAAGCACAAGCAATGAGGATGCATCTCGGTGCTACGACCATTTTTCCAATATCATGGTGCTGAAATCAGTGGAAAACGGTCATCAACATCTAGTGCGCTTCATGGCTTAGTTTAACCGTTCATGGCATAAATAGAGTCAAATGCGGAAAGCTTGCAGCAAATGGATGCTGAAAATCTTTTCTCTGTCAATTTCGTTTGGAGGTCCAACATATAGCAGACGGTCGAAGCGTCCGTGTCGTAAAAGAGCAAGGTCATGGTAGCAGCAGTGTGTTTCTCCCTCGTTCCAGATAAACCACTTATTCCAAGAAGTCTTTACTAGAACTTTAATAGATGCAACTCCAATGAGTTTCAAAACTCCCTCAACAAACATCTTCCGTGTTTCTCCTTTTGACTTGCAAGTGTTCCCTTTTTTGTTGGATTTGTTGATGACTTGTAGTTTGTAGTTATCTCTTAATTAAGTGAACTTGTATGAAGAATAACTCTTCGGCATGTATATCCAATTCGCTTCTTGTTATCGTTATTAGCTTGTAACATTTTCTTAAATGATATTATGTCACTAGTTGCTTCATGCTCAAATTACCAAACATGTAAATCCATCTTTGCCTTAAGGTTGTGTACGGTATGTTTAAATATTTGTAGCGGTAAATGATGCACCTGAAGCTTGGTGTTTGTTATCATGAAAGGGGGTGTAGTGTACTTTCCATAATAAACTAATCCTTATAAGCCAAACTCATAAAAGGAAAACTTTTCCACTTGGATCACAGTTGAAGATAACGAATCAACTTGACTTTGAGAAAATCCTTTGAATTTTGGAAATCCTTCCACAATTTAATCTTGATACATAGGTGTAAGTCTGGCTTGGACTGGGGATGTATAACAATAAATTGAAACCGAATTGCACTTTCGTGACGGCACCCACGCTCAAGGTTTATGAACCGTATCTGTACACCTCCAACGTTTATGCTTGACACCAATGGCCTTGATAACCTGAACCTTGAGGTTCTTGGCAGTAATAATTCACACTTGACATCATTGTATCTGCACAAATCTGTTAGTCGTAGAACACGCTTGTATAATAAAATAAATAAGCAAGAAGTAAGCACAAATAGGTGGGACTTAATGGTCAAAAATTAGGGTGTGACAGATGCCCCTATTTAAGTTACTTCTATCCGGAGATATGGAGATTGAAATCTTCTTCTCGAAGAGAAAGAAGGGACTTAAATATAAACATTGCATGAATTTTTGGCCTTAAAATGCCACCGAATGTAAATGATATGCAATGATATGAGAATGCAAAATAGACAGTTCTGTGAGGGAGAAAGGTCACAGGGGATGGACAGGACACAACACATGGAACAAAAGAACAGCAGACCTCACGAAACGGGACTCCACGGGGACAAGAAACAACCACCAATGGGGAATCTCCCTAGTATAACAGTAGCATATACACCAAGGATATGGCGATTTAAATGACAAGTGAGAAATTTGTAATCGAAGGGTAGCTTATTACTAACATGGAACAATCCAGACGGCGGTAAGAACCATAGTGACCTTTTTGAATAGTTCAGTTTTGTTTCGTATTCTTTTTCTTCTCTTCCTTTTTTGTATTATATCTTATTTTGAAATCAAACTGGAAATAGCAAAATGTATAACCTCCCCGAGCATCATGGTATGGGTACCATGAGCTGGTCTCAGTCTCTGATGTAGAACCTCCCCGAGCGTCATGGTATGGGAACTATGAGCTAGTCTCAGTCTCTGATGTAGAACCTCCCCGAGCGTCATGGTATGGGAACCGTGAGCTGGTCTCAGTATCTGCTGTAGAACCTCCCCGAGCATCATGGTATGGGAACTATGAGCTGGTCTCAGTCTTTGATGTAGAACCTCCCCGAGCGTCATAGTATGGGAACCATGAGCTGGTCTTAGTCTCTAATGTACAACCTCCTCGAGCATCATGGTATGGGAACCATGAGCTGGTCTCAGTCTCTAATGTAGAACCTCCCCGAGTGTCATAGTATGGGAACCATGAGCTGGTCTCAGTCTCTAATGTAGAACCTCCCCGAGCGTCATGGTATGGGAACCATGAGCTGGTCTCAGTCTCTAATGTAGAACCTCCCAGAGCGTCATAGTATGGGAACCATGAGCTGGTCTTAGTCTCTAATGTAGAACCTCCCCGAGCGTCATAGTATGGGAACCACGAGCTGGTCTCAGTCTCTACCCGAAGTGATGAAAACTCGTGAGAGTATCTTCAAAGGAAATCATAGATTTTTGAAGATTGTAGATGTCATTTTAGATTTGTAGAACTTTGTAAATGTCATTGTACATTGTAAATATAGATCTTTGTAGACGTAATTTGTAGATGTGGAATTTGTAGATTTAGTTCGTTATAGATGTAACTTGTAATGTAATCTATAATATAATGGAGATCGTAAAGCTTCACCGGGGATCTTCGGAAGAGATGTGAGCCGGTTGAATTGTAATGTATGTCTTCTCAAATAAAGGGAGACTAATGTGATAAACTTCCTCAACTTCTCTGGGGAGATGTCACTTGATGGAAATAAACTTGTGTGATGAACTTATTGGGGAGTTCATCCCTGAGGAGAATCTTTGTTGTAGTTGTAAAATATTATTGTGAACCCTCAAATAAAGAGAAGTGTTTTGTAATGTCTTCGGCGGACTTCTCTGATGGTTTTATGAAGCGATGCCATTTGGCGAGTTGATACTATTGGAGAAATCACTGAGGCAAGATAAACTGTCTTGTGGAAAATATCGTTTGTTGTCTTGAATAAGATCTTGGTTAAAACGAGTTGCTCAAATAAAGAGATTATTTATAGTACAAATGCATATACTTGAGAAAGTCTTGTGATGTTGCTGGAGCAATGTCTGTCTTTGTAAATATTCTTCGGCCGTACCCTTCCTGGGGAATAAAGTGCAAAATAAATGCACACTTAATCCATGTCCAAAAGTTGGAGATGTCCACAATGCGATTGCCAAGGACCGAAATTCAATTCGGGAAGTAGCCGAACAGAAATTGTCAAGCAAGACTCGACCATTGAGGTATGAACTCAAGTGGAATTGTACTAAAACAACCGTCTTCCATGAGGATCGAACTTCATGGGGAAAGTAGAAATATTGTGCTCTTTCTGCCTAGGGCTGACAACTCTATTTGGAGGGATAATACAAACCCAAACGCTTGGAGATAACCACGGCCAAAGCGATAGAATAGAAAACACAAAGAGATACAAAAAAACATGCACATGCCATGCCGTCTATCTATATGCTATGTGTATGTTGACAAACTGGGAGAGGCGAAGAAAAACGTCTCGAACAGAAAGGTATCCAAGCAAAACCTCCGCAGACCCCTTACCACCTACAAAGAAAGTAACCTGTACGGAGATAGTCTTCATCCCCGAATAAAATAAATATCCACTTGTCTTGGAGAATCACATATGATTGTCATTCCTCCATGGATGAGATAAACGCCCATGGTCCTCCTTTTGTTATTCATGTATCAAGTAAAACATAAAGTTTTGAAAAAGTTTAAATCAATCTGGATTTTGCTATCAAGAATAAAGACTTTTGATAAATGAAAAACTTTTATTGAATGATGGTCAGCAGAAAGGCGCGAACCCAATGTTACAGTGTTGGAAAATAATACGGATTACATCAAGGGAATAATAACTTGCTCTTCCTAAGTTAACGAGAACTCCCCGAGTTCTAAGCAAAATACTTCTTAACAACGTCTGTATTCACAGGGCGAGTGATTTCTTCTCCATCCATTGTTGCCAACATCAGAGCACCTCCTGTCAAAACTTTTCTTACTACATATGGTCCATCATAGTTTGGGGCCCATTTTCCTCTGACGTTGGTGAGGAAAGACTGAATCTATAAACTCCAAAGGTATAGTCAAATTCATCTGAAATAAAGCCTGGATCTTCCATATAGGGTTCATAATCTTCGTAAGGAATGGAGGACCTTGCAGAACCATTTGATATGTAGCCTTCAAGCTCTTCCTCTGACACAACATTAACCTGAGGATGATGGACGACTCCTCCACTACGGAACACTTCATTAATCAGCGGAAACCCTTGACTCTTGGTAGTTTGTTGAGCAGCACTGCTGGTGAAACCAAGACCTTTCTTATTTCTGTTTTCTGGCAAAGACAACACCTTTCCCCAAATTGTCTGATGACCACTGTTCACTACTCGCTGCGCGTCTTTAAATGATGACATAGATGCCTGAGATTTCCAGACACCCTCGCCCACAATAGACAAAGCTTGAAATTGCGTACCAACTTCTTCCTCAGCTTCAACATACGAGAATGATGACAAATGACTCACCACTAAGGCTCGTTCCCCACAAACTATAACCGTTTTCCCTTCGAAAACATATTTCAATTTCTGATGCAGAGTAGACGTAACTGCCCCAGCCTCATGTATCTATGGCCTCCCTAGCAAACAGCTATAGGCGGCACGAATGTCCATGACCTAAAACATGATCATAAAAGTCTGCAATCCAATAGTCATCGGCAAATCCACCTCACCAATTACTGTATTCCTCGACCCATTAAAAGCCTTGAAAATAACATGACTTGGCCTCATCGGACATCCATGATAGGATAGCTTAGATAGAGTAGTTCTAGGCATCACATTTAGAGAAGATCCAATATCAACCAACACACTGGATAGAGAGTCGTTTCCGCAGTTCACAGAAATATGTAAAGCCATGTTATGTTTCCTTCCTTCCTCTGGGAGATCATCCTCATTAAAACCCAGATTGTCACATGAAGTAATATTACCAATGATATTGTCAAACTACTCCATGGTCACATCTTGTTCAACATACGCTTGTTCTAATATTTTCTGGAGCGCTTCTCTATGAGCCTCATAACTCATCAGCAATTGCAACACATAAATCTTCGACGGGGTTTGCAGGAGCTGATCTGCAACCTTATATTCACTCCTCTTGATCACCTTTAGACACTCATCTGAATTGGACAAATTGGATCCACCAGATTGCCCCACAATCGGATCCTTCGAGCCTGGTTGTTCCAATGAGACCTCTTTTTCTTTCGGTGGTACAGTCGGGTAGACTCGACCACTCCTTGTTACTCTGCTGACATTTGTAATGTTAACTACTGAAGGTACAGTGGGTAAAGGCACTTCCTTTCCATTCTCCAACATTGTAGCGTTGTACCTGTAGGGATAGCCTTACTGGAAGTATATGGGACAAGTCCAGGCACATTGATTACCAATGGGGTAACAGCCGGTTTTCTGCTATTATACACGATTTCGATACGCTCCACTTCTTTAAAGTGAGGCACTATAACACAAACCTCTTCGGCCCTTTCAACTGAAACTTTCTGACCATCATCTGCCAAACAGTCTTGAATCATGTTAACAGAGGGTGAACCATGCGGGGGTAACGAATTAACTTGCACATTAGGGTCAGAATCTTTAAAGGACAAAATTCCGCATTTAATGAGCCTCTGAACATCTGCTTTCATACCAAAACAACTCTCAATATCATGCCCTGGAGCATCCTGATGGTAAGGGAAAAACTTGTCAGCTCTATAAGAAGGAGGAGGATTTGCGGGAACCATAGGTGGAGCTTTTGTTTGAATATGACCCTTCTGGACCAAAGCTGGAAATAAATCAGCATATTTCATAGGAATATGATCAAAGTTTATCTTTCTATACGCACAACCCTGATTGTTGAATAGTCGATTCTGCTGAGGATACTGCGGATTTTGCTGAGGTTGTGGCTGTTGATCACTGGGGGACTGAGGTTGCTGATACGACTGCGGACTTGGTTGAGGCTGATAAGCTGGAGCATTAAACACTGGTGATACGGCAGTAACTTGGTGTGATGGCGAATACCTTTTTCTAAATTGTCCCTTTTGAATGGCATTTACACCTTGCTCTTTTTTCTTCACAAAACCACTCCCATACTTAGGAGCAATCTCTTCTTTAGCCAATCTTCCTTCACGAACACCTTCTTCTAAGCGCATTCCCATGTTAACCATTTCAGTAAAGTCACTGGGTGCACTGGCTACCATCTTCTCATAAAAGAAAGGACCAAGGGTCTTCAGAAAAATCTTGGTCATCTCTTTTTCTTCTAATAGTGGTGTGACTTGCGCGGCCAACTCGCACCAACGTTGAGCATATTCCTTGAAACTCTCCTTATCTTTCTGCGTCATAGCCCTCAATTGATCACGGTCAGGTGCCATATCCACATTATACTTACACTTCTTGACAAAGGCTCCCCCTAGATCATTGAAAGTTCGAATCTTCGCACTATCCAGCCCCATGTACCACTTGAGTGCAGCACCTGTCAAACTGTCTTGGAAGTAATGAATGAGCAGTTGATCATTATCAGTTTGGGCAGACATCTTCTTGGCATACATAATAAGATGACTCTGAGGGCAAGTATTCCCCTTGTATTTTTCAAAATCAGGGACCTTGAACTTCGGCGGAACCTTGACATTTGGGACCAGGCACAGCTCAGAAGCGCTCTTGCCAAACAAATCCTTCCCACGAAGAGCCTTCAACTCCTTTTGCATTTCAGAAAATTGGTCCTGAAAACCATCCATTCTTTCTTCCAAATCCATAGTTTCGGTCGGCGACCCTTGTAGAATTGGCTCATCCAGAATATACGGAACAACGTTCACATATGGAGATGCAGTAGTCATCACAGCAGAAACTACAGGAGTAGCTTGAACAATAGTCACAGCAGGGATCTCGGACACAGACGGACGGTAACCGGTTGAAAAGAAATTGGGAGACAAACCCCACAGGAAACCTTGAGGCATACTATAGGACATTTCAGCAACAGAAGACACCACTGGGATCGGTGTTGGCGTCACTTCAGAGATCACGGTCCTCGGAACTTCTTGGTTGTTGATCGAGGCTTGATTGGAAAAAGCTTCGACTAAACCATTCAACCTCTCCAAACTTTCCTTCAGAACTGCAACTTCATCATGGAGTACTTTGTTCTCTTGTTCGAGTTGATCCATCTTCTGGCGTTGACTAGCTCGAGTGTTGTATCGGTGATTCAGGTTGTCTGCGGAGATGAAGCAAGAGTGAGACCTTGGAATGCAAACGATGCTATGCTTATGCAAAATGCAAATGAGTATGAAACTTCAAGAAACTCAAATTGTTTTCCGGTATTGTAACATTGGAAAAAAAAACTTATTTTATTTTGATATTCAAAGCATTACAAAGCAGAGTACTCTTTTAAGAGTTTATTACATTGAACCAAAAGCAAAAGAGAAACTCGGAGATCTACTCCTTACGGTCCTTCTGTGCGCGAAGTTCTTCTTCTAACTGACTGACGCGTTCTTGTAATTCGGCCTTCTCACTGATGAGTCGATTGACACATTCCTTCCAAGCCATAGCAGCTGGGGGAAGATCATCTCCGGCGACAGTTCTGGAAGAGGTGTGAGAAGAAAATAAGTCCTCTCGCGCTTTTCTCTTCTTTGCAAATTCTATCTCTGGCAGCTTCTGGGACTTCTCTTTCTCTACCTTGAGGGTGAAAAACTTGTTCCTCCAAGCGACTTTCAGTTTTCGAGCCTCATCCAAAGCGGCCTTCAATTGATCTACTTCGCTCACATCGAACCAATCAGGATCATGAAAAGCCAAAACTATAGGTTCATGGAAAGGAAACGACATCTTGAGGTCGAGAGCTCTTTCTCGTACCCAATGTAGATATTCTTCGGAGACAGCACAGTTGGGGTATCCTAAAGCAGTCACTCCTGCCTTATTGATGTATCTCCATGCATAAATTATGATGGTCTTCAGGTCTGGATCTTCTCCTTCCTTGAGAAATATCCATTCTAACAGAGCTTGGTCAGGTACTTCGATCATAGGATGCCCAAATTGGAGGCGAGCCAAAGCAGGGTTGTAACTTATGCATCCTTCTCTCCCAATAAGCGGTATGTTAGTAAATCCTCCGATGCTAGGAATCATACACATACCTCCATAGGTAGGGTCGTACCACACAATGTCAGAGTGAGTAAGGGCCATAACTATCTCGGACCAATGGGGCGACTCTTCCTCTTCCCAAATAGACGGGTGTCGAGTTAGGCGAGCAATGAACCATGAATACAACAAAGCGGTACAACAAGCAATATGTCCTCCTCCTTCAGCATTCTTCAAATGGATGGAATAATATGTGTCAGCTAACAAAGTAGGGACTGAGTTCTTAAGGATGAACAGCTTAATTGCATCCATGTCAACAAAATCGTCGATCTTTGGGAACCAGAAAATCCCATAGACCAACAAAGCAAAGGTGGCTTCTAAGATAAGGACTTCTCTCCTTTCAGCATGGTTACAGACCTTTTCAATCAGGAAATCAGTTGTGAATCCAAAGACTCCTTCCTTGGTGGTTAAGTACGTCTGAACATCTGCTAAGCTGAGATGAGTAGCGTTTGCAATTTCTTGGTGATTGGGTACGTCCTCCTGGCCGGTGAATATAGGTCGGGACGTCACGAGCATCCTCAAGAAATCAGAATACTCTTCCAGAGTTGGCATCAACTGGTAATCCGGAAAAGTGAAACAATGGTACAACGGATCATAAAACTGAACAAGGGTCTCCAACAACCCTCCTTTCATCTTGAGTTCGAGAAAACGGAAGACTTCTCCATATTCTGTGGCGAAGGCGTGACGGTTCTCGATGAGATCTGCTATTTCTCTCTAGCTTTCAATGTTAGGACTCTGAAAAGTGTACTCCAATGCTTCTCTCTTGAAGTCCATGGTTACAATACTTGAGAAATAAAATTGAGTTTCTTGAAATGAATAAAGAAAGAATGCAGTGCGAGATGAGTATGACTTCATGGGATCCCAACTATTTATAAACATTGCGGTAAAAGAAACGTTTTTTTTTATTAATTTTGAAACAGAATACAAATAATTGCTTTTAAAAGTCCCAAATAAATAGCTAAATAAAAGCTAATGAAAACCCTAAAGAAGCGTTGAATTCCGCTGTTTGAGCTCCTCTTCCAGCTGGGTTTTCTCACAGATAAGGTTGTCCATAATCAGCTTCCAAATAGTACATTGTGGGTCGGAGAAAAATAAATCCTCCATGACTTTCCTCTTCTTGTGGGGAAGTAACTCTTCATCCTTCAACTGTAACTGTTTCTGAAGTTCATCCTTCTGTTTCTGAAGTTCATCAATCTCTGCAACAGACACTAGATACTTGTTCTTCAATGACTCTAACTCATGTTACGACTTCGTCAAAGCAACCTCTAATTTCTCAGTTTCGGACATAAAGACACAAGTGGGCTCCCTTCTCGGAGGTATAGGATCTTGACGAGAATAGGGCATCTTCAATTTGATTGCTCTCTCTCTAACCCACTGGAGGTAAGGCTCCAAGGACGCACAATTAAGTTTCCCAAGGCTTCTCTTACCTTTCTTATGCAAATGACCCCATGCAGCCAAAATCTTGTCTCGGAGTTCCTTGTCATCCCTGAAGAAAATGCTTTCCACTTGAACACTCTTTGGTGGCTCCTTCAACGGGAATCCCAACTGTCGACGAGCTAAGACTGGATTGTAACTGGTCCCTCCATTAAAACTGAGTAACGACACATTAGCAAAGTCACCACAACCATCAATAATTAAAGTCCCATCATACACTCGGTTATACCAATCAATATCTGAGTGGGTCAACGCCATAACTCTCGGAGACCAAAGTTCCTTGCCGATATTTGTAAAAGAGCTGGACTTCGGTAAGTGTGAAATAAACCACTTGTAAAGCAAAGGTACACAGCAGGTAATCATTCCTCCACCATAAAGATTTTGGAGATGTACAGAATGATAAGTATTTCCCAATAAAGTTGGCACTGAATTATTCTTTAGAAAGATCTTGATGGCATTAAAGTCGACAAACACTTCAAATCTTAGGAATAGAAACACTCCATAAATGAGTAAAGCAAAGATTGCTTCGAACGGGGTCTTGTTCGTATAATCAGCATAAAACATAGCCTTGCTGATTAAGAAATCCATAGTTAAGCCTAAAATACCACCCTTACTAATTAAGTTTCTTCTGACGTCGGATACTTTCAGATAAAGAGCTTTAGCAATATCTCTTTCCTCAGGGTCCTTCTCCAAGAAAGGGAAGGGAGATTTTCCTAGAATAGGTAGACCAACCAAAAAAGAATACTCTTTCAATGTAGGCAAAAGCTAAAAGTCTGAGAACGTAAAACAATGATAAAGCAGATCATAAAACTGCAATAAAGTGGAAGGAGTCCTTCGTTTACTTGGCGGCTCAATAAAGATATCAGCTTCCCATACTTGCTCTTGAACTTCCCTTGGTCTTCAATCAAGGTCACCAACTCCTTTAGGTCATCCAATTTAGGACTTTTAAAAGTGTATTTCAAAGTGCGTCTTTCATTAGAAGTCATAGCGACCTACAATGTTCATAAACAAAAGGGGATACCATGAAATCTAATGCAAAATGAGGCTATATGAATGCAACAAACACAAGTAAGCACAAAGATAAGCAAACAAAAGCCCTAGGTTTGCGACGAGCATGGAGTCAAAGGGTATACCCATTCCTGAAGGACATGGACTAAAGGTTGATTGTACCTGCAGAACAAGGTTCTAATAAGGTTCCCAAAGTTATTAGCTCATCTTTCGGATATTATCAACTTCCCAATTACTCGGTGATTAATAATATTCTCAAGAGAACTTCTTTTGAGTGTAGCATCGCGTAGCACTATTTCGGGTGTACTCCCTCATAGTCCTGCACTACGTCCTAATAAAGGCCAAATTGGGGTTAAATGTAACTACGGTCCTCAGTATCATAGACTTAAATCGACTATAGTAAAAGTTTTCACGATTACTCGTTCAACCGAACCATTTTCGAAAGGGTCTCAAATGAGCGTGATTTTCAAGTCAACTTGGTCGAGATTCAACTCCCTATAAGTCTCGTCGAACATATCACTATCCTACCTTAAGTTCACTCAAGTCCGGGTGTAGGACTTTGTCTCACCACTCAAATATTAGCCCAAAAGCAACAGATAAACAAGTATACAAATAACAGGTATAAAACGAGTAAAACCAAGTTAGGGAAACCCACTAGGCTATCCCCGGTGAAGTCGCCATTTCTGTCACGGTGAAAATCGGATACCAAACTATTGATTAGTTTGAATCTTTAATTCTTTTTGCAACCGAACTTTGATTTGTCCAAAGGAAGGGATAAAGATCGAAATTCCCACAATACAATGCAAATGCAAGCTAGAGAGTTTTAGGTTCGGGGGTTGGTTAAACTTAGGAAAGGTGCTAGCATCCTAAGTTTCCGTAGTACTCTATAGGAACCTCTTATTTTATATTTGTTTATTGCTAAAGTTTATCTGCTTAAAGGTATAAAAGACCTAGGGGATTGATTCTAAGTATACTCGATAAGATATCGCATCTTATGCCTACATATCCTTACGGGAGTGGAATCAGAGTATTTTGTAGTTCTCCTAAAGGGTTTGAGGAGTTCTTTGATTATGGTCAACGTTCCTACGGGTTTGGGGTAGTTGATTGATTGATTTTAGGAGAAGAGACGAGTTGTCATTTTAAGAGAGATTTAACCGCCACAAGTTGTAGGAAAATAGTCTTTGCATCGTCTTAAGAGAAGGGCTCAAGTACTCGGATATTGATCGACGACGTACGCCTCTATCTCTCTTAAGGCAAAGTTCCTACGGTATTGATTGTAATTGATGTGGGGTGGAGATTCTATCTTGCTTAATATGATTAACACCTATTTCTCTTATTGTGTTTGAATATTGAATTGAGTTGTATTGTTTTTTTCTATGTTGTAAAGTAAAGACAAAGGTCCTCCTATGGGGTAGGATCTATCTTAAAGATCAACTTGAATGGGATCAAGGATCAAAGGGGATTATGATGCAAATGATGTGCACTACACACGATTGTTGAATCATGTGTAGGTTTTTCCTTTGGACGGAATGCAGTGCGATAAGATAAATGCGGTAATGTAGATTGCTGTAAAATAAATTGCGGAAATAGTAATGGGCAAATAAGTAAAGCATACACATACGCATGAAAGCGCTAGGTGAGTGTAAGTTAAGTGAATACGTGAACGGAGTGTAAGCGTGCATGATTGGATTATATTTTACGATGTGAGTTGATTTTAGTTGGTCGATTTTAAGCGAGCAGTTGATTCTAGATGAGATTAAATATAATTAAGGTCTAAAGTTGAATAAGACGTTATAATGATTTACTTATTATCTAGAGCTTAGGTGAAATAATATATTTATAAAAAAATGAATCTAACGTGAAAAGAATTAATTATAATAAAAAGTTGTTTTTATTATGTACTCCTAAAAAGTTTTAATATTAATTAGGTAAAAAGGCAATTAGGTATAAATTATGAAAGGTTTTTAATGAGTAAACAAATTATCTAATAAAATATTATTTTAAAAAGATTAATTAATAATTAGCACAATAGTTTTAGGTGAATAAAAGAGATTTTATTTTTAAGAAAAGGGCCTAATTATTTAAGATAAAAGATTGATTTATATTAGTTTAAACAAAAATACTAGAATAAATCATTATTAAATAAAATAAAATAAAACCTAAGAAACTATATGATAAAATTAAATAAACCGATTTATTAAATAGTTATAAGTTATTATAAAAAGGGTTAACTAATTGTAATAAAAAAAAGTTGATTAATTGGATTTAAAAAAACTATTAACTAGTATGACTTATTAAAAGATTAATTAAATAAAAATAAATAAAAAAAACAAAAACTGATTTGATTAACAGAGAGGTTATTAACTTAATTTTTTTAAAAGGATTAGTTAGAAGGGTTAAGTGTTGATTAAAGAGCTATTAGTTAAAAATGATTAAAATGAAAAGTGATTAAAGGGTGATTATCGTTTAAGTGCAGTGGGTGTGTGATTTGTGTGTGTGATGAAGGTGAAAGGAAAGTAACAATCTGCAGAAACAAAAACAGAGTAAAGCGAAACGCGGAGAACCTTAGGTTCCCTTCCGTCTCCCCCCAAATCGATCCCCAGTGCACTCATCTTCATCCCTTCAATCGCGATCGATTCTCTCCCCTCATCAGGTTTCGAACTTGAAAACAAAACCAGAAGCAATCAATAGTTTAAGAACATGGAGAAGAATAGAGCGTTACCGAAGGTTGATGGTCACAGCTGCGTTGGAGATGACGAGAGTATGATGTTCCGCCCATTGAACTCACGGCGGTGTGCGGTGGCTTCGTCCACGGAAAAGATAAGTATCCTCTCTTCTCAATCTAGGTTTGCAAATTGGCTTTTGCGGTATGTTCGATCCCTTACGATAACTTTTTTTTCTCGACCATTCTCTCCTTCTATGTAGCCTCCTTTTATAGGTCTCTAATTGAAAATATCTTTGAATGCATGTTGAATGCTGATTTGAATGTTGATTGGATTTTCCAATTTGGGATAAATTAGGTTTGAAATTTTCCCTTTTACGTCTGATTGTAATGATATCTCTTAATGAAAATTCCAAATTGTGATCTCTTGTATCAATCTGATTAATGTCGTGTTTTAATGATCTGAAGATTTGATTTGGTCTGAATCGAATATTTTTTTCAAGCGGATATTCTCTGATGATTTTACTAACTCTGGATTTGTGACTTGGCAGGTGTGGGTAGCGGTTTGTCTTGGGCCAGGGGAGGAATTAGCAGCCCAGAATAATAAACTTGCATCTGATACATTTTGCAACGAACTCAACCAATACGCTTTGTGGTGAACTGCAAACTCTTCTGATACTCTTTGGTGAGGGCTCCCACGAAAATGTTGGTGGTGATGAGTAGCAACTTCAAATGTCTCTTTTGCGAGCAAGAGCTGAACGCATGGTATGTTGTCTTATGGAATGAGGGTGTTGGCAGCTGCAACCACGCGAGTGAGGAACAACAAGGTTGTTGGTTCTTTTTCTATTACAATCTCTACTCTTATTTTTAGGCCAAACTTAATGCGTATCTAACATTGCTTTCTTCTTTTTCACGTACTGGATGATGGTGTTTGGGGGGAATTGGAGTAACGCATCGTGCATGTCATTGCTCTCATCATGGTTACCAACTGATCAAAATCAAACTGTAGGAGCTAGTGGCTGGGAGCAAGAGAACAATATCCAAGAGAGCACACAACACTACGGGTGCGTCATCGATTTCTATGTCATCTTCGGCTTATCAATTACTTGCAATTTAATTCCTCTTTAACACAACCACACCAATCAAAGTTCCAGGACATCGCTGCTACCAACATTCCAATAACAGTACTGCAACCTTGTTACTAATGAAGACATTTCTTAAGAGATTTTTCACACATCAGAGCCTCAGAGGTAACTTAACTCCTTTTTCATCCTTAAAACTGTTGAAGTTGATCAATAATGGCATTGACATTAATACCAATTGCAGCATATTTACGTGGTTCTGTTGTTATCTCACAGGCATTGTCTTCATTGGCACATTGCAGTCAAAACTATAAGCTTTAATCTCTTGGCACAAAGGTGGCGTATTGTAATGATGATGATTGCGTTTTCATTCTTGTTCTGTTTTGCTCTTCAGTCACATAACTTGTGCTTTCCTCCATTAAACTTAATCGTGCTTTGTATGTTGTTGAGTTGATTCACATATTTACTGGCTGTATTCATATTTCTTAACAGGTTGCAGAGGGGAAATGTGTCCAGATGAGGTAAAGTCTTGAGTGCGAGGACTTTGAGAAGCGTGGCCAGGAAATGGTGCAGGGTGCTCATCGCGTCTTATGGTAATAGTCGTTTTTGAAGTATGAAATAAAATTGGTATGCTGCTGTGATGGTACTGCAGAGCTTTTGATCTCTTAGCTGCCTTCGATTTCGACTAACATTCGTTAACTCTTGTTGTAACAGGGTTTAATGAAACACCAAGTTGGGGTCGGAATTAGCACAACCGTGTGAGTTTGTTGTGGTCACGATAAGGCAAGATTCTGGTCCTTCGTTGTTCACAACCAAAATTAGTGTTAATCTTTGAAAAAAACACTTGAACATTTCCAAATGCTTCAAAAGAGTTTCAATGTAAATCATGTTGCATCACTTACAATCCTCAAATCACACCTTAAAGTAATGTTGACTTAGATGCAGGTATCGTTCTGTAATGGATTGGAATCTTGTGAAGATATGTCTGTCATTACTTCATGGGGACAATGCCTCCAAACTGCAAGCGTGCTGTAGAAATTCTTATGATGGTGGATTGTCTTCGCATAAATCTCCAGCAAAGCAGTATATCAAATCGAGAGGGTAATGAACAACTAGCCTGTTTGTAGAACTTTGCTTTCCTTGCCCTGCTGATGATGCACACCTGCTAAGTTAAATGTTGTTGCTGAGTGTATTAACTGCTGTGCTAATATTGCAGGTACATGAGATTGCCTTGTTTGATTTGCGCAAAGCACAAGCAATGAGGATGCACCCCGGTGCTATGACCATTTTTCCAATATCATGGCGCTGAAAGCAGTGGAAAACGCTCATCAATATCTAGTGTGCATCATGGCTTAGTTTAACTTTTCATGGCATAAATAGAGTCGAATGCGGAAAGCTTGCAGCAAATGGATGCTGAAAATATTTTCTCTGTCAATCTCGTTTGGAGGTCCAACATATAGCAGACGTTCGAAGCGTCCGTGTCGTAAAAGAGCAAGGTCATGGTAGCAGCAGTGTGTTTCTCCCTTGTTCTAGATAAACCACTTATTCTAAGAAGTCTTTACTAGAACTTTAATGGATGCAGCTCCAATGAGTTTCAAAACTCCCTCAACAAACATCTTCCGTGTTTCTCCTTTTGACTTGCAAGTGTTCCCTTTTTTGTTGGATTTGTTGATGACTTGTAGTTTGTAGTTATCTCTTAATTAAGTGAACTTGTATGAACAATAACTCTCCGACTTGTATATCCAATTTGCTTCTTGTTATCGTTATCAGCTTCTAACACTTTATTAAATGATATTATGTCACTAGTTGCTTCATGCTCAAATTACCAAACATGTAAATCCATCTTTGCCTTAAGGTCGCGTACGGTATCTTTAAATATTTGTAGCGGTAAATGATGCACCTGAAGCTTGGTGTTTGTTATCATGAAAGGGGGCGTAGTGTACTTTCCATAATAAACTAATCCTTATAAGCCAAACTCATTAAAGGAAAACTTTGCCACTTGGATCACAGTTGAAGATAACGAATCAACTTGACTTTGAGAAAATCCTTTGAATTTTGGAAATCCTTCCACAATATAATCTTGATACATAGGTGTAAGTCTG
The DNA here is from genome assembly GCA_963859935.3 of Lathyrus sativus. Taxonomy (NCBI): domain Eukaryota; kingdom Viridiplantae; phylum Streptophyta; class Magnoliopsida; order Fabales; family Fabaceae; genus Lathyrus; species Lathyrus sativus. The sequence goes on from OZ012737.1 coordinate 495,230,516, forward strand.
GCTTGGACTGGGGATGTATAACAATAAATTGAAACCGAATTGCACTTTCGTGACGGCACCCACGCTCAAGGTTTATGAACCGTATCTGTACACCTCCAACGTTTATGCTTGAAACTAATGGCCTTGATAACCTGAACCTTGAGGTTTTTGGTAGTAATAATTCACACTTGACATCATTGTATCTGCACAAATCTGTTAGTCGTAGAACACGCTTGTATAATAAAATAAATAAGCAAGAAGTAAGCACAAATAGGTGGGACTTAATTGTCAAAATTAGGGTGTGACACCCCTCAACTTTTGTCCAGCATGAAAGTTGTAGGTCTTGGTCTTAGCTTTCCAAATTGTACTAGAAGTCTTTCATATGATTTGTAGATCTCAAGTTATGAGGTTTACAAGTCAGGGGTATTTTGGGAAAGTGAGATTATAGGTCATTTTGCATTATAGGTCCTTTTCACTATCTTGAACACTCCAAATGAAGTTTTGTCCAACACAAACTTGCTCAAAATGGGATTTTAAGGTCAACCATGTATCCATGAGGCATTGATTTGGCTTAGGGCAAGATTTGGTTCATGGAAGCTTGGTAAAAGGGGAATTAAAAGGCATTTAAGTTGAAAAATTCAAATTTAATCATATGTGTTCAAACAAGACCAAATGAGAGCATATTTTGAGTGGAAATATCATTTTGAGCACAATGGCATCATTGAAAAATCAGTTTGAGGCTTATTTCATGGTGTTTCACATTGTTACTTCATGGTGAAGTTATAAATCAAAACTCCACCCTTGGATGGAATTAAGCACTCAATCTTGTCCATACACTCTCACCAAGCCACAAGCAAGTCACGTGAAGCTTCTAAAAGGCTGAAATAGAAGAAATTCGTGACTTCCATGTGTCGCACCCTAATTTTTGACCATAAGGTTCCACCTCTTTGTGCTTACTTTTTGCTTGTTTATTTCATTATACAAGTGTTTATTATGGCTAACAGATTTGTGCAGATACAGTGATGTCAAGTGTGAATTATTACTGTCAAGCACTTCAAGGTTTAGGTTAACGAGGCCATTGGTGTTAAGCGTAAGCATTGGGGGTGTACAGATATAATTCATGAGCTCTGAGCATATTAAAATTGTGGAAGGACTCCTAAAATTCAAAGGATTTTCTCAAAGTCAAGTTGATTCGTTATCTTCAACTGCGATCCAAACGGCAAGGTTTCTTTTTACAAGTTTGGCTTATAAAGATTAGTCATCATGGAAAGTACACTACGCCTCTTTTGTAATGTCAAACCTCAAGCTTCAAGAGCATCATTTACCATTGCGAGTATTTAAAAATACCGTACGTAACCTTAAGGCAAGGAGGGATGTACATGTTGTCAGAACACTATTTAATGGCAGGATTGACAATTTGAACATGGAGCAACTAATGATGTAATACCATTCAAGAAAGTGTTGCAAGCTGAGAACGATAATGAGAAGAGAATTGGATACACAAGAAAGATTTATTGTTTATACAAAGTTTCCACTTAATTATAGATAACCACAACTACAAGTCATCAACAAACCCAACATAAAAGAAAAAGGAACACTTGCAAGTCAAAAAGAGAAACACGGAAGGTGTTTGTTGAGGAAGTTATGAAACTCATTGGAGCTGCATCCATTAAAGTTGTAGTAGGGACTTTTTGGAATAGATTGTTTATCAGGAACGGGGAAGGATACCCACTGCCGCCATCAAAATTGATTGTTGAACCTTTTATCATCTCTTGGATGAGCCAACACTAAGCCTTGATACTGCAGCTACAACAATCATCGTGCGCACTGTCCGAAATACTCCAGATACAGGGAGAACCGGGATATACACGATCCAATTTCTTATAATACCTTCAGCCTTCGACCATCTCGGCACGAGCATCAACCATGAGCTGGTTGCAGACCATACAAAGCTCTTACGCTAACGCTTCAAACCGTTAAGATACCAGCCAGTGGGTACTGCTTGCACCTGATCACAATCAAAATGGTTCTGTTAGAGTATGGCGGATTTGTTTTTTTAGCCAAATTCGGCAATCATCTATCAAAGTCATGGGCTTTTTAAGTTTTTGTATGTTTGAGTTTGTTCAACTATATAAAAGAATCAGATACCTCAGCAGCTTAATAGCGGATTGCGCAGCCTGCTTTGAGACACGATCAGGAGGGCCTCCATTGCTGCGAAACCATCAGCTCACCATGCCTCTACTTCTTAATTCACGAAGTGAAAGCAACAATCATCAACCAATAATCAGGATCCAACAGAGAGGTACCTGGGCACATCAGTAACTGTAATCAAGAGCAATAATCTCATGCCAACAGCATCACACCAATCGCACTCGCTGCAACAAAACTATCGTCATTAGTAGAGAATTGAGCAGTTCAGCTTAATAGCAGATTACGCAGCCACAACCAGCGCCAGACCTGCAAGACAGGAGAGGGAATAGAAGATTTGAAGTTTGTAAGGATATAACCAAACATCCCAAAGACCTAGCCATTAAAAGATTGATGCAACTTGGGTCGTAGCCAGAGCATGAAACCTCTTGGAAATTCTTTTAACTGTGATAGAAGTTGAAATGAGGTTACCTATCAGCTGGAGGGTATGTGAAGCCGACTATTTCAATTGAAAGCCTATCATGAAAGTTGTCTTCATCTTACCCTCATATTTTCTCCTCAGACCGCAAGCATTGTTATCACCATCACGACACGCCACCCTGTGCCAAGAGATTAAGACTTAAAGTATTGACTGCAATGTGCCAATGAAGCCAACACCTGTGAGATGGTGACAGAACTGTGAGTATGCTGCAGCACTATGATGTCAATAAGATGTTGGAAAGAGATTGGTTACCTCTGTAAATCTGGTGCATGTGAAAGCTCCTAAGCATTACCCCATTAGTAACAAGATTGTATTGCTGTTGTTGGAATGTTGGTATTAGCGATGTCCTGAAACTCTGATTGAAGTTGTTGTGTTAAAAGAAGAAATAAATTTGCAAACAATGATAAGCTAAAAATGACATAGAAATTGGTAATGCACTTGTAGTGTTGTATGCTCTCATAGATATATTATCCTCTTGCTTCCCCAACCACCAGCTCCTATACAGCTTGATCTTAATCATTTGGTAACCATGATGAGAGCAATGACTTGCATGATGCATCACTCCAGCTCCCCAAACATCATCATCAAGTACATGAAAAAGAAAACAATGTTAGACACAGATTCAATTTTACCTGAAAAAACAAGAGTGAAGATTGAAATGGAAAGAGAAGAACAACGACCTTGCTCTTCTTCTTGTCTTTTACTCACTCACGTGGTTGCAGCTGCTAACGCCCTTATTCCATAAGACAACATGCCCTACATTCAGTCTCTGCTTGCAAGAGAGTTGTTTTATTTGATACTCATCACCACCAACATCTTCACTTAAACCTTCACCATAGAACATCCAGAGTGATTGAAGTTCGTTGCAAAATATATCAGATGCCAAGAAGTTGAACTGGTGTTACTCTGGGCCGCTAGTCCCCCTTTGGCCCAAATCACTTGTTATCCACACCTGCCAGGTCACGATTCAGAGTCAGTAATCGTGTAAAGAATATGCCTTTTTCAAAAAAAGGATCCAATCCCAACAGGTATCAGATCATACGGCAATCAAATCATAAACATAAAACAAGAATGGAAATAAGAAGTATTAACCCAATCCTTTGAATCGAATCATACAAAAGGGGATTACCATCATTAGCATTAACTCAATCAATTGAAATAGGAAGTATTTCAAATCTTAACCAAACAAGAATGGAAAGTCTAAAATCAACAATCAAAGATTCAATCAAGACTTTAAAGACAAACTTAATTTGAGGCCCAACAAATCGTGTATAAAAAGAGGGGAAGAGTCACCGCAAAAGGACACGAAAAACCTAGAACCACAAGACACTAAGCTCGTAAACGCGAGAAACCGAAAAAAGGAAGATACTTAGCTTCTGATTGACGAAACCCATCTCCAGCCACCGCCAGCTCGAACCTGCGAAGCAGTTCTCCTCGTGGTGTCCGGCGCTGCCGTCGTCGATCGTCGGTAAAACTTCTCTTTTCGTAATACTTATCGAGCCTATTGATTGTTTTTTTGCGTTTCAGGTTTCGAAGCCATGGAAAGATGATGAGTCGGCGAAGGAGACAACCAGAGAATGAAATCGAGAGATGGAGAAGCATGGCGAGAAAAGAGAGTGAGATAGGTCGCGATGGGAGAAAGGGGAATCTAGGGTTCCTCTTTTTTTTTTTTTTTTCTGTTTATTATTATTGTAATTAGCACACTGATCACACAATGACCACACACAAATCACACACATTAACACTAAACTATCCGCTAACCATCATTAAAACCTTTTAATCTACACTTAGCTTAATTCACTCTGTTTTAATTAATGACCTAATTAACCTTTTAAAAAAAACCGTTAATCAGACTTTTAAATCTAATAGAACCTTTTATTAATAATCTAATATATTTTTTTAAGTGACTACTAGCTTATCTAGGTAATTAATCTTTTGTGAATAGATAATAATAATAATGACCTTGTGTTTTTTAAAATCAACTTTTAAACCTTTATAACATAATTTAATAAAAAACTAAAATCATTTTATTAATTAGTTTGTTTTTTATGTAATCATTAAAACCTTTTATTGAAATTTAACTTTACATTTCTTTTCACCTAATAGTAATAACTAAAATTATTTAGTTAATAGAAAAATTTCTTAATTAAAACATGATAATTTAAAATAATTTCTATCAAAACTTATCTAGAAAAGAAAACTATTCGACTTGTAATTAAAACTAATATAACCTTTTTGAAAATCGATTCATATAGCCTAGTTCAACTTTTCCTAAAAATAATACGACTCTTTTCTCGTAAAATCAACCTCCCAAATTAATCAAATCAACTTTTTTATTCAAACCAAAATTAATCAATCAACTTAATCAACATCCTACAACTCAATCCAATCGAGCACATTGACACCTCACATTCACGACACTCGCACTTACACCTTAGCGCTTTCATGCGTGTGTATGGTTTATGTTTCTGCAATTTACTTTCCGCAATTTACATTACCGCATTTACATTATCGCATCGCATTTCGTCCAAAGGAAAAACCTACACATGAGTCAACACTTGTGTGTAGTGCACGTCATTTGCATCATTTCCCCACGATCCTTGATTCCATTCAAGTTGATCGCTTAAGATAGATCCTACCCCATAGGAAGGACCATTATCTCTACAACTTAGACAAACAAACAACACTATACAACTTCTTCAAACACAATAGAGAATAGATGTTAATCATCTTAAGTGAGATATAATCTCCACCCCCACAATAATACAATCAAACATGTAGGGACTTTGCCTTAAGAGTGATAAAGGCATACTCGTCAAACAATTCGAGTACTTAAGCCCTTTTTCTAAGACGATGCAAAGACTACTTTCCTACAACCCCCTTTACACTTGTGGTGGTTACATCTCCCTTAACATGAAGACTCATCTCTTCTCCTAAACCCAATCAAAACAACTACCCTAAACCCGTAGGAACTTTGACCACAGTCAAAGAGCTCCTCTAACCCTTTAGGGGAACTACAAGTACTCTGATTCCACTCCCGTAAGGATATGTAGGCATAAGATGCGACATCTTATCGAGTATACTTAGAAATAAACCACTAGGGTCTCTAATCCATTAAGCAGATAAACCATAGCAATAAACAAACATAAAACGAGAGGTTCCTGTAGAGTACTACAGAAACTTAGGATGCTAGTACCTTCCCTAAGTTTAACCAACCCCCGAACCTAAACCATCTAAACCTTGCATTTGCATTGCATTGCGGGAATTTCGATCTTTATCCCTTCCTTTGGACAAATCAAAGTTCGGTTGTAAAATGAATTAAAGATTCAAACTAATCAATAGTTTGGTATCCGATTTTCACCGCGACATCATGGTTGCAATTTTGGAGGAAAGTTGGAAATTGGATATCTCAGTTTAGGCTTGCTTTGGGCCTGTAAACCATCCAAATCCATTCTATTTAAGTTCACAATCACGTTCAGATCATTTTTTGGTGGTTATTTGGAGCTAGAACCAGAGATTGCAGTTAGAGTTTTCAAGCTTCAAGTGCAAATCGTGTTTTCTATTCCAGAGAAATTCAAGGCAAATCAAGGTTTCTAATAGCTTCATCATTCATCAAGGAATGAATCTGCACAAGTTGGAGCCAAGAATCACCTTGTAACTGCCTCAATTTCAAGCTACAAACCAGGTTGGTAACTTTCACAATTGCTCTAGTTTTAGGATGATCTAGCATGAATTGAATTGTGGTTAGGACTTAGGAAGGAACGTAGATGGATTTCAGATCATACTTTTGGAGTTTAGAGACAAATTAGGATGTGATCTAATTTCTGTTTGAGATCGTAACTACCTAATCCTGAGGTGTTAGCATGATTGGAATAGCTTAAGTTGATCCCTGAGAGATGAGGAGGAGATCTGTGGCTTTAATTTGGAGTTTGATGATGATCAAGGTTTTGGTGAATTCTCTGTTCTTGACCGTGTTTCAAGATTCATAAGGAATTAGCAAGTTTTGATGAGAGATTCTTGATCCTTGTGAAAAACCGAGAAGAACGGTATCAATTTCAGTCGTTTTGGTGATGATTTAATGACCTGCAACTCTTGCCTCACCGGAGAAGACGGTGGCTCAGCCACCGGAACCACCGTGAGCCATTTCCCTCCATCTGAAGTTTGAAAGACGAAGATCAACAGCCCTTGGATGAGTTTGGAGAGGAGACTTTGTATTCAAATCGTACGCACACGATGCATTCTCAGAATTTGGACTTTGACTGGATGAAATGCAAGCGTTTCATTAATCCTACTTGGCAGCTGATGTGGTGTGTGCTTAGGCCTTGGATGCGTAGACTTGATCTCCTGATCCAACAGTTCTCTTATTTTCTCAGCTTTTTATTTCTTTTAATTGTTTTTTGTGATTTTCTTTATTTGATTTATCATTTCTAATTCATATTAATTTCATTTTTGATCAGAAAATTGTGAAAAAAATATGTGCATGACCTTGATTTAATTTCTGATTTTTTGGTACTCTTAGATTTTATTTTGATGCAATTTCCAATTTATTTGCATTTTTTCCATTTTATTGATTTCTTTTAATGTGGCATTTTGAGCTTGTTATTTGTTGATTTTGATACTCCTTTGTGGTATAGAACTTGGACTTGATTCTTTGTTGGTTTATTATAGACATATTAAGGTTCTCTCTTGATTTTTAGGGTAATTTTTAGGTAGCTCTAAGTTCTGTTTTGAACTAGACTTTTAGGAGCTTCCCCATTTGACCTCCCTTTGGGCACTTTGTAATTTAGGATTTCTTTAGTGATTCTCCCTTTAGATTCAGTCCCTGACTTTTCTACCATAGGTCCCTAACCCTCTTAGTATCCCTTAGAAAATTCTCTAGAATTTTAGGACTTGATTTCATATTTTTCTTAGAATTAACAATTAGACTAGTTTTATGATGCTTCTAACATGACCTTTCCTTTAGAATGACCTCAATAATGACCATTAGATGATTCTAAGCTTCATGCCCTTTCTTGATAGAATAGAAGTTAGGTGTATACCTCTTTAGAGCTTTGGACCCTTAGTGCAGGTGATCCTTAGGAGGTAATCTTTGAGGTTCTTTAGAAGTTTAGATTAGGTAGATAATTCTTCCTATAGGGTTAGTTTCCCTCACAATTTTCCTTGCTTAATTGGAATCCTGCTTGTGAGCATGTTTCCTCCTGTGGAGGATTCATTGCAATATCATAAAGGAGTTGAGTCTATGCAAGCTTTCTGAGGAAATGGAGTTGGTTGAGTGCCTGTGGCAAGTTCCTGTGGACCTTACCTTGCTTCCCATCTTCATTATTCTAATCCTCTCCATTCTTTTTAGGAACCTTCTTCAGGTAGCACAGTCCCTCCTGTGGGGGGATTTTTGCACATCTCTTGAAGGAGCCAAACCCCTAGGATTCTCCCAAATCTCTTTTAGTTGGTTGAGTGCCTGGGATAAGTTCCTATGGACCTTACCCTGGCCTCCCAACTTTCAATTCCTTTCCCTAGTATAGGAGTCTTGTTTGTTTACTTGTGGAATGGATTCCTTATTTGTCATAAATCCTTGTCCTCATTCATGATTGAGTGGTGTGTTGCATTAGGATATTTCATGTTTAGGATAGTCTAAGTGTAGGTGCATGACTGCATTAAGAGGTTGAGTGGGTCTCCCTCTGCTTGTTTTCCTTAAGGGTTGAGGTGGTCCTCCCCTTGCTTGTGTGTTTTTTTTCTTTTTCTAATTGACGTATTTGCATATAGAGGTTGAGTTGAGCTCCCTCTACTTTTCTGTTTTGACTGTTTTCTTTTTGCTTGATTGTTAAGAAGTTGAGTTTGTCTCCTTCTGCTTGTATTGCTGCATTGCATGCATTTTACTTACAGTTATTTCTTTCAGTTTATCTATGTTGCTGTTGATTTCCTTTGCCATGTTCCCTTAGGGACTCTGGCTTCTCTTGTTCAAGAGAAGTTATGACAGACATTAGGGTTCTAACCATGCATGATAACTTCTAGGAGTTCCCTGTTTCAAACCTCAACCATTGGATGAATCCTTGGCATGACAACATTAGGACTTGACAGTTTCCCCGTAGAGTTCGTTCTCTTCTTATCTCAAAACAACAGTAAAAAACCGTAATAAAGGCAAGTTAGTACAAGCGCGTTACGAGCCTTAAGCTACTTGGGAAGTGATAATTGAGCGGTCTTCTCTCAATCATCTAGAGTGTTTAGTATATGTCCTTTGGATGATATGCGACGCATTCGCTCCTAAGTCATAGTCTCTAGTGCTGTACAAACTACAGACAACTATAAAAAACACTTCTTCCGTAAAAGACAGAAAACAAACTTCAAACCTTTTGCCCCGTGGGCCCATAACTCAAGGAAAACTTTTCTGAAGAAAAGAGTGTCGTTAACTTCCAGTTCTACCGTAAGCGGTAACGCCTAAGTCTCCAAAGGTCGAGCTGCATACACCAAACTTCTGGAACTGTTTGTTAACCCTACTCGGAAAAATAGAGGAATTTGACCCCTCCCGTAATCCGTAGTATCCCGAACTACGTTTGCTCTGATATTTTGCGCCGTATGAAAGTACGTAGGCACGAGATGCGATATCTCGGCGAGCAACCTTCCCCCTTTTCACCTGTAGTTAGGCGAACTACGTAGACTCTGATTTCTCGTTCCAGACGGGAATACGTAGGCATAGAACTGTTGTGTTCTGCCGAGTCATTTTTCTTTTCTTTTGAGCCAGACTTTTAGCGTAGATAGTAAAACCAACCCGTCAGATAAACACAACAAGCGTGGATCCCATCGAGTACGATGGACGTGAGGGGTGCTAATACCTTCCCCTTGCGTAACCGACTCCTGAACCCGGACATGGTTGCGATGACCTTGTCTTATACCTTTTCGTCAGGTTTTTCCGATCGTTTCCTTTCCCTTTTTGTGGGATAAATAACGAAAGGTGGCGACTCTTCTGTTTTGTCGGCACCTTATTTTCGCAGTAGCGACAGCTGGCGACTCTGCTGGGGACCCAACGTCCCCTATGCGAGTCAATCCTAGCGCTTGCGTGTTTACCTGTTGGGTTGTGTTTATTTATCGCGTTTTACCTTCCGTATTTTATCTTCAGTATGATATGATTATCTGTGCTGTTGTGGGAGGGGGCTCTGATGAGTGATAAGCCAGACCCAGGCTTGAGTATGTACATAGATTTAGAAGCAGATTAGTGGTGAACCTGCATGTTAGGCATGCACTAGTTCCCACGAAATTTGCGCTCAGACGAGATTCTCTGAGATGATTTCCATTTCTAGCCCAGTGGGTCGTCGAAAGGATTTCAGATCTAAGGATTGTCGACTCTGGGAACCGATCATTTATGATTCAGCTGAGTGATACCGCTTCAAGAGATGATGATGCCACACCTTCCTGGGTTTCGTATCATCGATCTTGAAAGTCTGTGACGCTGATGAACGCATAGGATGCCATACCTGTGTCAGTGGATTAGGTTCATACCTGTGAGAGGGGTTGGGTATTGCAGGAAACCTTAACCTTCAGACAACCTGGTTTTCTTGATAGTGAATCAGTATTGTGGGTATCAGTAGGCCTTTATTATCAGAGTAGTGGTATATTCTCGCCGAAGCCAAATTATGACTTGCCACTCCACAGCACAGCACAACACAACCCTCTTGATCTCCTGCTGCATTTCGCATTTGCATTTGCATTTTTCATTACATTTAACACGTATCTATGTTGCAGGTGTGCAGTTCCTTCTCGATTCTAGCAATCTTGTCCCTTCTGTGTCCATCATGGAGCCCAACGTGAGAAGAACTTTGGCTTACAAGTTTCCTACTCCAGATATTACTACTCTGAGGGGTCTGATTTCTTTGGCCGGTAAAGAAGTGATGAGGGATTTCAGGGGAACCTATGGGAAGCTGCTGAGTGTTGTGTGCAAGCCATCTGTATATGAGTTGAAGGGAATTCAGACTCTGCTTCATTTTTATGATCCTCCGTTGTGTTGCTTCACGTTTCTAAGCTATGTGTTGGCCCCTACTTTGGAAGAGTTTTCTGCCATATTGGAAGTACCCATTCTTGCTCAGGTACCTTTTTGTCCTATTGACCAGGAGCCAGATCTGGCTAGTATTGCTACAGTTCTGCATATTGAGGTTTCTGATTTGCAAGGAAAAACAGCCAGGAGAAATGGAGCCTGGGGATTCCCATTACCTTTTCTAGCTAAGAAAGCCCGACACTTCGCCAAGAAGGAATGCTGGGTGGCATTCAAAGCTATTTTGGCATTGTGCATATATGGTATCATGTTATTCCCCAATATCCCGGATTTTGTGGATGTGGATGCTCTTCGTATCTTCGTCTCAAGGAATCCCATCCCTACCTTGCTTTGAGACGTGTATCATTTGGTGCATTACAAGAACGAGAATAGAAGAGGAAAAGGTGTATCCTGCTGTGCTTCACTATTTTACAGATGGTTTGTCACTCATTTACCTAAGGATGGTCCTTTTATAAAGACTGCAGAGACGAAGGAATGGTCTGAACGCCTGGTGAGTTTGTCTGCCGAAGACATTGATTGGTTTGATAGAGATCGCCTAGGGAGTGAAATTATTTACAGCTGTGGGAACTTTCCTAACGTCCCTCTGGTGGGTAGGAAAGGCTGCATCAATTACAATTCGTCTATCGCTATCAGACAGTTCGGGTATGCCTTAAGGGGCCCTCCTAAGGACGAGGAGGTACAGGAATCTCTGTACCTTACTGGTGCATTAGAAGGGGATGATTTGGTCAGATTTGAACACGCCTGGAATAACGTTCACTGAAAGGGAAATACCTCATTGGGGAAGAGCAATAGTCAGGTTTATCCTCCTTATGTGGACTGGATTCATAGCAGAGCATAAAAAGTGTTGATGCCATTTCCTCCTGTCAAGCAGGCTGCTATTCAGAGCCTACCATGATCGAAATCCAGAAGTATAATCAGCTTCAAGCTAAGAATGAAGAACTGATCAAAGCCAACGAAGAGCTGGAAAACGAAATCGCTCAACTCCGAAGAGAAAAGAACAAAGTCGTACACACCTGCAAGAAGCAGACAGAAATGATCAACCACCTGGGCGCCAATTTGACCAAGGAGACTGATTCTAGAGAACGTCTGGGGTTGAACCTGAAGGCAGTGCACAGGGTATTGACCACCAAGAAGCAGGACCAGGACCGAGTATATCGGAAGTTGTCCAAGTATGAGAAATTGTGGAACAACACTTTGACTAGCCACAAAGAGCGGGAAGAAAAGCTGAAGCAGCAGATAGCCCAGTTGGAAGCTCAGATTGAGGTCAAAGACAAGAAGATAGAGGCTGAAGCCTCACTTCGACGAGACGTCCAGTATAAATTGGTTGAGACCAAAGCGAACTTACTGGATTATCAACTCAGAGCTGATGCTAAGAGGAGTAGGGTGGAAAACCGTTCTAAAGAAGGTGTTTGTGGGAGCATTGTGGAGAACCTCCCAGATGCCATCAGGCAAAGGGATTTGTTGATCCAGAGCCTGCTCACTCAGCCTGACCATCCCACTATGAAGAAGTTACTAGAGTATTTCCGTGCCCGTAACCGCACTTGATTTCTTTGTATTTCTTTGTACCTTTTATGCATTGATATGCTGATCACCACCAGGCTTGTTGGTTGGGGTTATGCTTGTTGCTTCAGTTGTATTCAGTTACTATTGTACGCTACCCATGTGGGTTTTTCATATATATATATATATATATATATATATATATATATATATATATATATATATATATATATATATATATATATATATATATATATATATATATATATATATATATATATATATATATATATATATATATATATATATATATATATATATATATATATATATATATATATATATATATATATATATATATATATATATATATATATATATATATATATATATATATATATATATATATATATATATATATATATATATATATATATATATATATATATATATATATATATATATATATATATATATATATATATATATATATATATATATATATATATATATATATATATATATATATATATATATATATATATATATATATATATATATATATATATATATATATATATATATATATATATATATATATATATATATATATATATATATATATATATATATATATATATATATATATATATATATATATATATATATATATATATATATATATATATATATATATATATATATATATATATATATATATATATATATATATATATATATATATATATATATATATATATATATATATATATATATATATATATATATATATATATATATATATATATATATATATATGAGGGTTTATTTCCATGATTGGACGATAGACTTTATTTGTCTTGGAGCTAGAATCGAGGGGGACTTCCTCCTAATACATAGATACGTGTTTGCATTTGCATGACAGGTACCTTGAGTTGTTTCCTAACCCTCCGTTGATACAGGTTATTTCAGGATTGCCGATCAGCGAATCCATCGATACTATAAAAGAAGTAACTTCAAGAAAGCCATGGATCAAATGCAAGTTGAGATGCAGAAGATGCACGACAGGATGGCGCAGTTCATGCAGGTTATGGAAACTGCGGCCAAGGGCCAAGAGCAGCTTCAGACTCTGGTGCAACCTCTAATTGCACGGGTTGACAGTCATGGTGTGCTACATGGCGGAGTTGCTACTAATCCTTCTCAAGTCGGGACTCCTCGAGCGGGTGATGTTGTACCAGTGGTCGTCCTCAATACTACTGAGAACGGTAATGGGGCTGGGAATGGGAATGTAGCTGGTAATGGTAACGGACATGTGGAAACCAATGGAAATATTGGAATTGGGAATGCTGGTTTTGGTGTTGGTGTTAGGAACACTGGTGTAGGTATTGGTGTTGGCAATGCTGGTTTTGGTGGCGCCAATCAAGGCTATGGCAATCAGGGCTGTGGCAATGCAGGTTTTGGCAACGCAAGCAACAACGGTGTTGGGATGGGTGCCTACAACGCTGGTTTTGGACCGGGTGCTGCTAATCAGGGCTTTGGTAATGTGGGGTATGGTCCCAGGTTCAATCAGAATGACTTTGGTCCTAATGCTGCTTACGCTGGGTATGATAATGAGGATTCTCATTGGGGCGAGGATCGTCAAGAAGATGTTTTCCCTCCGCAGGGCAGGGGTCTCGAGGTGCCCATAGAAAATGACCGAAGGTTCAAGCTGTTGGATGAACAAGTGAGAGTTCTGGCCAATCAGAATTCTATGGGGTTGGACATGGCTAATATGGGGTTGGTTCCTGGCTTGAGGGTGCCGCTCAAGTTCAAAGTGCCTACTTTCGACATATATAAGGGGGATACTTGCCCAAAGGTTCACGTACGGTCTTATTATCGAAGAATGTCTGCTTATTCGAGTGATGAAAAGATGTTGATGCATTTTTTCTAAGATAGCTTGTTGGGACCATCACTTGAATGATATATGGGGTTAGATCCCACTCAGATTAGTAGCTGGAAAGAGTTGGCGGAGGCCTTTGTAAGGCATTATCAATATAACAGCGACCTTGCTCCGAACAGGGTCCAACTTCAAAATCTTTCTCAAAAGAATGGCGAGAGTTTTAAAGAGTACGCCCAGAGGTGGCGTGAGCTTGCAGCTAGGGTGCACCCACCCATGGTAGAGCGTGAGTTGGTGGATCTTTTTGTGGGCACTTTCTCTGATTTGTATTATGACAGGCTTCTCGGTTGTACGACGAATAATTTTTCTGATATGATACTCTTAGGAGAGCGTATAGAGAACGGCGTCAAGATCGGTAAGATTCAAGCAGGAGAATCAACCTCAGCTGGAGGAGGGAAAAAGGTATTCGGAAATAAAAAGCAGAGAGACACTAATTCAGTGTATAGTGCTCGGAGAAGGGATAGAAGTCAGACTGGGCGCAGGCAGCAGGTCGCCAGTGTGATAATTTTCGTGCCTCAACAGCAACACCCACAGCCGCAGCAGCATCAGGGACAACAAAATTCGGCTCCGCAAAGGTTCCAAGGTCGGGATAGGGCTGTGAAAAGAGTATTTGATGTACCCCCAATGTCGTATGCTCAACTTTTTCAAACTCTACTACAATTGCAGATTGTTGAGAAAAGGACGTTAGCTCCGCCGAAGGGCACGCCTCCTTTTGGTTATGATGCCAATGCACATTGTGAATTCCACTCCGGGGCACCTGGTCACACCATAGAGAATTGTCATGCATTCAAGCACAAAGTGCAAGATTTGATAGATAACAACTATAAACTTTGGTAATGAGGCACCTAATGTTGAGAAAAATCTGATGTCGTCTCACGGACCTGCAAAGGTGGGTGCGATCTTGGAAGATACCAGTCTAAATTTGATCATGAATGTGGATGAACTGAAGACGCCTCTGGGTTGTGTAAAGAGCAGGTTGCTGAAAGGGGGAGTTTTCCCTGGTTGTGATGCAGATTGTGTTGACTGTTTAGCCCAGCCTGAGGGATGTGATAGTTTAAGAAGAGGTATTCAAGGTCTGATTGATGAAGGAACGCTGCAATTCGATCGTACTGCTGAAGAGAAGCTTGTTGAGGCAATAGCTGAAAAGCAGGGCGAAGTTGCAACGGTTACGATTCCGTTTAAGAATGTCACGATATCGGCGCCTTCCAAGCGACCGACTATCACCATAACCAAAGCTGGACCCATTCCATATGAAAGCACCAAAGCCATCCCTTGGAACTATGGGGTAGAGGCCTACTACAATGGAGAAAGGATTAACCTGGAAAGCCCGCTGGTAGGGTCAGTTGATAACCTTGTAGGGGCAGGGGGCATAACCCACAGCGGTAGAATTTTCACGTCACCCGAAGTAGAAGCTGAGAGAATTGCCAAAGGGAAGGGTAAAGTCAATGAAGGAGGACCTTCTCAAGTGAAGGAAAAATAGGCTTTGACTAAATATGTGGAAGAGTTTATAAGACTAATCCGGAAGAGTGATTATAAAATTGTTGATCATCTGCAGCAAACGCCTTCCAAAATCTCAATTTTGTCATTGTTGCTTTGTTCCGAAGCCCATCGGAATGCTCTGCTGAAAGCTCTTGACACTGCTTATGTAACCCAGGAGATATCCGTCAATCAGCTTGAAGGAGTGATTGTGCACGTGAACGCGGGGCATGGCCTTGGCTTTACAGATTTTGATTTAACACCCAGGGGCCGCAACCACAACAGTGTGTTGCATATTTCAGTTGAGTGTAGGGGCACTGTTATGTCTCATGTCCTTGTTGACACTGGTTCGTCCTTGAATGTTTTGCCCAAGAAGGCACTTTTGAAGCTAGATACCCGAGGCATAATATGCATGCCAAGCGACTTGGTGGTGAGAGCTTTTGACGGGACTAGAAGGTCTGTGTTTGGGGAATTGACTTTACCACCCCAGGTCGGTCCAAAGGTGTTTAATACTGTGTTTTACATCATGGACATTCAACCAACTTATAGTTGTTTGCTTGGACGACCTTGGATTCACTCTGCAGGGGCGGTAAAGTCTACGTTGCACCAAAAGCTCAAGTATATGGTCGGTGGTAGTATTGTCACAGTGTGTGGAGAAGAAGATATCCTGGTAAGTCACCTGTCATCGTTCAAATATGTCGAGGTGGATGGTGAGATCCATGAGACATTGTGCCAAGCTTTTGAAGGGGTGCAGATCAGAGACCAATCTCCTGTCATAAGCAAAGGGCCAGAGGTGGCTATGTCTTCATACAGAGAGGCTCAAGCAGTAGTTTAGGTCGGGGAGACTAAAGGTTGGGGCCAAATCCTGGAGATTCCTGTTAAGCAGGACAAGTTTAGCTTGGGATATCACCCGTCGTCGTCATCTTCATCACAGAGCGCGCCACGGGTCAAGGGGCGATTGTGTTTACTCCAGGAGGAGTTAATTTTGAAAGGATCAATGTTGTGTCAGACAGTGAAGATGGAGATAGCGACTGTGACATGGATTCATGGATCAAGCCCAGCGTGCCAGGACAAAGCCTATGCAATTGGTCTATTCAGGACTTTATTCAAGTGACGACGAAACAGTAATGCCTTGTTTTTTCGATTATTGTACAATCCTATGTCCTACCCGGGGTATAGTGGTTTTATTTCAGGGCCTACTTGTTTATGTGTATGCTTTGCTTTAATCATCAAATAAAGGCGTTTTTCTCATGCAAATTTTGTGATCCTTGTTTTTCTATTTTTATTTTTTTACAATAAAATGGCAACGTGGTTGTGTGCTTTGTTTGCACATCATTTGAAGTATTTAACCATTTCTCTTGCAGGATCCATATTTTAGATGACACCGATCAAGAACTCCCTATGACTCGCTTCGACTTTGAGCATCTGATACTTCAAGCCGAGGAAGAGATTGTTGAGGATGACGACTTACCAGAAGAGCTGACTCGACTTTTAAGAGAAGAAGAGAAGATCATTTTGCCTCATCAGGAGGAAATTGAGGTCGTCAATTTGGGTTCGGAAGAAGTTGTCAGGAATGTCCGGGTAGGGGCTGCGCTGCAAAGCGATATCAAGCAAAGACTGGTCGAGATGCTTCGAGAGTATAGTGACATCTTTGCTTGGTCTTATGAAGATATGCCTGGGTTAGACACTGATATTGTGGTCCACTGCTTGCCATTGCGTGAAGAATGTCCGCCAGTCAAGCAAAAGCTCAAAAGAACGAAACTAGATATGACCGTAAAGATTAAAGAGGAAGTGCAGAAACAGTGGGACGCTGGGTTTCTAGCTGTTACAACCTACCCTCCTTGGGTCGCCAATATAGTACTTGTACCAAAGAAAGATGGTAAGGTACGGATGTGCGTTGACTATCGGGATCTGAACAAGGCGAGCCCTAAGGATGACTTCCCGGATGACTTCCCGCTTCCTCATATTGACGTATTGGTCGACAATACCGCTCAATTCTCTGTGTTTTCCTTCATGGACGACTTTTCAGGATATAATCAGATTAAGATGGCGCCGGGGGATATGGAGAAAACAACTTTCATTACCCCGTGGGGAACGTTCTGCTACAAAGTGATGCCCTTTGGTTTGAAGAACGTTGGGGCAACATATCAGCGTGCTATGACAACACTCTTTCATGACATGATGCATAAAGAGATTGAGGTCTATGTTGACGATATGATTGCCAAATCCCAGACGGAGGAAGAGCATCTGGTGAATCTTCTGAAATTGTTTGAGAGGCTTAGGAAATTCAGGCTGAGGCTGAATCCTAATAAGTGCACCTTCGGGGTGAGATCTGGAAAGCTATTGGGATTCATTGTTAGTGAAAGAGGAATTAAGGTTGATCCTGCAAAAATAAAAGCTATACAAGAAATACCAGCGCCAAAAACAGAGAAAGAGGTTCGTGGCTTTCTGGGGAGGTTGAACTACATTGCCCGGTTCATATATCATCTCACAGACACGTGTGAGCCAATGTTTAAATTGTTGAAAAAAGATCAGGCGATTGTCTGGGATGAAAACTGTCAAAAGGCGTTCGAAAAAATAAAAGAATACTTGCAGGAACCTCCGATATTGATACCTCTAGTAGCCGGAAGACCACTAATCATGTACTTAACGGTTCTTGAGAACAACATGGGTTGTGTTCTCGGTCAACATGACGAGACTGGACAAAAAGTGCATGCGATCTATTACTTGAGTAAAAAGTTCACAGATTGTGAGTCTCGTTACTCAATGCTCGAAAAGACGTGTTGTGCACTTGCTTGGGCTGCCAAACGTCTGAGACAATACATGCTAAATCATACAACCATGCTGATTTCGAAGATGGATCCGATCAAATATGTCTTCAAAAAGCAGGCGCTTTCAGGAAGGATTGCCCGATGGCAGATGGTACTGACGGAGTACGACATACAGTATATTTCGCAAAAGGCTATCAAAGGTAGCGTTCTGTCAGAGTACCTTGTCGAGCAGCCAATCGATGATTACCAGCCAATGAAGTTTGATTTTCCTGACGAGGATATTATGTGCCTAAAGATGAAAGATTGCAAGGAGCCATTGCATGGTGAAGGTCCTGAACGGAGTTCCCAATGGCAATTGATTTTTGACGGGGCTGTTAATTCATATGGAAGCGGAATTGGGGCAATCATTACTACTCCCCATGGGACTCACATCCCGTTCACTTCCAGATTGACGTTTTCAGTTACCAACAATGAGGCTGAATATGAAGCGTGTATCATGGGTCTCGAGGAGGCTATTGATTTGAGAATTAAAAATCTTGATGTGTATGGAGACTCCGTGCTAGTCGTGAACCAGATCAAGGGAGAGTGGGAGACTCGTCAACCTAATCTGATACCGTACATGAATTACGCAAGGAGGTTGTTGCCTTTCTTTGACAGAGTAGAATTTCACCATGTACCACGGGCAGAAAACCAGATGGCAGACGCTCTTGCGACATTGTCTTCGATGTACAAAGTTAGCTTCTGGAATGAGGCTCCCAGAATAGTTATCTCTCGCCTTGATAGGCCCGCTTTCATATTCGCCATTGAGGAAGCTTCTGATGGTAAGCCGTGGTATTTTGATATCCAGAATTTCCTAAAGAACCAAGAGTATCCGACTAGGGCATCCAGCTGCGATAAGAAGACTCTTAGGAGATTGGCTGGCAATTTCTACTTGAATCCAGATGGTGTTCTGTACAGGAGAAACCATGATTTGGTGTTGTTGTGATGTGTGGATGAGAAAGAAGCTAATCTGCTTATGGAGGAGGTCCACGAGGGTACCTTCGGCACGCATGCCGGCGGACATGCTGTGTCTCGAAAGTTATTACGAGCAGGGTATTATTGGCTGACAATGGAAACATATTGTTTCAAGTTTGCAAAGAAATGTCATAAATTCCAGATTTATGCAAAAAAGATTCATGTGTCGTCGAGCCCTTTGAATGTTACGGCGTCCCCGTGGCCGTTCTCCATGTGGGGCATTGATATGATTGGCAAGATTGTGCCCATTGCATCCAACGGACACCGGTTTATCTTGGTAACTATCGATTACTTCACCAAGTGGGTCGAAGCAGTGTCTTACGCCAATGTTACCAAACAAGTAGTAGTCCGGTTTATCAAAAAGGACATCATCTGCAGATACGGAATTCCCGAAAGAATCATTACTGACAATGGTTCGAACTTGAATAATAAGATGATGAAGGAATTGTGCCAGAATTTCAAGATCGAGCATCATAACTCATCTCCCTATCGGCCCAAGATGAATGGCGCTGTCGAAGCGGCCAATAAGAACATCAAGAAGATAGTTCAGAAGATGGTTGTGACATACAAAGACTGGCACGAGATGTTGCCCTTCGCATTGCATAGTTATCGTATGACGGTATGCACCTCAATTGGGGCAACACCTTTCTCACTAGTGTATGGTATGGAAGTTGTCCTACCATTGGAAGTTGAGATTCCTTCTTTGAGAGTTTTGCTCGATGTCCAACTTGATGAGGCAGAGTGGATAAAGAATAGACTGAATCGGCTAAGCTTGATGGATGAGAAGAGACTTGCATCTATCGCATATGGTCGGCTATATCAGAGCCAGATGAAGAAAGCTTTTGACAAGAAGGTGCGCCCTCAAAGCTTTCAGACGGGCGATCTTTGCTGAAGAAGATTCTCCCACCACAATCAGATCACAGGGGCAAATGGACTCCCAACTATGAAGTTCCGTATGTCGTTCGAAAGGTCTTCTCTGGAGGAGCCTTATTGTTGTCCACCATGGATGGCGAGGATTTTACATCCCCTGTGAACTCGGACGCAGTTAAAAAATACTTTGCTTAAAGAGACCCGCTGGACAGGAAAAAGAAAGTCCAGGCAAAAAAGGGGCATCCCGGCGAACCAAGAAAAAAAATAGAAAAGGGTTCGGGCAAAAATTAGGGATAAAAATTGAAAATATGTACACCCGCGAAGTCGAAAACCTGAAAAGGCGACTTCGGAAAAAAAAGGGTCTCCCGGTGAATTGAAAACCTGCAAAGGGCGATTCAGGCAAAAGTTAGGGATTGAAAAGGCAAATGACTGTGGTCCGTGTTTGATACTGCGTTGCTTAATGGTTTGGGAGCACCTGAGGGTCGATTATCCGAGTCAATTTCTTCTGAAGACGGAGCATCGGGAAAGCATCGGAGTCAGGTGAGTCATAGGAGGATCAGCTCATGGTGTTTGTCTGTACCACGTTGCCGACATGTATACAATTTTCTTTGTACTTATGTACATATCTGTATTTATTTTTGTAACTTCTGTCATACCCTAAATTTGTCCTACCCTTTTGTAAATATTTTCGCATTTATCGTTTCATTCCATTTAGACCCGTGTCCACCCGAAATTGGGCGTTTTTCAAAAAATTTTCTTTCTGACCAATTAAGGCATGACATGTGGCCTAAAAACATTTTGTGAATATTGCTTTCTTAAACTTTGTTTTCTTTTAAGTGTTACTAATAACATTTTAGTAATTACATTTTTGTTTTTTATAAATTTTAGTTTGTTTTATATATTTGAATATTTGTTTAATGGTTATTTTTAATATTTAGTAAATAGTTGTTAATATTAATTTATATTTAATTATTATATGTTGTTAATATTTATTAATTTGTTAATATTTATATTTCAAATACTTGTTAATAAATTAGTGAAAATAAAATATTAGATTTTTGAAGAGGAGAGTGAGAGAGTCCGATTAGGCCCGTGCAAGGAGGCCCATTAGGGTGAGTCATCGTGCTATAAGAGAGGAGAGCAAGAAAACCCTAGGGGGGGAAGGTACTGTTCACGGCGCCCAAATTACTCAGCAAAACCCTAAACGACCATCATCACCTCCTCCCTTTCTCCTCCCGTTTTTTTTGTCTCATCAAACCCTAGCCCTCCTTCCTCATAAGAAGTTAAGCCGCCGAACCCTACCCTCCATTTCCGCCGTTAACTCCGTCTCTAACCCTCTCCAAAGCTTCTTGTCGCCATCAATCGAATTTTCAGACCATCATCACTATCGGCGAAGTCAACTCCGGTGACGACGTCGACAACACGTTTGAAAACAACAACACAGCATCTTCAAAAAAAACACGACGACGACCACATTTGACCACCTCACCATCCTCAGATTCGCTGAAAAATCTTCACAACCACCGTAGCTCCAATGATTTGATGGTTCCAAAAGACACTCTTTGCGGCGGCACAGTTCAACAGCACACAACATCAACAACAACTCCGTAGTGCAAGTCCGATGACATCGTTTTGAACAAACTCATCTCAGTCTTGACAATGAAGCATTCACGAGGTTCTTGACAAACACACGATGGCAAGTTCCAGATTGCAGTTTCGGTTGGTCTTTGTTTTTTATTTTTGATTATGTCTCTGTTCGTATGATTTGCTGCGTATTTAATAGATGGATTAACTTTTATTCATGTACTGGTTTTTGTGAGGAATTGTGGTTTAATCAAATCACGTTTATTTTATTTCGGTTTCTGGAAATGTTGAATGTTGTAGATGTCCTTTTTTTTCTTTCGTTATGAACAAGGGCGGATATTGTGATGGCAACGTTTTTATGTTATAGCAGCTTCCATTATCTAATAGACACCAACTCAGTTTAGTAGTGATTACGACCACCACTTCAGCGGTAAGTTCGGTACGACGTCGCCAACGGTAACCCTCAGTTTTTTGCCATGATTATTTTGGGTTGATAGGAGGAATTAATCAAACAGAGTATGAAACAAACTTTTGATAAATTTGTGTGATATTGTGGTGTTGATATTGAGTCTCATTTGCGCTCTTCTTCTGGTTTTGATTTTCTGTTTTGATTGATAAAAAACCTTGTTCAAATTCAGGGTTGCGGTTGTTATTATGTTGTTGTGTCTCGCCATTTCAATCTGTTATGTTCATAGCTAGTTTGTTTTACTTGAATCGGTGGCGTGACGCTTATTCGATTTTGAGATTTTGTTTGTGGGAGAAGCTATTAGACCAGATATGAAATTCTGCTGTAGCTGATTTTTGTTTCAATTTTACGGCATGGAACGTTACCGATGCGATATAGGATGATTGATACTCCTGTTTATTCAAGCTTGCAAAATTTAAATATAATTATCGTGCTTGTTTTGAATGTTATGCTTTGAGTGCGTAAACGCCGTAAGTAAGTTGTTGTCGTAGCGCGGTTTTGTCTTGCATTTACTTTGATTTCATGAGATTTGCAGGTGTATCTCTGTGTACTAATATTGAGTTTTATGTATGCTAAACCGTTTAGTAGACGTAAGCGCGCGACAATTTGGAGCCTAAATCCACTTTATGTTGTTGCTATTATTCTTTTTTTTGGGTCTGGTTTGGATTTGCACTGGTAGCAGGCTATACGAACTGTGTTTTAAGCTTGCATTTTGGTTATAGTTTTTCCACTAATTTCTTGTTTCGATGCTACTACGAGTTTTTGCTGCAGATGTCTTGCTGTTTAAAGTGAGTTTTGTAATCTTATTATTATGTTCAATAAAAGTCTTGGTTTAGATTTACACTGTTAATGGTTTGATTTTTAAGCTTGTGATGTGAGGTCTTTATGCAGAACTGATATTCTGCTATAAGTTTGATAATTTGCAATTCTGTTATTTATTGTTTTGTATGTCCATTGAGTTTTTTTGCCTTTATTTGTCTTTATTTTTATTTCTTTCCAGTTTTTTAGCCTATGAGTTTTTCATTCAATAATAACTTTATGATATGGTTTGTTTACCTGTATCATATTTGTATTATAAAATGACTTTAGGTGTTAAGTGTGGTTTCTTTTAGCGTACCGCGCTGAGGGTGGATTACGTGTGTCGACTGTTTGGATTAATTATGCATACTTAATTATTGAATTGAAATGGGTGGTATAGCATGCTCACTTTTAAAATAATTTACTAGCAGTTGCTTTCCATTATGCTAGAAACGTGTTAATACGTTTCATCTTCTGTTTTATTCAAAGTTGTAAACAGCAAATCATGTATTGAATTAAATTAGTTACTAACCGTTTTGCATTGCCATAAAATTGGATTATTTTTGTTAATTTACAATTTTGATGTAGTGACCGAATTTTCAACACATTAATGGATATATTTTGCCATGTTAGGATTGTATCACCATTTATTTGATTAATTTGAAGACAATTCAAAAAGTATTTTCTAAACAAAATCATGGACTATTTTAATGTGTATTTTCAAAATATGGTTAATTTCTTAATCCAATTTATTCTCAACACACAACATTTTCTTAAACAATAACGAAAAAAATCTTAAGGTCTAGCATCTTTTGAGTTCTTGAATAATCACTATTGGGGCGTACGCCTTAGGTAGTACATTATTCGACTTTTCGCTTTAAAATACGCCCTTTAATTATTTAAACAAGGAAATGTCATTGGATTCTAGCATTCCGCGTGATACTTTTGTTGTTTATTCAAACAATATTTTATAAATTGAATCAAAATCATTCTTCTATTTATTAAGTAATTTATTTAATGAGACAAATTCAAAATAGATTTTATTTTAAAGAGATAAAACTTTGAAGCAATAATATTTCTTAAGCCTGTTTAATCAAATTATTTTTAGTTAAATTACGAAAAATTAAACTCTTGAAGTCTAGCACTTCTTGAGTTATCGAATGGATATTATTGGGGTGTACACCTTAAATAATGTTTTGTTCAACCTTTCGTCTTGGCATTTTCTTTTTGGACAAAGAAATATCATAGGAATCCGGCATTCTGTGTGATATTTCCGCTGTTCATCCAAATATTTTCCGAATGAAAAGATGTTGTTAGGATCTAGCATCCAAATGATACCCCGATTAATTAATTGTGAGGCCGACGTCTCATTTATTAAATAATCATCATTTCTCCTATACTTCTCAAATTCAATCTCGTATTCTCACCTCTCGTGCCGCAAACTCTTTCCATACCCTCAATTCAATTCTTCAAAAATATCTTTCTTGATTAAACTCCAAAAGAAGGAGATTCTTGGAATCTAGCATTCCTTGGATCTTCGAGTGAATAATTCTCGAGGCACGCTCTTGAGTTGTTATTCACTCAATCTTTTGATTTTCTCAAACGCATTCTCAACGTCTTTTTGATCAAAACCCCGAAAGAAAGAGGCACTTGGAATCTAGCATTCCTTGTGTCTTCGAGTGAATAATTCTCGAAGCACGCCTTTGAGTTGTTATCCACTCAACCTTTCGACTTTTTCAAAATTAATCATTTTCAAACATTCTCCTAAGTCGAATGGTCGTCTGCATTCGCAACTCACATTTCATTCACAACTCCTCGTGGTTTCGATATTAGGGGCACCCTCAGGGACTAATATCGTTTCTCACAATCCTAACCCTTGACACGTCGTCAAGTCGGTTTCATTTTCAAACAAATCCTCGATACGTCGTCGAGCTTCTTCAAAACAACTTCCTTTTGGCCTCGCATGCCATCTTTCGATTCGATCTTCTCACATACGTTTTTTTTAAAAAACTTACGAAAGAGGGATATTCTCAGAATCTAGCATTCTTTGAATATTCGAATGAGTAACTCTCGAGGCGCGCCCTTGAGTTTTTATTAATTTCATTCTTTCGATTTCAAAACATCCAACTCTTTATCGTCAACTTATTCAGTCAATTCCCGAAAGAACTGAGTTCTTGGAATCTCACATTCCTTGGATTCTTGAGTGAAAAGCTCTTGAGGCGCGCTCTTGGGTGGCTTGTCAGTCACTCTTTCATCTCTTTTCTCAAAACTCCCAACCCACTTCAATCCTGTTTCTTTTCGTGGTTGTTACCACGAACTACGACTGCTCTGATTCTTCATTCTCGTCCGAATGTAAGATACGTAGGCACAAGATTGCGATGATCTTGGCGAGCACATTTCCCATTTTCTCCCTTATTCCACACTTCTATCTTCCTCCATTATTTCGTCCATCCCCCATCTTTTTCCCGTAGTCGAACTACGACGCTCTGATTTCTCATTCTCGCCTGAATGAGCATACGTAGGCACAAGGGCCCCAATCCTTGGAGAGCACCCTATCATCTAACCACCCATCTCTCCTTTACGTCTTTAACCTTTTACCCTACCAATTCTACCTTTAACAACGAGAAGAAAGCAATTAAACCTAAACAACACTCCCCACAATTACCTTAAGAGGTTCCCGTCGAGTACGACAAATGTGAGGGTTGCTAATACCTTCCCCTCACGTAACCGACTCCCGAACCCGGAACTTGGTTGCGATAGCCCTGTTCCTATCCTTTCGTTTCAAGAGGTTTTCTCGATATTTTCCTCTCCCGTTTGTTCGGGAAAAATAAAGTTCGGTGGCGACTCTGTCGAACCGCATTTCCGCGCCTTTCGCGCGAGGGTCGTTTTCTCCGAAATGTCTCCGTGATTTTTCGAGGTGCGACAGCTGGCGACTCTGCTGGGGAAGTATTTGCTCCATGCAAAGAGAGAGTCGAGCCTATCTTTTGGTTTGTGAGGAGTGTTTGTTTTTTATTTATTTTCTTTTTGTATTTGTTCTCTTGTAGATTTTATTTGCGCTTGTTATCTTGGTTGCCTGTTGGTTCTTAGGATAACATTATGAGTAAGGCTCTACGCCCGAGCTTTGGTAAAAGCAGAGAGAACACATAGTTTAGAATTAGTAGTCGAGTAGTGTTAGTCACCAAGGATTCGCTCCTTGTGTGCCTAGCATGAAAGCTCCTCCAGAGGATACCTATTCGTAGATCTTGTTGTAACACAGCTAGCCTGTTGCACAACTTGATTAATGAAGGGTCCGTGATTCTGGGAACCTTTTGTTAGCACCAGTTCCGATATTGGTGGTCGTGTAGTGTTAGTCTCCAAGGACTCGCTCCTTGTGCGCCTAGCATGAGGACCCCGCTCAGGAGAGACCTTATCGTCATTATCGTCATAATACGGCCAGCCTGTTGCGTGACGCTAATACGATTAGTGTCCGTGATCCTGGGAACCAAACGTAGAAACCATCCCATAAGTGGGTTTATGGGTAGAATGTTTAGATCTTCCCGCATAGGCCGTACCTGTCAATGTTCTTTGAGCAGGAATTATGGTTACTTATCTATTACAGTTACTAGCTTTAGGAGCTGTTTGAACTATGATCCTGCGATCCTGGATCTTATATCTTGCATTGCATCTTGCATATCATTTGCATTGCATTTCATATTTTGTGCATTTTTCATTTCCAGTCCTTCAACAGAATCTTATGTCTTCATTCCTTCCTCTCCAGTAAATCAAGCTGATTCCTCGACACCAGTACGCAACTAGAGCCAATACAAGACGAATAATGGAGCAGATTCAGCAGGAGCAAGCTGCCTTCAGGGAAGAGCTGGATTCTATGAAAGGAAAGATCGACCAGATCCTCGAAGCCATCCTCGCGGCCAGAAGAGAGGAAGAACAGCATGAAGTCGCTGTTGTCGTCAACAACAATGGTCAAGGACAGGGGTCTACTTCCATCCCTTTGGTTCCAATTCCAAATCCTCATGGGATGCCGTTGAACTTCAATAACGCAGCCGAAGGGAATACTTCTCAGCCAATCCCAGTGCCCGGAGTTACCATTGGAGCTATCCCGCAGGTCCAGCCTACTGCTGTGCAAATCCCAGCTCCCCATATCGAAGATACTCTGATGGATCAGTATGATGACGTTCAGAACTATCATGTCGCTATCCCCATTGCTAGTCCTGTTACTGCTCAGGATTCTGAAGCCATGAAGATGTGCCGAGATCTAGCCGAGAAACTTCGAGCCATGGAAGGGCATAACTCAAATTCTTTCAGTGCTCTGGAATTATGCTTGGTGCCTGATGTTGTCATTCCTCCCAAGTTCAAGGTGCCTGAATTTTCAAAGTACAAAGGTCTCAGTTGCCCGAATATTCATCTGAAGATGTACTGTCGCAAGATGGCTGCCTATGCCAGAGATGAAAAGCTCATGATCCATTGCTTCCAAGACAGCTTGTCTGAGGCATCACTTGAATGGTATATGCAGCTGGAACGTAATAGTGTGCGCACTTGGGCCGAGCTAGCTGATGCATTTGTCAAGCAGTACAAGTACAACACCGACCTTGCTCCTAACCGTACTCAGCTTCAGAGTATGACTCAGAAGGAC
Organism: Lathyrus sativus; assembly: GCA_963859935.3. Classification (NCBI taxonomy): domain Eukaryota; kingdom Viridiplantae; phylum Streptophyta; class Magnoliopsida; order Fabales; family Fabaceae; genus Lathyrus; species Lathyrus sativus. Next base: position 495,258,210 of record OZ012737.1, read on the forward strand.
ATCGAATCCTTCAAGGAGTACGCGCAACGATGGAGAGAGCTAGCCGCAAGGGTGCATCCACCTCTGGTTGACCGTGAACTAATTGACATCTTCATGGGTACTTTACAAGGCCAGTACTACGAAAAGCTGATCGGTAGTGTCTCCGCTGGATTCTCTGACTTGGTGATCATCGGTGAGAGAATTGAAGAAGGGCTGAAGAGTGGGAAGATCCCAGGAGGTTCTAACAGCCAGGCTAATGCCAAGAAGCCTTTTAACGGATACAAGAAGAAAGAGGGCGAGACAAATGCCATCTTTTTGCAGAAAGGGCAAGCTTCTCAGCAAGCTCCCGCTCCTATGCCTTATCAAGTTCCCTACTATCAGTATCCATATGTTGCTGCTGCGCAATATACTCCAATGCCTTATCAGCCAGTTGTTCAAGCAGCGCAAGCTCAGATGCCACAGCAACGGGCTCCTCAGCAACAAGCCTACAACCAGCAAGGATATCAGTATCCTCCTCAGCAACAGTAGATGCAAGCTACTCAGCAGCGACAAGGTACTCGCCCACAGCGTCCGCAGAGAACATGGAGACCAGATAGAGTCTTTGATCGTCTACCGATGACATATGCCAAAATCTTTGCTCAGTTGATGGAGAAGAAAGCTGTTGTTCCGAGGGATTTGGCTCCTCCAATTGTCATCCCTGCCGATTACGATGCAAATGCTCATTGTGAGTTTCATAAGGGCGCTCCAGGTCACACCATTGAGGACTGCAGGGCTTTCAAGCATATAATTCAAGACATGATCGATAAGGATGCTATTAACTTCAATGGGAAGTCTCCAAATATCATCAACAATCCAATGCCACCAGTCAACTAGTGCTAACATCAGATCAAGTCCAGTCAAGTCCATTCTCTGAAGAAGGCAGTCATGTTGCCATTTCATTATTCGTAGTTCTTATTTTTGTCTTTGTTTGTTTAAGTACTGTATGCTTTGAACAATTGCCACTCGTATCTGGTTTCATTAATGTATCGTTTATGCATGTTTTGAATTAGTTATGTCGTATTCACTCATTTTCATTTATCACTGACACATTTATTCATTCCACTCTATTCACTGTTGTTTAGCTTGATTTGAGGGAGGATGATGAAAACGAGATACCCATAATTGCAAACCGTATGCTTTCAGACCGAATCTCGTCAATGATGTACAGGCATTGCTTCAATTACCCTAAACACCGGAGATATAAGGAGTTAATCCCTAGTAAGCCACTTCGAGCCTAGAAGTAGCAGTTTCCTTCGGATATTCAAACCTTTACACTCAACCTGGGGCAGGGTAGTGTTCAGTCAATTCAATTCCGCACTCGAATCAACAAGAAAAATTCAGGAGATGACTGTTTATCAATGACGCATGACATGGCAATCACAACCTTCCAACAAAATCCAAAGAAAAAAAAAACATCAAAAGCCTGCTAAGTCAGACACCTTAGAAGGGACTTAGGCAAAATCAAGGCAATCCCGATGGATCTGACAAGCAAAGTCAATCCATGCAAAAGTTAGGGATCAAAGACAAAAGCAAAAGAGGACCCTGAAACCCTCAATAAAAAACAGAAATTCAGTGGCCACCCAAATCAAAAGGGGCACTGGCATCCATCAAAATAAGGTGACTGCCACGTCGAGAAAACCTTGAACCTTCAAGCCTACACCGTCAAGAAAAGCATGTGTAGAATTAACTGAGCGTAGGACTGGAGATCATTAAGAAGAAGGGGTGGGTACAAATCATACTTTGAGCCTAATAACCTTTTGTTTCATAACCGTGAACCAGACCACGTTACAACCCTTGAAAGACCTAATTGAGACGAGTTTTATTCTGAAAGCATACTATTGTGAGGTTGCGTAACCTGACTCCTCACATGATTGTTAATCATCAGCATCAGCGTTTTTTCTCTTGCTATATCTTTCGCACCAATCAAACAACACAACGTTTGGGCTGATGATCCATTCGTCTCACTACCACGATACTTCAAATAAAACGATACTTTTTCAAATCTTGCATAGAACTTTGCATTAACGTCACCATTTATGAATGTACAATTTTATTTGCAAATCAGTGCTAGGTATTCAAAGACACTCCAGCAAGGGGCAATCGAGGAGAAACTTGACTTTCAGTGGCGTACACGAAGCAAGATTATTTCAAAGCCTACAGGCTGGGGCAAATCATTCAACAGCTCGAGCAGGGGCATATCATTACCATATTCAGACTGGGGTAAGACCAAGTTACCCTAATCATCAGGCAGAGCTGCAACCTTCTCTGAAGTAAATTCACAACAAATCACCAAGTACCCAGACTTGGAGCATCCAGAGTGTCTTCGCCTGTGTCAATCATGGCATCTTCAGCAAAACTGCGTGTCGAGGAAGTCTATCCCTCCCACCACCCGAAGTCCAATCTGCATTGGCAACTACCCAAAAGTCCACCACGCTGGTGTCTTCACCTGCATTTCCAATCACCTGTTTGCAATCATGTGCATCATACGCATTGCATTGGCTATCATAAGCATCTCGCGTCATATGCATACTCTAATCATACCATACTTCCCCAGCACTTGCATCTCCGCGCGTCAGCATTTGCATTTGCACTTCCACTCATATGGAATATCATTCATCATCCAGCATTCATATATGCAAGTCAAGGTCCAGGATCAATCTTGAAGGTTTCCAAGACCATCATCAGCCCGGTCAGGGGCATCTTCCGCAAGGTCGGGGATTTCTCCCACGAATAACAAGAGCTTCAAAGCAATCATCAGCCCAGTCAGGGGCAATCTTCTGCAATTGTGGGTTTCCCTACAAAATTCGAAGTTATTCAAAGCAAGATTCAGCCCAATCAGGGGCATCTTTTCAAGACCATGGGTGTTTCCCATGACGTATTTCAACCTTGTGGTTGATTAGATCTCCAAGTTTATATACATCCCAGCCAGGGGCATACCATTCAAGACCGTGGGCGTTCCCCATGAAGTTGTTCAACCTTTTGTTGGGAATCCAAGAGTTTCAGTGCAAGGTTCAGCCCGAGCAGGGGCATCTTCAACAAGGCCGTGAGCGTTCCTCATGAAGTTGTTCAGTATTTCGTTGAGCAAGACAAGACATCAAGACAAACTCAGCCCAGTCAGGGGCATCCTCTTCAGAATTCATGGGCGTAACCATGAAATCATTTCAACAAATATGATCTCCAAGCAAGACGGTGGGCGCACCCCGTTGTTTCATTTCGATTCAATCTTCTTCTCGGGGGTTCCCCAATGAGTTGTACCCAGCAAGCGTGACCGTTGTCAATTGCCTTACTATCATCCTTTTGGTGATAGTCGAACTTCGTTAGTTCAACCTAGCCTGCATCCTTTTGGTGTTGGCAAACTTCAAAACTGTGTTGCCCTATCATCCTTTTGGTGATAGCGACCTGTGCGTGTGAGTTTCGCTCCGTCATCCTTTTGGTGGTGGGTCTGGCATTTCGTCGATGTCAGATTGTGCGATGGTGTTTGTCCTATCATCCTTTTGGTGGTAGTGACTGGTTGTATTTCGCTCTGCCATCCTTTTGGTGGTGGGTCTGGCATTTCGTCGATGTCAGATTGTGCGATGGTGTTTGTCCTATCATCCTTTTGGTGGTAGTGACTGGTTGTGTTTCGCTCTGCCATCCTTTTGGTGGTGGGTCTGGCATTTCATCGATGTCAGATTGTGCGATATCTTGTTTGTGTTTCGCTCCATCATCCTTTTGGTGATAGGTCTGGCATTTCGTCGATGTCAGATTGCGCGATATTTTGTTTGTGTTTCGCTCCGTCATCCTTTTGGTGGTGGGTCTGGCATTTCGTCGATGTCAGATTGTGCGATATCTGGTGTGTGTTTTCACTCCATCATCCTTTTGGTGGTGGGTCTGGCATTTCGTCGATGTCAGATTGTGCGATATCTTGTTTGTGTTTCGCTCCATCATCCTTTTGGTAGTGGGTTTGGCATTTCGTTGATGTCAGATTGCGCGATATTTTGTTTGTGTTTCGCTCCGTCATCCTTTTAGTGGTGGGTCTGACATTTCGTCGATGTCAGATTGTGCGATATCTGGTGTGTGTTTTCGCTCCATCATCCTTTTGGTGGTGGGTCTGGCATTTCGTCGATGATAGATTGTGCGATAGTTTGTTTGGGTTCGCTCCATCATCCTTTTGGTGGGGGGTCTATCATGGTCATTAATGATAGATTGCGCGATGTGTTTTGTGTTTCGCTCCGTCATCCTTTTGGTGGGGGGGTCTATCATGGTCATTAATGATAGATTGTGTGATGTGTTTGTTTGTGTTTCGCTCCGTCATCCTTTTGGTGGGGGGTCTATCATGGTCATTAATGATAGATTGTGCGATAGTTTGTTTGGGTTCGCTCCGTCATCCTTTTGGTGGGAGGTCTATCATAATCATTTATGATAGATTGTGTGTTAGTTTGTGTGAGTTTCGCTCCGTCATCCTTTTGGTGGGGGGTCTATCATAATCATTTATGATAGATTGTGCGATATTTTCATGTGTGTTTCATCCCATCATCCTTTTGGTGATGACGACTCCTTTGCCAGTATTCACAGCTTACTCATAGTTTTACCTCATCCAGCTTTTTTTTTTACTCTCGGACATCTCTTTTTCTTTCGGACAAATTCAGGGTCTTCTTCATATCTAATTGACTTCTACCTCAGGAATATGAGTGCTAATGCAGTTCATTCTCCTAGGTTTAAGCCTATTAGATAGGGGCATCTGTCATACCCTAAATTTGTCCTACCCTTTTGTAAATATTTTCGCATTTATCGTTACATGCCATTTAGACCTGTGTCCACCCGAAATTGGGCGTTTTTCAAAAAAAATTCTTTCTGACCAATTAAGGCATGACATGTGGCCTAAAAACATTTTGTGAATATTCCTTTCTTAAACTTTGTTTTCTTTTAAGTGTTACTAATAACATTTTAGTAATTACATTTTTGTTTTTTTATAAATTTTAGTTTGTTTTATATATTTGAATATTTGTTTAATGGTTATTTTTAATATTTAGTAAATAGTTGTTAATATTAATTTATATTTAATTATTATATGTTGTTAATATTTATTAATTTGTTAATATTTATATTTCAAATACTTGTTAATAAATTAGTGAAAATAAAATATTAGATTTTTGAAGAGGAGGGTGAGAGAGTCCGATTAGGCCCGTGCCAGGAGGCCCATTAGGGTGAGTCATCGTGCTATAAGAGAGGAGAGTAAGAAAACCCTATGGGGGAAGGTACTATTCACGGCGCCCAAATTACTCAGCAAAACCCTAAACGGCCATCATCACCTCCTCCCTTTCTCCTCCCGTTTTTTCGTCTCATCAAACCCTAGCCCTCCTTCCTCATAAGAAATTAAGCCGCCGAACCCTACCCTCCATTTCCGCCGTTAACTCCGTCTCTAACCCTCTCCAAAGCTTCTTGTCGCCATCAATCAAATTTTCAGACCATCATCACTATCGGCGAAGTCAACTCCGGTGACGACGTCGACAACACGTTTGAAAACAACAACACAGCATCTTCAAAAAAAACACGACGACGACCATATTTGACCACCTCACCATCCTCAGATTCGCTGAAAAATCTTCACAACCACCGTAGCTCCAATGATTTGATGGTTCCAAAAGACACTCTTTGCGGCGGCACAGTTCAATAGCACACAACATCAACAACAACTCCGTAGTGCAAGTCCGATGACATCGTTTTGAACAAACTCATCTCAGTCTTGACAATGAAGCATTCACGAGGTTCTTGACAAACACACGATGGCAAGTTCCTGATCGCAGTTTCGGTTGGTCTTTGTTTTTTATTTTTGATTATGTCTCTGTTCGTATGATTTGCTGCGTATTTAATAGATGGATTAACTTTTATTCATGTACTGGTTTTTGTGAGGAATTGTGGTTTAATCAAATCACGTTTATTTTATTTCGGTTTCTGGAAATGTTAAATGTTGTAGATGTCCTTTTTTTTCTTTCGTTATGAACAAGGGCGGATATTGCGATGGCAACGTTTTTATGTTATAGCAGCTTCCATTATCTAATAGACACCAACTCAGTTTAGTAGTGATTACGACCACCACTTCAGCGGTAAGTTCGGTACGATGTCGCCAACGGTAACCCTCAGTTTTTCGCCATGATTATTTTGGGTTGATAGGAGGAATTAATCAAACAGAGTATGAAACAAACTTTTGATAAATTTGTGTGATATTGTGGTGTTGATATTGAGTCTCATTTGCGCTCTTCTTCTGGTTTTGATTTTCTGTTTTGATTGAGAAAAAACCTTGTTCAAATTCAGGGTTGCGGTTGTTATTATGTTGTTGTGTCTCGCCATTTCAATCTGTTATGTTCATAGCTAGTTTGTTTTCCTTGAACCGGTGGCGTGACGCTTATTCGATTTTTAGATTTTGTTTGTGGGAGAAGCTATTAGACCAGATATGATATTCTGCTGTAGCTGATTTTTGTTTCAATTTTACGGCATGGAACGTTACCGATGCGATATAGGATGATTGACACTCCTGTTTATTCAAGCTTGCAAAATTTAAATATAATTATCGTGCTTGTTTTGAATGTTATGCTTTGAGTGCGTAAACGCCGTAAGTAAGCTGTTGTCGTAGCGCGGTTTTGTCTTGCATTTACTTTGATTTCATGAGATTTGCAGGTGTATCTCTGTGTACTAATATTGAGTTTTATGTATGCTAAACCGTTTAGTAGACGTAAGTGCACGACAATTTGGAGCCTGAATCCACTTTATGCTGTTGCTATTATTCTTTTTTTTGGGCCTGGTTTGGATTTGCACTGGTAGCAGGCTATACGAACTGTGTTTTAAGCTTTCATTTTGGTTATAGTTTTTCCACTGATTTCTTGTTTCGATGCTACTACGAGTTTTTGCTGCAGATGTCTTGCTGTTTAAAGTGAGTTTTGTAATCTTATTATTATGTTCAATGAAAGTCTTGGTTTAGATTTACACTGTTAATGGTTTGATTTTTAAGCTTGTGATGTGAGGTCTTTATGCAGAACTGATATTCTGCTATAAGTTTGATAATTTGCAATTCTGTTATTTATTGTTTTGTATGTCCATTGAGTTTTTTTTGCCTTTATTTGTCTTTATTTTTATTTCTTTCCAGTTTTTTAGCTTATGAGTTTTTCATTCAATAATAACTTTATGATATGGTTTCTTTACCTGTATCATATTTGTATTATAAAATGACTTTAGGTGTTAAGTGTGGTTTCTTTTAGCGTACCGCGCTGAGGGTGGATTACGTGTGTCGACTGTTTGGATTAATTATGCATACTTAATTATTAAATTGAAATGGGTGGTATAGCATGCTCACTTTTAAAATAATTTACTAGCAGTTGCTTTCCATTATGCTAGAAACGTGTTAATACGTTTCATCTTCTGTTTTATTCAAAGTTGTAAACAACAAATCATGTATTGAATTAAATTAGTTACTAACTGTTTTGCATTGCCATAAAATTGGATTATTTTTGTTAATTTACAATTTTGATGTAGTGACCGAATTTTCAACACATTAATGGATATATTTTGCCATGTTAGGATTGTATCACCATTTATTTGATTAATTTGAAGACAATTCAAAAAGTATTTTCTAAACAAAATCATGGACTATTTTAATGTGTATTTTCAAAATATGGTTAATTTCTTAATCCAATTTATTCTCAACACACAACATTTTCTTAAACAATAACGAAAAAACTCTTAAGGTCTAGCATCTTTTGAGTTCTTGAATAATCATTATTGGGGCGTACGCCTTAGGTAGTACATTATTCGACTTTTCGCTTTAAAATACGCCCTTTAATTATTTAAACAAGGAAATGTCATTGGAGTCTAGCATTCCGCGTGATACTTTTGTTGTTTATTCAAACAATATTTTATAAATTGAATCAAAATCATTCTTCTATTTATTAAGTAATTTATTTAATGAGACAAATTCAAAATAGATTTTATTTTAAAGAGATAAAACTTTGAAGCAATAATATTTCTTAAGCCTGTTTAATCAAATTATTTTTAGTTAAATTACGAAAAATTAAACTCTTGAAGTCTAGCACTTCTTGAGTTATCGAATGGATATTATTGGGGTGTACACCTTAAATAATGTTTTGTTCAACCTTTCGTCTTGGCATTTTCTTTTTGGACAAAGAAATATCATAGGAATCCGGCATTCTGTGTGATATTTCCACTGTTCATCCAAATATTTTCCGAATGAAAAGATGTTGTTAGGATCTAGCATCCAAATGATACCCCGATTAATTAATTGTGAGGCCGACGTCTCATTTATTAAATAATCGTCATTTCTCCTATACTTCTCAAATTCAATCTCGTATTCTCACCTCTCGTGCCGCAAACTCTTTCCATACCCTCAATTCAATTCTTCAAAAATATCTTTCTTGATTAAACTCCAAAAGAAGGAGATTCTTGGAATCTAGCATTCCTTGGATCTTCGAGTGAATAATTCTCGAGGCACGCTCTTGAGTTGTTATTCACTCAATCTTTTGATTTTCTCAAACGCATTCTCAACGTCTTTATGATCAAAACCCCGAAAGAAAGAGGCACTTGGAATCTAGCATTCCTTGTGTCTTCGAGTGAATAATTCTCGAAGCACGCCTTTGAGTTGTTATCCACTCAACCTTTCGACTTTTTCAAAATTAATCATTTTCAAACATTCTCCTAAGTCGAATGGTCGTCTGCATTCGCAACTCACATTTCATTCACAACTCCTTGTGGTTTCGATATTAGGGGCACCCTCAGGGACTAATATCGTTTCTCACAATCCTAACCCTTGACACGTCGTCAAGTCGGTTTCATTTTCAAACAAATCCTCGATACGTCGTCGAGCTTCTTCAAAACAACTTCCTTTTGGCCTCGCATGCCATCTTTCGATTCGATCTTCTCACATACGTTTTTTTTAAAAAAACTTACGAAAGAGGGATATTCTCAGAATCTAGCATTCTTTGAATATTCGAATGAGTAACTCTCGAGGCGCGCCCTTGAGTTGTTATTAATTTCATTCCTTCGATTTCAAAACATCCAACTCTTTATCGTCAACTTATTCAGTCAATTCCCGAAAGAACTGAGTTCTTGAAATCTCGCATTCCTTGGATTCTTGAGTGACAAGCTCTTGAGGTGCGCTCTTGGGTGGCTTGTCAGTCACTCTTTCGTCTCTTTTCTCAAAACTCCCAACCCACTTCAATCCTGTTTCTTTTCGTGGTTGTTACCACGAACTACGACTGCTCTGATTCTTCATTCTCGTCCGAATGTAAGATACGTAGGCACAAGATTGCGATGATCTTGGAGAGCACATTTCCCATTTTCTCCCCTATTCCACACTTCTATCTTCCTCCATTATTTCGTCCATCCCCCATCTTTTTCCCGTAGTCGAACTACGACGCTCTGATTTCTCATTCTCGCCCGAATGAGCATACGTAGGCACAAGGGCCCCAATCCTTGGCGAGCACCCTATCATCTAACCACCCATCTCTCCTTTACGTCTTTAACCTTTTACCCTACCAATTCTACCTTTAACAACGAGAAGAAAGCAATTAAACCTAAACAACACTCCCCATAATTATCTTAAGAGGTTCCCGTCGAGTACGACGGACGTGAGGGGTGCTAATACCTTCCCCTCACGTAACCGACTCCCGAACCCGGAACTTGGTTGCGACAGCCCTGTTCCTATCCTTTCGTTTTTAAGAGGTTTTCTCGATATTTTCCTCTCCCGTTTATTCGGGAAAAATAAAGTTCGGTGGCGACTCTGTCGAACCGCGTTTCCGCGCCTTTCGCGCGAGGGTCATTTTCTCCGAAATATCTCCGTGATTTTTCGAGGTGCGACAACTTCCTCTTTTCAGGAGTTGCATCTACTGTAAAAAACTTTGCCTATTTACAGGCCCATTATCAATAAACGCATACTATTCAATACTTGATGTTTGTTTCCTGTTTTAACTGTTACTGTTTTGTTTGTGGAAAACGCCGATGTTTTTGATAAACTTGCACGTGCATAAACTTGCAGGCCTCGGCCAATAATTGTTAAAACTTTGAATTAACTGAACAATTGTCACGGATATTGACCAAGATAGTTCCTCTTGTGTATGAGGTCTTGTTTCGTTCGTATTTTGCAGGGTCGTTACCTTCGAAGCAAATAGCTAGGGGATCGTGTTTCCCCAGCCGGAGTCCCTTAACGTAGGAGCAGGCTCTAGATGATCTTATTCCTTCCCAGCAGATGGAAGTTGCATTTTTATCCACAGAAGAGTTGGATGCGAGCTAGCAAGCGGTCAGGCAGTGATGTGCATGCCTAGCAGTTGGTCATGTGCACCTTTCTTCCCCGGTGAAGTCCTCACAGGGTACAACCAGGTTGTCGGTGGTTTGTAAGGATCATCCCCACGCAGGATTGTTCTTTCTGTTCTCCAGCAGGTTGTCTATCCTCCAATAGGTTGTTCATCCTCTGCAGAGTTCGTAATTCCGGATATTTTGGGCCATCACCAGTAAGATTGTTTCTTCCCCCAGCGGAAGTTTGGTTTCGTTCCTCCAACATTTATTTTGCTGGAACGCCTCTTCGCATTTGCATCGTGCATAACATCTACCCAAACGCGTAGCATTTCCATTCCGTATGGAGCATTACACTATTTTCAAACATATGCATTTTGAAACATAAGCCAGGTCGGTTACCTTTTTGTTTTCAGGTGTTTTTTCCCTGCGTGTAATTGGAATTCTTGTTCAGGATGGTTTTCGAGTATTCAAATTTTTGGCATGAGATATGTGATTATAATGTTCGTCCTATCATGTGTGCTTTTATCAGAGTTACTTGGTTAAGTTTCCCTTCTTCCCCAGCGAAGTTTTCCTCGGATTGCTGTTACGTCAGCATTAAAAGATTTCATGGATTAGACCTTTGAAGTCATTACCTGTTGTCAAGGTAAGTGTCTGGCAGTTGACGTCAGGATTTCCCCACAGAGTTGCTTGTTCAAGTCTTTGGATTCCCGATTCCGCGCTTTTATTTAGTGCGATGCTCGTTTCTTCGGAAATGGAAGGTCAAGGATAATATATTAACAATCCGCGCTTTTATTTCGTGCGATGCTCGTTTCTTCGGAAATGGAAGATCCAGGATAGTACATGGATGATGCGCTTTACTTAGTGCGTGCTCATTTCTTCGGAAATGGAAGGTCAAGGATAGTATATTGACAATCCGTGTTTTTATTTAGTGCGATGCTCGTTTCTTCGGAAATGGAAGATCCAGGATAGTACATGGATGACGCGCTTTACATAGTGCATGCTCATTTCTGCGAAAATGGAAGGTCAAGGATAGTATATTGATAATCCGCGCTTTTATTTAGTGCGATGCTCGTTTCTTCGAAAATGGAAGATCCAGGATAGTACATGGATGACGCGCTTTACATAGTGCATGCTCATTTCTGCGAAAATGGAAGGTCAAGGATAGTATATTAACAATCTGCGCTTTTATTTAGTGCGATGCTCGTTTCTTCGGAAATGGAAGATCCAGGATAGTACATTGATGACGCGCTTTATGTAGTGCATGCTTGCTTCTTCGGAAATGGAAGGTCAAGGATAGTATATTGACAATCCGCGCTTTTATTTAGTGCGATGCTCGTTTCTTCGGAAATGGAAGATCCAGGATAGTACATTGATGACGCGCTTTACATAGTGCATGCTCGTTTCTTCGAAAATGGAAGGTCAAGGATAGTATATTGACAATCCGCGCTTTTATTTAGTGCGATGCTCGTTTCTTCGGAAATAGAAGATCCAGGATAGTACATGGATGACGCGCTTTACGTAGTGCATGCTCGTTTCTTCGGAAATGGAAGGTCAAGGATAGTATATTGACAATCTGTGCTTTTATTTAGTATGATGCTCGTTTCTTTGGAAATGGAAGATCCAGGATAGTACATGGATGACGCGCTTTACGTAGTGCATGCTCGTTTCTGCGGAAATGGAAGGTCAAGGATAGTATATTGACAATCCGCGCTTTTATTTAGTGCGATGCTCGTTTCTTCGGAAATGGAAGATCCAGGATAGTACATGGATGACGCGCTTTACATAGTGCATGCTCGTTTCTTCGGAAATGGAAGGTCAAGGATAGTATATTGACAATTCGCGCTTTTATTTAGTGCGATGCTCGTTTCTTCGAAAATGGAAGATCCAGGATAATACATGGATGACGCGCTTTACGTAGTGCATGCTCGTTTCTGCGAAAATGGAAGGTCAAGGATAGTATATTGACAATCCGCACTTTTATTTATTGCGATGCTCGTTTCTTCGGAAATGGAAGATCCAGGATAGTACATGGATGATGCGCTTTACATAGTGCATGCTCGTTTCTGCGGAAATGGAAGGTCAAGGATGATATTTTGATATGGTCCTGTGGCTCTATGCCCGCTCATTGTAGCGTACATTCGAATATTGATTGTTGTTGATCTAGTGTGTGGATTCAACGCCTATGGTGTCACATAGGTGGTTGATGTTGAAATCAGGTTCTGTATCAGATGATTGATCAGTTGTTGCCGTGACAACCGGATTCAATTGTCTGGATTTTGCTCCCCAAGCAGTTTGTGCAGTTTGTTTCTTTGGTTGGAAAATTTTCGGGTTCTTTGGTATTCAAACGTCTTTTACCTTGATTGTTCGAAAGTCGTTCGCTTTTCATCCAGTCAGGTTCAAGCCGCTTGAATAGGGGCAGTTGTTGCACCCCAAAATTTGCCTAACCTTTGTCTTACTTGGCTTTTGTTTCATTGCATTAGCATATCATTGGTCTAGTAATTGTATAGCATAGCATTATTCATTTAGCAGGGGATCAAGTGTGGTTTATATCAAGAGGAGCCTATCTAGAGGTCTTATTCAAGCTTGAGAGGTCACCAAAGTCATCAGAAAGTGGGTTGTGTTCTAGAGAAGTTTGGATGCTGGTATGTGGTTCATCTCCTGACTTGTGGGCCAATTGAAGATCATCACTGGGTTGTGAAGCCTTGATCATGGATAGGATATGTGGATAGAGCTCATGGAGTGCCTTAAGGGTCAAGGTGGAGCTCATTCAAGTCATTATGCTAATAGTGAAGAGCCACAGTTGAAGGTGTTGCAATTAGGGTTTCACCTGGTCAACCTTGAGTCAACTGTGCAATTGGAGGAGATTAAGACTTAATTCTAAGTCTTTGTGATCATGGAAAGTTGTGTTGAGATACATGAGGTGATATTCCAAGATCAATTCAAGAAGGATCCAGAGTGTGAGGAGTTGCTAAGTCAGGGTTCCCAATGTGAAATCCCCTATTTAGTTCCTGACTTCAAGACCACTTATCTCAAGATACAAGTTTCATCTCAACTTTTGGCCAACATGGAACTTGTAGAGCATTTTCTTAGCTTTAATTTGAGTACTAGAAGTCCTTTATTGGATTTATAGAACTCAAGTTATGATCCAGACAAGTTACAGGCCATCAGATGAATGTGAAATTTGTCTGTGAAAGTTCACCAACTTCCAAGGCACTTTTGACCTAGAAGGATGTTTCCCCTTGTCGCGGTGAAAATCGGATACCAAACTATTGATTAGTTTGAATCTTTAATTCATTTTGCAACCGAACTTTGATTTGTCCAAAGGAATGGATAAAGATCGAAATTCCCACAATGCAATGCAAATGCAAGCTAGAGAGTTTTAGGTTCGGGGGTTGGTTAAACATAGGGAAGGTGCTAGCATCCTAAGTTTCTGTAGTACTCTACAGGAACCTCTTATTTTATATTTTTTTTATTGCTAAAGTTTATCTGCTTAAAGGTATAAAAGACCTAGGGGATTGATTCTAAGTATACTCGATAAGATATCGCATCTTATGCCTACATATCCTTACGGGAGTGGAATCAGAGCATTTTGTAGTTCTCCTAAAGGGTTTGAGGAGTTCTTTGACTGTGGTCAAAGTTCCTACGGGTTTGGGGTAGTTGATTGATTGATTTTAGAAGAAGAGACGAGTTGTCATTTTAAGAGAGATTTAACCGCCACAAGTTGTAGGAAAATAGTCTTTGCATCGTCTTAAGAGAAGGGCTAAAGTACTCGGATATTGATCAACGACGTACGCATCTATCTCTCTTAAGGCAAAGTTCCTACGGCATTGATTGTAATTGATGTGGGGTGGAGATTCTATCTCGCTTAAGATGATTAACACCTATTTCTCTTATTGTGTTTGAATATTGAATTGAGTTGTATTTTTTTTTTCTATGTTGTAAAGTAAAGACAAAGGGGATTAACTTGAATGGGATCAAGGATCAAAGGGGATTATGATGCAAATGATGTGCACTACACACGATTGTTGAATCATGTGTAGGTGAGTGTAAGTTAAGTGAATACGTGAAGGGAGTGTAAGCGTGCATGATTGGATTATATTTTACGATGTGAGTTGATTTTAGTTGGTCGATTTTAAGCGAGCAGTTGATTCTAGATGAGATTAAATATAATTAAGGTCTAAAGTTGAATAAGACGTTATAATGATTTACTTATTATCTAGAGCTTAGGTGAAATAATATATTTATAAAAAAATGAATCTAACGTGAAAAGAATTAATTAAAATAAAAAGTTGTTTTTATTATGTACTCCTAAAAAGTTTTAATATTAATTAGGTAAAAAGGCAATTAGGTATAAATTATGAAAGGTTTTTAATGAGTAAACAAATTATCTAATAAAATGTTATTTTAAAAAGATTAATTAATAATTAGCACAATAATTTTAGGTGAATAAAAGAGATTTTATTTTTAAGAAAAGGGCCTAATTATTTAAGATAAAAGATTGATTTATATTAGTTTAAACAAAAATAATAGAATAAATCATTATTAAATAAAATAAAATAAAACCTAAGAAACTATATGATAAAATTAAATAAACCGATTTATTAAATAGTTATAATTTATTTTAAAAAGGGTTAACTAATTGTAATAAAAAAAAAAGTTGATTAATTGGATTTAAAAAAACTATTAACTAGTATGACTTATTAAAAGATTAATTAAATAAAAATAAAAAAAAAAATAAAAACTGATTTGATTAACGGAGAAGTTATTAACTTAATTTTTTTAAAAGGATTAGTTAGAAGGGTTAAGTGTTGATTAAAGAGCTATTAGTTAAAAATGATTAAAATAAAAAGTGATTAAAGGGTGATTATCGTTTAAGTGCAGTGGGTGTGTGATTTGTGTGTGTGATGAAGGTGAAAGGAAAGTAACAATCTACAGAAACGAAAACAGAGTAAAGCGAAACGCGGAGAACCATAGGTTCCCTTCCGTCTCCCCCCAAATTGATCCCCAGTGCCCTCATCTTCATCCCTTCAATCGCGATCAATTCTCTCCCCTCATCAAGTTTCGAACCTGAAAACAAAACCAGAAGCAATCAATAGTTTAAGAACATGGAGAAGAATAGAGCGTTACCGAAGGTTGATGGTCACAGCTGCGTTGGAGATGACGAGAGTATGATGTTCTGCCCGTTGAACTCGCGGCGGTGTGCGGTGGCTTCGTCCACGGAAAAGATAAGTATCCTTTCTTCTTAATCTAGGTTTGCGAATTGGCTTTTGCGGTATTTTCGATCCCTTACGATAACTTTTTTGACCTAGAAGGATGTGAAATTTGTCTGTGAAAGTTCACCAACTTCCAAGGCACTTTTGACCTAGAAGGATGTTTCCCCTCAACTTTTGTCCAGCATGAAAATTGTAGGTCTTGGTCTTAGGTTTCCAAATTGTACTAGAAGTCTTTCATCTGATTTGTAGAACTCAAGTTATGAGGTTTACAAGTAAGGGGTATTTTGGGAAAGTGAGATTATAGGTCATTTTGCATTATAGGTCATTTTCACTATCTTACACGCTCCAAATGAAGTTTTGTGCAACACAAAACTTGCTCAAAATGGGATTTTAAGGTCAACCATGTATCCATGAGGCATTGATTTGGCTTAGTGCAAGATTTGGTTCATGGAAGCTTGAGAAAAGGGGAATTAAAAGGCATTTAAGTTGAAAAATTCAAATTTAATCATATGTGTTCAAACAAGACCAAATGAGAGCATATTTTGAGTGGAAATATCATTTTGAGCACAATGGCATCATTGAAAAATCAATTTGAGGCTTATTTCATGGTGTTTCACATTGTTACTTCATGGTGAAGTTATAAATCAAAACTCCACCCTTGGATGGAATTAAGCACTCAATCTTGTCCATACACTCTCACCAAACCACAAGCAAATCAGTTGAAGCTTCTAGAAGGCTGAAACAGAAGAAATTCGTGACTTCCATGGTTGCAATTTTGGAGGAAAGTTGGAAATTGGATATCTCAGTTTGGGCTTGCTTTGGGCCTGTAAACCATCCAAATCCATTCTATTTAAGTTCACAATCACGTTCAGATCATTTTTTGGTGGTTATTTGGAGCTAGAACCAGAGATTGCATATAGAGTTTTCAAGCTTCAAGTGCAAATCGTGTTTTCTATTCCAGAGAAATTCAAGGCAAATTAAGGTTTCTAATAGCTTCATCATTCATCAAGGAACGAATCTGCACAAGTTGGAGCCAAGAATCACCTTGTAACTGCCTTAATTTCAAGCTACAAACCAGGTTGGTAACTTTCACAATTGCTCTAGTTTTAGGATGATCTAGCATGAATTGAACTGTGGTTAGGACTTAGGAAGGAACGTAGATGGATTTCAGATCATACTTTTGGAGTTTAGAGACAAATTAGGATGTGATCTAATTTCTGTTTGAGATCGTAACTACCTAATCCTGAGGTGTTAGCGTGATTGGAATAGCTTAAGTTGATCCCTGAGAGATGAGGAGGAGATCTATGGCTTTAATTTGGAGTTTGATGATGATCAAGGTTTTGGTGAATTCTCTGTTCTTGATCGTGTTTCAAGATTCATAAGGAATTAGCAAGTTTTGATGAGAGATTCTTGATCCTTGTGAAAAACCAAGAAGAACGGTATCAATTTCAGTCGTTTTGGTGATGATTTGATGACCTGCAACTCTTGCCTCACTGGAGAAGACGGTGGCTCAGCCACCGGAACCACAGTGAGCCATTTCCCTCCATCTGAACTTTGAAAGGAAGACGAAGACCAACCGCCCTTGGATGAGTTTGGAGAGGAGACTTTGTATTCAAATCGTATGCACACGATGCATTCTCAGAATTTGGACTTTGACTGGATGAAATGCAAGCGTTTCATTAATCCTACTTGGCAGCTGATGTGGTGCGTGCTTAGGCCTTAGATGCGTAGACTTGGTCTCCTGATCCAACAATTCTCTTATTTTCTCAGCTGTTTATTTCTTTTAATTGTTTTTTGTGATTTTCTTTATTTGATTTATCATTTCTAATTCATATTAATTTCATTTTTGATCAGAAAATTGTGAAAAAAAATATGTGCATGACCCTGATTTAATTTTTGGTTTTTTGGTACTCTTAGATTTTATTTTGATGCAATTTCCAATTTATTTGCATTTTTTTCATTTTATTGATTTCTTTTAATGTGGCATTTTGAGTTTGTTATTTGTTGATTTTGGTACTCCTTTTTGGTATAGAATTTGGACTTGATTCTTTGTTGGTTTGTTATAGACATATTAAGGTACTCTCTTGATTTTTAGGGTAATTTTTAAGTAGCTCTAAGTTTTGTTTTGAACTAGACTTTTAGGAGCTTCCCCATTTGACCTCCCTTTGGGCACTTTGTGATTTAGGATTTCTTTAGTGATTCTCCCTTTAGATTCAGTCCCTGAATTTTCTACCATAGGTCCCTAACCCTCTTAGGATCCCTTAGAAAATTCCCTAGAATTTTAGGACTTGATTTCATATTTTTCTTAGAATTAACAATTGGACTAGTTTTATGATGCTTCTAACATGACCTTTCCTTTAGAATGACCTCAATAATGACCATTAGATGATTCTAAGCTTCATGCCCTTTCTTGATAGAATAGAAGTTAGGTGTATACCTTTTTAGAGCTTTGGACCCTTAGTGTAGGTGATCCTTAGGAGGTAATCTTTGAGGTTCTTTAGAAGTTTAGATTAGGTAGATAATTCTTCCTATAGGGTTAGTTTCCCTCACAATTTTCCTTGCTTAATTGGAATCCTCCTTGTGAGCATGTTTCCTCCCGTGGAGGAATTCATTGCAATATCATAAAGGAGTTGAGTCTATGCAAGCTTTCTGAGGAAGTGGAGTTGGTTGAGTGCCTGTGGTAAGTTCCTGTGGACCTTACCTTGCTTCCCATCTTCATTCTTCTAATCCTCTCCATTCTTTTTAGGAACCTTCTTGAGGTAGCACAGTCCCTTATGTAGGGGGAATTTTGCACATCTCTTGAAGGAGCCAAACCCCTAGGATTCTCCCAAATCTCTTTTAGTTGGTTGAGTGCCTGGGATAAGTTCCTGTGGACCTTACCCTGGCCTCCCAACTTTCAATTCCTTTCCCTAGTATAGGAGCCTTGTTTGTTTACTCGTGGAATTGATTCCTTATTTGTCATAAATCCTTGTCCTCATTCATGATTGAGTGGTGTGTTGCATTAGGATAGTTCATGTTTAGGATAGTCTAAGTGTAGGTGCATGACTGCATTAAGAGGTTGAGTGGGTCTCCCTCTGCTTGTTTGCCTTAAGGGTTGAGGTGGTCCTCCCCTTGCTTGTATGTTGTTTTTATTTTTCTAATTGACGTATTTGCATATAGAGGTTGAGTTGAGCTCCCTCTGCTTGTCTGTTTTGACTGTTTTCTTTTTGCTTGATTGTTAAGAAGTTGAGTTTGTCTCCTTCTGCTTGTATTGCTGCATGACATGCATTTTACTTACAGTTATTTCTTTCAGTTTATCTCTGTTGTTGTTGCTTTCCTTTGCCATGTTCCCTTAGGGACTCTGGCTTCTCTTGTTCAAGAGAAGTTATGACAGACATTAGGGTTCTAACCATGCATGATAACTTCTAGGAGTTCCCTGTTTCAAACCTCAACCATAGGATGAATCCTTGGCATAACAACATTAGGACTTGACAGTTTCCTCGTAGAGTTCGTTCTCTTCTTATCTCAAAACAACAGTAAAAATGTAATAAAGGCAAGTTAGTACAAGTGCGTTACGAGCCTTAAGCTACTTGGGAAGTGATAATTGAGCGGTCTCCTCTCAATCATCTAGAGTGTTTAGTATATGTCCTTTGGACGATATGCGACGCATTCGCTCCTAAGTCATAGTCTCTAGTGTTGTACAAACTACAGACAACTATAAAAAAAACACTTCTTCCGTAAAAGACAGAAAACAAACTTCAAACCTTTTGCCCCGTGGACCCATAACTCAAGGAAAACTTTTCTTAAGAAAAGAGTGTCGTTAACTTCCAGTTCTACCGCAAACGGTAACGCCTAAGTCTCCAAAGGTCGAGCTGCATACACCAAACTGCTGGAACTGTTTGTTAACCCTACTCGGAAAAACAGAGGAATTTGACCCCTCCCGTAATCCGTAGTATCCCGAACTACGTTTGCTCTGGTCTTTTGCGCCGTGTGAAAGTACGTAGGCACGAGATGCGATATCTCAGCGAGCAATCTTCCCCCTTTTCACCCGTAGTTAGGCGAACTACGTAGACTCTGATTTTTCGTTCCAGACGGGAATACGTAGGCATAGAACTGTTGTGTTCTGCCGAGTCATTTTTCTTTTCTTTTGAGCCATACTTTTAGCGTAGATAGTAAAACCAACCCGACAGATAAACACAACAAGCGTGGATCCCATCGAGTACGATGGACGTGAGGGGTGCTAATACCTTCCCCTTGCGTAACCAACTCCCGAACCCGGACATGGTTGCGATGACCTTGTCTTATACCTTTTCGTCACGTTTTTCCGATCGTTTCCTTTCCCTTTCTGTGGGATAAATAACGAAAGGTGGCGACTCTTCTGTTTTGTCGGCACCTTATTTTCACAATAGCGACACAACCCATATGAAAAAGTTGAAGTATGGTGCAAGCTCTTAAAGTTGGTCTTTGGAGCAAAGAAAATGGTTACTTAATGAGGAAGTTATGAGCTTGGCAAGTTGAGTGAAAATCATAGAAGTTCATAACTTAGAAAAAATTATGAAACCCTAGTTTTTACAAATCTTGATTCTATGATATTTTCCTTGATTTTCTTGATTGGTCGTGATCCAAATCACATGTTTTCATGATCTTTGACTTGAGAAGTCCATGTTTGACCAAAAAGTCAAAAGTCAAACTTGACTTTGATCAATGGTTGACTTTTGTATAAGATGAAATCCAAATTGCATACTTCAATAAAATCAACCCTTGAGCTATTTGAACACTATGGATGGACTACAAAGGTGTCTTTGAGTGTTTTGTATCATGCCCCAAGGCTTGAGATTATGTCTTGGTCAAAAGTCAAAGATGTAGTTGACTTTGGCTCGGAAACCCTAATTTGTGGACCAGATGAATTTTAAACTTGATAAACTTGTAATGAGGCCACAATACACTTGATTGTTTATGTAGGTAAACTCTTTATCATGAGAACTTGATATATTGATGATCTGTCCAAGACTTTGACTGATCAACCAATAATCTCCTTGATGCAAACCCTATTTCACAAACAAAACAAAGCAAGGCAAATATTTTGATAATTTAAGAGTTAGCTATACATGAATGACACACCTAAAATGTGTTGGATGCTATATAAATGATGATGGAATCTAGGGTTTCAAAGTCTGAATTCTCATCAAGAGAGTATGCTTCTGCACAAGGGTTCTATTTATAGAACCACTTGTGTGGGTTGCAAGCTAAAAAGCCTACTTAAATGTATGCGCACCATATCTTATGATGTATTGTATATCAACTAAGCACGTGGTACCTTACCACATTCCATAGTGTATTGTACCTTACGGTGTTCTAAATTTACTTAAATGCACTGTACCTTACGGTGTTCCTTATTTACTCTACCTCTTATCAATATGTCCTTATGTGTGTGACCCTGTAGGTTTTCGCGATTTTGGAAATTGTATTAAACCACACATTTAACATAATAAACAGTGAGTGGTATCTAGAAACACATCATTGCTACCCAAGTCACGAAAATATTGTGTGATCTGACAAAATCTTTTGCGATAATACTTGTGTGTATAATTATCCTTTTGCCCTTATGTCTATATTAAACACGAGACATATAGCGTGTCATCCTTATCTAGTTCAATATTTGGCCCTTAGACATTTATCCTGTTATGCAGGATGGGCAAATTCCATCTCGGTCACTCATGTCCCTCGGCATGCTTTGTGGAGTATCTATCAACTGTCTTTATGGTCATCCAATTACAGATAATGTTAGATCAACAATAAAGTACTCGACTCTACATCTAGGGTCCATAGTGGTTTCAGGTCGAAAGGTGGTATACACCAATATCACCATGAGAGTATCTTATGACATTTTGCATAACATTCTATGTAGTACTCTCATAGAGGGTCAATCTAGTACAAATATTACTCCTAATATTCATACCTATGTCAAAACTTGAAAACTTCTTATCCATGATCCATGAGATGTGATCATCAGTCTATCTACATAATAGTCTTAATGCTTTAAGATTATCCCACTTCAGTGTAAAGCTTAACTATGGATACTTTAAGAATAATGTCTTTATGTTTAATGTAATCTCATGATTAAGTCACACTTAATATTTCATTAAACGAACTAACTATTCTTCGGACTTTATTATCTTGGAAAAACAAACATAAAATGAAAAGCCTTTTATTATTAATAAATAATTCAATACAAGTATCAAAATTAATGGCCTCTAGGGCTTACACCAACAACCTCCCACTAGAACTAGAACCAATCAGGCACAGCCCTAATACTCATAGATCTAGTATGACCATCATGCTTCTGATGCGCAAGAGGCTTTGTTAGTGGGTCAGCAATATAGTCAAGTGTAGGTACTTTGCATATCTACACATCTCCCCGATCTATTATCTCTCGAATAAGGTGATAACTCCTAAGTATGTATTTGGATCGTTAGTGAGATCTAGGCTCCTTAGCTTTTGCTATAGAACCATTTTTTATCACAATAGAGATCAATGGGATCCATAATGCTAGGGATTATGCCAAGTTCACTGATGAACTTCTTGATCCAAACAGATTACTTTGTTGCATTTGAGGTAGAAATGTACTCGGCCTTGGTTGTAGAATCAACATTTTTTTCTTGCTTTGAACTTTTCCAGCTCACAACGCCACCATTTAAGCATAACACATAACCAAATTGTGATTTGGAGTCATCCTTATCTGTCTGGAAGCTAGCATCACTGTATCCAATTACAACAAGCTTTTCCTATTCTCCATATACCAAGAATTATTCCTTAGTCATTATTAAGTACTTAAGGATATTCTTGATAGCTACCTAATGAGCATCACCGAGATCAGATTGGTACCTACTTATTGCACTTAAAGCATACGAGACATCTGGTCAAGTACATAACATAGCATACATGATAGATCATATTGCAGATGCATATGGAATCTTATTCATTTGATCCCTTTCTTCCTTTGTTGAAAGGGATTGTGTTTTTGATAGACACAGGTCATGTTGCATGGGTATGAATCCTTTCTTGGAATCATGCATAGTAAAGTGTCTCATCACTTTATCTATGTATGTACTATGACTTAGGCCAAACAGTTTTTGTGATCTGTCTCTATAGATCCTAATTCCTAATATATAGGCTACTTCACCAAGGTCTTTCATAGAAAAGCATTTTCCTAACCAAGTTTTCACTTGTTGTAAGGTATGGACATCGTTTCCAATGAGTAGTATGTCATCTACATATAATACCAGAAAGACGATCATGCTCCCACTAGCCTTCTTGTAGACACAAGGCTCATCTTCATTCTTTATGAATCTATATTGTTTTATAATTTCATCAAAATGAAGATTCCAGCTTCTAGAAGCTTGCTTCAATCCATATATGATCGTTGTAGCTTGCATATCTTTTGGGCTTCTTCTGGTATGTCAAATCCTTTAGGTTGTGTCATGTACACATCCTCAAGGAAGATTCCCATTAAGGAAAGTAGTCTCGATATCCATTTGCCATATTTCATAATCATGATATGTAGCCATAGCAAGTATAAGCTGAGCAGATTTGGGCATTGCAACTGGTGAAAAGGTTTCATCATACTCTACCCCATGAATTTGTTTATGGCCTTTAGCAACCAATCTTGCCTTATAGGTATGTACCCTACCATCCATGTCAGTCTTTTTTTTGAAAAACCACTTGCATCCTATAGGATTAACTCCTACACGAGGCTCTACCAAGGTCCAAACCTGGTTTGTGTACATGGAATCCATTTCAGATTTCATGGCTTCTAGCCACTTCTCAGACTTAGGACTAGTTATGGCCTTTTGGCAGGCTATAGGCTCATTCGATCCATGAGTAATACATTAACCTGATCAGTTATGAGATATACATATCTCAATGGTTGGTGATGTATCCTGCTCGATCTACATTGGTCTTGTTCTACTTGAGCGGGTTGCTCTTCAACAACTACTTGTGATTCCTGCTCTAATTCCTCCATACGTGTATCAATGCTTTGTGATTCTTGAATTTCTTCAAGTTCTACTTTCCTCCCACTGATTCCTTTGAAAATAAATTCCTTTTCCAAGAAAACCCCAGTTCGTGCGGCAAACATTTTTCCCTCAAAAGGATTGTAGAAGTAATACCCTCTTGTTTCTTTAGGATAACCCACAAATAAGCATTTGTCAGATTTGGGCTCAAGCTTAGTTGACATTTGTCGTTTCACATAAACTTCACAACCCCAAATCTTCATGTAAAACATATGTGGTTTCTTACCACTCCATATCTTGTATGGTGTCTTCTAAACCTTTTTGGATGGAACACGGTTAATTGCGTAAGCTGCTGTCAGTAGTTTATGTCCCTAAAAAGAGTTTGGAAGATCCGTGTGGCTCATCATGGAACGAACCATGTCTAAAAGGGTTCGATTTCTTCTCTCATATACACCATTCCATTATGGTGTTCCAGGAGGAGCGAGTTGAGATAGAATACCACACTCTTTTAGATGGTCACCAAACTCTAGGCTTAAATATTCACTACCTAGATCTGATTGAAGAGTTTTAATATTCTTACCTAGTTGGTTTTGTACTTCACTCTTGAACTCCTTGAACTTTTCAAAGGATTTAGATTTGTGTTTCATTAAATACACATAACCATATCTACTAAAATCATCAGTAAATGTGATGAAGTATTAAAAACCTCTTCTGGATGATATGTTCAGTGGTCCATATACATCAATATGTATGAGGTCCAAAAGATCATTATCCCTTTCACATTTTTCTGTGAATGAGCACTCTTTCATCTTTCCAATTAAGCAAGATATGCATGTATCATATGATTCATAATCAAAAAAGTCCAAGAGTCCATCTTTATGGAGTTTGGAGATGCGCCTCTAATTTATATAGCCTAAGCGACAATGCCAAAGGTAACTTAGATTTAACTCGTTAGGTTTCATATTTTTGGTATTAATGTTATAAATTGGAATTTCAAGATAAAGGACATACAATCCATTGTTCATTTGTGTAGTAGCGTAGATTATATCATTCAAATAAATGGAGCAATAATTGTTCTTTATTATGAATGAAAAACCAAACTTGTCCAAACAAGAAACAAAAATAATATTCCTGCTAATTGTAGGTACATAATAATAGTTCTCTAACTGAATTATTAAATCACTAAGTAAAGTCAATACATAAGTTCCTACAGCTAAAGCAACAAGCTTTTCTCTATTGCCAACTCGTAGGTCAACTTCACATTTTGCCAAATCTCTATTCCTTTTTAGCCCCTATACGTTAGTACAAATGTGAGAACCACATCCAATATCCAATACCCATGAGGCAGAAGCAGATAAATTTATTTCTATAACAAAAATACCTGAAGTTGAAGTCTCTACTCCATTCTTCTTATCTTCCAGATACTTTGGGCAGTTTCACTTCCAGTGTATGGTCTTACCGCAATAGTAGCAAGTGCCTTCCTTTGTTATACCTCCTTTAGGCTTCAAATCATGAGCAATGGGTTTAGATCTGGAAATTTCTTTGCCCTTCCCTTTACCATCCAACTTGGTGGGCGTTTTAGGCCTTTAATCAAATATGCTCCCACTATTTTACTCAAACCAAATGACCCTCACCATTTGATTTGGAAAATCCCGTTGGAATATTTTCTAGTGGATAGAGATCCATATTTCACTTTGTTTTAAGTTAGTGTTAGAATGATTACACAAAAATCAGTTATTTAGGTAGGAACTCCTTCCAATTGTATCTAATACAACTCTCGAATATTTTCAGTAGGGTGAATAACTCCTTATTCTAATCCATCATATGGATCATTCCCAAATCTTGCTTCTAAATGTATATAATCTTATTATAATTTGTTTAGTTAAGTTTGACACATTAATTTAGAAGTTGGATATTACATTTATTCCATCGCACCTTATCAATATAGAATATGCACATCACGTTAGGCGAAACCTACATTATTCGATACTAGTCTTAATAAGTTCTAAAACTTGGAAAGCCTAAACTTAATATTAAATTTTGAGGGAATTTTCAATTAGTTTGATCTCACTGGCTTTATTATCATATAAATCATCTCTCACATGTATCAACATACATACAAAATGAAACAGTTATGGTCCCTAGCGTAATTGTTCTCCCAAGCCAATGAGAGAACCTAAGCTAAACCTAATAATGATCTACACTTCTCCAACCAAGATCTTCAAGGTTGTCCTCCTTTGATATTGTATTCTTCTGTTTCTTCATAACATTACATTACATCAAAGAATACTTGTTTTACATACGAGGGAGTGAGATGAGAAAAGAAGTTACATCAAGAGATGAAAAAAGAGGCACGACACGCATGTCGTATTTTAAAATCCCAAAAAAAAATAAAGGAAAACTAAGGCTATAACTGATCACCAAAAGAGAACAATAATAAACACATTTTAGTATTATTTATTTAAATCCTTCTAATTAAACAAATCAAATTAAATTTCGACGAATGATCACACTACGCAAAATTTTAATGAACAAGTCATTTGAAATCGGCGTCGTTTTTCCCATAAACACTTGATACTTTCAATAAACATTAAAGCACAACTTTTGTGCCATCGCAACCCTAATCACATACCTTTTTGACAAAATATCCCTTGTGTCGTCATAAACCCTAATGCAACAATTTCATACCGTCAAAACACCATGATCAAAAATTCAGTATGATTGATCGACATGTCATTGCTTCACGATACTAATGTCGAATTCTGAAGCAAATGAACATGGATCGCTCAAAGGAATAACAATCATTACATGATTGAATGGACGAAATAGAAACAAAATATTCAATATACTATCTTTGCATCAGAGTTACTTGTATCACATATAAAAATTTGATCGATCATATTTGTGTAATTTAAGAACGATCAATATATCGATGCTTCACCATACTAATGTCGAATTCCGAAGCATAGTCAATATCGATCATCCAAATCGTACACAGCCTGATGCCAAAATTTAATTACTCAATTATAAACAGTTATCAGATGCATGGTTTCATAAGTGGCTCTGATACCACTGAAGGGAAATATGCAATCCAAAACGCAACGGAAAATAAAAATTTCCCTTTTGTGATCCTTATGAATATTCATGATCAGTGATAGAACAATACTTCTTTGTGGCAACGAAACCCTTAATTCTAAATCGAATGAGTGATCACGAGCGATGTATGATGAACAACGCCTCTACTCAGTCCATATGAACATATTCCTTCAGTCTCAATGCTAGCTGTTATGACTGAAGGCTTTGAGTGAGTGAGTGAGTGAGTGAGTGAGAGAGAGGGAGAGAGAGAGGGAGAGAGAGAGAGAGAGAGAGAGAGAGAGAGAGAGAGAGAGAGAAGGAAAAATACGGATAGGGTTTCACAGTCTGAATTCTCATCAAGAGAGTATGCTTCTGCACAAGGGTTCTATTTATAGAACCACTTGTGTGGGCTGCAAGCTAAAAATCCCACTTAAATGTATGCACACAATATCTTATGATGTACTGTATATCACCTAAGTGCATGGTACCTGACCACATTCTGTATTCTACTTAAGTGTATCGTACCTTACTGTGTTCTACATTTACTTAAGTGCATCGTACCTTACCGTGTTCCTTATTTACTCTATCTTTTATTAGTATGTTCTTATGTTGTGGTCCTGTAGGTTTTCGCGACGTTTACAATTATATTAAATCACATATTTAACATAATAAACAGTGAGCGGTATCTAGCAACACATCACTGCTACACAAGTTACGAAAATGTCATGTGATCTGACAAAACCTTTTGTGATAATACTTTATATAATTACCCTTTTGCTCTTATGTCTATATTGAACACAAGGCATGTACCGTGTCATCCTTGTCCAGTTAAATATTGGACCCTTAGACATTTATCCTGTTATGGAGGATGAACAAATTCCATCTAGGTCACTCATGTCTCTCAACGTGCTTTGTGGAGTACCCATCAACTGTCATTATGGTCATCTAGTTACAAACAATGTTAGATTAGCAATAAAGTACTCGACTCTACATCTAGGGTCCATTGTGGTTTCAGGTCGAAGGATGGTATACACCACTATCACCATGAGAGTAACTTATGACACTTTGCATAATATTATATGCAGTACTCTCATAGCAGGTCAATCTAGTATAAATATTACTCCTAATATTCATACTTATATTAAGACTTGATAACTCCTTATTGTGGACCGATTTCCATGACCCCACCAATCCTGAGATGGTGAGATTCCCGTGAACCATGCTTGTGCCACTTTTGAATTTCTAATATTTATCCTATGATGCTTAAAAGAAAGGGGAAGAAATCTAAAATAACCACGCGTACAAGTGTTTTTCCTATAAATGCAAAGAGATCTGGAATCGGGGGTTGGTTATACTAAGGGAAGCTATGAACACCCTAAGTATCTATAGTACTCTATAGAAACCCTTTGTACACTTTTTACTATCAGTCATTTCATCTTCTTAATGTGTTTACTGTGGAGAAATGAGGATATGAGATGTTTTTGTTTCATGAAAGGTACAGGGACCTAAGGGGTTTTATTTAAAGGTGTGCTCACTAAGATCTCGCAATCTTATGCCTACGTATTCTTAAAAGGAAATTCTGAAATCAGAGCGTTCGTAGTTCCACCTAACTATGGGTGAAATTTGTATCATGCTCAAAGCCCAAGATGATGAAGCTAAAAGGGTATTTGTGTATCTTGTTCAAAGCTCAAGATATGAAGCTAAAAGTTTTGTTGGTTTGAAAGAAAATACAAATTGTCATTTTAAAGGGAGATATCCCACCTATTCATCCCAAACATTTGAGAATGATATCGTAAGGGAAAAAGCTTTGAACTTGGATGTTAAAGAATCCTAAGCAATGTCACGTCTTCCTTTACGAGTCTTTGCATGCTAAGAGAATGACCTTAACTTGGATATAGTATCAACAAGTGTGTCACTTACATCACTTAGATGAAAGAAAAGTTTTGGACCATGATAAGAGAAAGAATCCAGCTTGGATTTTGAATCAACAAGAGTGCCACTTGCATCACTTATATGACAAAAGTTTTTAATGTTTGATTTTGAATTGTGGTGTATAAAAGAGACATCTTCCTGCAGAGATGACTCAATGTTACTGTCATATCACAAATTTGTCCTACCTTTACATGGTTTCTAGTGCCACTTTATTTCGAATGAATAAAATGGCACAATCGGCAAAAGACCATGTGTAAGGAGTTGTGAGTGTGAGAGGTTGAGAGTTCAAATCTCACCTTTTTCACTTTTTGTTTTTTTCTTTTATTTTTATTCTAACTTTTCTATTTTCATAAAAAAAAAAAAATAGTTTATTTATTTAATAATTATTTTCGTATTTTATTTAAATTATTTTTTTTTAATATTATTTTTTCACTTTTTTCTATATTATTCATAAAAATATCCAAAAAATCATAAAATAAAAACTATTGGAAATTTTTTTGTTCTTTTTATAATATTTTTAATTTTAGGAATCAATAGGATTATTAATTTTTATTTAAAGTTTATTTTAAATATTTTAAATTATTTAAGTTTTATTTAATTTTAATTAATTATTTAATTTGGATTTTAAAATGGACCTTAAAAATATTATTGACAATTTAGAGTTAATCCTAATTTGTTCCTTATATATTCATATGTTGCATTGTTGAGAAGGGGATCGAATAAAACTGAGGAACACCGCCGCTTGCTGTTCTAACGGTGCCGCAACTATTATTCATGATAATTGTTTGTTTTCTATCTTAACGTTTCCACGGTTTCTACATTGCACGTTTTACATATATAATATAATATATAACTTCATGTTTTACTAATAACTACATAAATATATTACCAGCATGTTAATTACTTACATGTTTTACTATATATAATATAATATGCTAACCAACGGTTTGTTTCATGAGGTTTACGGTTTACATGTTTTAATATATAATATAATATTGTGCTTTGTTTAATATATATATATATATATATATATATATATATATATATATATATATATATATATATATATATATATATATATATATATATATATATATATATATATATATATATATATATATATATATAATATTAATTAATTAATTAACTTTCTTTTATAGATTTTTCAGATCGAATCTTGTCGATACGCTGTATACATATTGGTGTGTATGATGCGTGACATTGGTGTTAATTCGATCCGGTTGTGATGATCGCATTTTCGCGTTAGCAACATTGTTGATTTTTTTAGCATGTTAAATTTACTTTTTCCTATGCATTCTCTGTAGGATAAATTCAGATCTGTACAATTTTGATCTTTATTGCAATGATCACGTTGAGTGTAGCAAGTTAGTAGTAAATTTTATTGGTTTATGTGCGGATCTATTGTTGTATTTCAATTTTATACGCGTCTGATGGTTTAGCAAAGCTATAATCCACTTTTTGCGCTTACCTATTCGCGTTTTGATTCGCAAATTATGATTTTATCTAATTTTATTATCTCGTTGTTTCTTGGTTCGATTTGTGATGACCGCTAATGCGATAGCAATTTGCTATTTTAATTCATATTATTTTTTAATAATTCAATGTCACTATTGTTATTATTGGATCTAATTTCTTGTGATAGTCTTTGCACGTTTTCGCATACGCGACTTGAAATTGCTTATTTGCTTCATGATTTTAATCCGTGCACTTTTCGTGTCAATTTATATTTTGATTCATTTGATGTATGATGTTAATATTGTGTATACATCTTATTCTCGTTCACACCTAAATTGTTTTAAAATTAATTATTGATTTAATCAAGTCATTTTCATACCTTGTAAGTCGATTATTCATGATCGCCATCGACCGTAATTGTTAAAGTATTTCATTGCACGATAATATTAGCGTAGTCTCCTCCTTGGTCTCAATCTTTAGGATCATAAAATTAGGTTAGTTTTTCTAAAAAAACTAAAACCTTTTTCTTAAAAATTTCAAAAATACTTTAACTTATTTCTAAACTTTTTTTAAATTCTAAAAAATATTTAACAAATATTACTTTTTTCCTCTTGGCTTTTCGTTTTAAAACTTTTCAAAAAGGATATGCTTCCTAGCATCATCCATAAAAAACACACAACAAACCAAAAATATTTTCAACAAGAACTATGGAGTTCTGATTCCCTCTGGGATACGTAGGCACTACGTTGAAAACTCGGACAAACTCAATAATAAAAACTTCTTATTTTCCCTCAAGCAATCACTTTTTTCCCTTAGCAAGCAATAAGATATCAAATACCTTTCATGCCTAGATAACTTAGATGGTTCCCATCGAGTACGATGGTTGTCTGGGATGCTAACACCTTCTCCTTACATAACCGACTTCCAAACCCAACATGATAGTGATGACCATACCCTATCCTTTTTTTCCCTGTGGGTTTTCTCGATATTTTTCCTTTCCCTTCATGGAATAAATAAAGTTTGATGGCGACTCTTATAAGTCCATCCGTGATCGTGCAAACTCTAGTTTTATGCATCGCAAAGATCGTATTTTTTGAGGTACGATAGATGGCGACTCTGCTGGGGATTATCATTATCCCTAAGCAAGTCAAGCCTAGTCTAGGTTTCTTTCGCATGTTTGGATATTTATTTATCTTTTTGTTTGCTTATATTTCCTTTACTTTTAATTACTTTCTATATTATATTTGTGGTTACTTGGTACCGTGGGTGGAAACTTTGATTGCAAACTTGTGGGACAAGCTTTATTCCCGAGCCTAGAGTGAACACATAAGATAGAAGAGGTTGAATAGTATGGGGCACCGAGAAATTTCTCCTCGTGTAGTTCGATATGGGAACCTCACTTAGAGTAAATTCTAATGAGAATGTTGGCGACCGTCAAGCTTTTGGCGTGGACAATCAACGTTTTCATTAGGATCCATGACTCTCAGGACTTTTTTTAGAACCTTGAACTATTTGGATAAAACTAGGATTGATGGTCACGTAGTATGGGGCACCGAGGTGTACTCCTCGTGTAGTTTGTAACAACCCAATTTTTAATAATTAATTATTTATGTTAATTAATTGATTTATGTGATTTCTTTAATTTAAATGAATGGGTAGATATTTTGGGAGAAGAAAATATGATGGAGAGGAATAGAATAGAAAGAGATATAAGAGAAAGAGGAGAGAAAAGAAAGGATAGAAGGAAAAGAAGGAAATGAGAGAAAGAAAGAGGAAGAAGAGAAAAGAGAAGGAAAAGAGAGGAAAGCTTAGATTCATCAAGATCAACCCTTAGGAGTCGATTTAATCGGGTAAGGGTATGAAATCTTATTATCTTATCAATGTATCTGATTATGTATGACTTGTTTGGATTATTTGGGTGTCTTTCTACATTTCCATTCTAGGGCAGAAATGGGTTTAATCGATAGAAATCGATGTTTGAACGGTTAGAAGTTGGATTGAATGGCGTAGTTTAGTCGAGGATTGTTGGACTAAGTCTACTAGAACTTGTAGGTTTTGAATCGGGCGATTTTATGAGTTTTTGATGATTTTAGAAATTGAGGGTTTTGAACAACGTACACGCTCGCTAGCACCTTCGCTAGGCGAGCAGGGTGCGAGTTATTCGCCAGGCGAGCCAGCAGCGAGCTAGTAGCGAATGGTCCCAGAGTTGGGCAGAACCAAATGATCCAATCTCGCTGGTAGCGAGTGAGGTAGCGAAGGGTTCGCTAGGACCTCGCTAAGCGAGCAGGTAGCGAGCACTTCCAGTGGCTC
Source organism: Lathyrus sativus (assembly GCA_963859935.3). Lineage (NCBI taxonomy): Eukaryota > Viridiplantae > Streptophyta > Magnoliopsida > Fabales > Fabaceae > Lathyrus > Lathyrus sativus. The sequence continues at coordinate 495,290,506 of OZ012737.1, forward strand.
CCAGACTCCCTTCGCGAGCTTGTTCGCTAGGCGAACCCGTAGCGAGTGTTCGCCAAGGACTCGCTAGGCAAGTGGTGTAGTGAACATGATAGCATTCTTATTTCTTGTTGCGTTTCCATCCAACATTGATTGTTCGGCTCGAGTATGATCAGTCTTTCTGATTTGCATAGTTGTATGCTGTGATATGTTATGATGTGGGTAGCCGTATGGCGTGCATCCTAGATTATAGAATCAATTGTGAAATGTGGCCTTTTGGAAAATATATGCATTGTTTAAATTGATTAAAAGTGTATGATGATTGTGATGGAGTTCGTTGTCGTTTGGCGCGGTAATGTGAATGCATATCGATTGTATGTGATTGTATGTGAAGAATTCATGAATATGTATTTGTGATTGAATCTATTTGATTCTTGTGTACTACTTGATGAATATAGTGATGATATTGAACGTATGAATACTTTGATTATTATGAAATGTGTTTTGTATGCAATCATGTTATAATTCTTGTGTGATGAATTATCTGAGTATGCATGGGATTAAGATGCGAGAATGGTCTTAAGTGCATATGATTGTTGATTGCATACGCATCATTTGGTCAAGAGGCAATACTTGCTAGTTTCGTGGAGACTAGTGACTTGCCCCAAACCTAGAGCGGGGTTTGAAAGCTTAGGGAATGGGATTTTGTTGTTATCGGTCTAGGGAACAGACCCAGTTTAAGTGTAAAAACCAAAAAATGATAACAAGTGTTGGTACCACATGGCATGAGTTGCATTGAGCTGCATTGAGTCACATGGCATAGGTATAATTGTTGTATGGAAGTGTGCATTTGTGTATGAATTGTTGAATTGAGAATTTAGGATGTATGCATGATGAAATATGCTTGGTGATTATCCATATTTGTTTATATATACATTGTGATGTGTATGATGAATTGGGTGAAAAATGTGGAATATGTGTATTCTATGCTTGTGTATATATATATGATTATATGCATTGATTATTATGATAATAGTTCTCACTCTTATGCTGTTTTATGGTGCCCTATGAGGCATTGTAGAGTAGGTTGGCTGGAGGTCCTTTTTGTGAAGCGTGCCTTCATCTTTTGGTCGGTTAGCGAGGATGTATAGGATTCTTTTGTGATACATTGTATATGTGTCTAGTCGTTGGGTCGAGTCATGCTCTGGTCATGTAACACTGGGATTGCTTGGTTTATATATTTTAGAGATACATTATATACTCTATACTATGTTTTTATATTTATCAAATTATTATGATGTTGACCCCAGTGCCTAATGATGTTGATTTAGGTGGTGAATTCAAATGTTTCTTTTACGAAGATTGTGATATAATTGAATCCGCTGCTACATGCAAAGTGAAACTTTGAAAAGCATGATTATTTATTGAAGTGTTAATGAGCATGACATGTGGTTTTGATGTTTGAAAGTTATGTGTGACGCCCTTTTATGAATGCATGATTATTTTACTCTGATTATTCATATATTTTCCGCAGGGTTTAGAAGGGTGTTACATTAGTGGTATCAAAGCAGGTCGGTCAGTTGGCCAAGTTGTTAATGTGTTTATTCCCTATATATATTTGATATGTGTGTATGGCACTATCGATATTGTTAGTTCTTATGAAGTTTTGTTGTTGGGATCCAGAACAATGGTCTCCGGTAGGAATGATGAAGCGATTGCCGAAGCTTTGGCGATGTTGGCTGGAGCAATTGGACAGAATCCTCAAGCCAATGTGAATGCTGGAAACAACGCCGGTGACGAGTTCCGTACTTTGGGAAGGTTTCAATGGAACAATCCGCCAATTTTCAAGGGAACCCGTGAACCTGACAAAGCACAAGTATGGCTGAAAGCAACCGAGAAGATATTTTGAGTCATCAACTGTTCAGATGCGCAGAAGGTGCAGTTTGGCACTCATATTCCTGAAGAAGAAGCTGAGGACTGGTAGGGTAACACTCGTCAGAGATTTGAAGAAGATGAGGTTGTGGTTACTTGGGATGTTTTTAGAGAGGCATTTCTGGAGAAGTATTTTCCAGAAGATGTGCGTGGTAAGAAGGAAATTGAATTCCTTGAGCTAAAGCAGGGTAACTCAACTGTGGCCGAGTATGTAGCAAGGTTTGAGGAATTGATTAAGATTTATCCCCATTACAACACTACCAATGCTGAGAGATCCAAGTGTTTCAAGTTTGTGAATGGTTTGAGGCCTGAAATCAAGCAAGTCGTTAGTTATCAAGAAATTAGACGATTTTCTAAGTTGGTGAACAAAAGCAGAATTTATGATGAAGATAGTAGAGCTCGGTCTAGTCACTATAAGAGTTTAAATGATAAAAAGGGAAAAGGTCAATTCAGAGGAAAGCTGTATGTGACTCCTGTTGATAAGGGGAAACAGAAAGATGGTTTTGGAAAGAAGTCGGGTGGGGGAGGAGCTTCTACTCAAGTGAAGTGTTTTAGATGTGGTGTTGAAGGACATCGTGCTCCTGAGTGCATGAGTGTTGAGCAGAAGTGTTTCAAGTGTGGCAAGCCAGGCCACAAAGGTTTTGAGTGCAGAAGTGGTGCGAATGTAACTTGCTACAACTGTGGTGATCAAGGGCACATTAGTACAAAGTGTGACAAGTCAAAGAAGACTCAAGGGATTGGGAAAGTGTTTGCTCTATCAGGATCAGAGACTGCTAGCGAAGATCGGTTGATCCGAGGTATGTGCTTCATTAATGGTATACCTTTGGTCGCTATAATTGATACTGGAGCTACGCATTCCTTTATTTCCTTTGATTGTGTTACGAGATTGAATCTTGAGTTGTCAATTATGAGTGGTGGTATGGTTATTGATACTCTTGCTATGGGTTCAGTAACTACCCCATATGTGTGTTTGAATTGTCCGTTGAGTATTTTTGGTAAAGAATTTGGAGTTGACGTGTCTTCACTTAGATCAACTTGATGTTATTCTTGGGATGAATTTGTTGGAATTCAATCGTGTCTATATTAACTGTTTTGACAAAACGGTTATTTTTCCTGAACCTGATGATGAAGGAGACTTGTTTATGACTGCTAAGCAAGTGAAGGAATCAATGCAAGATGGTGCGAAGGTATTTATGTTAATGGCAACTTTGAGCATTGGTGAAAATGGAGCAAATGATGCTTTACCAATTGTCCGTGATTTTCCGAAAGTTTTTCCTGATGAGATAAGAGATTTACCGCCGGAACGAGAAATGGAGTTTGTGATCGACTTAATTCCTAGAACTAGTCCGATATCGATGGCTCCATATCATATGTCCGCATCGGAATTGAAAGAGTTGAAGAGTCAACTTGAAGATCTACTTGAGAAGAGGTTTATTCATCCGAGTGTGTCACCATGGGGTGCATCAGTTCTGTTGGTTAAGAAGAAAGAAGGTTATATGAGACTTTGTGTGGACTACAAACAATTGAACAAGATGACCATCAAGAATAAGTATCCACTTCCGAGGATTGATGATTTGATGGATCAGTTGATTGGTGCGAGTGTCTCTAGTAAGATAGATCTGAGATCTGGGTATCATCAGATTCGTGTGAAGGCCGAGGATATTCAGAAGACTGCTTTTAGAATGAGGTATGGACATTATGAGTATTATGTGATGCCATTTGGTGTGACTAATGCACCAGGTGTATTTATGGAGTACATGAATAAGATTTTCCATCCTTATTTGGACAAGTTTGTGGTTGTGTTCATTGATGATATTTTAATTTATTCGAAGAGTGAAGAAGAACATGACGGGCATTTGAGGATTGTGTTATCTGTGTTAAAAGAGAAGCAGTTGTATGCTAAACTTTCTAAGTGTGAATTTTGGTTGGAGGAAGTGAGTTTCCTTGGTCATGTGATTTCGAGTAGAGGTATTGCAGTTGATCCGTCGAAGGTTGAAGCAGTATCGCAATGGGAGACTCCAAAATCAGTTTTTGAGATTAGAAGTTTTCTTGGTTTGGCAGGTTATTATCAGAAATTCATTGAAGGATTTGCCAAGTTATCATTACCGTTGACACAGTTGACTAGGAAAAGTCAAGCTTATGTTTGGGATGCAAAGTGTGAAGAAAGTTTTCAAGAGCTTAAGAAAATATTGACGACAGCTCCTGTTTTGATTTTGCCGAATCCGACAGGACTGTTTGTCGTGTATTGTAATGCTTCTTTGATGGGTTTAGGAGGTGTGTTGATGCAAAATAAACAAGTTGTAGCTTATGCTTTGAGGCAACTCAAAATGCATGAGAGGAATTATCCGACGCGTGACTTAGAGTTGGTCGCCGTTGTATTTGTGCTGAAGCTTTGGAGGCATTATTTGTTTGGTTTGATATTTGAGGTATTTAGTGATCATAAGAGTTTGAAGTATCTCTTTGATCAGAAAGAATTGAATGCAAGGCAGAGCAGATGGTTGGAACTTCTGAAGGATTATGATTTTGGTTTGAATTACCATCCGGGTAAAGCAAATGTGATAGCTGATGCATTGAGTAGGAAATTGTTGCATATGTCGATGATAATGGTGAAAGAGTTGGAAATGATTGAGCAATTTCGCGATTTGAGCTTAGTGTGTGAGAAGACTTCTTACGGAGTTAAGCTTAGTATGTTAAAGCTTACTAGTGGTATTCTTGACGAGATTCGAGAAGGAGAGATATCTGATTTGGGTTTAGTTGATCGGTTGACTTTGATCAATCAAGGTCAAGGTGGTGATTTTCGGATTGATGAAAATGGTATCATGAGATGTCGGGACAGAGTTTGTATTCTTGATACTGTTGAGCTGAAGAAGAGTATTCTTGAAGAAGGGCATCGTAGTGGATTGAGTATTCATCCGGGTGCTACTAAGATGTATCAAGATTTGAGGAAACTATTTTGGTGGCCTCGTATGAAGAAGGATATTGCCGAGTTTATGTATTCTTGCTTGACTTGTCAGAAGTCAAAGATTGAGCATTAGAAACCGTCGGGCTTGATGCAACCGTTGTCTATTCCTGAGTGGAAATGGAATAACATATCTATGGATTTTGTGTCTGGTTTACCTAGGACGCCGAGTAACTTTGAAGCTATCTGGGTTATTGTGGATATATTGACCAAACCTGCTCACTTTATTCCTATACGAATGGATTACCCGTTGGAGAGATTGGCAAAGAGGTACATTGAAAGGATTGTCATTTTGCATGGTATTCCGTCTAGCATTGTGTCAGATAGAGATCTGAGGTTTACTTCGAGATTTTGGGAGAGTTTGCAAAGTGCTTTGGGTACGATTACGTCTGAGTTCTGCTTATCACCCGCAGACCGATGGTAAGACGAAGAGGACGATTCAATCACTTGAGGATCTTTTGAGAGCTTGTGTATTGGAGAAGGGAGGAGCTTGGGATAGCTACTTACCTTTGATTGAATTTACTTACAATAACAGTTTTCATTCGAGTATTGGTATGGCACCGTTTGAGGCATTGTATGGTAGACAGTGTAGGACGCCATTGTGTTGGTATGAGTCTGGAGAGAGTTTTATGGTTGGACCCGAGATAGTCCAACAAACTACCGATAAGATTAAGATGATTCAAGAGAAGATGAAGATTTCTCAGAGTCGTCAAAAGATTTATTATGACAAGAGGAGGAAAGCACTTGAATTTCAGGAAGGAGATCACGTGTTTCTTCGAGTTACTCTAATAAATGGTGTTGGTAGAGCGTTGAAGTCGTGTAAGTTAACGCCGCGTTTTATTGGTCCTTATCAGATTTTGCAGAGGATAGGAGAGGTAGCCTATCGGGTTGCTTTACAACCGTCGCTTGCTATTCTCCATGACGTGTTCCATGTATCTCAGTTGAGGAAATACATTGCGGATCCGTCTCATGTAGTCCAAGTAGATGATGTGCAGGTGAGAGATAACCTGACTGTGGAGACATCACCTATGCAGATAGAGGATCGGGAGTTGAAGCAACTTCGAGGTAAAGAGATTGCTTTGGTGAAGGTTGATTGGGGAGGACCGGTTGGTGGAAGTGTCACTTGGGAGCTTGAGAGTCAGATGAGGGAGTCTTATCCCGAATTATTAGTTTAAGGTAATTTTCGAGGGCGAAAATCTTTTAAGTGGGGGAGGGTTGTAACATCCCAATTTTTAATAATTAATTATTTATGTTAATTAATTGATTTATGTGATTTCTTTAATTTAAATGAATGGGTAGATATTTTGAGAGAAGAAAATATGATGGAGAGGAATAGAATAGAAAGAGATATAAGAGAAAGAGGAGAGAAAACAAAGGATAGAAGGAAAATAAGGAAAGGAGAGAAAAAAAGAGGAAGAAGAGAAAAGAGAAGGAAAAGAGAGGAAAGCTTGGATTCATCAAGATCAACCCTTAGGAGTTGATTTAATTGGGTAAGGGTGTGAAATCTTATTATCTTATCAATGTATCTGATTATGTATGACTTGTTTGGATTGTTTGGGTGTTTTTCTACATTTCCATTCTAGGGCAGAAATGGGTTTAATCGATAGAAATCGATGTTTAAACGGTTAGAAGTTGGATTGAATGGCATAGTTTAGTCGAGGATTGTTGGGCTAAGTCTACTAGAACTTGTAGGTTTTGAATCGGGCGATTTTATGAGTTTTTGATGATTTTGGAAATTGAGGGTTTTGAACAACGTAGACGCTCGCTAGCACCTTCGCTAGGCGAGCAGGGTGGCGAATTATTCGCCAGGCGAGCCAGCAGCGAGCTAGTAGCGAACGGTCCTAGACTTGGGCAGAATCAAATGATCCAATCTCGCTGGTAGCGAGTGAGGTAGCGAAGGGTTCGCTAGGACCTCGCTAAGTGAGGAGGTAGCGAGCACTTCCAGTGGCTCCCAGACTCCCTTTGCGAGCTTGTTCGCTAGGCAAACCCGTAGCGATTTTTCGCCAAGGACTCGCTAGGCGAGTGGTGTAGCGAATGTGACAACATTCTTATTTCTTGTTGCATTTCCATCCAACGTTGATTGTTCGGCTTGAGTATGATCAGTCTTTCTGATTTGCATAGTTGTATGTTGTGATATGTTATGCTGTGGGTAGCCGTATGGCGTGCATCCTAGATTATAGAATCAATTGTGAAATGTGGCCTTTTGGCAAATATATGCATTGTTTAAATTGATTAAAAGTGTATGATGATTGTGATGGAGTTCGTTGCCGTTTGGCGCGATAATGTGAATGCATATCGATTGTATGCGATTGTATGTGAAGAATTCATGAATATGTATTTGTGATTGAATCTATTTGATTCTTGTGTACTACTTGATGAATGTACTGATGATGTTGAAAGTATGAATAATTTGATTATTATGAAATGTGTTGTGTGTGCAATCATGTTATAATTCTTGTGTTATAATTCTTGTGTTCTCGCCAAGATCATCGCAATCTTGTGCCTACGTATCTTATATTCAAGAATGAATAAAGAATCAGAGTGTCCGTAGTTCGTGGTAACAACCACGAAAAGATACGGGGAAATGGAAAATGGAGGGGAGGTAGCTCGCCAAGATCATCGCAATCTTGTGCCTACGTATCTTACATTCGGACGAGAATGAAGAATCAGAGCAGTCGTAGTTCGTGGTAACAACCACGAAAAGTTGAAATTTGAATTGGGTTTGAAGTTGAGTTTGAAACGAAAGAGTGACTGACAAGCAACCCAAGAGCGTGTCTCGAGTGCTTGTCACTTAAGAATTCAAGGAATGCAAGATCCCAAGAACTCAGTTCTTTCGGAGATTGGGTTGAAAAGAGTTGGATGTTTTGAAATCGAAAGAATGAACTAATAACAACTCAAGAGCGCGCCTTGAGAGTTACTCATTCGAGTATCCAAAGAATGCTAGATTCTAAGAATATCCCTCTTTCGTAAGTTTAAAAAATGTTTATGAAAAGATTGAATCGAAAATGGAATGTGAGGCAAAAAGGAAGTTGTTTTGAAGTGGCCCGATGACGTGTCGAGGATTTGTTTGAAAATGGAACCGACTTGACGACGTGTCAAGGGTTAGACTGTGAGAAACGATATTAGACCCTAAGGGTGCCCCTAATATCGAGACCACGAGGAGTTGTGAATGTGTGTGCAAAATATCGATGGTTGCGAATGCGTAAGAGCACTCGACTTGGGATAACGTTTGAAAAAGGATTAAGTTTGAAAAAAAAGAGTCGAAAGGTTGAGTGAATAACAACTCAAAGGGCGTGCCCTGAGAATTATTTACTCGAAGATTCAAGGAATGCTAGATTCTAAGAACCTCCTTCTTTCGGAGTTTGAATCGAGAAAATGTTTTGAAGAAAAAAGTCGAAAGATTGAATGAATAACAACTCAAGAGCGTGCCTCGAGAATTATTCACTCGAAGATTCAAGGAATGCTAGATTCCAAGAACCTCCTTCTTTCGAAATTTGAATTGAGAAAAATGTTGAAAAAAATGATTTGAATCGAATTGAGGAGTATGAAAAGAGTTTGTGGTATGGTATGACAATAATAATATGTCAAGATAATATAACAATGATATTCACAAAAATATTTAACGAAAATTAAAGTTATTGGTTAGTTTAGTGAATCGAATCGGGACACGAAGAAATGGGATCTCGTCTTAAACGCAAACATAATGCCGATTAATCGAAGGTAGCCTATCACGATCCCAAAGAACGGAAAAGGACTCCAATGGTCATTCACCATAGATTTGAAATCGAGAAGGTTATCAACTTCGATACGCGACGCTTACGAATAAAAGACTTCATCGATCTAAATAAAATCGAAAGAGGAAAGTGGTCTCGGATCCTTTGTTTCACGCCAATAATTTGATGGTTAAACGTTGGTAATCTCGTCATCGACCCAAAAACAAATGAAAATGAGATAAAAGCCCAATGACAAATGCGGAATAAGATCAACTTCTAAAAAATGGAAAATATAAGCTTCTTAATATTATATACACAAAAACTCTAAAGAAATAAATATACAAAATAAATATAAAGAAATGAAAAATATATTAATATATACAAATATTTATAAAATAAAACAACATTATATAATACATAATAGTAATAATAATATATACATAAAATATATATATAAATGCTAATAAACTAAAATTAAAATAAACAAACAGTGGGGGGTTTGTAAAAATGTGAAGGGTGTATGTAGAAATATGGATAATACAATATAGAATCATCATGGGCCTCATGACCCATTCATCTACAAAACCCAAAACAAACACGGTGAATCGATGTAGGTGAATGTAATAGCAAAAGATGCAAACACATAGGGGGTTCAAGAACCCACCAACTCAAATCAACACTTAACATTGATGATTAGGTAAACAAACGAAAGCCACCCATTCAGACTCAAAGCAATGTCACCACCAACTTGTCGACAAAACCTCTCCAACTCTAAATGAAATCATTCAATTTGAAAATTAAAAAACGTGAAGAATATAACCAGATCGAACATCCTGAACCCTCAATGTATAATTTCAAACTCATCTTCGTTGTTGCATCCGGGTTTTTTGGGTTTGGTTGAAGATTTACGGTGGAGGAAGGTTTGCTGAAGAAGGGTAGAAGCTGGATTTGTGTGTGAGTTTAATGGTTAGTCAAGAGATTTTTGAAGGCTGTTGGGGGTTCTTCGAGTTAAAGATGGAAGGTGTTGTGGTTTTCGGATGAAGATGTGGAGCTTGTGATTGAATCTGGGTTTTGATGGTATTAGAATAGGTCGCGGTGGAAGTTGGAAGGGTGAACGAAGAAGGATGACAGTGGGAGGAGCTTGAAGGTGGCCGGAAACGGGTTAGGTTTGCGAAAGGGTTTTCACGGTGGCTGTTCTCCGGAAATGAAGATGTTGATGAAGTGTTAATGGTGAGTTGAAGATTTGGACGGATGAAGTTCTGGGTTTTTAGAAGGTGAAGTTTTCAGAAGTTTGATTTTAGGTTGATGAAGATTGAAGGTAAAGAAAGTAGTTGAATCAGAAGCTTTGTGTTGTATACCGCAAAGCAGCTCTCACACAACCAACAACAAGTTTACACAAACTCAATTTCGAACAAACATCACAAATGGTTTTTTGATGATTTTTGAAGCAACAGAAGGTAGTTATGTTGGAAAAACTTCATGAAGGTGGTTTCGTGGAAGAGTCATAGCAGCATGAGACAATGATATTGATGGTTGAATGAAGAAATCCTGAGAGAACTATGAGGGAATAGTTGTTTTGAGTGGTGAGTAGGTTTTATTTGTGGTTATTTATGAAGTTTGTGCGTATCAAAAACATATGGCCGAATTGAGGTGGTTGGCATTGTTTTGACAATTTGCAAGATGGTGATGCTTGGTGTGTGAATGGATGACCATTGGTATATTATGGTGGGCCATGATGACTAATCACTATGTGCTGCAGAAGTAAACCTGTATCAATACCTTGGATAATAACTTGTATCAATATTTTTGGATAATAATGCACTCATTCTAAATGTTTTTTTTTTCAAGTTCAGGTCTCATTGTATGGATTTTTCTAATAAAATGGACTATTTATATGATGAGTTTTGCCATGTATATATAAAAACCGGTGACATAAATACTCCTGCAGTGCATTTTACGAAGGTGACTTTGATTATCTTCTCACCCTTTTTGGAAGAATTGAATTTGCAAATCCACACTTGATTAAGCTTTACGAAACTTGTCTTACAGCTTTGAATCTTAATTCTTGCACTTCAGTTATGATTCAAAACTTACCTGTCAAATTCCATCCCTTCTAATTTACTACCAAATCAAAGTTTCGGATTAAACTTGAAAAATAAAAATCAAACTTAGCTCAACTCCGGCTTGGAATGGATCAAAACTTCTAATCAATGAGCCAACAAATCAAAATTTGGATTAATCTTTGAATCAATCATTTGAACCCTGAATTAATCCTGTGAAGATAAATCCACCACTAAATTCAATCTTGAACTTGAACTGTTGGACCAAAATATTCACCATAGACACACATACACACATATGGCTTGGAATAACATGGAATCTTTGATTGGAACTTGCATACCATAATCTTGATCCCGAAACACACCCTCCAAATCAATTATTCCCACCTTAATCTTTCATCACAACTTGTCTTACCAAGAATAAAGTTGAAACCAACATAAACTGCCCTGAAAATCCAACTCAATCCTGCAACAACTTGGAATTAGGCAATGATGACAAAAACAACAGATATATTTTTTGATTTTCTGAATAATGGTTGGTGGGATGGGTGTACAGGATGAAAGTGATATACAGAGGTAGGACAAATTTGGGGTATGACAGATGCCCCTATCTAATTGGCTTAAAACCAAGTAAGATGAATTGCTGCAGCGTTCATTCTTTTGAGGTAGAAGACAATTAGATATGAAGAAGACCCTGAATTTGTCCGAAAAGAAAATAAATGCTTGAGAGTTGAAATACTGGAAAATGTAAACCTCTGAATAAACCGTAAATAATAGGCAAAAAGTCGTCATCACCAAAAGGATGATGGGGTGAAACACACACGAACAAATATCGCACAATCTATCACCAATCCAAGTGACAGACCCCCCACCAAAAGGATGACGGAGCGAAACACAAACATAAATAAATATCGCATAATCCATCACCAATCCAAGTGACAGACCCCCCACCGAAAGGATGACGGAGCGAAACACAAACAAACACTATCGCACAATCTATCACCAATCCAATTGACAGACCCCCACCAAAAGGATGACGGAGCGAAACACAAACAAACACTATCGCATAATCTACCACCAATCCAAGTGACAGACCCCCCACCAAAAGGATGACGGAGCGAAACACAAACAAATATCGCACAATCTATCACCAATCCAAGTGACAGACCCCCCACCAAAAGGATGACGGAGCGAAACACAAACAAATATCGCACAATCTAACACCAATCCAAGTGACAGACCCCCCACCAAAAGGATGACGGAGCGAAACACAAACAAACTATCGCACAATCTATCACCAATCCAAGTGACAGACCCCCCACCAAAAGGATGACGGAGCGAGACACAAACAAATATCGCACAATCTATCACCAATCCAAGTGACAGACCCCCCACCAAAAGGATGACGGAGCGAAACACAAACAAATATCGCACAATCTATCACCAATCCAAGTGACAGACCCCCCCCACCAAAAGGATGACGGAGCGAAACACAAACAAACTATCGCACAATCTATCGCTAATCCAAGTGACAGACCCCCCCACCAAAAGGATAACAGAGCGAGACACAAACAAATATCACACAATCTATCACCAATCCAAGTGACAGACCCCCCACCAAAAGGATGACGGAGCGAAACACAAACAAATATCGCACAATCTGACACCAATCTAAGTGACAGACCCCCCACCAAAAGGATGACGGAGCGAAACACAAACAAACTATCGCACAATCTATCACCAATCCAAGTGACAAACCCCCCACCAAAAGGATGACGGAGCGAAACACAAACAAACTATCGCACAATCTATCACCAATCCAAGTGACAGACCCCCCACCAAAAGGATGACAGAGCGAAACACAAACAAATATCGCACAATCTGACACCAATCCAAGTGACAGACCCCCCACCAAAAGGATGACGAAGCGAAACACAAAAAAATATCGCACAATCTATCTCAAATCCAAGTGACAGACCCCCCACCAAAAGGATGACGGAGCGAAACACAAACAAATATCGCACAATCTGACACCAATCCAAGTGACAGACCCCCCATCAAAAGGATGACGGAGCGAAACACAAACAAACTATCTCACAATCTATCACCAATCCAAGTGACAGACCCCCCACCAAAAGGATGACGGAGCGAAACACAAACAAACTATCGCACAATCTATCACCAATCCAAGTGACGGACCCCCCATCAAAAGGATGACGGAGCGAAACTCACACCAATAATATCGCACAATCTATCACCAATCCAAGTGACAGACCCCCCACCAAAAGGATGACGGAGCGAAACTCACACACATGGGTTTGTATCACCAAAAGGATGATAGAATGACACAAATTGAAGGTTACCAACATCAAAAGGATGCAGGCTAGGTTGAACCGACGAAGTTCGGCTATCACCAAAAGGATGATAGTAAGGCAATTGACAATGGTCACGCTTGCTGAATACAACTCAGTGGGGAATACCTAAGAGGAAGATTGGATTTAAATGAATCAACGGGGTACGCCCACCGTCTTGCTTAGAGATCATAATTTTGTTGAAATGATTTCATGGTTACGCCCAGGAGCTCTGAAGAGGATGCCCCTGACTGGGCTAAATTTATCCTGATGTCTTGGTTTGCTCAACAAAAGGTTGAACAACTTCATGAGGAACGCTCACGGTTTTGCTGAAGATGCCCCTGCTCGGGCTGGATCTTGCACTGAACTTCTTGGATTTGCCCAACAAAAGGTTGAACAACTTCGTGGGGGACGCCCACGATCTTGAATGGTATGCCCCTGACTGGGCTGAATGTTGATTTGAAGATTTGATCAACCACAAGGTTGAAATACGTCATGGGAGACGCCCATGGTCTTTGAAAACTGCCCCTGACTGGGCTGAATCTTGCTTTGAATAACTTCGAATTTTGTGGGAGAAACCCACAATTGCAGAAGATTGCCCCTGACTGGGCTGATGATTGCTTTGAAGCTCTTGAATTTTGTAGGAGAAAAAACCCATAATCTTGCGGCGGATGCCCCTGACTAGGCTACCAATAGTCTTGGAAATCTTCGGGATTGATCCTGGACCTTGACTTGCATATGTGAATGCTGGATGATAATGATGTTCCATAATGAATGCAAATGCAAATGCAAATGCTGACGCACGGAGATGCAAGAGCTAGGGAAGTATGATATGATTGGTATGCATATGATGTAAGATGCTTATGAGGTCGAATATGATGCGTATGATGTATATGATGCAGACGGGTGATTGGAAATGTAGGTGGAGACGCCGGCGTGGTGGACTTTTGGTAGTTGCCAATGCGGATTGGACTTTGGGTGCTGGGAGGGATTGACTGCCTCGACACGTAGTTTGCTGAAGATGCCATGATTAAAGCAGAAGACGCTCTGGATGCCCCAAGTCTGGGTACTTGGTAATTTGTGAATTTTCTTCAGAGAAGGATGCAACTCTGCTTGATTATTTAGGTGATTGGTATTGCCCCAGTCCGAATATGGTAATGATATGCCCATGCTCGAGCTGTTGAATGATTTGCCCCAGCCTATGGGCTTGGAAATAATCTTGCCTCGTGTGCGCCACTGAAAGTCAAATTCCTCCTCGATTGCCCCTTGCTGGAGTGTCTTTGAATACCTAGTACTGATTTGCAAATAAAATTGTACATTCATAAATGGTAATATTAATGAAAAGTTCGATGCAAGATTTGAAAAAGTGTCTTTTATTGAAGTGTCGTGATAGTGAGACGAATGGACTGTTAGTCCAAACTTTGTGCTAATTTTGATTAGTGCGAAAGATATAGCAAGGATAATGACACCAATGTTGATGATTAGAAATCATGTGAGGAGTCAGGTTACGCAACCTCGCGATAGTATGCTTTCAGAATAAACCTCGCCTCAATTAGGTCTTTCGAGGGTTATAACGTGGTCTGGTTCACGGTTATGAAACAAAGGATGTTAGGCTCAAAGTATGATTTGTACCCACCCCTTCTTCTTAACGATCTCCGGTCCTACGTTCAGTTAATTCTGCACACGCTTGTCTTGACGGTGTAAGCTTGATGATTCAAGGTTTGCTCGACGCAGCAGTCACCTTATTTTGATGGATGTCAGTGACCCCTTTTGAATGGCCACTGAATCTTATTTTGTTTTTGTTGAGGGTTTCGGGGTCCTCTTTTTTTTTTGTTTTTGATCCCTAACTTTTGCATGAATTGACTTTGCTTGTCAGATCCATCGGGATTGCCTTGATTTTGCCTAAGTCCCCTCTAAGGTGTCTGACTTAGAAGGCTTTCGATTTTTTGGATTTTGTTGAAAGGTTGTGACTGCCATAGCATGGGTCATTGATGAACAGTCGTCTTCAAGATTTTACCCTTTTTTATTTGAATGCGGGATTAGATTAACTGAACACTACCCTGCCCCAGATTGAGTGTAAAAGGTTTGAATATTCGAAGGAAATTGCTACTTCTAGGCTCGAAGTGGTTGACTAGGGATTAACTCCTTATATCTCCGGTGTTTAGGGGGATTGAAACAATGCCTGTACATCATTGACGAGATCATGTCTGAAAGCATACAGTTTACAATTATGGGTATCTCGTTTTCATCATCCTCCCTCAAATTATGCTAAACAACAGTGAATAGAGTGGAGTGAATAAACGTGTCGGTGATAAGTGAAAAATGAGTGAATACGACATAACTAATTCAAAACATGCATAAACGATACATTAATGAAAACCGAATACGAATGACAATTGTTTAAAGCATACAATACTTAAACAAACAAAGACAAAACATAAGAAATGCGAAATATGAAATGGCATCATGACGGCCTTCTTCGGGGATGAACTTTGACTTGACCGGATTCAATCTGACTGATAGCACTATTTGGCTGACGACATTGGATTGTCGATATCGTTGAGATACTTCCCATCAAAGGTGAGATCTTCATTGTCAACCAGGTCTTGAATTTTGTGCTTGAAAGACCTGCAGTTCTCAATGTCGTGACCTGGAGCGCCCTTATGAAACTCACAATGAGCATTCGCGTCGTAATCAGCAGGAAGGACGGTTGGGGGAGCTAGATCTCTCAGAACGACAACATTCTTCTCCATCAGTTGAGCAAAGATATCTGCATATGTCATTGGCAGACTATCAAATACTTTATCTGGCTTCCACGTTCTCTGTTGATTTCGCCGACGCGGTCGTTGAGCGACTTGCTGTTCTGATCCCTTTATGGTTATGGAAAGGGCTTCGAAGATCTGATCAATCTTTCTATTGAGGGATTCCAACTCCTTCCTGATGGCAACTTGCTCTTGTTGAATCTGCTCCATCATTCGTCTTGTATTGACTCTAGTCCCATACTGGTGTCGAGGAATAAGCTTGATTTACTGGATATGAAGGAAAGAGAAACATGAGAAACTGCTGAAGGAAGGAGAATGCAAGATGCACAACAAATGAGATGCAATGCAAATGATATGTAATGCAAGATGCAAGATCCAGGATCACAGGATCACAAATTCAAACCGTTCTGAGATGATAATTGTAACAGGTAGGTAACCATAATTCCTGCTCAAAGAAAATCTACAGGTAGACCCTATACGGGAAGATCTAGACACTCTACCCATAAACCCACTCACGGGATGGTTTCTACGTTTGGTTCCCAGAATCACGGACACTAGTCGTATTAGCGTCATGCAATTGGCTGGCTGTATTACGATGATAATGACGATAGGTCTCTTCTGAGCGGAGTCCTCATGCTAGGCAAACAAGGAGCGAATCCTTGGAGACTAACACTACACGACCACCAATATTGGAACTGGTGCTAAAAAGGGTTCCCAGAATCATGGACCCTTCATTAATCAAGTCATGCAACAGGCTAGCTGTATTACAACAAGATCTACGAATAGGTCTCCTCTGGAGGAGCTTTCATGCTAGGCCCATAAGGAGCGAGTCCTCGGAGACTAACACTACTCGACTACCAATTCTAAACTATGTGTTCTCTCTGCTTTTACCAAAGCTCGGGCGTAGAGCTTTACTCATGATGTCATCCCAAGAACCAATAGGCAAACAAGATAACAAGCATAAAATATACAAGCGATAAGAGAACAAATACATAAACGAGAAGAAAAAACAACTAAAAATAAACTCCTCACAAACCAAAAGATAGGCTCGACTCTCTCTTTGCATGGAGCAAGTCCCCAGCAGAGTCTCCAGCTGTCGCACCTCGAAAAATCACGGAGACATTTTGGAGAAACGACCCTCGCGCGAAAGGCGCGGAAATGCGGTTCGACAGAGTCGCCACCGAACTTTATTTTTCCCGAATAAACGGGAGAGGAAAATATCGAGAAAACCTCTTAGAGCGAAAGGATAGAAACAGGGCTGTCGCAACCAAGTTCCGGGTTCGGGAGTCAGTTACGCGAGGGGAAGGTATGAGCACCCCTCACGTCCGTTGTACTCAACGGGAACCTCTTAGGGTATTGTGGAGAGTGTTGTCTAGGTTTACTTATTTTCTTCTCGATGATAAAGGTAGAATTAGTAGGGTAAAAGGTTTAAGACGCTAAGGGGAGATGGGTGGTTAGAGGATAGAGTGCTCGCCAAGGATTGGGGCCCTTGTGCCTACGTATGCTCATTCGGACGAGAATGAGAAATCAGAGCGTCGTAGTTCGACTACGGGAAAGGATGGGGGGAAACGGAAGATGGATAGAGGTGTGCTCGCCAAGATCATCGCAATCTTGTGCCTACGTATCTTATATTCAAGAATGAATAAAGAATCAGAGCGTCCGTAGTTCGTGGTAACAACCACGAAAAGATACGGGGAAATGGAAAATGGAGGGGATGTAGCTCGCCAAGATCATCGCAATCTTGTGCCTACGTATCTTACATTCGGACGAGAATGAAGAATCAGAGCAGTGGTAACAACCACGAAAAGTTGAAATTTGAATTGGGTTTGAAGTTGAGTTTGAAACGAAAGAGTGACTGACAAGCAACCCAAGAGCGTGTCTCGAGAGCTTGTCACTTAAGAATTCAAGGAATGCAAGATCCCAAGAACTCAGTTCTTTCGGAGATTAGGTTGAAAAGAGTTGGATGTTTTGAAATCGAAAGAATGAACTAATAACAACTCAAGAGCGCGCCTTGAGAGTTACTCATTCGAGTATCCAAAGAATGCTAGATTCTAAGAACCTCCTTCTTTCGTAAGTTTAAAAAATGTTTGTGAAAAGATTGAATCGAAAATGGAATGTGAGGCAAAAAGGAAGTTGTTTTGAAGTGGCCCGACGACGTGTCGAGGATTTGTTTGAAAATGGAACCGACTTGACGACGTGTCAAGGGTTAGACTGTGAGAAACGATATTAGACCCTAAGGGTGCCCCTAATATCGAGACCACGAGGAGTTGTGAATGTGTATGCAAAATGTCGATGGTTGCGAATGCGTACGAGCACTCGACTTGGGAGAACGTTTGAAAAAGGATTAAGTTTGAAAAAAAAGAGTCGAAAGGTTGAGTGAATAACAACTCAAAGGGCGTGCCCTGAGAATTATTTACTCGAAGATTCAAGGAATGCTAGATTCTAAGAACCTCCTTCTTTCGGAGTTTGAATCGAGAAAATGTTTTGAAGAAAAAAGTCGAAAGATTGAATGAATAACAACTCAAGAGCGTGCCTCGAGAATTATTCACTCGAAGATTCAAGGAATGCTAGATTCCAAGAACCTCCTTCTTTCGAAATTTGAATTGAGAAAAATGTTGAAAAAAATGATTTGAATCGAATTGAGGAGTATGAAAAGAGTTTGTGGTATGGTATGACAATAATAATATGTCAAGATAATATAACAATGATATTCACAAAAATATTTAACGAAAATTAAAGTTATTGGTTAGTTTAGTGAATCGAATCGGGACACGAAGGAATGAGATCTCGTCTTAAATGCAAACATAATGCCGATTAATCGAAGGTAGCCTATCACGATCCCAAAGTACGGAAAAGGACCCCAATGGTCATTCACCATAGATTTGAAATCGAGAAGGTTATCAACTTCGATACGCGACGCTTACGAATAAAAGACTTCATAGATCTAAATAAAATCGAAAGAGGAAAGTGGTCTCGGATCCTTTGTTTCACGCCAATAATTTGATGGTTAAACGTTGATAATCTCGTCATCGACCCAAAAACAAATGAAAATGAGATAAAAGCCCAATGACAAATGCGGAATAAGATCAACTTCTAAAAAATGGAAAATATAAGCTTCTTAATATTATATACACAAAAACTCTAAAGAAATAAATATACAAAATAAATATAAAGAAATGAAAAAGATATTAATATATACAAATATTTATAAAATAAAACAACATTATATAATACATAATAGTAATAATAATATATACATAAAATATATATATAAATGCTAATAAACTAAAATTAAAATAAACAAACAGTGGGGGGTTTGTAAAAATGTGAAGGGTGTATGTAGAAATATGGATAATACAATATAGAATCATCATGGGCCTCATGACCCATTCATCTACAAAACCCAAAACAAACACGGTGAATCGATGCAGGTGAATGTAATAGCAAAAGATGCAAACACATAGGGGGTTCAAGAACCCACCAACTCAAATCAACACTTAACATTGATGATTAGGTAAACAAACGAAAGCCACCCATTCAGACTCAAAGCAATGTCACCACCAACTTGTCGACAAAACCTCTCCAACTCTAAATGAAATCATTCAATTTGAAAATTAAAAAACGTGAAGAATATAACCAGATCGAACATCCTGAACCCTCAATGTATAATTTCAAACTCATCTTCGTTGTTGCATCCGGGTTTTTTGGGTTTGGTTGAAGATTTACGGTGGAGGAAGGTTTGCTGAAGAAGGGTAGAAGCTGGATTTGTGTGTGAGTTTAATGGTTAGTCAAGAGATTTTTGAAGGCTGTTGGGGGTTCTTCGAGTTAAAGATGGAAGGTGTTGTGGTTTTCGGATGAAGATGTGGAGCTTGTGATTGAATCTGGGTTTTGATGGTATTAGAATAGGTCGCGGTGGAAGTTGGAAGGGTGAACGAAGAAGGATGACAGTGGGAGGAGCTTGAAGGTGGCCGGAAACGGGTTAGGTTTGCGAAAGCGTTTTCACGGTGGCTGTTCTCCGGAAATGAAGATGTTGATGAAGTGTTAATGGTGAGTTGAAGATTTGGACGGATGAAGTTCTGGGTTTTTAGAAGGTGAATTTTTCAGAAGTTTGATTTTGGGTTGATGAAGATTGAAGGTAAAGATTTGAGTTCGTTGTTCGGTTGCGAAATGGTGATAGATGTTGTTTGAAGGTGATGATTTTGAGGTTTAATGGAGACTTAAGGAAATAAGGAAGAAGGAGATGCGTATGGTGGTTTCGTTTGGAGAAGAAAATGGAAGTCTGGTTATGAGGTTAGGGCTAACAACAATGAAGAAGAAGTTTAAGGGTGAGGAAGAAGGTTGGTGAGGATTGAGGAAGAGAGGAGTTGATGAATAGTGCGGCTAGGGTTCCTCGATACAGCCTTCTCTCATGGTTTTATATGGAGAGAGTATAGGAAGGATTGCGGGTAGAAAAGGAAACCATCCGAATGGTGAGTTGGGACTCAAATTTGGTCGTACATATCCTGGGCCCCAAAAAAATTGTTGTGTTTTGTCTTATGTGCCATAGGGAAAGAGGTATGATGCCACGAGAAGGTTTGCCAACTTGTGAAAACGTGAACTCTGGCTCTTATGCATACAGGTACCTCATGGCCCACATCATGTATTTTTCTCTTTTATTTTCACGTATCTGGTTTGTTCATTGCTGAAACTCTATTATGACAAATGGAATTATGGTCATTATAACTTCTTATGATTCATGATACAATGTGAAACATTTTGCAGGTCCTGTTACGCAACTGAGGTATCCAACTGGGATTGTATTTTGTGAGAGGCATAAGGTACGCAACAGTGTGAATGGTGGGGTTTTGACAGTGTATTGGATAGAAAGTTCATTGTGTATTTCGCAATTCTCGCGCAGGTTCAACGTTTTAGTGAGGTATGTGTGAAGGTTGCCTTGCTGTCCTATTTTCTTATCTCTGAATTTTTGTTTGCTTTTATGGTGCAATTGCCTTTCCCCTATCTAATGCTAACTCATTTCTAACAGGAGTACTGTTATATCCATGTTCACTGTCCTGTTTTGGCTTAATAGATGATCCAATTGGTTTCTGCTCTACCTTTCCAACAGATGATGTTGAAGCGGATTCGGCAAAACAACTTGAATATGAACTGGTGGCAGAGCAGATTTGAACTAAGCTTATGTGACTGCATTACGGTAGTGTGCTGCCGTGCGCCCCAAATCATTGTTGTGACGTGATTGTATCGTGGTATGACAACTTATCTTTTCCTTCTGAAGAAAACATCATGTATAATATGTGGGTGTGCATATATACTGATCTTTTGTTCATGCTGCAGATGAGATTATGTGGTGTGCTGCAGAATCAGGTTGTTAGGCTTTGTACGAACTTACGAAACATTGCGGCTTGTGAGCGGTTTGTTTTGGAGTTGTGGCAATGGCGTGAGTGTCGTAACAATCTGTTGGGTTTTGTGAATCGCCCCCAATTCTCGATGCTTGCTGCGTACAGGTTTTATTGGCGATGTAACTACATTAGGTTTTGCCGGTAACATGAGTTTTTTCGTGCGCCTATATCGTATGCTGTTTTTCTGTGTACAACTTCGGAAAGCTTCAAATGACTTGGTGTTCCACTTATGGGCAGTCTTGATTTGATTTCAAGTGGTGCACTGAAGGTCTGCCATGCTTTACGAATTCCCTGATGATGTTGGTTTTTTCAAATTGCAAAATTATACAAATCGTAGTGAGTGCTGATGTCACTTTCTATCTATTTGTTTCAGTTTTAAATTGCAAGCAAGGATTTGCAAATTCCATTTCCAGTTGTGAGTGGGGTTGACGCCTTTTGCTACATGACACGTTGATGTTGTTATTCTAAACTAAGTGCAGGACTAGCCGGGATTTTGTTATTATTTCCGCTGAAGATGAAATCGAAAGGAGATTGTGATGTTGTTCAAAGTAGTTGAATCAGAAGCTTTGTGTCGTATACCGCAAAGCAGCTCTCACACAACCAACAACAAGTTTACACAAACTCAATTTCGAACAAACATCACAAATGGTTTTTTGATGATTTTTGAAGCAACAGAAGGTAGTTATGTTGGAAAAACTTCATGAAGGTGGTTTCGTGGAAGAGTCATAGCAGCATGAGACAATGATATTGATGGTTGAATGAAGAAATCCTTAGAGAACTATGAAGGGATAGTTGTTTTGAGTGGTGAGTAGGTTTTATTTGTGGTTGTTTATGAAGTTTGTGCGTATCAAAAACATATGGCCGAATTGAGGTGGTTGGCATTGTTTTGACAATTTGCAAGATGGTGATGCTTGGTGTGTGAATGGATGACCATTGGTATATTATGGTGGGCCATGATGACTAATCACTATATGCTGCAGAAGTAAACCTGTATCAATACCTTGGATAATAACTTGTATCAATATTTTTGGATAATAATGCACTCATTCTAAATGTTTTTTTTTTCAAGTTCAGGTCTCATTGTATGGATTTTTCTAATAAAATGGACTATTTATATGATGAGTTTTGCCATGTATATATAAAAACCGGTGACATAAATACTCCTGCAGTGCATTTTACGAAGGTGACTTTGATTATCTTCTCACCCTTTTTGGAAGAATTGAATTTGCAAATCCACACTTGATTAAGCTTTACGAAACTTGTCTTACAGCTTTGAATCTTAATTCTTGCACTTCAGTTATGATTCAAAACTTACCTGTCAAATTCCATCCCTTCTAATTTACTACCAAATCAAAGTTTCAGATTAAACTTGAAAAATAAAAATCAAACTTAGCTCAGCTCCGGCTTGGAATGGATCAAAACTTCTAATCAATGAGCCAACAAATCAAATTTTGGATTAATCTTTGAATCAATCATTTGAACCCTGAATTAATTCTGTGAAGATAAATCCACCACTAAATTCAATCTTGAACTTGAACTGTTGGACCAAAATATTCACCATAGACACACATACACACATATGGCTTGGAATAACATGGAATCTTTGATTGGAAATTGCATACCATAATCTTGATCCCGAAACACACCCTCCAAATCAATTATTCCCACCTTAATCTTTCATCACAACTTGTCTTACCAAGAATAAAGTTGAAACCAACATAAACTGCCCTGAAAATCCAACTCAATCCTGCAACAACTTGGAATTAGGCAATGATGACAAAAACAACAGATATATTTTTTGATTTTCTGAATAATGGTTGGTGGGATGGGTGTACAAGATGAAAGTGATATACAGAGGTAGGACAAATTTGGGGTATGACAGTATGGAAGTGTGCATTTGTGTATGAATTATTGAATTGAGAATTTAGGATGTATGCATGATGAAATATGCTTGGTGATTATCCATATTTGTTTATATATACATTGTGATGTGTATAATGAATTGGGTGAAAATGTGGAATATGTGTATTCTATGCTTGTGTGTGTATATATATATATATATATATATATATATATATATATATATATATATATATATATATATATATATATATATATATATATATATATATATATATATATATATATATATATATATATATATATATATATATATATATATATATATATGATTATATGCATTGATTATTATGATAATATTTCTCACCTTTCTGCTGTTTTATGGTGCCCTATGAGGCATTGCAGAGTAGGTTGGCTGGAGGTCCTTTTTGTGAAGCGTGCCTTCATCTTTTGGTCGGTTAGCGAGGATGTATAGGATTCTTTTGTGATAAATTGTATACGTGTCTAGTCGTTGGGTCGAGTCATGCTCTGGTCATGTAACACTGGGATTGCTTGGTTTATATATTTTAGAGATACATTATGTACTCTATACTATGTTTTTATATTTATCGAATTATTATGATGTTGGCCCCAGTGCCTAATGATGTTGATTTAGGTGGTGAATTCAAATGTTTCTTTTACGAAGATTGTGATATAATTGAATCCGCTGCTACATGCAAAGTGAAACTTTGAAAAGCATGATTATTTATTGAAGTGTTAATGAGCATGACAGGTGGTTTTGATGTTTGAAAGTTATGTGTGACGCCCTTTTGTGAATGCATGATTATGTTACTCTGATTATTCATATATTTTCCGTGGGGTTTAGAAGGGTGTTACATAGTTCAATACGAAGATCTCACTCAAAATAGGCTTTCTTGATGGAGTCGTTTGCCTGGAAATCACTAACATACGCAACGAACAATCAAAGAGGCCCATGACTCTGAGCACCTTGTCTAGAACCCAATACCAATGGTCACATAGTATGGGGCACCGAGGTGTTCTCCTCGTGTAGTTCGATACGAATACCTTACCCGAAAGGGGTTCATATGATGGAGTCATCAACCGCCATGTTCATGGCGTGTCTGATGAACAGGCGTATGGACCTGTGACTTCGGGGTTCTTTTAAACTTTAGGGCCTACCTTGTGAGAACCCTGTGTTTGAGCAATAAGCCTTTATCCTTCATTCGTTCCTTGGATCCTGTATCTGGGAATAATATAAAGTATACATTATGTTCACCTACATATCATTGCATTTGCATTGCATTCTCCCAGCGAAAACTTATCAATCCTTTGTCCATAATTCGTAGTCGATCTCTCGACATGTGTTTGACTTGAGATAGCTTTGGGAGGACCATGGAACGCTCGAAGTAGAATCAAGTTAAGTTGAGAAAAGACGTGAATAGGGTGAAAGGCAAGATGAAGCAACTGCTAGAAGTTATAGCAACTGTGGGGAGAAGAAAGGAAAAGCTTCAAGAAGGCGCCACAACTAGGAGTTTTACTCCCATAGTTCCTTCCACTCTGCAACCTACAGTGAATAGCCTATTGTGTGTTGCTCCTCTTGAGTTTTATCCCTAACCAATTCTTCCAAAGCCTCGGAATCAGCGGTCATCACCTATTCTGTCTCAGGAATATCGGAATCTAAATTGGAAAGGCAGTAAGAAATCTCAGTCGCGCCCTATTCTCAACCCTATTCCTATACCGTGTGGATAATTGCTATCATGCTTGATTCAGAGTTAATTGGTCGTACCCATATCCCGCAGGCCAGATCGTACTCCTCTTCCACCTGGATATGATCCTGATACACAGTGTGAATACCATAAAGGGGCAAGGGGACATTTTATTGAAGGTTGTTGGTCATTCAAGAATAAAGTCTGAGAGCTAATTAACAATAAATGCCTAGTCTTCGAGGAAGACAACTCAGGGGTAGAATGTGGGTATCACACTGGAACCATAGGGCATGCTGTTGAAGAGTGTGAAAGCTTTCGAAACAAGTTGCAAAGTTTGACCAGAAAGGAAGACCCTAGCGTAAATGGTTCAACTCAAAGATCTGGCAAAGAGAAAATGCAAGAGTTTTGTGGACCCATCAGAATCCTGTACCACAAGGAAGAGGTCGAGTTTATGGCAGATGAGATATATTTATCCTCTGATAATTATGCTGAAACTATGACCTCAAGAGAAGAGTTGAAAGAGAAGTCCAAAGGGGTTGCGTTTTCTGAGGAGGCCCCGGAAAAACACTTTGGAGAGCATCCCATTGATGCTAATAACGATGATGACCTCAACCTTTGGGTCCCAAAAGGACAACCAACAATACCTAAGAAACTATGTCAGAAACCTTGGGTTGCCACCTATGTAAACCAACGAGCATATGGCCAAGGAGATCAGAATCAACATAGGCCTCGCAACAATTTGGAAAGAAGGAATGCTCCTCTTCATCCAGTTCTTGTGTCTTATACTCAGCTGCTGCCACATTTGATTCGAAATTCACTAGTAGAGCCTAAGTCTCTCAAGCCGGTGCCAGAACCATACCCTCCTAGGTACGATCCCAAGGCGCATTGTGGATATCACACTGGATCAATGGGGCATTCAACAGAAGATTGCAAAGCTTTCCAGGCCAAGGTGCATCAATTGATTGACGAGAAGTGCATATCCTTTCAAGAAGGGAGTTTGGTTGTGCGTATCCGCCTTGCACCTGAATGAGTTTGAAGACTTCAAGACGCATCTTCTTGAGCCAGTGGTTCAGAGAGAAAAGCCCAGTTCCTCAATGCTGTCAGTTTTTCAGATCTTATCATTTCTATGCATTTGTAATTTCTTTTCTGTTAAGTGCTACTTGCTTTTAGACGATGTTGTTTATTAATGGTATTGTTAATGTAATGATTATGCATGTTTTAATCAAATCTATTCGTATTCACTCATATTTTCTCGTTTATCACAAGAATTACAAAAAGTTTTACTTCACTTCCTTTATCGTATTGTTGTTTAGCAAAGAGTTTAGGGAGGATGATGAAAACGAAATACCCATAATTGTTGTTGGTATGCTTTCGAATAAAATCATGTTGATGATGTACATACATTGTTTCAAATTCCTAAACATCGGAGAAATAAGGAGTTATTCCCTAGTTAACCACTTTGAGCCCAGAAGTAGGAGTTTCCTTCGGATTTCTAAACCCTCACGCTTAACATGGGGCATGGGTAGTGTTTAGTTAATTTGGCTGCACATTTGACTTCAAGATGATATATCTCATCTGTGGATCATCTATATGCTATTCTTCACACATATCCTGAAGTGTCGAAGGAACCGTACAAAACTTAGAAGTTATGACGGTTATTTTTCAATGATCAATGACTTGGCAGTCACAAGCCTTTCCAAAAAAAGAAAAAAAAATTAAAAAAAAGAAAGAAAGAAAGAAAAAGCCCGCTAAGTCAAACACCCAAAGAGGCGACTTAGGAAAAAATCTAGGGGATCCCGGTGGACTTGACAAAACAAAATCGGTCCAAGAAAAAGCTAGGGATCAAAAGAAAAAATCAATCAAAAGAGGTCCCAAATCATCAACAGAGCAAAACAAGATTCAGTGACCGATATGTCAAAAATCAAAAGGGGTCACTAACATTCATGACAGAGAAAAAATAAAGTGGCTGTCATTTTAAGAAAATCCTGAATCATCGCTCTCACACCGTCAAATTTTTCTTAGAAGGAGAATGTGTGTTAAATTAACTGAACGTAGGACTGGAGAACATCACGAAGAAGGGGTTGGTACAAATCAATTTTGAGCCTTATATCCTTTGTTTCTATAACTATGAGCCAGGCCATGATACAACCCTCAAAAGACCTAATTGAGGCAGAGTTATTCTGAAAGCATACTGCAGCAAGGTTGCGTAAACTGACTCCTAGAGATTTGATAATCTTTTTCTTGTTGTATCTTTCACACACTAGCTATGTCAACACTACGTTTGGACTAATGGTTCATTCTTCACACACTATCACATCATTCCAATAACGATTGATTTTTTTCAAAACTTGCATGAGCATTGCGTTAAAATTACTATTATAGAATAAACAGTTTTAATTGCAAGTCAACACTTAACATCAAGGAAATTCCAACAAAAGAGAAATCAAAGAGGAACACGATCATTCACTGATACTGGCTTGAATCAAGACTACCTCACAACCTTATGAATCTGGGACGAGTTGTTCTGAGGTTCAAACAGGGGCAGACCACTACAAGATTCAGACACTGGGGAAAATAGGCTAAAGCCCTGTCTTGGTATAATCGCTCCCAAAAGTTCTCATCCCAGAAGAAATCCTTCAAATACCCGACAGACTGGGGCATACTAGTTAAACTGGGGCAGACTAGTTGAACATGGGCATTTTCCCCTCCTTGCTTTCAAATTGGTCAAGCTGACCATGCCGGACACCAGTAATTGTTGAGGTCAACAAGCATCAAAAGCCTTGGGGCAGAGCAAAAGCACGACTAACATGTGTTGTACCCCAAAATTTGCCCTACCTTTTCTCCATTTGGTTTATGTTTCATTTCATTGCATTAGCATATCACATTGCATGTCATACCCCAATTTGTCCTACCTTTGAGATTTCCTTATACCAAGTGGTTATGTGGATTTGAAACTTTTCTGTGCATTCAATTCTAAGGCATGACTTAATTTCAAGTTGAAGTCATGATACAAGATTATATTGAAATTCGCTTAAGAGAGCTCATGGCATGATTAGTATGTGTTTAAAGGAGTGTTTAGTTTGTTTACAAAACCACGGTCCTTAGACGTGCTTCCAGGAGCGATTTTATCAATGAGGGTGTTTATATCTTAAAGTGTATTTGTGAGCTCACGTGGAAGTTCTGGCCGATAACAGATGATTCCCAAGAGGCCATCAATTTGTGTTCAAACAAGGGGGTTCAATTTGAATTGAAAAATAAACAAACTCAAATCTTGCATCAAAATATCTAATTACAATTGGTGGCTTTGCGAAGTTTAGGATGATTATCTTTAAGACATACTTAAGGTGGTTTTGAAGATCTAGAGATATCTTAAAGATACAGTCATATGTTTTTCTCCTTTGTATTGATTCCAAGGACTTTAAGCCAAAATGATGTCATAATGTCACGCTGAAACATGACCAGGCCTTGGATAGTTTGCCTCAAGACTTAGTCCAAGTTCTATTATGAACTTTTGTTGAATAGTTTTTGTATAGAAAATCATTGATTACAAATAATATACAAGTTTGAGTTTACAAAGAGGAAAAAGTACATTCAAATTCAATACTTGAAGCTAGTATTACAAGTTGTGTCAAAAGAGTAAAATCTGTTAAATTTTGAATCTGTTTGGGATTTCTTTCAAAAACTTTCGAAGGTCTTCATCGTTAAGTTGCCTTCATTTCTCCCTAATCCGCATCGACTTATATCCGCGGTTGCTACAAGCCTTCAACAATAGCCTTCCCACAACAGCACATTACCGCAATGCAGTGGCATAAACCGAATTCAACCTGCAACAAATGCCTCCTTATTATGCAGCAAAAGAAGAATAACCCAAAGCAACACAAATTAGTTTGTTGAGGAAGAATAATGGAAGGAGGAGGAGGAGCTCCGGCAGGTGACACGGTGATGGAAGATGCAGCGCCGGCGCAACAGCAAGAGCCACAGCAGCAGGTGACGATGGGGATCGAGAATATTCTGGCAAACACAGCTGCACCAAAGTCATTATATCAGTAAGAATCAAAATCCAACCAAGACAGAATTAGTATCATGATAAACACATCATGCCAAAAGGAAATAATTAGCTAAAATGAGAATGTGTTGGAATTCATGGCATACTGTAACGGCAGAAAACCATTCACAACCTGAACTCATAAGTTGTTACTCTCTCTTGCATAAAACCAATGCAAACAACCACCTTCATACATGTACCTGCATAAAAAGGGAAGCAAACAGAATGCTGCAGCACAAAAAACCGTTATACCCTCCTCCAGATATTGGAAATGGACAGCCACCGGTTTCCAGATGCGTAGAAGATAAACAAGATAATCTTCCTCCAGATAAACAATGCAGTACTAGTTTATCCTTAAATAGAGCAGGAAATGGGAGTTATCATGCAACTCTACCTATCAAATTGAAAACAGAACCTACTGACCGGACCGAATCCAGATCTAGTAGTGACCATGGTCACACCACTCCAAGTTTTTCTTTGGACGGAATTGAGCAGAAAAGAAAATGTCACAATATAGAAAAGTTCCATAGACCTGCATTTGATTGTAATAGACATGCTTTTGTAGTCAAGCAAGAACCCGAGCTTCAGTTAAATTTGACTTCCAACACCAAGGCTTCACGCGATGGGCTTCACGCGGCAAACTCGTCATCTCATTTTTTTGCACTCACCAACAGGACAAAACCTACACAGCCTGCTCCAAAACCTGCAAAATAAAACAACACGAGTCCTCACAATATGCGAATAATATCATGAGCAAAATGAAGAATAGGTCTCAGCCTACAAAACCAGAAGTTGCTTTTCTTTTACATGTCAGATGCTTCAATCTCATAAGACTGCAGTTAGAAGCATTAATGCAAGAAACCGTAAGTTCGACGCAAGCATCAGCCAACATATAATTTCACAAAAGAAACAAGCAACCACAACAAGTATATCACAGGAATTATAAGTAGTGTGAGAATTACAAACTGCAGGTTATGAGTTACAACAAGTGAGACAAGTGTATCCTAAAGTGCTTACTAGAGTGCCGGACAGCGAATGAATTCTCGACATTGCGGCGGAGCTCTGGCTTAGTGTTGTTACTCGACTGTTTTATGTTTCAACAATTTCATCAATTATCTGAGAAGAAAAGTCAAAGAAAGATGCAGACGAGTCGAGACATATAAGCAAAAGTCGCCGCAATAGTGTTTTTTTTTCTCGTCACATCAAACCAGTGTTGTGCAGAATTTCCACAGTAAAAACCTGCAAGGAAAAATTTCAGAATGGAAATTCAATAAAGATGACAACCTCTTCATTCTGAAAGAAAATTTCTCGGAAAAAGAATGGCTTCTGAGATGGAACTTCAACTGCACGACACCAACAACAAGCAACGATTATCACAGATTTTCTCGTCGAACCAACAACACTTCCTCGTTGAATTGCCCTTTACCTGCAACCACACAAAGAGGTGTCAAAAGATATGTCAGGGGTTATTGTTTCAATCCTTGAAAGAAAAATCTCCATATGCAATTTCTTACCTGCCATTAACAGTCTGTTCAGCTGTAGCTTTAGCGATAGATCAGATCAATTTGACTCTTCGGTCCTTAATGAATGAGGCAACAAAATCAGAGGATACATTTATCCAACTCCAAGAAATTCAAGAATTTGTTAGACTTGCATTCTTTAAAACTGTTTCCTGAATTCTGCTGGTAATTTAGAGCGTATTGGAATTGAACTAGGCCAACATAGTCTCGCCACATGAGAAGTACACATGTTGTTGAGTTACATTCCAGCTGCTCTAACTTCGAACGCGAACTCGCCAATAAAATACACCGAAAGATTGAATTCCTATGAACGGTAATGTAGTCAATTATGATGCTCTAAAGGAAAGTGCAATTTGGTGGTTTAAAACGGATAACCAATCAGGGAAAGGATATCACACCGAAGTTAATAGATAGAAGATCAAGATTTGTGGGTATTACCTCAAGCTGTTAGGTAGTTCAGGCCATGATTTCAATGCGGGTTGAGCGTCACCTTACGACATGAACCCATAAACAGGGTTCAAGCTACCAAACCCTCAACAGGATTTCGAAGTTGACTTCGTTGGTTTTCACCTTTGTTCATTCCTTCCTTGCAACGTGCGACTTCAATGCAGAGGCACCACAACCTGCACAAGCATGACAGAAGAAGAAAAGTTTTTCAAGCATTGCACATAAAAGAGGGAAAGGAAAGTTACAAGATAAGTTTGTGGAAAACAATACACGACCTTATTTCAAAATAACAGACAGTAAAAATCACATTTTACTAGCGGTAAAATCAGGGATAATATGGTGTTGTGGTAAAAAGACATTACCTCACTATAGACAAAAGAACTTGTACTACCTCACCTCAAGCCTCTGCATACCCCCTCCATATAAAACCTCGTGGGAAGTGACAGCAAAGGAGGTCTCTCAACCCTAGCAGCCTCCAACCGAAACCCTAATCCTCCTTCAAGCTTCAACACAACAGAAACAGACCCACCTTTCATCATTCTTACAAACCAAAACCCCTTCAAAAGAAACTCGAAATCCTCCAATCGATTTTCCATTTTTTCTCTTCAACCTTCACATATCTGTTTTCAAAAAAGCATCAAACCGTCAACAAACCAAACAACTCAAATTCCCATCTTCCACAAAGAACATTAACCTTCAATCCCCATTAATATCGAAACCCATTACCTCTTCTTCAACCAAATCACCATAAGATAAACCAAGAACATCTTCCTTTATTAACTTTAAAACCCAACGACTTGTCTCCAGAACCGACCGCTACATTTGAACTCGGGCTTTCATCTTCAAGCATAAAAAAACTTGCTTCTGAAACCTTCAACTCTTTCAATATTTCTTCAATATCCTTTAACAAACACCTCAACCCATAGAAACTACAAACCATAACAGAAACAGATTCTGAAAATGATGAAAAAGATCTAAAAAAAAAGCCAAGGAATTTCTGACGGATTTCCATCCCAAACCTAACATCAATGAACACTACAAAGATTCACCCAACGTTCCTCATATCAGAACGCCCAAAAACCTTCATCGTTCTCTTCAAAACAAACCTTTCGACCCTCACCTCCTTCAAATAACCTAGAAACTCGCCTACCCTCCCTTAAACTTCCATTAAACCAAACAATCCAAACCCATACGAACCTGGAGATGAGATGGGAATTTTAAGATGAAAAGTAAAGTTTGAGATCCTCCCATCTGCGATTCGTTTTCCTTTCAACATTATTTTGAAGGTGTTGCTTTGATTTCTAGAGAAAATATGTTGGAAAGTTGATGACTTTGTTATGGTTACTGATGAACGTGACGTTTGGAGTTTTATCTTTTTTTAATTTTATTTCGTTTTATGCTTCGGCGGCTGATGGAAGTATTGCTTCTAATTCACAGCCTTAAGCCCGTGTGTGTATTCGTGGCCCGTTCGTTCGTTGATTGAGGATGATGGGCCTCAAGCCCAAATGATTCCTCCGCATATCCTCACACCCATCATTTTTTTTTGTGTCTCAAGGGCTTTATTAATTGTTCTTGCTAGTTTGTTTTAAAAAAAAATCTTTTTTTATATTTTCATTTTAGTTATTTTGTCAATAATTTCAGCTAGTTTATTAGGTTTTTATTGTGGTTTTCATTTTTCATTTTCGGTTATATTCACTTTATTTTTGGTCGATGACGAGACCTCCGTAATTCATTACCAGTCAAATTATTGATAAGTAATGTTGGATCTGAGACCACCCCTTTTCTCTTTTCATTACCTGTCCCGACTCGATTCAAAAACATTGTCAAACCATCTTTTAAATCATTTCTTTGTGTTGAGCTAAAAAGAGGATTGGGTGTAGACCTCTTCTTCTCCGAGTGTTGGGATGCCCACTGTAGTGAGGGTGGTCTCGATGCTCGTCTGTCAATACAAAGACGCTTCCAACATTTCCTCATAAAACCTCGGTCTCGTACTGAGTATACTTTCAATAATAAATTAAGTTCTCTTTGTATCGAATTAAAGAGAGAGGATTGGGTGTAGACCTCTTCTTCTCCGAGTGTTGGGATGCCCACTGTAGTGAGGGTGGTCTCGATGCTCGTCTGTCAATACAAAGACGCTTCCAACATTTCCTCATAAAACCTCGGTCTCGTACTGAGTATACTTTCAATAATAAATTAAGTTCTCTTTGTATCGAATTAAAGAGAGAAGATTAGGTGTAGACCTCTTCTTCTTCGAGTGTTGGGATGCCCACTGTAGTGAGGGTGGTCTCGACACTCGTCTTTCAATACGAAGACGCGACTTCTTCCATCACCTCTCGCTTTCACAACTTCCTTTCACAATTTTCACACCTAAAACCTCGGTCCTGTACCGAGTGCATTTTCAAATCTTTTCATAACAAAAACTTGAATGGTCGTGGAGTGGTTAGGCGTAGGCCTTCTCCTATCCCGAGTGCTGACGTTTACTGTAGGGTTCTCTGTCGCAAAGCACTTACCATTCAAAACCAAAAACATCTTTAATAAGAGAACGAAGTTCTCTTTGCATTGAATTAAAGAGAGAGGATTGGGTGTAGACCTCTTCTTCTCCGAGCGTAGGGATGCCCACTGTAGTGAGGGTGGTTTCGACGCTCGTCTTTCAATACGAAGACGCCTCGTTCGCCACACCCTTTTATAACAAAAACTTTGAGACAATGAATTGGGTACTACCCGTAGGGGTTACTATCCGAGGACCTGTCTCGCCCCCCCCCCCCCCCTAAAAAGCAATCCAATCAATCAAACGTGACTTCTTGCCCCGCGCGGCGAAAACTAATCAACCTTTCAAACAGGATATGTTACGTCCGTTCTACCGCAAACAGGTAACGCCTAAGTCTCCAACGAGCGAGCAGCAAAACACCTAACTGCTAGAATGCGCACGATAGCATCATCCATAAAAAACATCAACACACCGTAGGCCGAACTACGGCTGCTCTGATTCTTTACTTCATCAAGTAAAGATACGTAGGCACAAGGGCCACAATCCTTGCCGAGCACATTCCCCCCATATCTGTAGTTCCCCGAACTACGTCGACTCTGACTTTCTCACATCTATTGAGAATACGTAGGCATGGGACTGCGAAGTCCTACCGAGTCCGTCCTTTCTCTTCTTCCCTCGTTACCTCTCTTTCCCCCCGTTTCTA
This sequence comes from Lathyrus sativus, assembly GCA_963859935.3. NCBI lineage: Eukaryota > Viridiplantae > Streptophyta > Magnoliopsida > Fabales > Fabaceae > Lathyrus > Lathyrus sativus. The sequence goes on from OZ012737.1 coordinate 495,324,424, forward strand.
ACCCTTCTCTTTATCCTTTGGAACACTCTTTTAAGCATAATGTTTAAACAAATAAATTCATACATCGACAAACAAAAGGTTCCCATCGAGTACGATGGATGCGAGGGGTGCTAATACCTTCCCCTCGCATAACCGGCTTCCGAACCCGTTCTTGGTCGCGAGACCATCTTATCCATTTCTTCATAAGGTTTTCTCGATATTTTCCTTTCCCCTCATGGGATAAACAAAGTTCGGTGGCGACTCTTCTGTCCTTTTCTTTTCGCCTCCCCGTCGTTGCACGATGCATTTTTCGAGTAGCGACAACATGCATTGGTTAAGTTTCTACGCTCGCACATTCAACATGCTTTGGGTTACGTCGCTAAGCTTAACATTTGTAAGCCATCATGACATATCAGCTAGAAGTGATGATCTTATAAGAACAAGTACACCACTTCTGCAAAGGATCCAACTTGGGGCACCAAGAGTGTCCATATCCGTCTTCTGATTGTGGCACTGTCAGATACTGTGTGTCGAGAAGTCAAATCCTTTTACCAAATAATGTCCAACTTCGCTTGGCACATCCTCAAAGTCCAATATTTTATTGGCAACTACATAAAAGTCCAAATTCGTTGACACTCTCAAAGTTACCCTAAAAAGTCCAGTCTTCATTGGCAGCCACTAAAAGTCTACCCTGTCACACCCCAAATTTTACCCTCATATTATTAGATTCTTTTCGCATCTCATCTCATTTTGCATCGCATTTTAACTGACCACTAACCAGTTTGTTCAGTCTGTTGGTTTTATTTGCAGGAAAATTACGATGTGTGCGATTTAATCTATGAAGGGCAAAAGGGACTTATTTGAACTCAGCAGTTACGTCATATTTAAATCGTACAAGAAGATTAATTGTCGAATTCGGGGTTTGGAACGTCAAAGCTTAATCAGATAATTTTAATTGGATGAAGTTAATCAGACGAATTTATTTAGATGAGTTTCATCAGAGGAATTTAGTCGTTTGATTTTGATCGGTGGAACGTAATCGAGCGAATTTAGTTGCTTGAGTGTAAGCGGGTGAATTTACGCGGAGAAATTTGATTAGGAATTAAATTCAGTTTAGTAAGAAAAATGAAATTTATTTATTTAAATTCTATGTTTTTTATTACAATGTGCAAAGACAATTACAATTCCAAATTAATTTCTAATTATTTTCCTAAAAAGCCTAATTGTCTCTGCGTCCAATTCTTCAAATTTCGACTTTTCGGACCCGGCAATAGTCTGTCCAGTTTGTTTCCAAGAGAGGGAAAAGTGATTTTTTTTGAAAAAGTGCTTTTTGGAAAAGTGTTTATGTGGGAAACGTGATTTTTCTTGGTTTTAGCCAAACAAGACTTAAGACATCCAAAATCCATAGAACCAAAGTGGATATCCAGATCCATCAAGAAAAAATGGATATCCAAGTTCAAAAACAACTTTCCCAAAATCCTTGCAACCAAACGGGGCAAAGCCAGCAGAAACAACTTTCCCAAATTTTAGCAAAACAAGGTCAAAGAAATCAACAAACCAGCCATGAAAATTGCAACAACCAGCATGCCCAGGCCCAAGCAAACAAGTATTATATAAACAACAGCCTCACCATCAGTTCATCATTAAAAAAAAAAGGAAAACCAGAAGGGGGAAGAAAAAGGGAAGTTCAATCAGCAGAAAAATAAGGAAAAAGAGGCGAAAAAGAACCAACTCAAATCGCTTCAAACCTCGCGAAAAAGGTGAACAATTTTGATACTAACAGGTTTTTTCCATTTACTTTGTGTTTTTTCAGAACCCTACCGGAAAAAGTAAGAATGGTGGGAGGAATGAACGAAAAGTTTCAAAAGAACAACAATGGAGAAGCTGTGTCGCCCCCTCCCCCATTTTTATTTCAATTGCTTTATATTCTTTTTTCTTTTTCTTTATTTAATTATTTATTTTTTATTATTATTATTAGTATTATTTTATATTTTTATAGTTTAAGAAAATAAGATTCATTAAAATCATTCATTCATTTTTATTTTAACTTTATATTTTGGTTTAATTAGGTTGATAAAACCTTTCATAAAGTTAAAACCTTTTTTATTATTTTTATTTTACAATTTAGTTTAATTAGGTTAAATTAAAACCTTTCTTAAATTAAAACCCTTTTTTTTATAATTAAAACCTTTCTTAAACTAAAACTCCTTTATTGAAGATGAAAGCCTTTCTTTTTTAAAAAAATCAAAACCCTTTGTTAAAATTAAAACCCTTTTTTTAAAGTTAAATAGAAACCTTTTTTTAAAAGTTGATTAGAACATTCATTTAAAATTCAACATTCCTCAATTGAAAAAACCTTTTTTAAAAAAAAATATTTTTATTAATCCATTAAAATTAGGCAAAATTAAAAATTAACATTTTAAATTCAAACTCTTTTTTTGTAAATTCCTCATTTAGTTTAAATCCCTTTCCTAAAACCGTCTAACGTTGCGCTTTCAATTTCACATTGAACCTTGCCGGTTATTCTCGTATAATTTTTATGTTGGTCCATTCATTGCTTTCTCAGTTGTACTGTTATAATATTTCATTTTTCATATTTCATTTTATGGTTGTAATTTACGCGAGGATATTGTCGCTTTGCAATTCCCTTACTTTTCGCATTCTATTTTATTTGAGTTGTAATTTATGCGAGGATATCGTCGTTGTGAAATTCCTTTACCATTTTCGTGTCTTTCCCGTATTTTTATACTACCGCTTAATCGTATTTTCATTATTTTATTTACCATTAAATCCCTTCCAAAGGAATAGGTTTAGCCGTTTGACCGTCGCGTCAATAGTCCTTTACCTTTGACTTTTTCACCGCTCAAACCCTAATTGCATAGGCGTCCCCGCCACGAACCGAATTACCCTTTACCCTATCATTAGGTTAAGGAGTCGCCGCACCCCGTTTTAGGTTTTCCGCCGTGGAATACCTAGTTTTACCCTTTTTAATTCAACTCTTTACAACGTAGAGATTGGAGTCGCCGCACTCCACGTAAGCGCTTCCTTAAGAACGCTTATTCCCCATTGAAACATTGACCACAATCAAGAAGTTTCTAACCTCCCTTTTGAGGGGAACTAAGATTACTCTGATTCCATAGCCTACCTTGGATACGTTGGAATAAGATGCGAATCTTGGCGAGTAAACTTAGGACTAACCCTTAGGTCTCTCTTTCACCTTTAACCCTTAGCATATACCCTAAAGCAGATAATCAAGCAAAATAGTAAACTTTAAACAAGAGGTTCCTGTAGAGTACTACAAAAGTTTAGGATGTTAGTTCCTTCCCTAGACTTAACCAACCCCTTACAAAAGTAGGTTTTTCCTTTCTTTGACCTTTTCTTCGGATAAATCAAAGACCGGTTGTGAATTAAAGATTTGCGATTCAAATTAATTAATAATTTGGTATCCTATTCTCACCGCAACATACTCTTATTGGCATCCTCATAAAACCAAAGCCAAATCTATGTTGACAGAATAACTAAAGTCCAAATTCATTTGACAACTACCAAATCTATCCCCTGGTGATATCCCCAACATATATTTATCCCCAGCATACCTGATCATTTGCATTATCATAAGCATAACATATAAGATAATATCATAATCATATCAAGCATTAGCACATCATTTGCATTCCCACGTGCATTAGATTCCCTAACAGTTGCATTTTAGTGGCATGTCTGCGCATCATAATGCATAACATTAATGTCCCTAGCAACATAACATAACAACCTAGCGGGATCCAGAATCAGTTCGCAAGCATCTTGGCAAGTCCTCCATAAAAGTCGACAATATTTCTTTGAGAGTTGATACCCCGCACGTATTCATGAAATTCTATTCCATAGTAAGTCATTCTTCAACCATGCAGTTGATAATGATAGTACCCCCAACATCTGTTGATCTTGTTTCTCCCTAAGCAGAGGCTGTAACACCCTAAATTTTAATTGGAATATTTTAATTAATTGATTTAATTGAGAATATTCGATTTCGGTGTTTTTCGGTGGCTTTGTGAATTATTGAGGAATTATGCTTTGTGGAGTATTTATTTTGGAATAATAGTATGTAATATGGGTTTATTAATATGATTATGAATTAAAAAATATATAAGACGAATAGGGGTAATTTGGGCATTTGGAGGAGTTAGTAAGGGTAATGAGGGAAAAGTCCAATTTGTGAGGCCTAAGACTAGGTTGGAAAAAATTGAGTTCTGAAGGGAAATTAGAATTCATTTTGTGTTAACTATAAAAGTTTGGTGGCCAGAGCTCTGAAGGAAAGGTTGGAGGCAGAAGATCCCAAAGTTAATCGTGAAAGCTGCGAATCGACTAAGGTATGGGGAGTATCGTTGTTCATGATTTTCTATGTATGCCTTTAGATGTGTTTATGGTTGGTTTATGTGGTTTATGATTTAAGGTATTTTGGGTTGGCTGTGGGAAAATAGGGAATTTGATGATAAGGCTTTGAGGTTAGGGGTAATGGTATGTAACACTGAATATTGATATGAGAAAGGGAAATCTTAGGCCTTCGTGTCCAAAACCTTGGATCGTTATATGTTTGACCCTGTAGGAATAGGAATGTTAAGATGTGAGTAACTCTGATGCACTCAGAGCAATTGCATGAAAATAGTGATTTAGGAAGTGCAAATGTTGCCAGATTGGCCTAATAAACCATAGATTTTGTGTCGTTATTGCCGTATAACCGTAGGGATGTTTTAAGGATGTTTTGGGGGCATTGGATAAGTGAATCGTATGAGTATTTGGACAAGAATTAGTTCTGGTCGTAACAAGTTTTTGCTGTCATCGCTTTGTTCGCCTAGCGAGCAAGCCAGCGAAGACTCGCCACAGACTCGCCTAGCGAGCAAGCCAGCGAATACTTGCTATCGACTCGCCTAGCGAGCAAGCCAGCGAACATAGCAGAGTTCGCGAAATTTCATCGTTTGCAGTGATGCCTTGATGGTGATTCTGAGATTTCTGAGATGAGTTAACATGAGTATGACAATGAAGAATTATGTGATTGATAGGCTATAGTGTGAGGATTACCACGGGTATAAGTTGATGAATTAATAGGTGATAATATGGGATAATATTATGAATTAATATGAGATAACATGGGGTAGTATTATGAATTAATATGTGATAATAAGATGGGCTAACATGAGGATGACTATGAGCTGATATGTGATTTGGACGTGATTATATGATGATTTATATGATGATGATTGTTATGATGAATTATGTGATATCATGAGATATGATGATTTATGTGATGATGATGATTGTTATGATGAATTATGTGCTAATATGGGATATGATGATTTATGTGATGATGATGATTGTTATGATGAATTATGTGCTAACATGGGATATGATGGTTTATGTGATGATGATGATTTGGATGATGAATTATATGATGACATGATGTATGATGATGATTATGATGATAACCTATGACATTTGATGATGATGAATATGATGAATGATGATGCACCTATGAAGTTATTATGAGGATGATTTGTGACGTGTGCATCATGCATTCATGTGCATCCGGACTTCGGTTCAGGACCTCGATTACTTTGCCTTCAATCCCACTGTGCGGATGTGAAGTATTTTAATGTGCTCCGGTTCTCAAGTAGAATCGATCCTATTGATGGGGATCTATGGAGGGTTGATGGCCCAGTGTCCATCGTGATGTGATGATTGGTACCACATGCATTGAGTCTATGTTGCATTTGCATTTATGAGCCTTTGTGTATAAATTATGACGTTGTGGCCTTCGAGGCCTATTGAAGGATATGAATGTGTTGAATATGAATGTGACGCCGTTTATGCATTAATTGTTATACATTGATTATTATGAATTGTTTTACTCACCCTGCCTGTTTGAATGTTACCTCCACATGGGTAACATGCAGATGACCAAGTTTAGTCGTGGACGCCGTTGAGGACTTTTAAAGTTTTGAGTTGTTAGCCTTTGGTTAACTTAGAGGGTCTTGCTTTGATAGTGTAACATTGGGTTGGGGTTTATGTTTTACTTGAGTTATTTTGATTACCTTTTCGTATAAGGAAAACTTTGGATATGCCTTTTGAGTTCCACTGCTTTGTACAAATTGATGTATTTTGAGAAAACCTGTGTGTTACGGAGCATTGACTTATTTTAAGACATTGAGAAATGTGCGCCCTTTTTGTGGCTTTTTATGAAAGTTAATATTTTACTCTGAAATCTGTGTTATTTCCCTTGTTAATTTTGGGGTAGAAAAAGGGTGTTACAGAGGCTATCTTAAAAAGTCTCTTGAAGGCTTTTCCCCTGCAAAGTTTAGACAACACTGTTCCTCTAATAGGAATTTTGCTCAACTATTCCACATCAATTTTATCGCTCAAGATACTGCTTTAGTACCACGAATAACCTTATTGGATAAGGGACTGCTTCGACCACCCAAAGAATCTCATGTGTTTAGAGATACTGTTTTGGTATCGTGAAGAACCTTATTGGATAAGGGAATGCTTCGACCACCCGAAGAATCTCGATTGTGTACAGAGATACTGCTTTGGTATCGCGAAGAACCTTAATGGATAAGGGACTACTTTGACCACCCGAAGAATCTTGTTTGTGTACAGAGATACTGCTTTGGTATCGTGAAGAACCTTATTGGATAAGGGACTACTTCGACCACCCGAAGAATCTCGTTTGTGTACAGAGATACTGCTTTGGTATCGCGAAGAAACTTAATGGATAAGGGACTGCTTCAAGCACCCGAAGAATCTTGTTTGTGTACAGAGATACTGCTTTGGTATCACGAAGAACCTTAATGGATAAGGGACTGCTTCAACCACCCGAAGAATCTTGTTTGTGTGCAGAGATACTGTTTTGGTATCGCAAAGAACCTTAATGGATAAGGGACTGCTTCAACCACCCGAAGAATCTTGTTTGTGTTCAGAGATACTGCTTTGGTATCGCGAAGAACCTTAATATATAAGGGACTGCTTCGACCACCCGAAGAATCTCGTTTGTGTTCAAAGATACTGCTTTAGTATCGCGAAGAACCTTAATGGATAAGGGACTACTTCGACCACCCGAAGAAATCTCGTTGGTGTTCGAGATACTGCTTTGGTATCGCAAAGGACCTTAATGAATAAGGGACTACTTCGACCACCCGAAGAATCTCGTTTGCATTGCTTTGGTATCGCAAAGAACTTTAATGATAAGGGACTGCTTTGACCACCCAGAGAATCCCAAATTATCTTGTTCATATTTTGCATCCTGCTATCCGATTCTAGTATATCTTATCTCGTTACATTTTACTTCCTGGTCGGACAAATTTTGGGGTCTTCTTGTATCTAATTGACTTCCACCCTAAAAATGAACGTCATGCAGCAGTTCATTCCACCGGGTTCAAGACAATTAGATAGGGGCATCTGTCATACCCCAAATTTGTCCTACCTTTACATGGTTTCTAGTGCCACTTTATTTTGAATAAATAAAATGGCACAATCGACAAAAGGTCATGTGTAAGGAGTTGTGAGTATGAGAGGTTGAGAGTTTGAATCTCACCTTCTTCACTTTTTGTTTTTTTCTTTTATTTTTATTCTAACTTTTCTATTTTCATAAAAAAAAATCATAAAATAAAAAAATTGGAAAATTTTTAGTTCTTTTTATAATATTTTTAATTTTAGGATTCAATAGAATTATTAGTTTTTATTTTAAGTTTATTTTAACTATTTTAAATTGTTTAAATTTTATTTTGTTTTAACAAATTATTTAATTTGAGCTTTAAAATGAATTTTATGGACATTATTGACAATTTAGAATTAACCCTAATTTGTTATATATATATATATATATATATATATATATATATATATATATATATATATATATATATATATATATATATATATATATATATATATATATATATATATATATATATATATATATATATATATATATATATATATATATATATATATATATATATATATATATATATATATATATATATATATATATATATATATATATATATATATATATATATATATATATATATATATATATATATATATATATATATATATATATATATATATATATATATATATATATATATATATATTTTGCATGGTTGAAAAGGAGATCGAATAAACAAGAGGAACACCGCCGCTTGCTGTTCTAACGGTGCAACAACTATTATTCATGATAATTGTTTGTTTTCTATCTTAATGTTTTCACGGTTTCTACATTGCACATTTTACATATATAATATAATATAATATACAACTTCATGTTTTATTAATAACTACATGTTTTACTATATCTATCTATAATATAATATGCTAACCAACGGTTTATTTCATGAGGTTTACGGTTTACATGTTTTAATATACAATATATTGTACATAATATAATATTGTGCTTTGTTTTAATATATATATATATATATATATATATATATATATATATATATATATATATATATATATATATATATATATATATATATATATATATATATATATATATATATATATATATATATATATATATAAATATGTTAATTAATTAATTAACTTTTTTTTATAGATTTTTCGGATTGAATCTTGTCGATAGGCTGTATACATATTGGTGTGTATGATGCGTGACATTGGTGTTAGTTCACAAATTATTTAATTTGAGCTTTAAAATGAATCTTATGGACATTATTGACAATTTAGAATTAACCCTAATTTGTTATATATATATATATATATATATATATATATATATATATATATATATATATATATATATATATATATATATATATATATATATATATATATATATATATATATATATATATATATATATATATATATATATATATATATATATATATATATATATATATATATATATATATATATATTTTGCATGGTTGAAAAGGAGATCGAATAAACAAGAGGAACACCGCCGCTTGCTGTTCTAACGGTGCAACAACTATTATTCATGATAATTGTTTGTTTTCTATCTTAATGTTTTCACGGTTTCTACATTGCACATTTTACATATATAATATAATATAATATACAACTTCATGTTTTATTAATAACTACATGTTTTACTATATCTATCTATAATATAATATGCTAACCAACGGTTTATTTCATGAGGTTTACGGTTTACATGTTTTAATATACAATATATTGTACATAATATAATATTGTGCTTTGTTTTAATATATATATATATATATATATATATATATATATATATATATATATATATATATATATATATATATATATATATATATATATATATATATATATATATATATATATATATATATATATATATATATATATATATATATATATATATATATATATATATATATATATATATATATATATATATATATATATATATATATATATATAAAATATGTTAATTAATTAATTAACTTTTTTTTATAGATTTTTCGGATTGAATCTTGTCGATAGGCTGTATACATATTGGTGTGTATGATGCGTGACATTGGTGTTAGTTCGATCCGGTTGCGATGATCGCATTTTCGCGTTAGCAACATTGTTGATTTTTTTAGCACGTTAAATTTAATTTTTTCTATGCATTCTCTTTAGGATAAATTCAGATCTGCACAAATTTGATCTCTATTGCGATGATCACGTTGAGTGTAGCAAGTTAGTAGTAAATATTATTGGTTTATGTGCGGATCTATTGTTGTATTTCAATTTTATACGCGTCTGATGGTTTAGCAAAGCTATAATCCACTTTTTGCACTTACCTATTCGCGTTTCGATTTGCAAATTATAATTTTATCTAATTTTATTATCTCGTTGTTTCTTGGTTCGATTTGTGATGACCGCTAATGTGATAGTAATTTGCTATTTTAATTCGTATTATATTTTAATAATTCAATGTCGCTATCGTTATTATTGAATCTAATTTCTTGTGATAGTCTTTGCACGTCTTCGCATACGCGACTTGAAATTGCATATTTGCGTCATGATTTTAATCCGTGCACTTTTCATGTCAATTTATATTTTGATTCATTTGATGTGTGATGTTAATATTGTGTATACATCTTATTCTCGTTGTCACCTAAATTGTTTTAAAATTAATTTTTGATTTAATCAAGCCATTTTCATACCTTGTAAGTCGATCATTCATGATCCCCATCGACCGTAATTGTTAAAGTATTTCATTGCACGATAATATTAGCGTAGTCTCCCCCTTGGTCTCAATCTTTAGGATCATAGAATTAGGTTAGTTTTTCTAAAAAACTAAAACCTTTTTCTTAAAAAATTCAAGAATACTTTAACTTATTTCTAACCTTTTTTCAAATTCTATAAAATATTTAACAAATATTAAACCTTTTTGGCTCTTGGCTTTTTGTTTTAAAAATTTTCAAAAAGGATATGCTTCCTAGCATCATCCATAAAAAACACACAACAAACCAAAAATATTTTCAACAAGAACTACAGAGTTCTGATTCCCTCTAGGATACGTAGGCACTGGGTTGAAAACTCGGACGAACTCAATAATAAAAACTTTTTATTTTCCCTCATGCAATCACTTTTTTCCCTTAGCAAGCAATAAGATATCAAATACCTTTCATGCCTAGATAACTTAGACGGTTCCCATCGAGTACGATGGATGTATGGAGTGCTAACACCTTCTCCTTACATAACCGACTTCCGAACCCAACATGGTTGCGTTGACCATACCCTATCCTTTTTTTACTGTGGGTTTTCTCGATATTTTTCCTTTCCCTTCATGGAATAAATAAAGTTCAGTGGTGACTCTTATAAGTACATCTGTGATCGTGCAAACCCTAGTTTTGTGCATCGCGAAGATCGTATTTTTCGAGGTACGACAGTTACATCTCTAAGGAGCAATTAATTTAACTGAGTATCTTGTTCAAAGCCCAAGATGCGAATCTAAAAGGTTTATTTTCCTGAGAAGAGGATGACTTAACTAGGGGGAGTTTTAAATTGATGGTATCTTGTATGAAGCCCAAGATGGAGGCTATGATGCTTTTAAGAAGCCTGAAGGTCCTTGTATGAAGCCCAAGAGGAGGTTGTGGTGAAGTTGACTTCATCCGAGGGGAACTAGGGTTTGACCTAAGTTGTAGTTGAGGGAATCCTAATGTTTGAACTAAGTCTAAATTAGGAATGAAGTGTTGTAAATGTCAAGAGAAACTTAATATGGACAAGTACATGACAAGTATAGACATAAATTGAAATTGAAGGGTTTTACACTCTTATAGAGGCCTATGAAAGTTGAAGATTTAATGTTTTGAGAAATAGAAGAAAATTTTGAGGAGGAGGGTAGGGAATTACACTCTAATAGAGGCCCAAAAGGTTTTTTTTGATGTAAGGGTCTTACACTCTAATAGAGGCCCAGAAGGCTTTTGAAAATATAATAGGTCTTACACTCTAATAGAGGCTCAAAAGGTTTTTAAAAATGTAATGAGTCTTACACTCTAATAGAGGCCCAAAAGTTTTTTTGAAAATGTAATGGGTCTTACACTCTAATAGAGGCTCAAAAGGTTTTTGAAAATGTAATGAGTCTTATGCTCTAATCGAGGCCCAAAAGGTTTTTGAAAATGTAATGTGTGAATGTGCATCAAAAAAAGAGATATGTTTATTATGGTAAGAGTTTATGAAGGAAATACTTGAACATGTGAGCAAAGATTTAATCCATGGGAGTAATTACAGAGAAGTTCAAGCAAGTATATGCATTCAAGATGAATCGAGGATCCAATGAACATAGTAAGGGTAACAACCAAGCATACTTGAACAAAAAGGACATGCTCATGACAACAACATGTGTATGAAGGAGTAAACATACAAGAGATGGCATGTCAGAATACTTAAAGATGACAAGTTTAAATTTTAAACATCATGTGAACAAGTTAAGGCATTACTTGAGCATTTAAGCATGGATACAAGTTGAACATGTTAAGACAAGTTGGTAACAACTAAACATGGATATTAGAGTTCAAACATGGTCTTTAAACAAAGCGAAAGTATCACAAAGGTTCAAGCATACAAGCATGTATTCAAAGGCACATTCAAGAGAAAATTCAAGTGTTTAAGAACACACAAACATGGTATGATCAATACAAAGGCATATATACATATCAAAGTCATGTAAACATGGAAGAAAAGGTCATATGTTAAGACAAAATAGTCAAGCAAAGCTCATGGTATGAACAAAGTTTTAACATATATTAACATGTGATCATATACTTGAAAATGCATTAAAGTCAAGTAAGAACAAGGATGTACAATCTCACGACATCATTTAAGGTTCACAAAAGTTGTACAAAGTTCAAACAAGTCAATATAAGCAAGGAAATGCAAGGAATCATTCAAAAGAATCAAGATATGCCTTAAGAAACCCTAAAAACATCACTCACTTTAAGCATTCCTAAGTGCCATAAAAATTATAATTTTTGGTATTTTCTTTTCACAAACAGAAAATAGAAAATATCATGAACATTTTTCAAAAAGAATGGGTTCAAAATGATAAAAAAATGAGAAAGTTATAATCATTTGAAATTGCAAAGAAAATTAAGAAAATAGGTCATTAAAAATAAGGGGGAATGATCCCCATGGATGTTGAACCCATGACACTTCGCTCATAGTTTAAAACAATAATCAACCCTACTGCATGTGCATTGAGATAATAAGGCGAGGGTGTCTTATTATATGTGTTATCCAGTTGAATAATCAGAAAAATAAAAAGAACTAGGGCAAGGGGGATTCGAACCTCAGTTCAGGAAGTGACAAGGTTACATAGCGCACAAGTTAAACCATTAGGGTGGTGATACATCCATTATATCACCCCCCCACCCATTAATTAATATGTCTATAATATTCCTAAGGCCTGGCCAGAAATGTGCCTAAGGCCAAGTCTTGCCCAACAAATTCAGGTTTTAGACCTGATGCAAAACCTATCTTAACTTCTTCATTTCTCCATGAAAATAGATGAAACAAAGATGAAATTTCCTTAAAATTTCCTAAGAAATCCAATGGTGGTGGTGGTTTTGTCAAACGATGATCGCATTTTAAAACTCAAAGACTACACCAAAAATGACCTATTCTTGCAAGTTCTATGTAAGAGTCATGCATATTCAAATATAACACTAAAAAATTGTTCAAATACAACACATATGATATTTCAAGTATGTCTAAACTCAATGAACATCAAAGCACGACATGTTTTGCAAAGTTTAATTTCTTTAAGAACTTACCTCTTGAAGCACAAAGCCAAACCTCCAAGATACTTGCTATAGCAATGAATGAATGCCTTAGACACTTCAAATAGACCCCTGGGAAGCTTTTAGGATGCTCTAAGTCAAAAGAAAATCTCTGGAATAGAAAGTAGCCTCTTCTTGCAAAATGGTCAAAAGTGACCAAAATAGAACCTTCACCAAATGATGTTACAGTTGAGAAACTATTGTTGGAACAACTTAGGAATGTTATTTAGAGTGTGTTTGAAGTGTTGGATGGTTTTGAAATGGATATAATTAAGATATGGCTTGTGAAATGTAAAAATTCAAAGATATGAGGTTTTGACAATTTACTTTCTGGTTCTGGTGTTTGAAGGGGAAGATAAAGGTTTGAACACCCTCAAGGGATGATTTGTGATGTGTTTGAGTGATTTTTTTGAGTGGTTTAAGCTCTGGTTTTGAAAATTTGATTCACACTCTTTGGAAATTTGAAAATTTAAAGTGAAAGAGGAAGAATGAGAAAACAAGTGTTGTGATTATTTTGGTGTGTTTTCAAACATTAAATATGGTATCTATTTATAGAAGAGCAAGTTTGTTTTGGAGGAATAGTGATGTTTTGAAGGATGAGCTCAATGTTCAATGGTTTTGGAAATGCATCATTACTTCCAACTCAATGTGCCTTATCTCTTCCACTAGTTTAGCTCTTCTTTTGACCAATTCCATATTCTGCTGAAGTGTTTATTGCTGTTTAAGAGTGCACCTTGATTGGTGAGAATGGTTTCTTTAACAATGCATTATTCCACATAAATGCCTCTTGAATTCAAGGCTTAAAGTGATAATGTCTTATCATTTCAAAGGGATTCCTCATGACTTAGTGGCTCTATCTTGCAGGTTTTGGATGATTCATTCAGATTCTTGTTGAATGAGCCTTGTATGATCATCACATTTGGACTCAAGAAATCATGCACCACAAGTAATGCCAAATCTGCCTTACCAAAACAGTTGCATCAAGGCATATTGTGCACTTCATATCTCCTTGCTCAAATGGAATTAGATTGTGTTCTTAGGCATTTTGGAAAGCTGAGATGTCATACTTCAACTTTTATGTTTTAGGTTTTCCTCGGATCATTGTGGATCATGGAGAAAAATAGCCTCAAAATTGGCTAAAACACAAAATATATTATGTCCAAAAAATTTCTAAGTGTCAAGGTTCAAAAAGTCTTGAAACCCTAACTTCATGGCTTCATATCTCAAAATATATGCACTTTTTAGGAATCCACCCTGATTTACAAAGTTTTAGTATGTAACAAGCTCTTCAATTTGATCTTTGTATCAAAGAAAATGGTTGCTTAGTTTGGAAGTTATGCCTTTGTAAAGTTTACACCAAATTAAGGTTTTCTTCATAACTTAGAAAAAGTTCCATTTCTTCATGGTTGCCCTCTTTACAAGTAACCTCTCTTTTCTTGATTTTTCTTGATCAATCATGATTAAAATCATATATTAACATTATTCTTGACTTAAAGAAACCATGGTTGACCAAAAACTTCAAAAGTCAAACTTGATTTTGGGCATAGTTGACTTTTGCATCAGATGAACTTTGATTTTGTGATCTCTTATTGAAATCAAACTCTTGAACTAATTGAAAATCATGAATGGACTCCAAAGGTGTTTTTTGATGTCTTGAATCATATCCCAAGGTTTGAGATCATATCTTGGTCAAAAGTCAATGGTACAGTTGACGCTTCATCAAAACCCTAGTTTGTGGTCCAGATGAATTTGAATCTTTGCATTGCTTCTGAATCAATTTCTTTGGGTCAATCCAATCACATGAATGGGCCAATGTGAGACATTTTAGGTACTTGAAACATGTATTAATGTATTGGCTCATGCCCAGATGAAAAATTCACTTTGGAGGCCCTGATCAACCAAAACCCTAATTGGTGCACCAGATGAACTTGGGGATTGATTGACTTGAGATGATGTAGACTTGTGCTTGATTCTTTTTGGAGGAGATATATTGATATTATTATATGAATAAGGTACTTGGTAAGTTGAAAATCATGCCCATTTTTGATTGATCCTTTGCCTGAGTTTTTTTAGGCTTGAAACCTTAATTGGTAATTAAATGAAACAAACAACAATTTTTGTATATCCAAATGGGTTAGTGATGCATAAAAGTATACACATGTATGATTCTAATGAAATGCAAATCTGGGATCTTAGGGTCAAAAATTAGGATATGACACTTATCAATGATCTGTGAGATGTGTTCATCAGTTTATCTACATAATAGTCTTAATGCTTTAAGGTTATCTCACTTCAAAGTAAATCTCGACTACAAATACTTTAAGAATAATGTCCTTATGTTTAATGGGATCTCATGATTAAGCCACACTTAATATTTCATTAAACGAACTAGCTATTCAAGGGACTTTATTATCTTAGAAAAACAAAAATAACAAAGAAATTCCTTTTATTATTAATAAGTAATTTGATACAAGTACCAAAAGTAATGGCCTTTAGAGCTTATACCAACAAGTTTGTCTTTTGATCATTTTGTTTCTATGATTTTCCATTTGTTTTTATTGAAACGTTAGTTATTATAGTTTCTCTTGATCATTTTGAGGTTTATTTAGATAGTCATTTCGTCAACAAATATCATTTTGTGAAACACTATGGCGGGTATTCCACTACCTCCACCTGTTGTTAATGATAAAGCTCATTACAGCACTCAACCTCCTATTTTTGATGGGGAAAGATTTGATTACTAGAAAGACAGAATAAAAAGTTTCTTTCTTGGTCATGACGTAGATCTGTGGGATATGATAGTTGATGGCTTCATACACCCAGTCCTCTTCCATCACATGAGATTTTCACTATAACCAAAACATGATTACAATTGCTTATGCATTTAAGCATAAGACTTTGATTTTCTTAGACCCTTAGCCCAAGACTTCCTACTTAAACCCCTCAGGTCCAAGGCTTCTGCTTAGGTTCCACGAATCCAAGACTTCCTTGTTTAAGCCCCTCAGACTCAAGATTTTTGCTCAGAACCTCGGTTTAAGACTTCACTACTTAGATTCCACGAATCCAAGACTTATGCTCAAGCCTAATACTTTCTTACTTAAGTTCTATGAACTCAAAATTTCCTTGCTCAGGTTCCACGAACCCAAGACTTTTGCTAAAGCCCCTCAGGCCCAAGACTCACAATCTAAGACTTTCTGCTCAAATCAACTGATCAAGACTTTCAATGCTCTAGCGCATATCAGGAGACTTACTTGGCTCAAGCTTCTTATAAAGAGACTTTGATGCTCAAGCACATTGCAAGAGACTTTATCTAAACTACTAAATAATCTTGTTTAGCATAATAGAAAACAAGGTGTACTTGATACAAAATCAGAGGTACAGGGTAATCACCATAACAAAGACCTTAAGCATTTAATATTTATAAGATATTCAATGTTTAAGAAACCTTAAGGCTTATTACAATTTATAACATATAACAGAAATTCTACATACTCGATTGTGTTTCTTATTGTTTGATCTTATTATTCCTCTATCCAGATAGAAGTGTAGAACACTTCTATCCTTCTTGGCTTTCCTTCTATATTTTTCCTTTTGATTGCTCCTTGTTGAAAACTTCAGTTTGAATCTTTAGCAGTTTATATAGCAGCCGTAGAAGAGTAGCCGTTGGAAGAGATAACTTGAACAAGTGTCTTTGTTTTTCCATAGTACAAGACAAATTGAAGAGAGGTACACCAAAATATCTTAACCCATTGTGTAACATGTTTCACCATTGCGTCTTTCATGTAATCTTATACTATAGATCTGCTGAGAGTAGATATCCGTAAAGCATGTCAACTATTCCTGAGCCTTGTGAATATAGACTATAACTGACAAGCTGATTTGATAACTGCTTTCTTTCTGCAGTACGAATAACTCAAGCTTTATTACTAACTCTGAATGTTCACCAAAAGATGACATGTTAACTCATTGTAGAGACAAAATGTTGTTCTTCTAATGTTGAGGCCTTCAGCTTCAGAGTCTATGCCAGACATCACTTAGAGAGTGTTCTTCAGGTTCTGATCCACTAGAAGCTAATAACTCAGCTCCTCTCAAATGCATCCTTATATCAGATTCTAAATGCCTTCTTTTCAAGCCTTAGAACCTGCATACTTGAAACACACATTAGATAACACCATTTTTATTCTATTACTTTGTTATCATCAAAACCTAATAGATATATGTCATGAACAAATCTTGTTCTAACAATCTCCCCATTTTTGATGATGACAAGCATAAGTATTTAAAGGACAATGTTGGGTATTTATAATTTTCTTGGCAACATCATGGTATGAGTTTTTTAAGCCCCCCTGAGTCTAATAGTCTAAGGTTGAGTTCTATAAACTCCCCTTAAGTACTATATTTAAGAAAAAATATTTTAATTCTCTAAGTAACATCAGATTCTGAGATTTGTAAGATCCCTCTGAGTCTAATAGTCCAAGGTTGAGGTTTGTAATCTCTCTCTTAGTTCTATATTCAAGAAAATTAAAATATATCACCTGGGCAAGATCACTAAAACAAAACAAAAAGTAATCAAAATAACAGAAAATAACAAAAATTTAAAAATACATTAATTATAAATGAACAACATATTAGGCTTGTCATCATCCAGATCCTCATTTCGTTGTAATCCTTTAAAAAAATTATTAATGAAAAAGTTATTTGGACCAATTTTATTTTGCATGTGTGCTCTTTTTAATTTTTCCCTATGATTTTCCAACAAAACCATAAATGAAGTCACAAGATAAACATGAACAACAATTAACATGTTAATAATAATATTTACACCTGTTAAGAGGATCTTAATATGACTGAATGTTAAGCATCATTTCCCAAGAGTCAGAATGTTAAAAGATTGATTTGACTAATCAAAATTAAAATAACTAAAAATCAAGGTACTTGGATGAATAGACTCTATAAAACTCTCAGAAAACTGACTTTCCTAATCACTTAATCTTCTAAACACAAAAGTGTATAAGCAGAAATAAATTTGGGTTCCAAAGAGAGATTTCAAAAAGACAACCATGCTGAATGCAATTGCTCAAGCAAGCACAAAGAATGAATCATCTTAAGGGTCTACAAGCAAGCAAACAACCTCAAAAGCACATACTTCTTCAGCAACCTTTGTTGAGACACAAAGAAGGAAAACTTCTAGGTCAAAACGTAGAAATAATCTGGGGAAGGAGGCTATTGAGTTTGTTCGAGAAGATTGTGAATATTATTTAAACAATCTGTATATGTCAGATGAGTCAAGGGGATACCTTAGGACATATCTAAATATCTAGAATTTTTAGTTAAGAAATTGTAACAGCTCTTAATCTTTCAATAAAAATGATGCATCTTTTTAGTTTTAATCCTATTTATTATTCTCTTGAACAACATGATATATATATATATATATATATATATATATATATATATATATATATATATATATATATATATATATATATATATATATATATATATATATATATATATATATATATATATATATATATATATATATATATATATATATATATATATATATATATATATATATATATATATATATATATATATATATATATATATATATATATATATATATATATATATATATATATATATATATATATATATATATATATGAACAAGAATAATAACAAGAATAATTTTAAATAACAAGATTGCTTAATACAAAATGTTTAACAATTATAAGGCATATATTTGCATAAATCAAACATTAGAAACTCTCATAGATAACTTCAAGCTTTTCTGTCTAGATTTTAGAAGAATCATCCTTTGAACTTATGATAACTCCTTGTTGGATCAAAAGATCTAAAAGAACTCGTCCATAAGGGACGAAGAAAGTTTTTCCCTTGTGAAAGGATGAAATAATATCCTTCAGATAGTTAAACATAACTTGAGAAAGATCAATCTGCATATCTGAATTTAGAAAAAGTAGCAAGTCCTTTTCAATAGGGTTCACAAGGTCCAAATCTTTGTCCTTAGGTACTAAGTTTGAGTTCAAAATCTGATTCCAAATAATTACATTAGGATGAAGATTCGAAACCTGAGAGAAGTTTGATGGATCCAAAAGGTACACCAAGTAAGAAGATAGTATTCCCAAACAAGAGTGCCTGGAATTTCTCCAATCTTCTCACATTTGATTACATTGGCAATCACCTTAGAGGTTATTATTATAGAAACACCAGAAATCTTGGAAAGAATAGAACACTCAAAACTTAGCTCAAAAGTGGAAGCATTAATCGAAAACTCTTTGATAAGATTTAGATAAGTGAAACATCAGAGCATATCAAAGTATTTGTTCCAACCTTGTTCATGCGCAGGCTTCCGAAAATTAAAACCAAGTTTAAGCAACTCATCAAAATACATAAACTTTCCATTGATGAAACTAGTTAATTCAAAGGAGAATTGACTAGAGAATTCATCTCAAGTTTGGTTTGAACAACACAAAAGAAAACAAAAAAATGAAACTAAACAAGACTCTAAAGGAATAAGAATCTTGTTAGAAGAACAGAAAGAAGACACAAAATGAAGTTTCACAAAGATAAGGGATAATTATAATAGAAATATATAAAAGAAAAAAATCATTACCCTAAGATTTTTACCCAGAAGATTTCTTGCATCCACCCGATGATAATCAATTTTATGGAGTTTTAAGTAAACAGAGTTTTTGAAAAGATTTTTACTTAAGCTACTTTATCAGAAGTAAAGATTCCTTTTCTGAATCTCAGGGACTGACAAATTTTCAGAAGTTATCTATCATCAGAGTCTAGTAGGATTAGACTTCGAGTGAGATATCTTCTGTTAGTCATCATTCATTGATATTCTATTCAGAATCAAACCTTTTCTCTTGGATCTATAGTCAAACTTGATTAATGAATATTAAATTGGTTTCTTTGACAACTAACTAGCAATAATATCATCACAAAAGGTGAAGGTACTAATTCCATAAATATGATAATCACCTAGTTAATGACATATTCAGTATAGACAAATACAACATAGTTTCTTCTTAAAGTTCTTTGAAGATTCTTAAAATAATTTCTCTAGAGATCTAACAAAGAATTTGTATTTATTCATACATAAATATTTCATTGAGTCAAAAAACATGCAAGGAAAGAACATGACATACCTTTTTTTTGTTTTTCTTGGTCACGCTCTAGATGAGTATTCAGATCTAACTATGGATTCTGAATACTGTCTTGAGTGGATTTTGATTCATTAGATTTTACACCAATGATTCCATTTTCTCCACCAAACTTCAAGCTTTTAACACTTGAGTCTGGGATGTAGGATCTTCTTCCATCACATGTTGTAAACAACCATGGAAGATGCCTTGCTCCTTTTTTCGTCATATCTGCAACAAATACAAATAGAGATATTGGTATTCATATTTCTATGAGATCCAAAAGTGTTAGTTTTGACAGGCTTCTTTTTACTTTATGCCTCAATCTAATAGCAGTACCATGATTCATTCCAGAGTATGAGTCTATGATGAATAATGGTATTAACAAAATCTTATTCTTAGCAAAGTCTTTGATTTTATTGTCTTGAATTAAATCTTTTGACTTTGAAATTTTATAAACATAGATTCAGATAATGTTTTCTATCAGACATTGGCATAAAACAAGTTTACAGCACTACCATAGTATTTCCACAAACAGAAGAAGAAATAAAAGGTTTCTCATAGAATTGTCCTTTAACAAGTATTTTATGATAGCCTTAAATTTTCAAAGGATCAATGGAGTCACTTAAGATGTTATCTTTAGATACAAACTCCTTATTATCAATATTGAAGCAAGATAGATTGGAGTTATCTCTTTCTCTTCAATAATTGATTTTTATTCCCGGATTCATATTGGTTCTTCAGAAGAAGTAATGACCATCAATGTTTGATTACATTCTTCATCAGATACTAAATCTACAATTATGTTAGCTTCATTAGAATAGACCTTGAAGATCTCTGACATTTTTATTTTTTGGGTTTTTCTGGTAGTATTTCTCCTTGTTCTTAAGATTTGGGAAATCAGTTGAAATAAGAATATTTCAGAAGCTTTTGAAGTTACTATTCTATCAACAGATATCATATTCCACTCATTCAGTTAAAAGAGTCCTTTGATAGGAGAGGTCAATTTCGCATCATCGAACATTCCAAAGGAATTTTCTTCAACATGCTTGAGGAAGGGTGATTTGTTTGACAACTTTTCATCATCTAATTACATTTCTTTTCTTCGAAGAATGCTATCAAACCTTTCAAGACATATTCTACTCAAACTTTTGTCTTCCTAAGTAGATGTTACTTTATGGTTTAATATCAGCAGGCATACTTCTTAGAATTTGATTGAAAAATTAGATGAAGTGTAACTTTATAAGCTTCAACCTGATTTCCTTCAAATAAGAACACAAGGATTCAAAGATAGTCTTGAACTTTAGACATATCAATGATTTTGATATACTCAGAATGAGATAGAGCACCTACCAGAATGCATCTAACTCTAAATATATTTTCAATAAACTTCTACTGAGCTGGTGTGAGAGACTTTCAGACTTTTATCATCTCTACACCATCAACTTCTATAGTAATACCTTTATCAAGAGTATTCTATAGACATTCATCAAAACCATTTATTAAGACCAATGAGTTAAAAATATATTTGTCTTAATCCATCATTTAAATCTAGCATAATCACCTTTTGAATATGGTAGGTGATCAGTGATTTTTTATGTTATTTTACCATGAGTTTTAGTTAATCGTCTTATATGTTTAGTTGCATTTTATTTCCTTTTATCTCATTTTATGTGTTGGTTTGGTATTTCCATTGTTTTTAGGTTCAGGTAAGCAATCAAGAAGAACCAGAGCAAAAATCAAGAAAACAACAGGAATTCAGAAGAGTTTTTGAAGGGGAATAATGGCCTGACACGACCCGTGTCAATAGGGTACCAAGATGAAGAAAACAGAGTTTTAGACAGTGGGCTGACACAGGTGCTCGTGTCACCTAACACGACCCATGCCAGCAAGTCTGGAGCAGACAATTTTTGCATCAGATATCCAGGGGGCCAACACGGTCGTCCGTGTCAATTGACATGGCCCATTTTGGCTGAAGCGATTCATCTTCCAATTTTCTTATTTTTTGGGCCTTTATGATCCATAAGGGTATTTTGGATATTTTCCTATTACTGTGTTAGACCTGGGAGTATTTAAGACAGATTTTGGGAAGGAAAAGAGGACTTTTTGGCCAGAGAAGAATTACACGATCAAGATTGGAGAGATCAAGCGGATTAGGAAACTAAAGGTTTTCATGAGTGAAAGCAATTGAAGATCAAAGAATCCTATTATCTTGTAATGTCTAGTTTTTAATTTGTATTTTCTTGGAATATTATGAGTAGTTAAACCCCCCAATGCTAGGGGGTGTCCCTGATTTGAATCTGTAGTGACTCTGATATTAGTATTGCAATAATATTTCCTTTGTTTTCATAACTGATTTGATCTCTAGTTGTTCTTAATGCTTGCCCTGTCAGACCAATAGGGTTTAATTTGAGATTAACGATTAGGCTGGATCGTCGTTGTTAAGGCTTTGTTTTTTATCATTCTGTAGTAGATATCACCTAGGACTAGAGATACCTTATAGGAACTGGAATAATTCTTGATAATTGATTGTTTAATCTCACTTATAATTCTCTATGGACATAGGAATTAGGGTAGACGATTAAAGTTTTTCTCACTAAGGACTTAGGAGTAAACGTTCTAAAGAATCGGTAATTAGTTAGTTACAATAAGTTGTTGCAGTGTTAATTCAAGGTTGTTACTGAGTTAGATCATACACTTCCCCTAGCATGTTACTCATATTTGTTTAAACCACTTAGTCAATTTCTCTATTTTACTTGCAAATATTTTTATAATTCAACCAAACAATATTAAAACCCCAAGTGCTTTTATTCAATTAAATTATTTTATAGCTTGTATTTCCTATGTAGTCCTCGAGATCGATATTCGGGGAAATCCCCATTATTACTATATTGGCAAAATAGTACACTTGCTATTTTACTGATCAGTAGGATTATCAGTGTAATATTTTCCATGTGGTACTTAACTTCTTCTTGAAGGAAAGTCTTTAGCAGACATATTTTTCTCTTTGGATCATTATTTGAACCAATGTTAAGTGTTATGCACAGACCAGGCTCCGGTTCTTTCTCAGTAGGGTATCCTAGCTGGTGGTAAGTTAAGATAGAACTGTAGTTGATATATCCTCTGCTGTCGATTAGAGGTATATTTGGGAATTCTCCACAACTATGTATCATGGCTACTCCTCCGCGAGCCAGGTTATACCAGTTGATATCGTAATGAGAGAATGTAACCAACTTTCCAATCCACACGTCACTGTCTTCCAAGTTCCATAGAGGGAATGTCTTGGGCAAGTGTGAAATAAACCACTTGCTGAGGAGTGTTATGCAGCAGGAGAATTTCTTGAGATTGAACACCTTCCACCGATGAATGGTGTAGTAGGTGTTAGCCAAGAGAATGGGAACTGGATTTCTAACAAGAAACAGCTTAATGGCTTCCAAACTGATGAACTCAGGTTTGCTGGGAAACAGGTATAAGCTGTAAATCAAGAAAGTTAAAATAGCTTCAAATATTCCTAAGTCTCCTCGGTCATAATAAAACTCAGCTTTCTCCATGAATGGTCTTGCCTCCATTCCGATAAATCTACCCCTGTTATCCAACTGGGTTGGAAGGTCAGTGGGTTCTAGGTGAAGAGCTTCAGCGAAATCTATTATGTTCGATTTTCTCTCCCTTCCATAGTTATGAGTGAAATTCATAGGAATTTTCAAATGCTCGGAGTATTCTTCCAAGGTTGGCAGCAACTAAAAGTCTAGGAATGTTAAACAATGGTACAGTGGGTCGTAAAACTTTACGAGGGCTTGCAGCATTTCTTCGTTTACTTGTGTATCTAGCAGAGATAACAAGTCCCCATATTTGGCTATAAAAGTAGTAGGATTCCTTACTGGGCTCCTTAAGATCCTTAGGTTGTCTAACCTTAGGCTTGGGAATGTAATCATGTTTCTTTGATCCATCACTATGTCTGCAAAAAAAACAAGATTTTTGAACTCCTTGAATGGTTAGCAAAATGCAGAATGCAATGCAAAGACGCTAGACGCAATAGGTTTTACAAAACTCAGAAGATAATTAAAGCAAAACCCTTGTTTCATTTATGTTAGGAAAAGTTACAACTTTTTAAATATAACACAAGAGACGTGAGGCTGCATCAGAGGAGAAGACTAGGCTCTATGGTTTAGGAAGTCTGACAAGAATCCTATCCGCGTGTCCTTTTTAGTCTTTTCAACATGATATTCTCCATCACCAACTTGTCTACTATTCCTTTCCAAGCGCCAGAAGTTGGTGGGATATTTGAATACTCATGAGTACTCTGCGTAGGTTTGACGCTAGAGAAAAATAAATTCTCCTTTGTCACCTCTTCGTCAGCCAGGCATCTTTCGAGCCACCTAACCAACTCATCTTTCTCTTGTAATTCTCTCTACAATTCTATCGTCTTAGCATGATGAGTATGGTACTTGCCTTACCATGTGTCTCTCTCAAGATTTGTTCTTTCAATAACCGCTTGGTATTCTTCCATATTTTCAATGGGAACGGCAGAAGATGGCGCGATGACAATCTGCATGTTCTTCTCAAGAAGGTAAGGCATCTTGAGATCACGAGCTCTAGATTGGACCCACTAAGCGAAGGGCTTAAAAGCTATGTTATTCTTCTTCCCAAGGTCATCTTTGGTTTTTCTTCGGATGTTCTTCCAAGCGTTAATTATATTGTTTCTTAAGCTTTCCCCCGCTTTCATGTTAAGGTAGAAGAAACTGGACAATAGGATATTGTTAGGCTTATCCTTCATTGGGAATCTGAATTGACGTCTAGCCAAGGCAGGATTATAGTTGATCCCCCCTTGTACTCCCAATAGTGGTACATTTGGAAAAGAACCACAGCTATCAATGTAGACTCTTCGGTTATAAGCGTCACCTAACAAAGTGGGCACCGAGTTACCATTCAAGAATATGGTGATGGAAGTTGAATTGACGAATTCTTCTACCTCTGGGAACAACACCAAACCAAAAATCAGTAGAGCCAAAAATGCTTCAAATGCGTCCATACTACCTTCCTTGGCAAGGTAAGTAGCTTTTCCCAATAAGTAAGCAGAGTGAAAACCCTTGACTCCATTCTTTGAAGTATGATTGGCTTTGACCTCAGATACTTCTAGATGGAGTGTGTCAGCAATTTCCTTCGGCGAGGGTAGCTTCTCCAAAGCACTGAAAGGTTTCCTATCTTTCACAAGAATTCCAATGAAGTAGAATACTCTTCTAATGTTGGCATCAACTGATAATTTGGAAAGGTGAAACAGTGGTACATGATCGTAGAACTGAACCAAAGTGTTGAGAACCCCTTCTTCCATTCTAGTCTTCACGATGCTCATAAACTTCCCATATGTCTTCCCAAAGTCTTCGGATACCATTGTTCCTAGCTTTCTAACTCTAATGTGTCATACTTCTTGAATTTATATTTCTTAGTGTTTCTTTTCCTAAAATCCATGATAACTAGGGTTTCGCAAAAAGAAAATGATTGAGTTTTACAAAACCAGCGCAACTAAATGAGATGCTATGATGACATGATGATATGATGCACACATAGCACATACACAAGTATTCATAAATAATGCACAAATGAAAATACTGAAAAGAAAAGGTCCTAGGTTCGTGGTTACAAGCATGAAGCCAAGGTATACCCTACCAAAGGATATATACTAAGGTTTTCGTTGTACCTATAAAACGGGTTCTATCAAGAGTTCCCAGAGTCATAGATAAATCCCTCGGATATTATCAACCAACATGACTACTCACATGGGTCAAAAATATTATTGGGATAGACTCGTCTGAGTGTAGCATCGTGTAACAACTATTTTGGGACTACTCCCTTATAGTCTTTGCACTACATCCTAAAAAGGCCAAGTGGGGTAAGTGGGTAACTAAAGGTCCTCAGTTTCACGGACTCTCAGGTTGAAACAACTAATGAAATGCATGACTACTCATACACCATCAATCATCTCAAGAAGGTCTCAACTGAGCATGGTTACATCATATGTCAAACATGTTGGGACTACTGCCAACAGTCAACTATTAATCATACCACATCCTATCATATGTAGACTCAAGTCCGGGTTAGGACTTATCTCACCACTCCAGATATCACCCAATGATCCAATGAAAATAATACAATTATATATTCACAAATATACATGTGTAGGCAAATATACAGAGATATAGCATACAAACACACAAAGTGGGATAAACCCTCAAACAATTAAGTTTCCCTAGTGAAGTCGCCATTTCTGTTGTGGTGAGAATCAGATGTCAAGCTATTGATTAACTTGAATCTTAATTCATTGAAATTCACCACCGAATTTTGATTTATACAAAGGAAATGTTAAATAAAGAAAAATGTTTTGCACGATGTAACAACAACGCTAAAGATTCGGGGATGGGGGTTGATTATGCCTATGGTAGGTATTTCACATCCTAGACATCTGTAGTACTCTACAGGAACCTTTTGTGTGTGTGTATGCTAAGTTATCTGCATTGTTTGCTAGGTTTATGGATAAAGGATAAGGTAAAATTCTAGGTAAAGAGCTAAGGATTATTCTAAGTTTGCTCGCAAAGATATCGCATCTTATGCCTACGTATTCTGACTAGGACGGAATCAGAGCAACCGTAGTTCTCCTCACTAAGGATGGGGAATACTTAATTATGGTCAAGGCTCCAAGGGGAATAAATAAAACAATGTTTTCATATAGTTTGATAAAAATCTCTAGATCTAAGTTGGATACTCAATGGGATTGACTTTAACAAAAGCCAAGAGGGGAGTAAGTAATCATGGCAATGATCCTTACATAGATTTAACAAACTATTATAAAGTTCTAATTGAAGGATATTGCTAACAAGGGGTAGGTCTTTTAGACTTAAAGCAAAGTATAATGGATATAGGTTCTAACTTAACTAAGTTAAAGGACCTAATGACTTAACCAAGTCAAGAGGATGGGTAAAGAGCTATCTATGATAGTGAAGTCAATAGAGAGACTTTCCTTTGGAATAAGGGAATAACAAGGCAACTAGATGAGAACTAACAAGTTTCATCACTTGGGGAAGCTTAACAAAGTTAAAGCACACATAAGCATCCATTCAAACATGATGAAGATATAAAGTCATGGTAACAACCAAGAAAGATTAGGGCAACCATGTAACAACAGGAAACAAACATAACAAGGTCACAACCAAGCATATATCAATGAAAGGATCAAACTAAATGGTTACAACCAAAGGTAAACATAGATGTAAAAACATCTAAAAGAATGATAACAAGGTCCTTAAAATACCAAACATTTCAAGCATATACATAAGTCAAGACATTACTTAAACAAAGTTCAAAGATCATGAGGGTAACAACCAATAAGAACAAGCATGAAACATGTGTAACAACAACAAGTTCATCAATGATAGGCAAATAATACTCATTCATACAAGTTAAAACTTGAATTAAACATGGTGTATGAATCAAAAAAAGATAAATGTAATAACATTCAATCATTTTCAAGGAATATTGATGAAAATCAATCATGGATAAGCAAGAAGAGTTACAACAGTTCAAGCATGTATTCAAATTTCACATAAGGGAAGGTAAACAACATTCATGATATCTTTTAAATCAAGAATAAATCCTAAACATTTTATGGTTCTAACAAGACACATAAACAAGTAAGATGAGGTATAATGATCATGTTCAAGAGGTTACAACATCAAGTCATACAAGGATTCACAGAGGAGTTCCAAATCATACATTCACATTCATGCATTTACAAAGGTAAGAATCAAACCCTAAAAATGTTATGGTTCTAACAAGACACACAAAAAAGTAAGATGAGGTTAAGGGATCATGATCAAGAGATTACAACATCAAGAAGCATGTCACAAATCAATAAAAGTTTCAAGGCATGGTTTTCATGTTCATACATTCACAAAGGCATGAATAAGCATGGTAAAGCAAACAACCAAATGTTTTCAAACACATAAACATGTTAAACATCCAAAATTGATTCATACAAGATCAAAAATACAAGAAAAATCAAGTACTAAGTCAAAGAAACTCAAGAAAACAAGTGAAAACCCTAAAAAAGGTCATGTCATTCAAGTGATCCAAATTGTTTCAAAAATAACAATTTTTTCACACATTGAAACTAGACATATCAAAGAGTATTTTGCAAAAAAATGGCATCAAAATGATAAAAATAAAGGAAGTTATGCACTTTTAAAAATAGGGTACCAAACTAGGCAAGGCAAGGCAAAACCTAAGTCAAGGTAAGACAACTTTAGGCAGATTTGCAAGAGCAACCATAACTTGCTCTAAACTCAATGAAATTGAGTGAAAAAAAAGGAAATTGTGTATTTTTTTTCACAAGGAACTCAATGGTGGTGGTAGTTTTGAAAGATCATGCATTGAATGAAAATTTTAATAGCCATATTAAAAACAACATATTATGTGCAAGAACATCATGACAGTCTAAAATATAAGTTTTCAGTAGTAAACCAATTATCAAACACAACATATGGAACATATAAAGGATGTTTACAAACATCATACCTCAAGAGAGGAGTTCATTCAACCGATAGCACATAGTGTGGCCAAAATACTAAGTTGGAGCAAGGCAAGTGTGACAGTCATGAATACATGATTTAAGCAACAACCAACTGATCAAACATGACACATAAGACATATAAAAGAGGTTCAAAACCATCAAACATCAATGCCTAAACAGAAACTAAGAGTTGCATATGAAAATGAAACATAAATTAAGCCAACAAGCAAGAGCAAGTAGACAGTCAAAAGCATATGAGTTTAGCAGTAAATTAAGGTTCAAACATGACCTATAATATATGTCAAACATGTTCAACATCAATGTATCTCAAAATCTAACATGGTTTCAAGAATTACTAGTATGAGCACATACCTCTTGTAGCCACTTCAAGCCAATACATAAAACAAGAAGTCCAGTTGAGATGTGATGATTCAAACAGCTTCAAAATGCTTCAAATGAGATGTTCAAGTGGTCCAAACTCCTTCCAAATGGTTGTCTTGACAGAATGGTGCTTTGTGCAAGAAAATGACAAAGAAATCCAAAGTGAAATGCAAGGAAATGATGTTACATAAGTGTGGTGATGATTTGGATAGTTTAAACAACCTATATGGAAGGTGTTTGAAGGGTTGGAAAGGTTGGAAGAGGACTGGACAGAGTTATGACTCTAAAAGTGTAGAAAGTCAAACTTTTGTGGATTGACAGTTGACTTTTTGAATGAGAAGTTTTATGGTGAAAGTGAGTGTTTGAATAGCTTCAATATATCATTTGTGATGTTTTTGAAGTGTTGGTGGAGGTGTTTGATGGTTGGAAGAGGTTTTGGAAAGGGTTTTGCAAAAACAGATTTTGTGCCTTAAGGGAGCAAGTTCACAAGTTGCAAGAACAATGTGATCAGAGGAATGAGATAAATTTTGCTTGGTTTCTATCTCAATATGTTTTTTTATATAAGGAGAGTTCACTATTTATAGGCAAGCTTGGAAAGAAAGTGGTATGGGCAGATTGGATCATCTTGCCAACTTTGCCATTTTTGGAGGCAAAAGGGGAAAATCCACCTTAAGATCTTTCTTCTGAGTTTAAGCCACCTCTCTATGAGTTTCATCATCATATATAGCCTTAAAATAGTGGTATTGAAGTGAAAGGAATAGTGCATCTAATGTAGTTGCTAACTTGTGACAGAACTTGCAAAAAGTTTCTCTCTCCTTGCCACTTACATCCACTTGCATGATTGAACAATTCATTTAATCCAAAATATGAGTTTTGCTCGTGGCTATACATTGTAATCCCCTCAATTAGTTCCTTAAGGACCAAATAATGAGTTAAGAAAGTGTTTAGAAGAGGTTTGAATGGTTTATGCATCAAAATGAAAGTGCTAAACTTGGTTTTGTGACATGTAAAATGCCTAACTTGCCTTCTTTAATTCTCCCTAACCATAAAGGTTAAGAAAATGATCTTGTACTTTTTTAAAATTCCCAAACATGATCTAAAACATTCATGTTTTACACAAGTTCAAATTCCAAAAGGAACTATGTCAAAAATCCTCTTGAAGTTTGTTGAAAAAGTTGACTTACAAGTCAAGAAACATGAAAATTTTCAGTGTTGAAATTCTTCACAACTTGATGAGCTTATAACTCCAAATCCCTACATTTTTGGAATTCAACCCCATAGTACACTTTTTTAAGGCTCCTCAAGAACTTTCCGACAAGCTTTGAACCACTCCATTTGGATGTGTGGTTAGGAAGCTATGATCATTTCAAGTTGGCTTAAAATTAGGGTTTTTCATGAACCCTAGTTTCTTGATTTGCAAGTTATCCATCAATCCTTGATTAAATCTCCACCAAATTTACTAGTTAGGCATAAAATGATGTTGGAAATCTTTCTTGCTTCAATTTGGGGTCAAAACCCTAAAAGTCAAAGAGTTGACTTTCTAGACAGACGAACCGAACGACTGAAATCTTCAGGATCGATCCTCAGTGTTCTAGGTTCTTTGAGCCTTTCAAACTTATTGAGTAGAATTTAATAATTCATAGCAGTACCATGAACCATGGTTCAAGCTTTGGAAACCCATCTAAGCCAAAAGTCAAACTTCAGTTGACTTTTTCCACTAGAAACCCTAATCAGGGTTTTACATTGCATTGCTCCTGTTCTTTTGGTAACAACCTCAAATATCACTTGTTCTTGGAAAGATATGATCGTCTTGATAATATGAAGACTTTATTCATGGAAGACCAACCCAACACCTTGACTAATCAGTCCACGAGATTCTTAATTTTGATAGTGTGAAACCCTAATTCACCTGCATCTTGACAAAGGTTAACTTGAAAAAGGTTAGGGTTAGATAACACATGCTTGATTCACCTAGAATGATAATGGAATCTAGAGGTCAAAATTTGGGATATGACAACCAGAAAAACCTCCTACCAAAAAGTCAACTCTCTCTTGGCCATCTTGTTGACCAAGAAGACAAAACTCCCTAAAACTCAACTCTGGCCATTTTCATTCAGTCTACCACTTCATAAACATATCACACAAACTATTACAACCATAATATTATATCTGTAACACGCCTAACTTGAAGATCAATTTCTCATTTTTTCACTTGCAAGAGGATTCGAACAAGAAGATAGAAGTAGTTTCAACACAAACCAAGCATTGCAATAGATCCTAAAGGTTCAGGGAGGTTGTTTGCAACATCATCCGCCATCTGGAAGTGTTTTTGAAGTGGCATTGGACTTACTCCAATAGGTAAGTTGATCACTTCTCAAACTCATAGTTAGAAGCATCATTTTTTATCCTTCAAGTTACCATAATACTTGCCATGATGTAGTAACTAAAACCCCAAGGCTAATTGCCTTTAATTGATGATAGTCAAAATTTCATGTTGATTTTTTAATTTTAGGGTTTATATTGTTGTGTGATGGATTGTTTGCAGTAGAGTGAAAATAAATGCAATTGAGTGATACCATTGGATTCCTTGTTTGATTTTGAGCATGTTTGGTTTTTACATTTTTGAATTTAAATGAAGAAGTTAAAAATCTGAGAAGGTTTTGAAATGGAGGAAACTCGTGGGGAAGAAGAAGATCATAGGTGGCACGTATTTTCATTTTTAAAATCATGTTTAATATATCATGTTTTAATTGCAAATATAATAATGAATTGGTATTGCGCCCCAGTGTTAACATGTTATTTTTGTGATATTGTGTGAGCATGAGGTCTAGGGTTCAAATCCCCCTCGCCCAGACCTTTTGTTATTTTTTCTTTTGTTCATTTTCACATTAAAACATTATATATTATTTCATGTGCGCATTTGTTATTATCAGTGTGTTGTACCTCGAAAAATACGATCCTCGCGATGGACGCGGAAAATATGTTCGAAACAGAGTCGCCACCGAACTTTATTTATTCCAAGGCAGGAAAAGGAAAATATCGATAAAACCTTTAAGGAGATAAGAACATGGTCATCGCAACCAATATTCTAGGTTCAGGAGTCGATTACATGAGGGGAAGGTATTAGCACCCCTCATGCCCGTTGTACTCAACAGGAACCTCTTGATCGATTCGAGAGTAACGTTAGCTACGCTTGTTTGTTTTCTTCTAAGGTTTCTCCTATAGGGGGAATGGGTGGTTTTAAGATAGGGTTCTCGCCAAGGATTGGGGCCCTTGTGCCTACGTATCTTCACTTGTAAGAAGTGGAAAATCAGAGCGTTCGTAGTTCGTGGGACTACGGGGAAAAAAGGGGATTGTGCTCGCTAGGATTATCGCAATCCTATGCCTACGTACTCTCAACAGATATGAGAGATCAGAGCAGACGTAGTTCGGCTAACTACGGTAAAAGGGTTTGGAAAATGAACGAGTGTTTAGGTCACATTCTAACTGCTAAACATTGGCTTGTCTGCTCGCTAGCGGAGGCTGAAGCACTAGTTTGTTATGCGCGGAAGAAGGGACTAAGAAATGTTCTTGGTAAAAAGGTGTATTGATTGGAAATCGCGCGAAGGCGAGGAATTTAGTGTTTGAGAAAGTTTCAATCGCACGGGGGCGAGAAAAGAGAGTTAGATTAAATAGGTGTTAGGTTTCGATCGCACGGGGGCGAGAAAGAGGAGTTTGGTTAAGTTATTTGATAGAGAATGACGACTATTCGATAAACGAGACGTCGGCCTTGTAATCAATTAATCGGGATATCATTGGAATGCTAGATTCCAACAACACCTTTTTCATTCAATTAATTATGAAACTGTATTTGAATGGACAATAACGATATTGGTCCAAATATTTAGGGCACGTGTTTTATAGATGAAAGGTCGAGTAACCCACAACCTAAAGCGTACGCCCCAAGAGTGGTGACTCAAGAATTCAAGGAGTGTGAGACTCCAAGAACTCAATTCTTTCGTAATTTAATCAAGAAAATAGTTTGGATTTGATGTATGGTTTAGAAACATACTAGGGTTTAGACTCGATCGCACAGAGGCGAGGAACGAGGTTAGACGGGTTGAAAATTTAGGAGGAATGATGACTGTTCGATAAGCGAGGCGTCGGCCTCGTAACCAATTAGTCGGGATATCGTTGGAATGTTAGATCCCAACGACATCTTTTTCATCCCATTAATTACGAAATATATTTGTTGGACAGTGAACACTTGTCCAGATATTTAAAGGAGGTATTTTAGAAACGAAAGTTCGAACGA
Organism: Lathyrus sativus; assembly: GCA_963859935.3. NCBI lineage: Eukaryota > Viridiplantae > Streptophyta > Magnoliopsida > Fabales > Fabaceae > Lathyrus > Lathyrus sativus. The sequence goes on from OZ012737.1 coordinate 495,358,116, forward strand.
CACATCATTCAAGGCGTACGCCTCAATAGTAGTCATTCTCGAATTCGAGGAATGCGCGACTCCAAGAACTCAATTCTTTCGTGATTTAATTTATAAAAAGTAACTTGAATAGTTTAGCGTACTCGGACTAGGCGCGCTAGGTGTTCTAGAAGTAATATCGGAACGATCACAACTCAAGGTGTGCACCTCAAGAGCGGTCGCTTAAAAATCCAAGGAAGGTGAGATCCAAGAATTCAATTGTTTTGAAATTTGGTTTAGGAAGATTGTATAATTTGATTAAGAAGAATAGTTTTAATTTTCATATATAAAATAAATTAATCAATCATGAAAAGGTTTTATGAAAAACTAATCATAATTAATTGTTTTGAGAAAATTTTATTATTTTAGAAAAAAAGTTTTAACTTAATTAATAAAGTAGTTTTTTTTTAAGTTTAATATTTAAAATATTATTTGGTAATAATTTTGAAATATATTTTTTAAAAGAATAATTTGAGTTTTCTTATAAAAATATCTAAAAGTAATTAAAAATATCTTTTGGAAATTTCAATTTAAATTAAATGAAAAAAATAATTTGAAAACCGAAAGACGGAACAACCACAACTCAAGGGCGAGTGCCTCGAGAGCGGTTTTTCAAGGACTCAAGGGATGCTAGACCCCAAGAGCCCACTACTTTCGATAAATTAATTAGGAAAAATCTAGATTAAATATGTTGAGAAATAATTAGTCGAATTTTGAAAACACTACTCTTATTAAAAAAAAGTTTATTTTAAATTGTCTTGTTAAGAAAGAGTTAAGCATAACATTTCGAAACCTTCCCAAACATCTGGCCGGAACATAAACACTTTTCAAGTGAGTATTTCTTTACTTGAGTTAGTATCACCCTGTACTCCCATATGCTATTGTTCTTCAATAAAAGCTTGTAGAACATAAAACTCTTGTATCGATATAATGGCTTAAATAGGACCCAGCAAAACATTACCAATTAGCTGAACTAATTGTAGACAAATGAACTTCAAATCTGCAACAATATTTGCGACCATCCAATCCTTGTAAACAAATAATTCACAAACCGTAAACAAGCCAATAACGGATATAATATAAACTCAATCACGAAACAATGCATAAACAAAATTAAGTTATATTTAGCCAGCCGACATAAACCGAAAATAAACAATTAGCAACCAATCACTCAAATTATCTGGGCATGCGTATAGCACTACTACCAATTTAGAGCAAAATTTTCAATTCAATACGGCTACCGTTGAAAACCAATAAAGGCCAAATCAGAACCCGCAAGCATATTGTTGCACCCCAAAATTTGACCAACATTTCTTTACCTAGCTTGTGTTTCATTTCATTCACATTAGCATTATCATTTGCATTTCATTGACATGTATGCAGGAGATCAAGAGGTATGAGTACCAATCAAGAGCTATACAAGAGTATAGAGCTAGCCAAGTTGGTTATTCAAATGTTCAAGGGTTGATATCTTTGTCAGAGAAGTCAGAAGATTCTCAGAGAGAGTGGTTGAAACCAAGGTTGTGTGCCTCCTAACTTGAGAGTTGTGGGAAGTCATCAGATGATTCTGAAGCCATGAAGTTAGACTTGAGGTCTTGATAGAGATAATGATAAGTGTTGAAGATCACTTTGAAGCCTAGATAGGTCATGGTACAAGATTGAGAAGACTCAGCCATGAGTGGTGTAATTAGGGTTTGACTGGGTCAACCCTAGGTCAACTGATGATCAGGAGAAGGTTGAGACCTAATTCAAAGGCCATGTGATCATGGATTGATGCATTGAGATGCTATAAGGATGATTTCAAGGTTAACTCCTCATGATTGAAGAGTTTGAGAAGTTTCAAGCTAGGGTTTCTAAGGCTTGATAGTGTAAAATCCCCTAGTTTGACCCCTATCTTCAAGGCAGTTTAGCTCAAGATGTGATTGTCATCTCATCTTACCCCCAACAAGAATGTTGTAGAGCTTTATCTTAGCTTTAATTTTAGTGCTATAAGTCCTTGATAGGATTTGTATAACTCAAGTTATGACTTTGACAAGTTACAGGTCATCTGAGGTATGTGAATCTGGGGCCTTGAAAGTCACCCAACTTGCATCAAACTTTTACCCAATAAGGATGATTTCTATGAACTTTTGGTAAACATGAATGTTGTTCCTTATCTTCTTAGCTTTCTATAGAGTACTAGAAGTCCTTGATAGGATTTGTAGAACTCAAGTTATGGCTTTGACAAGTCAAGGGCATTTTGGTCATTTGGGGATTACAGGTCATTTCAAGCATAAGGCCATAACTCCTATTTCCAAGCTTCAAATGGAAAAATATTCAACATCAAACTTGTTCAAAATGATGTTTTAAGGATATTAAGGAGGTCATGAGGTGTTGGAAAGGCTTGTAGCTCAAAGTTGCAAAAATGACCTAAAATAAGGACATAAGTTAAAATAAACCAAAGTTGGAAATTGATATTTTCAACCTACACATCCAAACCATGGCATGTAATATATCATTTTGACTCTAGAAAACATTTTTAAAACATTGGTTTAGCCACATTTTTGATTTGAGGTCTAAATTGTGGACTTGCTTTGAAAAGCACTTACTTGCATATTAAGCCACATTTGCAAAACTCAAAATTAAGGCATGGGCAAGGGTTTTTGCAAGCTAAACACCTCTAATATCTCACTAGGGGAGAAATTAAGAGTGAATGGGATGAATTCCAAGCTGTTTGCAAGGGTTGTACATGTCATGATAAGTGATTCAAAATCTCATGACATGAGAAGTGTAAAATCTCATTGGAAGGATTTAGAGGGTTCTAGATCATCCTAACTTCATCTATATAATGAGTAGAGTGGATCCATTGAAGAGGTTGGTGATCATTGAAGGATTGAGCATAGTTTGAGATTAAGTTTTCATAGATTGCAATTGAAATCGGTTTCATCAAATTCCTCATTTTCCATTCATTTTCTTGGTTGATACTTCTTCCATGAATGTCAAGGAGTGATTTCAGATCATTTTTAAGAAGAATTGGTGGCTAGATCGTGTGGGAGCAAGTGGTTTTCAGCACCTGCAAATCATCATCGTGTTTCAAGATTGAAGCACTTTCCATTGAATCTTTTGCATACAGAAGCAAGGAGGAGGTTCAGTGATGGTGTCCAGAAGATTTGAGAGCTTGAAGTGAAGATTTCGTGCATCTGTTATTCAAGAATTTCCAGGTTGGTAACCTTCTTCCTATAGCATGATTTAGGTAGAATTAGGTTGAATTAAGGTGCTAGATTAGTTGTAGAATGACCTAGGATGGATTTCAGATGGTTAATTGATCTATTAGAGACAAATTAGGAGAATTGCCATTTTCGGTTGAGATTGGGAGATGATGATTCTTGAGGTTTCAGAAGAAACTATGGGTATGATTGAATTCGTGGCAGGATTTGGAATGAGTTTCATGTTTTGACCTCTTGGATTGGAGGCCTCTAGGAAGAACTAGGGTTGAAGGGGATGATCGGAGCTCCATCGGCGGTGGCCAGAGCTGGGCGCAAAGTGCAGGCGTTTGAAATGGAGAAGATGAAGTTTTCACCATTAGATCATGGTCTGACCATTGACTAGAAGCTGATCCAACGACTGTGTTTTAAAGTTGAGTTGTGAAGGATTCTGATGATGAAACGATGCGTTTCATTTATTCAGTGTTTTAGGCTTAGTGATCTAAGTGTTATCCACACCCCCCAGTGAGCCCAACCCATGATTTTAACTGAAAATGATTACTATCCACACCGCGCGCTTGTTCATTTTAATTGGATTTTTTCATTTTTTTTCATTTTATTCATGATTCTTGTAAAAATCATAACTAATTGAATATGAATCCAATAAAACCCATTCTTTTTGCATATTAATCATGATTGAGTCTATTATTGTTTAGAGAAAAAATATTTTCATTTCATGTAATTTCTGATTTAATTGGAATTTTTCATTTTAATTGATATTAAAATGATTATGTTTGATGCATATTTTTGTGGAATTTTGTTTGATCTCATGGTGATGTTTTTGAGCCTAATTTTTTGTGTGTGATTAGCTTAGAAATGTATGATCCCATAGAATTTTTCTCACATTTTTGTGATGAAAATAGGTGTGCTTTCTAGATTGATGTTTAGAGGCTTCCTTTTAGGGTTTTAGGTTTGATGCCTTAGAATGTAGAATTTAGTTCTAGGTCCAATTTGATGATTTGATCTTTGAAACTAATGTGATAGAGTCATGATTGACCTAGGTTCCCATAGTGATTTTTGTAGGATTTTACAATTGATTTTAGTATTTTAGTTAGGGCTAACTTTAGTACTAGGTTTTAGGTGATCCTAATTTACTAATTCAACTAGTTTAACTTCCCTAGTTCCCTTAGATTAGGGTTTGTGCTTGGTTTGCCTTTGGTTGAGATTTAAGACAAGTTGAAGACAAGATGAGGATGCTTGAAGTTGCTTGAAGTTGCTTGGAGCTTTGGATTTGTTGGTGCCTGAAGGTGTCTGATGAAGATTAAGAGATAGGACATAGGGAGAGCCTTATAGTTAGAATGATTTCTTTCACAAACATGGAAAGCATCTTGTGCTTCCATTCCTCCCAATGACTAAAAATCCTTCTCATATATTCACATCCCTCCTTTGGAAGGATGAGTGGCTTTATCTGTGAAGTGGAACTTTGAGGGAACCAGTCTCTCATAATGATGAACCCTTACAGGCTTCCTTTGGTTGTCAGTAAGTTGTTTATCATTTCCTCTCACTCTGTTAAATCAATTTTATTTTGGTTTGAGTATCTTGAGAGATGTTGGGCTTGAGTTTGAAGATGAGGACTTCACTGAAGAGTGTGGAAGAGGATGATTCCTTGGGCATTGCCATTGTAGCTGAAGATTGAAGGGCTTGAAGAACAAGTTGATACTTGAAGACCCAATGAAGATGGAGTGAAGAGTGAGGAGTTCCTTGCTTAAGGGAAATTGAAGGATAAAGTTGACACTTCTAAGTGATTGAAGACTACCCTGAGCAGCTGAAGCTTATAGGAGAAGAAGACCAAGTGGAGACTGGTGAAGCAAAGAGAGCTGAAGCTTGAAGACTAAGTTGATACTTGTGAAGGAGATTCAATTGAGATTGAGTGTAAAGTTGAAGCTGAGGAATAAAAGACAAGTTGATACTTGTACATTGATGCATTGAGAGCCTGAAGGAATCAAATTGATACTTGTGGATAAGAGCAAAGCCTGAGGGTGGAATTGACTGTAAAGCTGAAGCTTGGAGAGGTGAAGATAAGTTGAAACTTATGTTGATGGGTTGAAACCTGGAGAAACAAATTATTTGTCATGAGAGGTGATAGCCTTGAAGGGTGATTGAGGTCTGAAGACTGAGTTGCTGTCAGAAGAGCTGAAGCTTGGAGTTGGAAGAGAGAGTTGTTGATCTGCTTTCTTGTCTGTTTTCTTTTCTGTATTGCTGATGTGCCTTGTTTGACTTGCTTGATGCATTAGAATAAGTCCATGACTAGACTAACTTTAATCTAGGATCATGATTGCACTAGAGTTTGAGTTGCTCCCTCTGCTTGTATTTTACTGTATGGCTTTGCTTGCGGCTATTCGGTAGAGCCCAGCTCCCTTGCCCATGTGGTTTATTTTGCTTGATAGCATGTTATTTCTTCTGTATGATTGTAGTTTACTGTATCTTGCTTGATAGCATGTTTTATCTTTCAGTATGATTATTGTTATTCATAGCTGGCTTGAGGTTGAGATGAGCTTGTGGAGGCTGCTGCCCCACACACATTTCCTCCCTCACTTGCATTGCATGCATTTTAGAGTTGTTTACTGTTTACTGTTTAAGCTGATGTTTTATTTGTTTCCGTGTATCATCGATATGATCCCTTAGGACTCTCATTTCCTTTGATAAGGAAGTGATGATAGAACTTTAGGTTGAAACCTATGCATGATAACTTCTAGGAGTTCCCTGTTTTAAACCTCAACCATAGGATGAATCCTGGGCATGACAACAGTAGGACTTGATAGTCTCCCCTTAGTTGAGCATGTTCTCTTCTCATCTCAAAAAGCTTAAGATACAGTAATCATGAATGATTTCTTTCGTACGTTACGAGTCTTAAGCTATCTGAGAAAGGATTGTTGGAGAGCTTCTTTTCAACAGTCTGGATGTCTAGTATGGCACCCTTTGGGTGACATGCGACGCATTCACTCTCAGGTCATAATCTTTAGTGCGATTGAAATTGCAAACACAATAAAAAACAGTTCTTTCGTAAAAGACAAAAAACAAACTTCAAACCTTTTTGCCCCGTGGGCCCATAATTCAAAGGAAAGCTTTTCTGAAGAAAAGAGTGTCGTTAAACATCAGCGCCACAACAAACAGGCTTTGTCCCTAACTGCTAGAACTGTTGTTTAACCCTACTCGATAAAATAGATGAATCTGAAACCCCGTAATCCGTATTATCCCGAACTACATAAGCTCTGATCTCTCATACCTGTTGAGAGTACGTAGGCACAATACTGATGTATTGGCGAGCCACCTTCCCCGTAACCCGTCGTAGGTCGAACTACGTTGACTCTGATTTCTCATTCTCTGATGAGAATACGTAGGCATAAAGCGCGACGCTTTTCCGAGTCATTTTCTTTTCTGTTTAAGCCAGCCTTGATAGGTAGATAGATAAACCAACTCGTCCAGTAAACCAACCAGCGTGGATCCCGTCGAGTACGATGGACGTGAGGGGTGCTAATACCTTCCCCTTGCGTAACCGACTCCCGAACCCAGACAACGGTTGCGATGACCTTGTCTTATACCTTTTTCGTCAGGTTTTTCCGATCGTTTCCTTTCCCGTTCCGAGAGATAAATAAAGAAAGGTGGCGACTCTTCTATTTTGCCGACACCTTATTTTCGCGGTAGCGACAGCTGGCGACTCTGCTGGGGACTTGATAGTTTCCTGGGATCCAACGTCCCGAATACGAGTCAGTTTGGGGATCCGACGTCCCCTGCGAGAGTCAATCATAGCGCTTGTATGATTACTTGTTGGGTTGTGTTTATTTATCGCATTTTATTTCCCGCATTTTATTTTCAGTATGATATGATTATCTGTGCTGTTGTGGGAGGGGAATTCTGATGAGTGAGAAGCCAGACCCAGGCTTGAGTGAACATAGCATTAGTTGTGGAAATTAGTGGACGCGTGCTTGCTTGGCAGGCACTAGTGTCTCATGAAATCCACGCTCAGACGAGGTTCTCCCGGTTGGCTTCTTTTTCAACCCTTTGGGTTGAGGGGGTTGTTGGTTTGGAGGATTGTCGACTCTGGGGACCGATCATTTGTGATTCAGCTGAGTGAGGCCGCTTCATGAGCTGGTGATGCCACACCTTCTGGGTATCGTATCACCCCTCTTGAATGTCTGTGACGCTGATGAACGCATAGGATTCCGAACTTGAGTCAGTTTAGGTCCATACCTGTGAGCAGGGTTGGGTTTATTGCAGGAAACTTTGACCTTCAGACTACCTGGTTTTCTTGACATTGAATCAGTTGTGTTGGTACCGGAGGTTCTCATCATCAAATGTATGATTGTTCTTCACAGAGCGGAGCTTTGGTCCTGTATCAGAGGACCTTATATTCAGAGATGTGTATTTGTTCTTGACAGAGCAGGTTTATGATTGGGGTCTGAGGATCTCATCAGCAGATGTATGGTTGTTCTTGACAGAGAAGAGTGTTGGTCCTGTATCAGAGGTCCCTAATATCAGATGGTTGTTCTTGACAGAGTAGAGTTTTGGTCCTGTATCAGAGGTCCCTAGTATCAGATGTGTGTGTTCTTGACAGAGCAGATTTGTGGTCCGATACCAGGGTTTTCTTCTTATCAGATATAGTGGTTGTTCTTGACAGAGCGGCATCATGGTTTTGTTGATACAGAATCTCCACAACACAGTTGCCTTGATCTCCTGTTGCATGATTGCATTTTACATTGCTTTGCATACTCATTTGTATTTCATTAACGTGTGTCTGTGTTGCAGGTACCATTTCCCCCGATTCAGGATTTCTTGCCTCCTATTGTATTGTTATGGGTTCTCTGAGGAAGACCGTGGCTTACAAGCTCCCTGCCCCTGATGTGGTTCAGCTGACTGGTTTGATTGCTTTAGCAGATGATTCTGTGAGAGATGAGTTCAGAAAATCTTACGGCAAATTGCTCAGTTTGGTTCGTAAACCTTATGCGTTCGAGTTGAATGGGTTGCACACTCTGCTGCAGTTCTACGATCCTCCGTTGAGATGCTTCACTTTCCAGGATTTTATTTTCGCACCCACGCTAGAGGAATATGCTGATTTGTTAGGTGTGCCTATCAAGAGGCAGATGCCTTTTGTACATATGGATGTTGAGCCTGATCTGGCTAGTCTAGCTCCTTCACTTCATCTGGATGTCTCCGAGTTGGTATTGTCTAGTTGGAACAAGGTTCCCGGTTTCTCCTTGCAGTTCTTGGTGGGAAAAGCTCAGCAGTGCGCCAAAGACGGATGTTGGGTCGTGTTCAATGCCATCCTCGCTCTATGCATATATGGCATCATTCTGTTCCCCAACATGCCCGATTTTGTAGACTTCGACGCATTTCGCATCTTTGCTTCAGGGAATCCAGTCCCTACCTTGATAAGAGATGTCTACCATTCTATCCACTACAAAAACGAGAACAGAAGGGGCAAGAATGTCTCGTGTTGTGCGCCCTTGCTTTATAAATGGCTTGATAGTCACCTACCCAAGAAGGGTCCCTTTGTTTCGTCTGCAGCCACAACTGAGTGGTCTGAGCGTTTGATGAGTCTATCAGCGGAGGATATTGACTGGTTCGACAGAGATAGGTTGGGTACCGAGGTTATCTTCAGCTGCAGCGGGTTTTCGAACGTGCCTTTGATAGGCAGGAAGGGCTGCATAAACTATAATCCGTCTTTGTTGGTCCGACAGTTCGCGTATGCTTTGAGAGCTCCGCCGAAGGAGGAAGAGGTACAGGAATCTCTGTACCTCACTGGTCTTCTAGAGGGGGATCTGCTATCTAAGCTTCAGCGCGCTTGGAATGGTATCAGTAAGAGGGGAAAACCATTGCTGGGGAGAAGCAATAATCAAGCCTACCCTCCGTATGTGACTTGGGTCAGAGCCAGAGCAGAGGCTATAGGGATGTTGTTTCTCCCTGCCAAGCCAGAAAGCCCTCCAATGATTGAAGAGCCTACTACCGTGCCCATTCAGCAGCATAATCGGGTGTTAGCTGAGCGAGATGAATTGAAGAGGGAAAATGAAGAACTGGAGAAAGAATTGGCTCAACTTCGAAGCGAGAGAAACAAAGCCATTCATTCCTTCAAGAGGCAGACAGAGCTGGTGAACCGGCGAGGTACAGACCTGACTAAGCAGATAGCTGAGCGTGAGCGCATGGGTCAAGACTTCAAAGCTGTCAACGACGTACTGGCAATGAAGAAGCAACACTTGGATGAAGCGTATCGGAGGATATCCAAGTTTAACCAGCACTGGAAGGCCTCCCTAGCCACCAGGAAAGAGCGGGAGGATAAGCTGATGCTACAGATCTCCAAGCTGAAAGCCCAGGTGAAGGCCAGTGAGAAGAGGTTTGATGAAGAAACCGCTCGCAGATATACCGCTGAAGGCCAGCTCAACAGAGCTCTCGCTAACCTGAAGGAGCGCAAACTGACGTTTGAGTCCAAGAAACGGAAGTTAGAAGATTGTTTCGGCGAAGGAGCATGGGAAGATTCGGTCGAAGGTCTTCAACACACCATTGTGCATAGGGAATTACTCGTCGAAGGGTTACTCACTCTGCCCGATCATCCAGAAACGAAGGAGTTGTTAGAAGAGTATCGTGCCCGTGGCCGTGCATGACTATTTGTATTCCTTTTGTTTTGATCGTTGTTGTATGCTGACCATCACCAGGCTTGTTGGTCGAGGTCATGCTATTGATTCTGCTTGTACTCGCTGATGTTGTGTACTGCCTTGATGGGCTTTCTTTATATATGAGATTGTTATTTCCATGACTGGACTCAGACTTCTTATTATCAGCACTGGCACTCAGGCACTAGGATCGGGGGAGATCTCCCTAACGCACCGACACACGTTTGCATTTGCATGAAGCATTTGCATAACGAGCACTTTGTCGTTTTTTCCTAACCCTTTTGTGTTTCCAGGTTGTTTCAGGTTGTTCCAGGATTGATCAGAGAGCTATTCACCGATATCCGACTAGAGCAAATCAAACCAGAATCATGGAGCAAGTGCAAACTGATGTTCAGGAACTCCGCAAAAGAATGGACCGCTTCATGGAGCTCATGCAAGCGGTCGCCAATGGCCAGGATCAGCTCAGAACCTTGGTTCAGCCTCTGATTTCAAGGGTCGATAGCAATGGCGTACTCCATGGCGGGACCGTGCCTACCCCTCCACCAGTTGAAACTCCGCAGAATGGCGTCCCCGTGACCGGGGGGAATGGCAGTGCCAACGGCAATGTGATAGCTAACATAGGACTCAATGGTAATACGACAGGCGTCAGTAATGGGAGTCTGGAAGCTAATGTCAATGTTGGGCTGGGCAACGGCAATGCAGGTGTTGGGAATCTGTTTGGGCCTCAGCCGTGGTTAGAAGATCGTCAAGACGATGTGTTCTCTCAGAGAGGTGCTGAAGGTGAGCTGACTGCTGAAGCATGTCTAAGGTTCAAGGCACTCGAGGATAAGATGAGGAATATCGAGAACCAGAACACCCTGGGCGTTGATATGTCCAAGTTGGGACTAATTGCTGATTTCAAGGTGCCTCCCAAGTTCAAGGTACCTGACTTTGAAAAGTATAAGGGCACCACTTGCCCTCGCGTCCACCTGAGATCGTATTACAGGAAAATGTCAGCTCATTCTGAGGACGAGAAGTTGCTGATGCACTTCTTTCAAGACAGTCTGTCCGGACCCTCCCTTGAATGGTACATGAGTCTGGAGCCTACCAGTGTGCGCACGTGGAAGGATCTTGCTGAAGAATTTGTGCACCACTACCAATACAATAGCGACTTGGCTCCGAACCGAGTCCAGCTACAGAATCTGTCGCAAAGGAACAACGAAGGGTTTAAGGAATACGCCCAGCGGTGCGTGAATTGGCAGCTAGGGTTCAGCTGCCGATGGTTGAACGTGAGCTTGTGCAGATGTTCGTAGCCACCCTCCCAGGGGTTTACTATGAGAAGTTGGTCAGCGGTATGTCCGGAACCTTCTCAGATCTCATTATCACGGGTGAGCCCATCGAAAATGGGATCAAACTGGGGAAAATTCAAGGTGATTCATCCTCAGCCGGAGGAGGAGGAAAGAAGCCTTATGGTGGCAAAAGACGGGAAGGAGAAATGAGCGTTGTGTTGCACCCTAAAAATTTGCTCAACCTACTTCACTTAGTTTATGTTTCAATTGCATTAGCATTTGCATATAAAGTCATGTACATAGTCTAATCATCTGCATAGCATAGCATAGCAAGCTATCCAACAAGGGACCAAGTGCTATTCTTATCTCTATGAGCATATCAAGAGGTTCTCATTCAAATTCAAGCACATCCAAGTCATCAGAAAGAAATTGAAACCTAAAGAAGTCATTGGACCAAGCAGTGGATTTATCTCCTATCTTAAGGGTATTTGAAGACCATCAAAGAAGTTGTGAGCTGTGAATTGAGTTCATGGAGGGTATACAGACATCATGGAAGACCTAGAGAGTCATTTTGAAAGTGAGACAAGTCATTGATGAGATTGCAAGAGCTGCAGTTGAAGACAGTCAACTAGGGTTTCATCTGGGTCAACCCTAGGTCAACCCTAGGTCAAATGATTGATTGAAAGGCATCAAGGTCTATTTGAGAGATGTGGGGTGCATCATTTGACATATAGATATGGATGGGGTGTTGTGCCAAGGAGAAATCAAGAGAAATCAAGAAGAAGAGGAGTTTCTAAATTAGGGTTTCTGTGTAAAATCCCCTGATTTAGGTCAAACTTCCAAGCAAGATAATTCAAACTGCAAGCTTCAAATGGATCCTTGGTCAACATGAAACTTGTAGAGGATCTCAAGACCTTTAATTTGAGTGGTGGAAGACATCAAGGAGATTTATAGAACTCAAGTTATGGTTCTTGCAAGTTACAGGTCATCTGAGGTATCTGAAATTTTGTCTGTGAAAGTTACTTGTCTTCCAAGAAACTTTTACCCCTCAAGGAGCTTTCAAATGGATTTCTGGCCAACATGATAGTTGTTCCTCATTGTCTTAGCTTTCTATAAAGGTATGGTATGCCTTCATCTGATTTGTGGAACTCTACTTATGACCTTGGCAAGCAAAGGGTATTTTGGTCATTTGAGAATTACAGGTCATTTCAAGCCTATGCCCAAAACTCATACAAGGAAGCTTCAAATGAAAAACTTCACAACATAAAAATTTCTCCAAATGACATTTTGAGTCTAGAAAAGTGATCATGAAAGTTTGGAAATGCTCATAGCTCAAGGTTCCAAATTTGGTCAATTAAAAGGTGAATTTAATGAATAAAAGTGACCTAAAAATGAGATTTTTCATAACATGTCCAAATGGGATGAAATTATAGGTCATTTTGATTGGGAAGAATGTTTTAAGACCATTGGCAATAGTGGATTTTTGAGTTTAGTTCAGAATTTGGAAGTTATCATTGGTTGCTTATGTATGAAGTTACACATGCCAAAACACAAGGGATTTGTGCACAAGAGGTTTCTAGCAAGTTCTAGATGTTTCCTTGGATATCTATATAAACCCTAGAGCTGATCCATGAAGGGGTTGCACTTCATTTTGATCCAAAACACCAAGTTTCACTCCATTTTGCATTCTTGCAAATTCATTCCAATCTCCTCAATTCTTCATCAATCATTCAATTTCATGATCTAAATCCACTCAAGAATCATCCCTGAGTTCATTGCAAGCAAGATTTAAAGAAGAGATCACAAGAATCGTGCTATACAAGTCCATCCTCCAAATTGCAAAAAGAATTGGTTATGGCAATCCAAAGCATTTGAGCAAGAATTTCTGCATACAGAACCAAGAACCAAGTCCATTGATCAAGTCCAAAGCATTACAAGTTGAGAATCCAAGGATTTCTCCATCTGTTTTCAAGATTACACAAGGTTAGTAATCTCTTAGAATTGGCTAGAATTAGTTAGCATGATGTAGAATCCTTAGGTTAGAATTGTTAGGAATAGTTAGATGAATAATTCTGATGGATTTGAGAGCATTTCATGGAGTTCACCATTGGAGCACAAATTCTGTTGAGGATTATAACATGAGGATTAAGCTGTTAAAATATTAGGTGATTATTGATTATTGATCAGTGCAAGGCCATGAAGAGATTAGTACACTTAGATTGTGGATTGGTGATGATGAAAATCCTGAGTAATTTGGAGGCAGTGATCGTGTTTCATGATTTATGTGATATGAATTGATGCTGATGATATGAGCGAATTCAGGGAGAAAATTAGAGTGATTTTGCTTTTTACATGTTTGAATTTGGTGAAGAATTGAGCACGCATGAGTTGATGGAAGATAGGGTGCATGAAGCTGTGTTCATGGAGTTTTGCAGAAACCCTAGCTTCTCATTGGAGAAGAAGCACCTCAAGCGTTGGATGAGGTCTTCTTGTTTGACTGAAACACGCATCCAATGGCCAGGATTCAAAGATGAAACGCGAGGGAATTCAGGCAATGCAAAACGCGTCGTTTCATTAAACGACTCAGACTGGGCCTAACCAATTGCTAGTCACACCCCCAATATCCAGGCCCATGTGATTTGAACTGAGTTTCTTACTTTTCGCACCGTTGTCATTTTATTTTCTTTAGTTTTTTCTGACTTAGCTGGGCCCAGACGCGTCTTGCTATGCGCACCCCCAGTTTGGGCCCATTGTCCATTTTTTAACTGAAATCACTACTAACTGCACCCCTCGCCCATCTTAATTCATTTCAATTTCTTTTGATTTTCCTCCAATTGTCTTTAAACTTTGAAAATTCCTAACAAATTGAAAATTCCCTATTTTTGAGTGGTTGTTTTTGCATCTTTTTCTTATTTCTGTTAAGAAAATTATCATGTAATAAAATTATCATGTTATTTTATTTTTGCATTTTTAGTATATTTTTCTTTTAAATAGGTTTTAAATAATGTTTAGTTTAATACTTGATCTTGTTGATTTTAGTTTAGCTAGATCCCTTTATATCTTGGACCCATTCTTTTTAAAGTACTTCACTTAGGACTTTAATTTTCATATGAGATTTAATTCCTGATTTTAGGACTAAATTTTAGATGGTTTGTTTAGGTGTGATTAGGGGAATCAAAATTAGGGTTTAGGTGTGACATAGGTGTAATAAATCATTTCTTTTAGGAGTTGTAGTTTGAATTTTGGGGTATGGGACTATAGGGGTATTATGGGTATAGAATAGATCCCTTAGAAAATATTAGACTTCCCCTATTCTACTATTACTACTAGTATAATTCCTGCATTTGCCTGATTGTGTGGTGTGTCCTCTCTAGGGTTATTATTTGACTGTGTGGGGTATTGGGCTTGCTTGGGGTTTGGGTTTGAGCTGAAGACTTTGCTGATGAAGCCCATTGAAGATTAAGAGAATGAAGACCAATTCCCAGAGTTGATGAAGAAATTCTTGCTGGCAGCTGTTGAGGAGTGTAGGATCTAGGAGTTAGGTAGAGCCCTAGAATAGCAACTTGATTCACAAACATGGAAGGTCTTGTTTGCCTCCATTCTTTCTATATGATTCAAAGTCTCTTTTAAATATCCACCTCCTTCCTTTGGAAGGATTAGTGAATATATTCAAAAGATAGAACTTTTGAGAGAAAACTGTCAGTATCATGTTAACAGCCAGTGAGCCACCCTTGGTAGGCAATTGACTGCTTAACATCCAATTCATCTTGTTGACTGCTGCTCATCTTGGAGAGTGAGACTTGAAGAAAAGCCCTGAAAGATTGAAGATAGAGACCTTGCTTCAAGGCTTGAAGATGAAGACTGATGCTTGCTTGAAGCCTGTAGATAGTTGAAGATGACTTGAAGACAGATGTTGATGAAGATTGTTTTTGCTGTTTATTTTTGCTGTTTATAATTTTTGCTGTATTGTTTGAATTTCCCGGACTGTATTGTTTGCCATTAACCTATTAGGTTGAAAGCGAATATTGTTCGCTTTTGCCTGTTGTTTTCTAGGTTCGAGGTTGAGTGGGACTCCCTTGCCTCGCTTGTATTGCTACATTCATGCATTTTACTGCTTTATTGTATATATGCTATTGTTTCTGTTTCCGTTTATCCCTTAGGATCTCTGTTTCTCTCTGCGCAAGAGAGGAACATGATAGACATTAGGTCTTAACCCATGCATGATAACACTAGGTCAGTTTGATTCCCTTTGCAACCATAGGTTAGAGTTCTGTCTCTTCTTTCTCAAAAACAAACAGAAAAACACAATAATATTTCAAACACAATAAAAGACACTTCTTTCGTAAAAGAAGGTGAACTCATCAAAACGTCATTTTTGTCCGCTTGGACCAGTAATCAGAAAAACCTTTTTCAGAAGGAGATAAAAGCAATCAAGACAGACTTGTGTCGTACGTGGCCCGAACTACGTTTGCTCTGATCTTTCATGCTGTATGAAAGTACGTAGGCATAGGATGCGATATCCTAGCGAGCAACCTTCCCCTCCTTTCCCGTAGGTAGGCGAACTACGTTGACTCTGATTTCTCGTTCCAGACGGGAATACGTAGGCATAAAGTGCGATACTTTGCCAAGTCATTTTCTTTTCTTTTTAACCCCCGACCTGTAGAGTAGATAGAATAACAATCCATACCCGAAAACAAGCGTGGATCCCGTCAAGTACGACGGACGTGAGGGGTGCTAATACCTTCCCCTTGCGTAACCGACTCCCGAATCCAGGATTTGGTTGCGATGACCATTCCTTTCCCCGTTTTGCGGTAGGTTTACCTCGAGCGTTTCCTTTCCCTCCGTTGGGATAAATAACGCACGGTGGCGACTCTTCTGTTCAGCCGGCGCCGATTTTCGCAGTAGCGACAGCTGGCGACTCTGCTGGGGATCCAACGTCTCTGGTTGCTAAGCACTGCGATAGTTCCTTATGCATTTGGGATCCAACGTCCCTTAAGCGAGTCAATCCTAGCGCTTGTTTTCCCGTCGAGGATTTTGTATGGATTTATATTTCTGTCATTTACTTTCAGCATTATATTATTGTTATTATTGTTGTATTGGGGTGTGACGGGTGTTCCATGATTGAGAGATAAGCCGGACCTGGGCTTGAGTGCACTTAGAATTAGAGTAGAAAGTAGTGGGTGCGTGTTGGCTTTGCTTGCATTAGTTTCCCACAAAATCTACACTCGGACGAGGTTCTTCTGGTTGACTTCTTTTTCTACCCTTTGGGTCGAAGGGGTTGTTGGTTAGCTGAATTGTCGACTCCGGGAACCGATCATTTGGAAGTTGGCTAAGTGAGGCCTCTTCAGGATTTGATGATGCCACTCCTTCTGGGAATCGTATCATCAACCCTAAAAGTCTGTGACGCCGACGACCGCATAGGATGCCATACCATTGTCAGTTACTAGGACACCTACCTGTGAGAGGGGATTAGGGTTATGCAGGTAACTAGACCTTCAGATACCGGTTTGTTTCTTGATCTGAGATTCTGGGTATTTATGGACAGTTGAGAGGTCTATCAGAGACCAGTTGGAGTTATGATATGGGGTCTGTCAGAGACTAGTCAGAGTTATGTTATGGGGTCTATCAGAGACCAGTGTTGGAGCTTTGTATTGGGTCTGTCCAAGACCAGGGTTTGAGGAATTCTGGAGGGCCTATCTGAGCCTTTTGATATGGTTCAGGCTTCTCAGCCATGGCATTTGGTCCCTGTTGCATTTATTTGCATTGCATTGCTCGCATAACCATTACCATGTGCATTTCATTAACGTGTGTCTGTACTGCAGGTGCATTTGCATATTCCCTGATTCTAGTGCCCGGATTTCTGCTTATTGATCATGGCTGGTTTGAGAAAGACAGTCGCGTACAAGTTACCTACACCTGACATTATTCCCCTACTTGGTCTGATGTCCCTTGCTGATGAGGAGGTTAGGAAAAGTTTCAGGATGAATCATGGAAGATTGTTGAGACTGGTCTGCAAGCCAACTGCTGTTGAGATGAATGGGCTGTACACACTGATGCAATTCTATGACCCTGCTTTGAGATGTTTCACATTCGCTGACTTTATTTTGGGGCCTACCATTGAAGAGTATGTAGAGTTTACTGAGCTGCCAGTACAGAATAAGGTTCCCTTTATTCACTCTGCCGCTGAGCCCAAGTTGGAGGACTTAGCTAAGGCCTTGCACATAAACGCTGCTGAGCTATTAGTGACTTCTTGGCTTGGGGTTCCAGGTTTCTCCCTTGATTTTCTGGTTGGCAAAGCTCAAGAATACGCCAAGAGCGGGTGCTGGATAGTCTTTAATGCTACCTTGGCTCTATGCATCTACGGAATAGTGCTGTTTCCCAATTTACCCAATTTTGTGGACTTGGACGCTTTTCATCTGTTTGCTGCTGGCAACCCTGTACCCACTTTGATCGGAGATCTCTATCATTCATTGCACTACAAAAATGAAAATAGAAGAGGAAAGACTGTTTACTGTTGTGCGCCATTGTTGAATATGTGGTTTAAGAGCCATCTTCCCCTGAAGGGACCTTTTGTAGATAGTGCGACTACAGCTGACTGGCCAGAGCGCCTGATGAGACTATATTCTGAAGACATTGAGTGGTTTGACCGAGACTTGTTGGGGTCTGAGCTTATTTTCAGTTGTTCGGGGTATCCTAATGTTCCTTTGATAGGAAGAAAAGGGTGTATCAATTATAACCCATCTCTGTTCGTTCGCCAATTCGGATACGCATTGAAGAACCCACCTCAGGAGGAAGAAGTACAGGAATCTCTGTACTTCACCGGTGATTTGAATGGAGAGTTACTAGCCAAGCTTCAGCACGCATGGATGCGTATCAACAGAAGAGGGAAGCCACTGTTAGGGAAGAACGATTGTCAGGCTTATGCATCCTACAAAGTTTGGATCCAAGAGAGAGCGAGACAGTTGCGGATGCCATTTCCAGATGCACCAGTCCCTGTTCATATTCCGGTAGAGGAACCGACAACTGTTACTATGGAGGTCTACGAGCAAGTTGTAAAAGAAAAAGAAGCCTTGATGAAGATCAATGAAGAGTTAGAAAAGGAACTGGCTCAGGTACGTAGTGAGAAGAACAAGGTTGTGCACTCTTTCCAACAGCAGATCGAGTTAGTAAACAGGCTAGGTGCTGAATTGACTGAAGAGAAAAAGAAGCGTGAACGTCTGGGTAAAGAGTTCAAAAGCTCTCACGACATGTTGGAGTCCAAAAAGAAAGCACTCGATGCCGCTCACCGGGAAATCTCTTCTTGTAACAAGACGTGGAACGCTACGCTAACCAACAACAAAAAGAGGGAAGACAAATTGAAGCAGCAAATTTTTGAACTCGAAGAACAGTTGAAGGCTAGCACTAAGAAGTACGAAGAAGAGGTAATGGCCAGATATAGTCTCCAGAATGCATTGAACAAGGCCATCGAAGGCAAGAAAGAAGCTGTGTCTCAGAAGCGGAAGCTAGAAGATCGCTTCGGAGAAGGGGCATGGGAAGAATCTGCTGGTGATTTACAGCGTGTTCTCAAGCGAAGAGATCTACTTGTTGAGGGTCTGCTTTCCCGACCAAGTCATCCAGAGACTAAGAAGTTACTAGAAGAGTACCAGGCCTATGGGAGTACTTGATCATTTCATGTATTAATGTATATGCTTTATTTGCATAGCGCTGACCATCACCAGGATTGTTGATTAAGGTCATGCCTTCTTATTGTACGCATTGATATTGTATTATGGGCTTAATGGATTTCTCTGCAATATATGAGGTGTTTTCTATGATTCGGCTCCGGACATCGTATTGCTGTCACCGTCACCACACTGGCACATTCGCACTAGAATCGGGGAATGACATTCCCTAATGCACAGACACATATTGCATTGCATTCACATTCATATTGCATTACAGGTGATTATTTGAACGGTATCTCATTTCTTGCACTGTACCAGGTCTTTTTCAGGATTGAAGGTCAGCGCCCGCACCGATACTCCACTCGTACCAACTGCCGAATAATTATGGATCAGATGTAGAATGAAATGCAAGACCTGCGTGAGAATCTGGCGTTATTCATGCAGACAATGGAGACTATTGCGAAAGGCCAGGAGAATTTGCAAGCTTTGGTGCAGCCTCTGTTGGTAAGAAATGTTGGGCACGGAAACGAAGACCATCATTCTGTGCGAGTCGACACTATTCACGGGGATGGTACCCCCACACCAGTGGCTCCACCTGTGGTAAACATGCCTGCTGTCAATGTGAACAACGGCGCTGCTGCCGGGAACAGTAACGTTGGAATTGGGAACGAGACTGTCGTCAACAACGTTGGGCTCGGAGATGTCAACCTGGGTGATAATATGGGAGGTAATGACTTCGGTAATAATGGATTCGGCTTCAATGACCAGGGGTTCGACCATGCTGGGAAGTACGGCTTCAACGCTCAAGGCTTCGGACAGGACGGATTTGGTATGACTAATCAGGGTTATGGCGGATTCGGAAATGGAAATGGCGCTGGGTTAATGGCTTTTGGGCCTGCAGGAGTCGCTCCGGGATATGGTAACAGGGGGCGAGACCCTACAATGAATCAGACTATATTTGGCCGTAACAACGGGTACGATGGATACAGAACTGGGAATGGTAATTGGCAAGAAGACCAGCAAGAGGATGCTTTCTCCGGTGGAGGTTTCGAAGGTCCTATGGATGACTCTCAGAGAATCAAGATGCTCGAGGAGCAGATGAAGGGGGTCGTAAATCAAAGTGTTGTTGGCTTAGATATGACAACAATGGGTCTGGTGCCTGGCCTGAGGGTGCCAATCAAATTCAAAGCTCCCACATTCGACAAGTATAAGGGGGATACCTGTCCAAAAGTGCACGTGCGGTCATACTACAGAAGAATGTCGGCGTATTCAAACGATGAGAGGATGCTGATGCATTTCTTTCAAGATAGCTTGTCTGGTCCTTCCCTCGAATGGTATATGGGGTTGGAACCAACTCAGATAAAGACATGGAAGCAGCTGGCTGAAGCATTTGTGGCTCACTATAAGTACAACAGTGACTTGGCACCCAACCGGGTCCAATTGCAGGGGTTGTCCCAGAAGAAGGGCGAGAGCTTCAAAGAGTATGTGCAGAGATGGCACGACATGGCTGCTCGAGTTCATCCCCCTTTGGAGGACAAAGAAATGAATGATATGTTCATAGGAACATTCACTGGCATGTTTTATGACAAGTTGTTTCATACCTCTTTGGGAAGTTTCTCAGACTTAATCCTGATGGGAGAGAAGATTGAAAGCAACATTAAACAGGGAAGATTCCAAGCCGAGGAATCCACTTCAGCGGGCAGTAACAGAAGGGCTTTTGGTGGGCGTCGTCAAGGTGATGCAAGCGCAGTGTTTGGGGGCCGAGGCCGAGGCCGGGGCAGAGGTCGAAACCAGTACAATCAGCCGCAGCAGGTGGCAAGTGTTACTATTCCATTTCAGCAACAACCAATACAACAACAACAGCAACAGCAGCTACAACAGGGGGCACATCCTGCCCAGCGCAGAGTCCAAGGGGGAAAACCAAGGAGGGTGTTTGAAACGCCTCCTTCAACGTATGCAGAATTGCTACAGACGTTACTGGGTTTGAACTTGGTGGAAAAGAGAACTCTGGCGCCAATAACAGGCACTCCTCCGTACGGTTACGATGCAAGCAGGCACTGTGAATTCCACTCCGGGGCTCCTGGCCACGATGTAGAGGGTTGCCATGCGTTCAAGCATGTGGTGCAGGATCTATTGGATAGTAAGGCTATCAATTTTAGACAGGCGGGTCCGAACATAGTGCAAAAGCCCATGCCCAACCACGGGGCAAATGCCATTTTAACCGAGGAGGGTTTGAACTTGATTATGAATGTTGACGACTTAAAGACACCGTTGTGCGAGATAAAGAGCAGATTATTGCAAGGTGGTGTGTATCCAGGTTGCGACGAGTATTGTTTAGAGTGCTGGACCCAAGCTGGGGGGTGTGCTGAATTGAAGAAGGGTATTCAGACTTTAATCGATGGAGGCACATTGCAATTCGAAAGAACGGCAGTTGAGGAACCTGTAGAGGTATTAGCAGACAAGCAAAGTGATGTAGCTACTGTGACGATTCCCCGAAAAACGATAACTATAACGGCGCCGGCCAAGCGACCGCCGATCACTATCACCAAGGCAGGACCAATCCCTTATGAGAGCACTAAGGCAGTCCCCTGGACCTATGGGTTGGAAGTATACTGTGACGGGGTGAAAATTGATGTTAATAAACAGCCAGTTGAGGTTGTAGACAACGTTGTCGGTACCGGAGGTATGACAAGAAGTGGGAGAATCTTCATATCGCCTGAGGTAGAGGCTGAACGACTGGCGAAAGGGAAAGGAAAGATGAATGAAACTGTCCCGGTGCAGAGGAACGAAAAAGAAACGACATTGAAGGATGTGGAAGAGTTCATGCGCCTGATTCGTAAGAGTGACTATAAGATTGTTGAGCATCTTCAACAGACGCCATCAAAGATATCCATACTGTCGTTGCTATTGTGTTCCGAAGCTCACAGAAATGCATTGCTGAAAGTTCTGGATACTTCCTTCGTACCCCAAGATGTTTCCGTGAATCAGCTGGAGGGGGTGTTGGCGCATGTGAACGCAGGCCATAGCTTGGGGTTTACGGACTTTGATTTGACCCCGAAGGGGAGAGAGCATAACATGGCGTTGCACGTCTCTGTTGAGTGTAGGGGCTCAGTCATGTCTCATGTACTGGTCGATACCGGATCTTCCTTAAATGTGCTGCCTAAGAAAGCAATGATGAAACTAGATGTCAGAGGAATCCTATATATGCCTAGTGACTTGGTGGTCAGGGCATTTGATGGTACACGAAGAACAGTCTTTGGATCCATAACATTACCTCTACAGGTGGGGCCGGAGGTTTTCGCAACTGAATTTTATATTATGGATATCCAGCCAGCATACAGCTGCCTTCTCGGACGACCCTGGATCCATGGGGCTGGGGCAGTCACATCTACCTTGCATCAAAAGTTGAAATACATGGTAGGGGACAGTGTGGTCACAGTCTGTGGAGAAGAAGATATATTGGTTAGCCATCTGTCATCATTCAAGTATGTAGAGGTCGACGGCGAGATTCATGAAACACCTTGTCAAGCCTTTGAAGGGTTGCGCGTCAAAGACAAAGGTCCCGGGCCGAGTAAAGCGTCAGAGGTAGCCGTCTCGTCATATAAGAAAGCTCAGGCTCTAGTGGAGACAGGTGAAACAAAAGGCTGGGGCAAGGTGCTAGATATTCCTGTGAAGATGGACCGATCTGGGCTGGGATATCAACCGTCGTCATCAACACCTGCTGTGGGGGCACCCCATTTCAGAGGACCGATAACCATCACTACTAGTGGAGTGTGTCATGAAGCCATCAACGCTGTTTCAGATTCCGAAGAAGGAGACAGCGATCGCGACATGGACGCCTGGATTCAGCCAAGCGTGCCAGGGCAATGATTATGCAATTGGTCTATTCAGGAGATTGTTCTTGTGACTCTCAAACAGTAATACTTTGTTTTATTAATTGTTGAACAATCCGGTGCCTTACCCGGGGCATCGTGATTTTGCTTAGGGATGTGCTGTTATAAACATTGCGTTGTTTAATCATTAAATAAAAGGCGTTTTTTCATGTACAAATATTGATATCTCTGTTTTTCCTGTTTTGTGTTTTACAATAAAATGGCAACGTGGTTATTCGCTTTATATGCATTTTGAAGCATTTAACCATTCCTTTTGCAGGATAACATTTTCAGATGACATTATTGAACCGCCTATGACTCGTCTCGACTTTGAGCACCCGGTACTTCAGGCCGAAGGAGAGGTTGTTGAAGATGGCGACGTGCCCGAAGAATTGTCTTGGTTGGTAAAGCAAGAAGAACGAGTCATTCTGCCTCATGAGGAGGTCATCGAAATTATTAACCTGGGGTCAGTAGAGGTTGAAAAGAACATCCGTATAGGAGCCGCGCTGCAGAGCGACGTCAAGCGAAGACTGGTTGAAATGCTCAGAGAGTATAGTGATGTGTTCGCTTGGTCGTATGAAGACATGCCTGGGCTTGATACAGATATGGTTGTGCACCGCCTGCCGTTAAAAGAAGAATGTACGCCGGTTAAGCAAAAGCTTCGCAGAACTAGACCTGATATGGCAGTGAAAATTAAGGAAGAGGTTCAAAAGTAGTGGGATGCTAGTTTCCTAGCTATTACGAAATATCCCTCATGGGTCGCTAATATTGTACCAGTACCAAAGAAAGACGATAAAGTGAGAATGTGTGTAGATTACCGTGATTTGAACAAAGCGAGCCCGAAAGACGATTTTCCACTTCCTCACATCGATGTGCTGGTTGACAACACTGCCCAATTCTCCGTATTCTCCTTCATGGATGGCTTCTCGGGCTATAATCAGATTAAGATGGCACCAGAAGACATGGAGAAGACTACTTTCATAACGCCTTGGGGAACATTTTGCTACAAAGTGATGCCCTTTGGATTGAAGAATGTTGGGGCAACGTATCAGCGTGCAATGACGACTCTTTTTCATGATATGATGTATAAGGATATCGAAGTTTATGTCGATGATATTGTTGCACCCCAAATTTTGACCCCTTAGATCCTCATCATCATTGTAGGATCATACTCACTTGATTAACTAACCTTAACCCATTTAAAGTTTATCTTTGTCAAGATGTAGATGAATCAGGGTTCCGTACCGTCAAAAATCGAGACTTCAATGGTTTGATCAATCAATGTATTGGATTGATTCAACTATAAACAAGATCAAGAATACTACATTGGATCAAGTATGAATCCAATTTGAGGTTGTCACCCAAGAATTGAGAACAATGCAGTTCAGGATACCCGATTAGGGTTTTTGATTAGGAAAAGTCAACTGTAGTTTGACTTTTGATTTAAAAGGTGTTCCAATGGTGGGATCATGGTCCATGAAGTTCCTATGGCTTAGTAAAGTCTACTCAAGAAGTTTCAAGGCCTCAAAATACCCGGAACATCAACAGTCGACTCGGTAGCCACCGATCGATCGTTCGGTTGACCGAAAAGTCAACTCTTAACTCATGAGTAATTTGACCTCAAGATGGGAATCAAAAATGGTCCTAATGACATATTACACCTATCCATGAAGTTTCATGACCATTGGATCAAGGGTTAGGGAGTAATCGCAAAAGTTGGGAAATTAAGGTTTTGAAAAGGACAAAGCCATAACTCCTTAACCACACAAGGGTTTTTGACCTAGTTTCAAGGGGAATGAGTTCCTAACACAAGAATAAATATTGTAGTACCTAATTGGGACTTTCTAAAAAGTACAAGTGGGTTCCATAACTCTTCCTGGTTAGAGAGAACCGAGGTTCACAAGTTGGCAAAAACTCACATTGGCAAAACCAGGTCAACATGAGTTTTTTTGATTCCAAAATCTCTCCAAATCGATGCTAATCAAAGACTAAGCCTCATTTATGATGTTTACATTGTTAATAAACATGTTTAACATCAATTCCCACGAAAATGGACCAAAGATCAAAGGAAATCATTATTTAATGCAAGTTGTAAAAGTGAATAGTGAAGAAAGAGAAAAAAGGTGGCTACCCTTGTCAAATCATCAACTTTAATTCAACAAGTCACCTCCTAACCTATCAAGCATGATGAAAAAAATCTATGGGGCATGGAGAATATCTTATTAGAGTGTCTTAAACACAAGTATGAAGATTGCATTGGAAAACTCAAAGATTTTCATGATGGAAGGTTAAAATTGGCAATTTCTTTCACTTTTGCCCATACCTTGATCCAAGGCCTTTGGCTACAAATAGAACTCACTTCCTACATCACAAACACACCAGTTCCATTCTATAAACCATCTAGAACTCTCTCCCTTACACAATCACCAAATTCTTGCAAAATCTCACTAAGTCTCCAAAATCCCTCAAAATCTATTTTTGCAAAACACCTTCCAAAACCATTTCCAAACTTTTTCCAACTCAAGAAACACTTCAAACACATCAAATATGATGTATTGAAGCTATCCAAATCACTTCCAAACTTATGTAACAAGGTTTGAGTGAGTTGGTCTTTTTGAAATCTTTGGATTTTAGAGTTTTTTCCTTCATTTACAAGGCATTTCGTCCACTAGCTTGCTTGGAGGTTGTTTGGAGCATCTATTCATCAACCTAGGAACATTTGAAGACCTTGTAAGAGCTCTCAATATCTCTGGTTTTCTTATTGCTTAAGCTTGCTTCAAGAGGTAAACCTAAAACTCATAAATGTGAACTTTCTACTTGCATTTCATATGCTACCATGAATGTTTTTAGGGTTTTCACCTTCCTATCTCTCATTTATTCATTTCAAAACTTTAATTTCATTCTCTTTTGAGTTTTATTTTAAAGTTATGATTTTGGCTTGTTAGCATCCTTGTGTACTTGAGTTTAACTAAAAATCTTGCTTGTAAGCATTTGTGTGTAATCATCATTAAAACTTGAAAGTTTTCTCCCATGAAGTTTTGAACTTCTCACTTACATTTGTTGTGACATTATTTGATTAGGCATGATGTTTGTAAGTATACATGTCATCTTGTAAGCCCTAGAAAGACCACATCTTTGTTAAGAAATATCCCCGTCTTTGTTAAGACATGTTTTGGTTTTTACCTTTCATTAAGTCTTGAAAGAACTTATCCCCTCGTTGATATTGTAACATCTTGATGTTTGCTTTGGTTGTAACCATTTATCTTGATTGAAATCATTGCTTGATATTGTAATATGCTTGTTTGTTCTTGGTTGTAACCATATTCCTTGTATTCATCATGCTTAAATGTTTTTTTATTGCTTTGTTAAGTATTTCTTCCCCAAGTGATGGAACTCTTTAGTTCTCATCCAAGTTGCCTCATATATTCCCTTCCAAAGGAAAGTCTCTCTATTGACCCTTGGGTCATAGATAGCTCAACACACTCATAGGTCTGGATAGAACCTTCTCCCCCTTTTGGTCTGGATAGAACCAATAGGATTTAAACATCATAGGTCTGGATAGAACCTCCCCCCCCCCCCTTTTGGTCTGGATAGAACCAATAGGATACCCTCATAGGTCTGGATAGAACCTTCCCCTCCTTTTGGTCTGGATAGAACCAATAGGATTTAAACTCATAGGTCTGGATAGAACCTTCACCCTCTTTTGGTCTGGAAAGAACCAATAGATCCTTATTCTGTAGTTCGTGCCCGAACTACGACCGCTCTGATTTCTCATTGGACAATGAGAATACGTAGGCACAAGATGCGATATCTTGACGAGCAACCTTCCCTCTTTCTCCCACCTTTTGGTCTGGATAGAACCAGTTGGTCTCACAACGTAGAACTTTAGGATAGAGTTTGGTTAACTCTATGTAAGAATCACGGACATGATTACTTCCCTTTCTTGAGAGTTCAACATAGATCTAGAGAGTTTTGTGAAACTCTATACAAACATTGTTATGTTTGTTCCCCTCTGAACCTTGATCATAATCAAGTGTTCTTCATCCCTTGTGAGGTGAACTACGATTGCTCTGATTCTATCCTAGTTAGGATACGTAGGCAGAGGACGCGACGTCTTTGCGAGCAAACTTAGAAACAATCTTAGGTCTTCATCTATCATAAACCTCACTTTTTTTTACCCAATACCCAAACCTTAGCACATATTTACCAACTTAGCATGCAAACAAACAAAAGGTTCCTGTAGAGTACTAAAGATGTCTAGGATGTGAAATACCTACCCTATGCATAACCAACCCCCGATCCCCGAATCTCTTAAAGCGTTGTTGTCACATCGCGCAAAAGGTTCTTTCTTTCTTTAGACCTATCCTTTGGATAAATTAAAGACCAGTTGTAAAAGAATTAAGATTCAAGTTAATTCAATAGCTTGATATCACGATTCTCACCGCAACAGAAATGGCGACTTCACTGGGGACATTAAGAGGGTTTAGCCTATTTTGTTTAATTGCATGCTATATTTGTAAATATTTGTTTAACATGTATATTTGTCAATATATTTGTTTAATTATGGATATTGGGTGTTTGAGTGGTGAGACGGTCCTATACCCGGACTCGAGTGCACTTATGATAGGATGGTGGTATATTCAAGAAGGCTTATAGGGAGTTGATTCCCGACCAAGCTAACTTGAGAAACCACCGCTCAGTGTAGGCCCTCTTGAAAGTTTAGTATTGTTGATCGAGTATTCATGAAAACAATGCTACTTTCAACGAAGGAGCCCATGACACTGTGGACTTTTAGATTACATTTTACCCCACTCCAGCCTTATTAGGACGTAGTGCGATGGCTATAAGGAAGTATTTCCGAAGTAGTCGATACGTGATACTACACTCGGGCGAGACTCTCTTGAGAATTTTATCGATTACCAAGTGATTTGGGAAATTGATAATATCCGAAAGATGGGTTGTTAACCCTGGGAACTTTGTTAAGAACCCGTTCGGCAGGTACAAATCAACCCACAATACAAATCCTTGGGGATGGGTAGACCTTTGACTCCTTGCTTTGATATTGAGCCTAGGAGGTCTTTGTATATGCTTTGTATTTGTGAATACTTGCCTTTGTGTTATGTGTGCATCATCCCATCATATCACCATAAGCATATCATGTCGCAACTAGTTTTGTAAAACTCATTCGATCTCTGGTATTTTTAAAAAGTTGTAACTTTTTCAACGATCAATGAAATGAGGGTTTTAACCTAATCAAACTTCTGGGTTTTGTAAAACCAGTTGCGTTTTTGCACTTGCATCAACATTTTACATATCATACTTCGTTGCATTGGTTTTTTTGGTTCATTTTGTGTTCCGTTGACATCATAAGGGGGATATCTAGCACAAATAGGCAACAATGGAAGGACTTTTGAAAGCTCAGGAAATGCTGAAAGAGGACATCAGAATTCCCAAGTGTCAGATGAATTGGGTACTTGAGACATTGCAGAATATGATGAAGAAAGAGGGTCACTCTGACCATGTTGCGTCCAGAGAAACGAGGGATGCATTATCTTTGATGGTTCCTCCAAATCAAGGACATCCTCGGCATCAACGAACAAATAACCATCAATCGCGTCAGTACGCCCAACATTCAGTGTTTGTTCCTCCTCAAGCTTCTCAAAGCCGAAAATTGAACAAGAAGGATCATGTCAGGAAAGATAAGACTTGCGGTAGACAAACTCCAGTACCGTTAAGCAAACTTTACCTGCTACTGATTCAGAACTCACTAGTGACTCCACGATTATCCAATCCGGTGCCAGGACCATGGCATAATGCGAACCTAAACTATGAATTTCACAAAGGAGCCGAAGGACATAACTTGGATGCATGTATAGCATTGAGTTATCTTGTGCAAGAGCTAATCATTGACAAATGCTTGATCCTCGAGGAAGACCATCCAGGAGTGAATTATGGATATCATACTGGAACAACAGGGCACCTAGTTGAAGAATGTGAAGGTTTTAAACTAAGATTGCAAGAGTTGCTGAAACCTCGGGAGGATAAATCAAAGGACAGTGTTTCGATTCCTGAATCTAAAGGCAAAGGACCCGTGAGACCCCTCATAATTCTATATCACAAGGAGCATGTGGTTGTTGAAGGTGTTTCCCCGCATGGGCCTAAAATTTGAAATTTGTTTTGTTAAACAATTTTAATTCCCTAAGGCTGGCAACTGTAGACTGTTTCAGCATTTTGTTGTGTTTTCTTCGCATTTGTGTTGCTTGTAAGCTGTTGTTTATTTGAATTGGCAAGATTAAATGAAATGTTTGTGCATCTTTTGATTAAATCCATTCGTTTCACTCTCTTTCTTTTTCCTTTCATTGTTATGAGATAAAGAAAAATGCAAAAATTTCTTTTGTTTACTAAACTGTTGTTTAAAACAAAGGTTGGGGAGGATGATGAAAACTATATCCATTAGTTGTTGTTGATATGCTTTCAATGTAACTTTGCTGATGATGTAAGGCATTGTTTCGATTCCTAAACACTGGAGAAATAAGGAAGATAATCCCTCGTTAACCCCTTCGAGCCTAGAAGTAGGAGTTTTTCTTTCTTTACAAAAAAAACAAAACCTTAAATCTCAAACCTGGGGCGGGTAGTTCTCGGTTAACTTAAAGATATGTGCATACAAGACACTTTAAAAGTGGTGCATTCAGGTTTTCACTCGTACACAACAAGAAAGTGTCGAAAATGCTTTTCAGCATAAAAGATGATAATGGTTCGCTGTAGCCATTAAACTAGGTGGTCACCTCCTTTCTCAAAAAAAAAGGGAAAATGAAAAAAAAGAAAAAGCCCGCTAAGTCAAAACCTATGAAGGAGACTTAGGCAAAAATGGGGCATCCCGTTGACTGTATAACCGAACAAAGAAGTTTAGACAAAAGTCAGGGATAAACAAAAGAGAGGAATTTTGTAAGATTCTTCACTCTAAAAATCCTCAAATGGCAAAAGCTATCAAATACTATAAGGGAGTCGTGACTACCCTAGGTTTGTAAACCATCGCCGACTATCATCAGTTCAATTCTTAAGCCTGTAAGAACCTGAATGTATAGTTTGAGTTAACTGAGCGTAGGATTGGAGTTCATCATGGAGAGTGGGTGGGACCAAATAACTTTGAGCCTTTGTCCTTTGTTTCATGAACCGTAAACCAAGCCACGTTACAACCCTTAAAAGACCTAATTGAGGTAAGATTGTTTTGAAAGCATATTAAAGCAAGGTTGGATAACCTGACTGTAATACCCCAAATTTTACCCTTACATTTAGTCAGTCATTGCGTATAGCATCTCATTTTTGTATCCGTTAATCACTAACAAGTCATGAAGTGAGTTTGCTTTTCAAGAATCATTCCAAGGGCGTTTTGGTCATTTTACGTTGGTTCTGATGGATTCTGAAAAAAGTGGTCTTTAGTTCTTGAGGCATTCAAATCACCATACCCGAGACAGTTTTTTATCATATGATTTGATTATCATCAAAGGCGTCGACCCGGTTTGAATATTGTTGAAAAAGTTGTCAGAAACATATTTGAATTTGGGCCGTTCGTTGCTTATGGTTTGTTTTAAGATATTCTGAGCAGTTTTCCGTTCGTTGCTTATGGTTTGTTTTAAGATATTCTGAGTAATTTTCCGTTCATTGCTTATGGTTTGTTTTAAGATATTCTGAGTAGTTTTCCGTTCGTTGATAAAGTGCAGTTTTGGATATAAAATAAGTGGGAGTTAGTTTGAATCTATTCAGATCTAATCAGGTTGCGACGAGATCATGAAAGGAATAATCAATTGGGATGAAAATGTGTTGGATCTTGCTCATAATATGGTTCAATACAAAAGAGAGGTGAATTGGAATATTTGTTGAGTTAATTCATAAATATTTGTAATTTACGAATAAAGAAGTGAATTTAAATATTTTTGAATTTCATTCATGAATATTTATAATTTACAACTAAGAAGTGAATTTGAACATGCTTGAATTTTATTCATAAAGATTCATAATTTACAAAAAGGAAATAAAAGTACATTTTATCCTAAAAAATTCTAAGGCCTTCATGCCATTCCTTTGAGTTCTTCATACAACTTCTGATCAACCTGCACAACAAAAAGAAAACAGAATAGAACAGAAAAAGTGTTAGAGGTTGTTTGACACCCTCAGGACAATGTCATCATCGAGTGCCGGGAGTGGCACAACCGAAGCTGCATCCTACTCCCGTTACCGATCCGTGCCATTGGCGCCAGATCAGGTGGTTATTGTTCTTATCGTACGGGACAAACTATCAGCTCAACACAAACTATCAGCTCAGACCCGAAGGTTATCATCGCTAAAGCAACACAATTGAAACCAAATGGCAGCAGCATCTTTTTTTTTTAAAAAAACGGTTCAGACAAGCTGTCATCATCACCGTGTAACCTTTCTCGGCGACATTGATCTATCCGAAGCATCAGTTCTAAAGGAAGAAGAAGAAAAGTAAGTGTATGTTCTGATAACCAAACAAAACAGAATTCCCAAAACTGCATCAGCTCTGAAGCCACAATTACACCAAAACAGACTTAGTTCCACAACACAATTCACATCATGAAAAGCGACATAACTGAGTCAGATGAAATCACAAACTGCACCAACATGAGCTCATAAGTATCATAAAAGAAAAATCAGACAATGCAGCAGCAAGACATGAATAACCAGAGATCAAACCAATATCAGAACTACATCAGTTCACAAGCCCAGAAATCATGTTCTGAACCAAATTCAAACAGCCGTGAATGAACAAGCAAAGAACACAGCAGAGACTATCAAAAGCAACCGTCGAAACATAGTTAAAGGCAACCGCGGCATCATCGATTCCCTCATCATGTTCAGACTCATAGGTCATCATCACCGCGTCGGACCTCTCTCGGCGGCATTAATCTGGCAATATCTGAACTTCAAGGCCTTTCTGAAAGAAGAAGAAAAAAGTTAATTTGGTTCAAAACAGAGGTCCAAATCCGGAAATCAAAAGCAAATATCCAATGAAATCCAAGTTCGAATATGGATACAAACAAAACTGTTCTCAAACTGTCATCAAACAAAATCCATATCCAAGTGAATCTGGAAAAGGAAAGTACAAAATTGATTCAAAATCCAATTCAGAGATAAATCCACAACCGAATCAATCCACATGAAAAAAATCCAATCAAATCATATCAGATAAAATCACCAAATCTGTTCAAATCATATCAGTAACGGAAACGCCACAGTCCAAGCCCAAAAGAGAAATCGAAAAATATATATAAAGAACCATAGCACCTGATCAAACCCTAACGGGAGAGAGTGCGAAAAGCGGCCGCGAAAGAGAGAAGAGGGGTTTCGTCAAAACTAGTCATCAAAACGCAAGCCAAGAGAGTGAGGAAGGTCCACCGACGCTGCCTCCATCCACGAAGAGCAAACCTTCCCTGGAGGCTCAGTTCACCGCATCATCGCCTCCGCCTCGTCAATCGTCGATTTCATCATTCAAAACGTAAGCAACAAATACATCGCCCTCCATATATTTGACGGTTCAATTTTTGGTTGTTTTTTCAGGTTCTAACGATGAATCGAAGAAAAACGAAGGGGAGAATCGAGAAATACGAAGAGGAATTGAAGAAAGTTGCGCCGCGAGAAATAATAGGGTTGAAACCCTAGTTCATGTGCTTTTGCTTATTGGTTGCACACAACCGGGTTGGGTCCGGATGTAGCTACCGGCCCAACCCCTTTCTTTTACTTTTTATCTTTTTTTTTTTTTTTTTTATATTTTTATTGTTTGTTAATTATTAGTGTATTTTAAGAATTGTTAATGTTTTCCAAATAAATATTTTGAAATCTAACTTAAACTTTTTTATCTAATTTAACTTTCTTTTAAAATCCAACTTAAACTTTTTTTTGATAACTAAGTAAAACCTTTTTTTATGAATTAAAACTCTTTTTAAATTAAAATCATTATTCCTGTTGCAAATTTAACTTAGTTTGTTTTCTATTAAGAGCTTGTATATAAATATCACAAATAAACAATAAAAGTCTCAAAAATCTCGCAACTTCTCTGACTGCTGTTTTGTTTCGGCTTACTAACCACGTCATTTGTTTTGCAGCTTAGTCATGTTACCGTCGATTCATTTTTCGTGTGTTTTTTCAAATTTTCATTATAACTGCTTCTCATCTGTAACCTCGCGAATCCTAACAATCACGCTTTAATTTTTGTCATTATGTCGCCATGTATGATTTTAAATCTCTCACACCTCTTCATCAATACTTCTGTCACATTACACATCCGAAGGATTAGGTCTAGCCGTTTGGCCGCCGCGCCAATAGTCCGTAAAACTTCACACATTCAATTTCAAACCCTCAAAACTACAAACTTCAAACCCTAATTTTCATAAATGCTTCGCCGCAGGCAAAATTACCATTTTACCCCTAGCATTAGGTCAAAGAGCCGTCGTGCTCATCTTAGGGTTTCCCGCCGCGGAATCCCTAACCTAACCCTAATTCACTTAACAATTCAACGTAGAGATTTGGAGTTTCTACACTCCACGTAAGCGTGTCCTTAAGACAGGTTTATTCCCCTTGAGACCTTGACCACAGTCAAGAAGTCTCTAACCTCCCTTTTGAGGGGAACTACGATTACTCTGATTCCACTCCCGTAAGGATACGTAGGCACAAGATGCGATGTCTTGCCGAGTAAACTTAGAATTAACCCCTTAGGTCTCGTTTCTCACTTGTAACCCCTTTGTACGTATACCTTAAGAATAATAAAGCAAAATAGTAAAGATTTGAACAAAAGGTTCCTGTAGAGTACTACAAAAGTTTAGGATGCTAATACCTTCCCTAAATTTAACCAACCCCCGAACCCTAGATCTTTCCCCGCATTGTGTTTATGATGCAAAATAGGTTTTCCCTCTTTTGACCTTTTCCTTTGGATAAATCAAAGAGCGGTTGTGAATTGAATTGCGATTCAAACTAATTAATAGTTTGTGATCCTATTTCCACCGCAACAGAAAATGGCGACTTCACTGGGGAATTTCTAAACTTTTGAGGGTTATCCCTAATTTGTTCATGTTTATTACTATTTTCTTTACTATTCATTTGTATGTATATATTGTACTCTGATTTTGGGATGGTTCCTTGTGTTGTGAGATAAGTCCTACGCCCGGACTTGAGTGTCATTATTATAGGATGGGGATATATTCGATGAGGCTTATAGGGAGTTGAATCCCGACCAAGCTGATTCGAGAATCACTGCTCAGTTGAGACCTTTTCGAAAATGGTTCGGTTGAACGAGTAATCGTGAAAACGTTTTCCATGGTCGATTGGAGTCTGTGATATTGGGAACCGTAGTACCTTTACACCACCTCGGCCTTATTTAGGACGTAGTGCGGGAACTATGTGGGAGTAGTCCTACATTGGTTGCTACGCGATACTACACTCAAAAGAGGTTCTCTTGAGAATATTATTAACCCCCGAGTCAGTCGAAAAGTTGATAATATCTGAAAGATGGGCTGACGACTTTGGGCACTTTTTAGAACCTTGTTCTGCAGGTACGACTAACCTATAGTACACTCCTTTTGGGATGGGTAGACCTTAACTCCGCTCACGTACCTTTAACCTAGGACTTTGTGTGTTTTCATGCATTGCATCCATAAAGCATCATATTGCATTAAGACTTCATGGAATTCAAACTCTATTTATGAACATTGCAGGATACCATGGATCACTCTAGGAAGCATACTTTGAAATTTACTTTTAAGGGTTTTAATTTGGAAGTCCTAGAGAAGCTAAGAGATTTGGTTCAAGATCAAGAAAAGTTCCAAAACAGATATGGAAGGCTATTGTCTTTGTTGAAGGTTCAAGTAAACGAAGGACTTCTTGCGACTTTGCTACAGTTTTATGACCCAGATTATCACTGCTTCACCTTTCCAGATTATCAGCTTTTACCTACCTTAGAAGAGTACTCTCAGTTGGTGGGATTACCTATCTTGGATAAGTCTCCATTCCCTTTCTTGGAGGAAGACCCTAAAGAATGAGATATTGCTAAAGCCATTTGTCTAAGGATATCCGATGTCAAAAACAATATGATCATTAAAGGGGGGATCTCCGGTTTTCCCAGGGACTTCCTAATTAAGAAGGCCCAATTTTATGCCAATCATAAAGACATGTTTGCCTTTGAGACAATATTTGCTTTGCTTATTTATGGGTTTCTGCTTTTTCCTAGTTTTGAGGGGTTTGTGGACCTTAATGCAATCAAGACCTTCATGAGGAGAAATCCAGTTCCAACGCTATTGGGTAATACTTATCATTCAGTACATCTTCGAAACTTTCATGGTGGAGGAATGATTATATGTTGTATGCCATTACTATACAAGTGGTTTATTTCTCACTTACCCAAGTCCGGTCCATTCTGGAAACCTAATCAAGAACGTTGGTCGCAAAAAGTTATGGCTTTAACTCACTCTGATATTGATTGGTATAATCGCATGTACAATGGGATATCGATCATTGATAGTTGTGGAAAATTCAACAATGTGCCTTTGCTTAGTTTCAATGGAGGAATTAGCTACAATCCAGTCTTAGCTCGCCGACAGTTGGGATACCCCTTGAAGGAACCGCCTAAAGGTATTCATGTGGAGAAATTTTTTTTCAAAGACGACAAAAAGCTTCAAGATCAGATTCTATCTTCTTGGAATCATCTGCATAGGAAAGACAAAGAAAGTTTGGGAAGACCTAATTGTGTGTCCATGGAACCATACCTTCAATGGGTCCGAGGAAGGGCTATTGAGTTGAAGATGCCCTACTCTCGCCAAGATCCTTTACTTCAAAGAGAAGAACCTGTCCAGTATTTCATGACTGCAGCTGAGACTTTGAAGATCACTTTGAAGAGATCACAACGCGAAACAGAAGCATGGAAGAACAAATACCATGTGATGGTCAGCGAGTACGAAGAACTTCAAAAGCAGATTCAGTCGAAGAATGATGAGATACAATCCTACAAGAAGAGAAGGCTCTACGAATATTTATTTTCCTCCGGATCTCCGTCTGCTCACTGAAGTTGTGGAAGATGCTTCTCTAGGATTTTCTAGGCTTTTATTTAGCTATTTTGGTTGCAAGAATATTATTTGTAATCTGTCTTCAATGAATTAAAAGTTTCCTTGGTATTCCGCAATATTCGTAAATATTCGAATTCCATGAAATCTTCATTTGCATTCTCATTTTAGCATCATACTTTTGCATTGCATGTGTCTCCCGGTTTCTCGTACGCGGTTTTCTCACCTTCCAGTTTTGTCACCCTAAGTTCTCTGCATCAATACGACCCTTCAAAAGGATGGAAGATCAAAATCAAGAGATCAACCGTGTCAGCCATGAACTCGAAGATCTTCGAGGAAGTGTAGGGCAGATTTTGGAGATGCTACGAGCTCTTAGTGTGAAGGTGGATGCTCAGTCTACTGTTGTTTCTGAGACTACTAATACCGTTATGGAACCTCAACCACCTGTTACTGTCAAGAATGTACCTCATCATGGTCTTCAATCCGGTTTGGTGCCTCCTAGTGCTCAACCAGTTCGACGAGCTACCCCTCCAAAGTGCAAAACTCCTAACTCCGACCATGGTAAAGGACCTGCACGTTT
This sequence comes from Lathyrus sativus, assembly GCA_963859935.3. Classification (NCBI taxonomy): domain Eukaryota; kingdom Viridiplantae; phylum Streptophyta; class Magnoliopsida; order Fabales; family Fabaceae; genus Lathyrus; species Lathyrus sativus. The sequence goes on from OZ012737.1 coordinate 495,394,435, forward strand.
GAGGAACTGCAAAATGGCTACTCCTCAACTTTGGCAACATCAGCAGAGTTATGTTCAAGGTTATCCGTTTCCATATGTCCAACAACCCTATGTAGCTACTGTTGCACCTCCTTTCGATCAGAAGTTTCCTACATACCAGCCTGTGCAGTCAGCTCTGGTATATCAAGCACCGGTTTATCAACAACCTTCTGGTTATTCGCCCATGCAAGTTCCTGTCAACAGTCAACGAGTGCCCAACGCTCCTGTTCACCAACAATCACAGAATCAGGTTCCTTATCCTCGTAAGAGGCAGTATAAGCCTTGTCCTCCAATTCCGATAACTTTCACTGAGTTATACCCCCATTTGGTACAACAAGGTCTGATTACCACCCGTGCTTTGGGTCCTCCGCCTGATCCGTTACCTGCAGGTTACAACGCTGCCGCTCATTGCTTATTTCATGAGGGTGCGCCCGGCCATGATCTAGAGAATTGCTACGCTCTTAAGAACTTTGTCAGAAATTTGCTAGAAACGACGAAGTTGTCTTTTAGCGATGCTCAGCCGAAGATCGAGATTCCTCTCGGGGTTCCCCGCTTGTCAAGCTTAAATTCTGCAAAGTATGTTGTCCCCTCAGCAAATCAGTCGAATCCAGTAATTATTCAAAGGCCTAGCTCGCTTCATTTCAGTAACCCTCAAGATGATATGACCGGGATCAACAAAGAATCTGGGAAAGTTATTTTGAAGCAACGATTGAAAACTGTTGAAGATGTGACCAGCATAACTGGGGCAAGCCATGATGACTCACAGTGATCATAAACCAGACGTCCCTTCCATTGAGGCTCCGCCAAAGGAAACTGTTACTCTTGAATGCAAGATTTCATAAACATTTAGAAGGATTTTTCCGACAGTTCATTTGTTTATTTATATGTATTTCTCTTTGATTAAGCATATTTAGCATGCACGAACTTGTTTATCTTTGATTAATTAATGCAACGCATATGTTTGTCTTGAATAAATCCATTCGTTTCACTCATTCAAAAAACGTTTGCATGAATCATAATGCCAACTTTACCCGATCTCTTGTTCTGATGGAGAATTGGGGGGAGGATGACGAACCTAAAACGTCAGATTTCTTGTCGTATGCTTTCGATTGAAACCCGCTGATGATGTAAGGCATTGTTTCAAATCCCAAACACTAGAGATATAATGATGTTAATCCCTAGTCAACCCTTTGAACCTTGAAGTAGGAGTTTTTCTTTCTTTTTAAGAACCTTCATCCTAACCTGGGGCAGGGTAGGTTTCAGTTAAACCGATCGAGCACTTAGACTCTAAAAAGGGAAGAGCAAACCTTCGAGAATTTATCCTTAGCATCTTAAGGAGTCCAATACAATGACTATCCCTCGGTTACCTAAGGAGTGGGGCAGTCACGAGCCTTTCAAAAGATTTACACGACTTGTGCATAAAAGAATATTCAAAAAATAAGAGCCCGCTAAGTCAAAACCTATGAAGGAGACTTAGGCAAAACTGGGGCATTCCGCTGGACTCCAAAGTCAGATCAAAAGATGTTGTCCAGGCAAAAGTTAGGGAATAAAAGCAAAACAAGAGGGTACAATAAATAATCCCTAGTAAAGAACAAAATCGTGTGACCAATTGCCATTAGAAATAGGTGAGTGACTGCCATGTCCAAAGCCTTGATAAGTTCTCAACCATAGCAAATCCGCTTGAGATATGAGCGTTCGTATTCGATTAACTGAATTAGGATTGGAGAACATCACGAAGAAGGGGTGGGTACAAATATGACTTTGAGCCTATATCCTTTGTTTCTTAAACCGTGAACCGAGCCACGCTACAACCTTTAAAAGACCTAATTGAAGTAGGACTTCGGTTGAAAGCATACTCGACAAGATCACGTTTCCTGACTCCTACGAGCTATGCTCAGAAAAAAATTCATGTTGGCATTATAATTAAAACTTATATCCTGACTAGTGATTTCGGTCACAAGTTATTGCGATATCTTTTTCAAAACAAAATTCAAGACAAATATATGTGTACATTGACAAGCTCAGGATAGGCATTTCAGGCATGACGACTTTGCTTGATATCTTAGAGATTTACATATGGACATAACCCGTGGAACTTGAAGATCCTGCTAAACAGGGGCAGGCAGTTTCCCAGTTCGCTTACCAACACGAGTCTGACGTTCTTAAGAGCCATTTCTCAAAGATTTCTTCGTAACACGATTAATTTGTGCCAGTTACGTCGAGACCTGACGAATCTCTCAAAGAGTTTGAAAACAGTGGGGCAACCAGACTCCGTGTTCTCTATAAAATCCTCTTGAGATGACCCTACCTCACAACACAAGTATCCTGGGGCACCATGTTTTAAAAAAAAAAAAAAAGAGAGGAAACAAATGGCGACTACTATAAGGTCCTTCAAGATCAAAACCATGTGGTTTCACAACTTTTCTTCATGCACCCGACGGAATTTACTCACGGCGGCCTTCATTCCCCAGTAAATCTCAGTGTTGCAACAGGCTCCTAAACTATTGCCTCATCACAGTCCCCAGCGAGACTATGAGCTGTCAACTTTTTCTTGGATAACTCGAAAGTGTCCCTCAGGTTTTTCTCCCCCCCATGTGAAGACGTGATACTGTGCACCCAAGCAGATTACCTTCTCCCTAGAGAAGTCAGAATTTTGAAACCAGATTTGGTTCTACCATTGATCTTTCTTACCCATGATTGATGTATTGGTTGCAGAGAACGCAGGGTATCTCCGTCGAGATGTTTATTTCATCTCTCGTCCCGTCTCTAGTCTGTTTCGTCAGCATACGCAGAGGCATAAGCATCACATGCCTGTTTCATACACATACTCATTACATACTCATTTCATAACATCCTGCATATTTAACTACATAGACATTAACATACATTCATATTAACATATGCAGTAACATATGCGTTAGCATTCACAGGTTCATTGTGTTTCACCATCATTGGTTGTTACCGCCGAGTAACTGGGTTGGTCCATTCTCTCCAAATAGATTGTCAGCCCTAAGCACAAAATACATATGTGTTTCCAGTTTCCCCACAGAGCTCGATCCTCGTGGATGACGGTTACTTCAGCTATCTTTCCTCACCAGGATAAGATATTTACCCTTCGAGTTCATTCCCTCGATGGAGTCTCGATTGCCAGATTTCTTTCTAGCTCGATCCTAGATTGAATCTCAGTCTTGTCGGTCGTCGAGCCCAACCGGATGTGCATTTATTTTGCACCGTCTAAAAATTTTCACCCTACCTTGGCAGATATGCGACTGTTCTCGCCCGAGAAGCTTATCACTGTGCCCGGATGTGCATTTATTTTGCACCATCTTTCAAGAAAATCAATCACAATCCTTTACAGATACACGCCAGTTCACGCCTGGAAAATCTATCAGTACATCTTACAACATCGGTATGCGACTGTTCTCGCCTGAGAAGCCTATCGGTATAACACCTTACAATCTTTACATCTTACAACATCGGTATGCGACTGTTCTCGCCTGAGAAGCCTATCGGTATGACACTTTACAGTCTTACATCTTACAGCATCGGTATGCGACTGTTCTCACCTGAGAAGCCTATCGGTATAAAACTCTACAATCATACATTTTACAATCGATCAGCAACAGTTCTCGCCAGAGAAGCTTATCACAACCTTACACAACAGGATACGCGACAGTTCTCGATTAAGAAGCTTATCGTAACATTCTTCAGCAACGGTATGCAACAGTTCTCCGCCGAGAAGCTTATCATCATTATTACTTGTTATCACCTCTGCAAGCAGTTCTTACCTGAGAAGCTTATTACTGCCACTCTTGCAGAAAAAGCGACATTTCTCGCCTGGGAAGCTGATCCTATCTTCGTTATGACTCGCAGCAAATGGCCATCTCCATCGAGCAGTTGGGCTTCCATTTTCCTTGTCGTCTTGAAGTATGAAGAAGTTCATTTACCCTTTAGTAAAAGAAGGAGCCGAAGCATATTCAGGGAGCAACAAACCTTGAAATGAAGAAGTTCATTTACCCTTTAGTAAAAGAAGGAGCAAAATCATATTCAGGAGAGCATGAATCTTGAAGTATGAGGAAGTTCAGTTTACCCTTTAGCAAAAGAAGAAGCGGAATCATACCCGACGCGCTGTCCTCGGAACTATGAAGAAGTTTATTTTACCCTTTAGTAAAAGAAGAATCTGAATCATATTCTGGGCACCGACTTTAAATATGAGAAGATTTATTTATCAGATAAGCAGCAGCCTCTTTATTTGAGTGCTTATCCATTTTGGCATGTAAGTCCCTTCCAACGATAAGTGACAGTTCTCCCTCGAGAAGCTTATCAGGGCACTTCCCATCAAAGCCCATTTATTTTGGCATACAGCCGGTTTTTACCCTGTATATCTGATATGGATTTCTGAAAAGTCCATTCGATCCCATCACGAAGGATAGTTTATAGAAGCTTGGATGTTATTCTTTGCTCAATGCTCCAGCATTCTGTAATCGATCTTGCAGTCGTGTAGATCCAGTCTTATTGTTAGACATTCCCAAGTGGAGGCCATCTCATAGGCGCCATCACTATTAAGGATCTTGTTCTAACCACTCAAAGTCCATTTATTTTGGCATACAGCCGGTTCTTTTCACCCTGTATATTTGCTACGGATTCCAGAAAAGTCCGTTTGATCGTGTCATGAGGGATAGTTTACCGAAGCTTGGATGTTATTCTTTGCTCAATGCTCCAGCATTCTGTAATCGATCTTGCAGTCGTACATGATCCAGTTTCACTTTTAAGATTCCCCAGTGGAGGCCGTATCATAGGTACCATCTCCATTTAAGGATCTCATTCTAGTTCTAAAAATGACAATTTGGTCGTATTCGCACCATTTGACCACCGTTTTAGAATTCCCCAGTGTCGTGTTGTGTCCCAGCGCGTTGTTTTCCCCAGTGTTTTTATCATAGCATATGTCCTTTGTGTCGTTCATTTGCATCGTCACATTCATCATTCCAGCATACGCATCATATCATGTTCATGGCGCTGCCTGCATTAGTCTGCTCTTGTTTTGTCCATAGCATCGCATATCGCCACATATAAGGGCAAAATTTTCGGTTATCTATATTTAAATCCCTCCACCATGATTCCTCGAGTCTCCGTCACTCAAATCATCTGGTGTAGTTATTTAAATAGGGGCAACTGTAATACCCCAAATTTTACCCTTACATTTAGTCAGTCATTGCGCATAGCATCTCATTTTTGTATCCGTTAATCACTAACAAGTCATGAAGTGAGTTTGCTTTTCAGGAATCATTCCAAGGGCGTTTTGGTCATTTTACGTTGGTTCTGATGGATTCTGAAAAAAGTGGTCTTTAGTTCTTGAGGCATTCAAATCACCATACCCGAGACAGTTTTTTATCATATGATTTGATTATCATTAAAGGCGTCGACCCGGTTTGAATATTGTTGAAAAAGTTGTCAGAAACATATTTGAATTTGGGCCGTTCGTTGCTTATGGTTTGTTTTAAGATATTCTGAGCAGTTTTCCGTTCGTTGCTTATGGTTTGTTTTAAGATATTCTGAGCAGTTTTCCGTTCGTTGCTTATGGTTTGTTTTAAGATATTCTGAGTAGTTTTTCGTTCGTTGATAAAGTGCAGTTTTGGATATAAAATAAGTGGGAGTTAGTTTGAATCTATTCAGATCTAATCAGGTTGCGACGAGATCATGAAAGGAATAATCAATTGGGATGAAAATGTGTTGGATCTTGCTCATAATATGGTTCAATACAAAAGAGAGGTGAATTGGAATATTTGTTGAGTTAATTCATAAATATTTGTAATTTACGAATAAAGAAGTGAATTTAAATATTTTTGAATTCCATTCATGAATATTTATAATTTACAACTAAGAAGTGAATTTGAACATGCTTGAATTTTATTCATAAAGATTCATAATTTACAAAAAGGAAATAAAAGTACATTTTATCCTAAAAAATTCTAAGGCCTTCATGCCATTCCTTTGAGTTCTTCATACAACTTCTGATCAACCTGCACAACAAAAAGAAAACAGAACAGAACAGAAAAAGCGTTAGAGGTTGTTTGACACCCTCAGGACAATGTCATCATCGAGTGCCGGGAGTGGCACAACCGAAGCCGCATCCTACTCCCGTTACCGATCCGTGCCATTGGCGCCAGATCAGGTGGTTATTGTTCTTATCGTACGGGACAAACTATCAGCTCAACACAAACTATCAGCTCAGACCCGAAGGTTATCATCGCTAAAGCAACACAATTGAAACCAAATGGCAGCAGCATCTTTTTTTTAAAAAAAACGGTTCAGACAAGCTGTCATCATCACCGTGTAACCTTTCTCGGCGACATTGATCTATCCGAAGCATCAGTTCTAAAGGAAGAAGAAGAAAAGTAAGTGTATGTTCTGATAACCAAACAAAACAGAATTCCCAAAACTGCATCAGCTCTGAAGCCACAATTACACCAAAACAGACTTAGTTCCACAACACAATTCACATCATGAAAAGCGACATAACTGAGTCAGATGAAATCACAAACTGCACCAGCATGAGCTCATAAGTATCATAAAAGAAAAATCAGACAATGCAGCAGCAAGACATGAATAACCAGAGATCAAACCAATATCAGAACTACATCAGTTCACAAGCCCAGAAATCATGTTCTGAACCAAATTCAAACAGCCGTGAATGAACAAGCAAAGAACACAGCAGAGACTATCAAAAGCAACCGTCGAAACATAGTTAAAGGCAACCGCGACATCATCGATTCCCTCATCATGTTCAGACTCATAGGTCATCATCACCGCGTCGGACCTCTCTCGGCGGCATTAATCTGGCAATATCTGAACTTCAAGGCCTTTCTGAAAGAAGAAGAAAAAATTTAATTTGGTTCACAACAGAGGTCCAAGTCCGGAAATCAAAAGCAAATATCCAATGAAATCCAAGTTCGAATATGGATACAAACAAAACTGTTCTCAAACTGTCATCAAACAAAATCCATATCCAAGTGAATCTGGAAAAGGAAAGTACAAAATTGATTCAAAATCCAATTCAAAGATAAATCCACAACCGAATCAATCCACATGAAAAAAATCCAATCAAATCATATCAGATAAAATTACCAAATCTGTTCAAATCATATCAGTAACGGAAACGCCACAGTCCAAGCCCAAAAGAGAAATCGAAAAAGATATATAAAGAACCATAGCACCTGATCAAACCCTAACGGGAGAGAGTGCGAAAAGCGGCCGCGAAAGAGAGAAGAGGGGTTTCGTCAAAACTAGTCATCAGAACGCAAGCCAAGAGAGTGAGGAAGGTCCACCGACGCCGCCTCCATCCACGACGAGCAAACCTTCCCTGGAGGCTCAGTTCACCGCATAATCGCCTCCGCCTCGTCAATCGCCGATTTCATCATTCAAAATGTAAGCAACAAATACATCGCCCTCCATATATTTGACGGTTCAATTTTTGGTTGTTTTTTCAGGTTCTAACGATGAATCGAAGAAAAACGAAGGGGAGAATCGAGAAATACGAAGAGGAATTGAAGAAAGTTGCGCCGCGAGAAATAATAGGGTTGAAACCCTAGTTCATGTGCTTTTGCTTATTGGTTGCACACAACCGGGTTGGGTCCGGATGTAGCTACCGGCCCAACCCCTTTCTTTTACTTTTTATCTTTTTTTTATTATTTTTATATTTTTATTGTTTGTTAATTATTAGTGTATTTTAAGAATTGTTAATGTTTTCCAAATAAATATTTTGAAATCTAACTTAAACTTTTTTATCTAATTTAACTTTCTTTTAAAATCCAACTTAAACTTTTTTTTGATAACTAAGTAAAACCTTTTTTTATGAATTAAAACTCTTTTTAAATTAAAACCATTATTCCTGTTGCAAATTTAACTTAGTTTGTTTTCTATTAAGAGCTTGTATATAAATATCACAAATAAACAATAAAAGTCTCAAAAATCTCGCAACTTCTCTGACTGCTATTTTGTTTCGGCTTACTAACCACGTCATTTGTTTTGCAGCTTAGTCATGTTACCGTCGATTCATTTTTCGTGTGTTTTATTCAAATTTTCATTATAACTGCTTCTCATCTGTAACCTCGCGAATCCTAACAATCGCGCTTTAATTTCTGTCATTATGTCGCCATGTATGATTTTAAATCTCTCACACCTCTTCATCAATACTTCTGTCACATTACACATCCGAAGGATTAGGTCTAGCCGTTTGTCCGCCGCGCCAATAGTCCGTAAAACTTCACACATTAAATTTCAAACCCTCAAAACTACAAACTTCAAACCCTAATTTTCATAAATGCTTCGCCGCAGGCAAAATTACCATTTTACCCCTAGCATTAGGTCAAAGAGCCGCCGTGCTCATCTTAGGGTTTCCCGCCGCGGAATCCCTAACCTAACCCTAATTCACTTAACAATTCAACGTAGAGATTTGGAGTTTCTACACTCCACGTAAGCGTGTCCTTAAGACAGGTTTATTCCCCTTGAGACCTTGACCACAGTCAAGAAGTCTCTAACCTCCCTTTTGAGGGGAACTACGATTACTCTGATTCCACTCCCGTAAGGATACGTAGGCACAAGATGCGATGTCTTGCCGAGTAAACTTAGAACTAACCCCTTAGGTCTCGTTTCTCACTTGTAACCCCTTTGTACGTATACCTTAAGAATAATAAAGCAAAATAGTAAAGATTTGAACAAAAGGTTCCTGTAGAGTACTACAGAAGTTTAGGATGCTAATACCTTCCCTAAATTTAACCAACCCCCGAACCCTAGATCTTTCCCCGCATTGTGTTTACGATGCAAAATAGGTTTTCCCTCTTTTGACCTTTTCCTTTGGATAAATCAAAGAGCGGTTGTGAATTGAATTGCGATTCAAACTAATTAATAGTTTGTGATCCTATTTCCACCGCAACACTGACTCCTAATAATCTTTGTTAATTGTGTGTGTTCATCACTTTATCCATCATTTGTAAAATGATTGGACCACTTTCACTTTGATCACTTAATCACTCCGCCGTGTGTGTTTTATTAAAAAAATGTTTTCAAAAAATTGCATGAATTTTACATTGAAAATTGCCAATTTTTAATGAACAACATGGTGTGCAAAATAATCCAATGTCAAAGGAATCCCAACAAGCGTTGTCAGCTAGGGAATTTAACTTGATAAAGGAAGCTCGGCCTGGGGCAACCAATTTGAAGGATTTGTTAATCATTTGTTGTAACGTTCAGCTAATTAGAGCCAACCAGGTCAAGATCAGATGAAACTCTCGATGAACAATTTAGTCTGGGGCAAATCTTTTGCAGTTACCAGCTAGCAGGGGCAAGTTTGTTCCCCAATCGTTACTCCCACAGTCTGAAGACTTTGTTGTGCAAACACCATTAAACTGGGGCAATCACGTCGAGATTTGAAAATCTCTCTATAAGTGTTTGAAGACATTGAAGCATCTTTATGCCGTTTCTTTTGTAAAAGCATCCTTATGACTTCTTCTCACAGACCGTGTAATCTGGGGCAGAAAAGTTTGAAGACTATTTATCGCAAGAGCCGTTGCTCACTTGAAGATGATTATTATCATAATGGGGCATAAATGTTTTGGTCTCATGATACCCTTTGTCAGCTCTCCGATTAAGTTGTTACTTCGGTTGATCTTGGAACTTCCCTTGGTGATTTTCCTTCAACAAAGAATTCAAACTCATGATGGAAATCCAAGTGATGTCTTGATGTTTTAGCCTGAGAAGATTACTCTCTCCCAAAGAAGGTGGTAACCTTGAAGTGGAATTGTTGTTCTTCATGATCATCCCTTTGATGTCCAATTTTGGTTGGGTCTCCGTGTCGAGATGCTTATTTCATCTCCAATTTTGTTTTGTCTAATTTGTCAGCATAAACATAAGCATGGCATAAAGCATATGCATAGCATCCGTGCATTGTTGCTATCTCTGGTTGTTTCCTGTTCCTGTTTCACCTTGGTTCCCCCCTCAGTGATTGGGTGTGTTTGTCTCTCTCTAATAGAGTTGTCAGCCCTTAAGCATAAAACATCCATCCTTTATCAATTCCCCACAAAGTTTAATCCTCGTGGATGATGGTTGCTTCAGTTATCTTTTTCCATGATTGGATAAGGTAAGTCACCATTCGAGTTCATTTCTCAGTGGTTGGAGTCTTGTTTGACAGTTCCTTTCTGGCTATATTCTAGATTGAACTTTGGTTCTTGTCGGTCGCTAAACCTACCTGGATGTGCATTTATTTTGCACTATCTATCAAGAAGGACATTTTTGTATCATCTTCAACGATAAATGGCAGTCTCTTCGGAGAAGTTTAATCGTCTTCAGTGGTGAGTAGCAATCTCTTAGGAGAAGCTTAACCTTCATCAACGATAAATGGCAGTCTCTTCGGAGAAGTTTAATCGTCTTCAGCGATAAATGGCAATCTCTTCGGAGAAGTTTGATTGTCTTCAGCGGTGAGTGGCAATCTCTTGGGAGAAGCTTAACCTTCATCAACGATAAATGGCAGTCTCTTCGGAGAAGTTTAATCGTCCTCAGCGATAAATGGCAGTCTCTTCAGAGAAGTTTAATCGTCATCAACAGGTGAGTGGCAGTCTCTTGGGATAAGCTTAACCTTCATCAACGATAAATGGTAGTCTCTTCGGAGAAGTTTAATCGTCCTCAGCGATAAATGGTAGTCTCTTTGGAGAAGTTTAATCATCCTCAGCGATAAATGGCAGTCTCTTCGGAGAAGTTTAATCGTCATCAACAGGTGAGTGGCAGTCTCTTGGGAGAAGCTTAACCTTCATCAACGATAAATGGCAGTCTCTTCGGAGAAGTTTAATCGTCCTCAGCGATAAATGGCAGTCTCTTCAGAGAAGTTTAATCGTCCTCAGCGATAAAATGGCAGTCTCTTCGGAGAAGTTTAATCGTCATCAACAGGTGAGTGGCAGTCTCTTGGGAGAAGCTTAACCTTCATCAACGATAAATGGCATTCTCTTTGGAGAAGTGTAATCGTCTTCAGTGGTAAGCGGCAATCTCTTGGGAGAAGCTTAATCGTCCTCAGCGATAAATGGCAGTCTCTTCGGAGAAGTTTAATCGTCTTCAGTGATAAATGGCAGTCTCTTCGGAGAAGTTTAATTGTCTTCTGTGGTAAGTGGCAGTCTCTTGGGAGAAGCTTAACCTGCACCAGTGATAAATGACAGTCTCATTTGAGAAGTTTATCTCAAGGATGTCGACGCACGGTTGTGACCAACATTGTTTAAAAATCCAGTGGATACTGGTATAAGTAATTTGGTGGTGACCAATCATATTTCAAGTAAGGCCCGTTGGTAACTGACATCATGAAAATCCATGGACAACAAATACTGACAATTTGGTTGTGTATCATTCCAAACTAAGACACGATGGTTGCCATCCCAAGCTCAAGTTTTGTGCCTTGGGAAGATGTGCTGTTTGATTCCAAGCACAGGTTTTGTACCTTTGGAAGATGTATTGTTATCCCAAGCACATGTTGAGTACCTTTGGAGATAGATGAATTGTTTGATCCCAAGCTCAGGTGTCGTACCTTTGGAGATGTATTGTTTGATTCCAAGCACAGGTTTCGTACCTTTGGAAGATGCACTGTTTGATTCCAAGCACAGTTTTTGTACCTTTGGAAGATGTTTGTTGCCATCCCGAGCACAGGTTGTGTACCTTTGGAGATGTATACTTTGAATCCCGAGTTTAGAAATTCCCAGAGACTAAAGTGGTTGCATTTGCATGAAGTGTTCTATATCCTAATGTTTTGAGGGTATTAGTTTTTTATCCTAAGGTTTTAAGGGTCTTCGTCCAATCCTAATGTGTTGAGGGTTGTGTCTCTTCTATATCCTAATGTATTGAGGATGTTCAGCTTTCGTTCCTAATGTTTTGAGAGCATGGGTACAATCCTAACGTGTTGATGGTTGTGTCTCTGATGTATCCTAACGCTTTGAGGATTTTAGCTTTTGTTCCTAAAGTATTGAGGGATATATTTATGCTTCCTGTTTGCAGACCTGGTCGTCACCAAACTCTTTGAAAATCCAGTTCTTTCTAAATCCAATGGTTACTAGCATTGCTTGAAAACTAATCGTTATTAGTCGGTCGTTACCGAATTCCCCAGTTTGAAGTCCTGTGTTTTATCAATATCGTTTGGAAATTCTCAATTGAAATTAGAACTTCGACTTGGTTGTCACCATATCCCTAGGAAGTCTAACGGTATTTAGCACTTTTTGGAAACCAAACTCTGGATTCGTCGCCACCATATCCCCAGTAAGTCTAGTGAAAACTAACACCACTTGAAACTGTTTGTTGTTCTGGTCGTCACCGGTTTCCCCATTGAAGCTTTTGCTTTCCCAGTCGAGTCTCAGAGAACTAGTGGATACTAGCTTCCCCGGGGCGTCCAGTCTTGTTTCTAACCTTTTCCTGAAGATCCCGTTTGAACTCTTCGTTATAGGAAATTTCTCATCCGGTTATCCCCAGTGAGGTTCGTGTCTTCGTTCTGTCTTTTCCCCAATGAAGATTTGCTTCCCCAGTGGAATTATTCCCCAGCAAAGTTTTCCCCAGTGAGGTTTGCGCTCCTTTTCTTTTGTTTCCCCAGTGAAGAATTGCCTTCTTCCCCAGTGGGCTTCCTCATCTGGTTTATCCCCAGTGAGGTTTGTGTCTCCTTTCCCGAATGAATATGTGTCTTCCCTGGTGGAATTTGTGTCTCCTATGTGAAAGATTCCCTTGAACAACATCTTTAGTCACGTTTGAACTATCTTGCTTATTTTGCCTTGAATCTTTCACCAATGTGTTGGGTCCCTCGTGAGTGGTTACTCGCCGTATTGCTGTTCTTTTATATTTGCTCGTGTGTCTACATCTGTCTTGCATTCAAGCATCATAAAACACCATTTAGAACTCATTGCATTTCAGTATGGGTCCTTTGCATACCATCGGATCTAAGGGACAAAATTTTTGGTTTGCTATATTTAAATATCTTTCACTATGATTCTATGAGGATTGTCATCTCTCATTGCCCTCTAGTAAAGATATTTAAATAGGGGCAACTGTTGCACCCCAAATTTTGACCCCTTAGATCCTCATCATCATTGTAGGATCATACTCACTTGATTAACTAACCTTAACCCATTTAAAGTTTATCTTTGTCAAGTTGCAGATGAATCAGGGTTCCGTACCGTCAAAAATCGAGACTTCAATGGTTTGATCAATCAATGTATTGGATTGATTCAACTATAAACAAGATCAAGAATACTACATTGGATCAAGTATGAATCCAATTTGAGGTTGTCACCCAAGAATTGAGAACAGTGCAGTTCAGGATACCCGATTAGGGTTTTTGATTAGGAAAAGTCAACTGTAGTTTGACTTTTGATTTAAAAGGTGTTCCAATGGTAGGATCATGGTCCATGAAGTTCCTATGGCTTAGTAAAGTCTACTCAAGAAGTTTCAAGGCCTCAAAATACCCGGAACATCAACAGTCGACTCGGTAGCCACCGATCGATCGTTCGGTTGACCGAAAAGTCAACTCTTAACTCATGAGTAATTTGACCTCAATATGGGAATCAAAAATGGTCCTAATGACATATTACACATATCCATGAAGTTTCATGACCATTGGATCAAGGGTTAGGGAGTAATCGCAAAAGTTGGGAAATTAAGGTTTTGAAAAGGACAAAGCCATAACTCCTTAACCACACAAGGGTTTTTGACCTAGTTTCAAGGGGAATGAGTTCCTAACACAAGAATAAATATTGTAGTACCTAATTGGGACTTTCTAAAAAGTACAAGTGGGTTTCATAACTCTTCCTGGTTAGAGAGAACCGAGGTTCACAAGTTGGCAAAAACTCACATTGGCAAAACCAGGTCAACATGAGTTTTTTTGATTCCAAAATCTCTCCAAATCGATGCTAATCAAAGACTAAGCCTCATTTATGATGTTTACATTGTTAATAAACATGTTTAACATCAATTCCCACGAAAATGGACCAAAGATCAAAGGAAATCATTATTTAATGCAAGTTGTAAAAGTGAATAGTGAAGAAAGAGAAAAAAGGTGGCTACCCTTGTCAAATCATCAACTTTAATTCAACAAGTCACCTCCTAACCTATCAAGCATGATGAAAAAAATCTATGGGGCATGGAGAATATCTTATTAGAGTGTCTTAAACACAAGTATGAAGATTGCATTGGAAAACTCAAAGATTTTCATGATGGAAGGTTAAAATTGGCAATTTCTTTCACTTTTGCCCATACCTTGATCCAAGGCCTTTGGCTATAAATAGAACTCACTTCCTACATCACAAACACACCAGTTCCATTCTATAAACCATCTAGAACTCTCTCCCTTACACAATCACCAAATTCTTGCAAAATCTCACTAAGTCTCCAAAATCCCTCAAAATCTATTTTTGCAAAACACCTTCCAAAATCATTTCCAAACTTTTTCCAACTCAAGAAACACTTCAAACACATCAAATATGATGTATTGAAGCTATCCAAATCACTTCCAAACTTATGTAACAAGGTTTGAGTGAGTTGGTCTTTTTGAAATCTTTGGATTTTAGAGTTTTTCCTTCATTTACAAGGCATTTCGTCCACTAGCTTGCTTGGAGGTTGTTTGGAGCATCTATTCATCAACCTAGGAACATTTGAAGACCCTGTAAGAGCTCTCAATATCTCTGGTTTTCTTATTTCTTAAGCTTGCTTCAAGAGGTAAACCTAAAACTCATAAATGTGAACTTTCTACTTGCATTTCATATGCTACCATGAATGTTTTTAGGGTTTTCACCTTCCTATCTCTCATTTATTCATTTCAAAACTTTAATTTCATTCTCTTTTGAGTTTTATTTTAAAGTTATGATTTTGGCTTGTTAGCATCCTTGTGTGCTTGAGTTTAACTAAAAATCTTGCTTGTAAGCATTTGTGTGTAACCATCATTAAAACTTGAAAGTTTTCTCCCATGAAGTTTTGAACTTCTCACTTACATTTGTTGTGACATTATTTGATTAGGCATGATGTTTGTAAGTATACATGTCATCTTGTAAGCCCTAGAAAGACCACATCTTTGTTAAGAAATATCCTCGTCTTTGTTAAGACATGTTTTGGTTTTTACCTTTCATTAAGTCTTGAAAGAACTTATCCCCTCGTTGATATTGTAACATCTTGATGTTTGCTTTGGTTGTAACCATTTATCTTGATTGAAATCATTGCTTGATATTGTAATATGCTTGTTTGTTCTTGGTTGTAACCATATTCCTTGTATTTATCATGCTTAAATGTTTTTTTATTGCTTTGTTAAGTATTTCTTCCCCAAGTGATGGAACTCTTTAGTTCTCATCCAAGTTGCCTCATATATTCCCTTCCAAAAGAAAGTCTCTCTATTGACCCTTGGGTCATAGATAGCTCAACACACTCATAGGTCTGGATAGAACCTTCTCCCCCTTTTGGTCTGGATTGAACCAATAGGATTTAAACATCATAGGTCTGGAAAGAACCTCCCCCCCCCCTTTTGGTCTGGATAGAACCAATAGGATACCCTCATAGGTCTGGATAGAACCTTCCCCTCCTTTTGGTCTGGATAGAACCAATAGGATTTAAACTCATAGGTCTGGATAGAACCTTCACCCTCTTTTGGTCTGGAAAGAACCAATAGATCCTTATTCTGTAGTTCGTGCCCGAACTACGACCGCTCTGATTTCTCATTGGACAATGAGAATACGTAGGCACAAGATGTGATATCTTGACGAGCAACCTTCCCCCTTTCTCCCACCTTTTGGTCTGGATAGAACCAGTTGGTCTCACAACGTAGAACTTTAGGATAGAGTTTGGTTAACTCTATGTAAGAATCACGGACATGATTACTTACTTCCCTTTCTTGAGAGTTCAACATAGATCTAGAGAGTTTTGTGAAACTCTATACAAACATTGTTATGTTTGTTCCCCTTTGAACCTTGATCATAATCAAGTGTTCTTCATCCCTTGTGAGGTGAACTACGATTGCTCTGATTCTATCCTAGTTAGGATACATAGGCAGAGGACGCGACGTCTTTGCGAGCAAACTTAGAAACAATCTTAGGTCTTCATCTATCATAAACCTCACTTTTTTTTACCCAATACCCAAACCTTAGCACATATTTACCAACTTAGCATGAAAACAAACAAAAGGTTCCTGTAGAGTACTACAGATGTCTAGGATGTGAAATACCTACCCTATGCATAACCAACCCCCTATCCCTGAATCTCTTAAAGCGTTGTTGTCACATCGCGCAAAAGGTTCTTTCTTTAGACCTATCCTTTGGATAAATTAAAGACCGGTTGTAAAAGAATTAAGATTCAAGTTAATTCAATAGCTTGATATCACGATTCTCACCGCAACAGAAATGGCGACTTCATTGGGGACATTAAGAGGGTTTAGCCTATTTTGTTTAATTGCATGCTATATTTGTAAATATTTGTTTAACATGTATATTTGTCAATATATTTGTTTAATTGTGGATATTGGGTGTTTGAGTGGTGAGACGGTCCTATACCCGGACTCGAGTGCACTTATGATAGGATGGTGGTATATTCAAGAAGGCTTATAGGGAGTTGATTCCCGACCAAGCTAACTTGAGAAACCACCGCTCAGTGTAGGCCCTCTTGAAAGTTTAGTATTGTTGATCGAGTATTCGTGAAAACAATGCTACTTTCAACGAAGGAGCCCATGACACTGTGTACTTTTAGATTACATTTTACCCCACTCCAGCCTTATTAGGACGTAGTGCGATGGCTATAAGGAAGTATTTCCGAAGTAGTCGATACGTGATACTACACTCGGGCGAGACTCTCTTGAGAATGTTATCGATTACCAAGTGATTTGGGAAATTGATAATATCCGAAAGATGGGTTGTTAACCCTGGGAACTTTGTTAAGAACCCGTTCGGCAGGTACAAATCAACCCACAGTACAAATCCTTGGGGATGGGTAGACCTTTGACTCCTTGCTTTGATATTGAGCCTAGGAGGTCTTTGTATATGCTTTGTATTTGTGAATACTTGCCTCTGTGTTATGTGTGCATCATCCCATCATATCACCATAAGCATATCATGTCGCAACTAGTTTTGTAAAACTCATTCGATCTCTGGTATTTTTAAAAAGTTGTAACTTTTTCAACGATCAATGAAATGAGGGTTTTAACCTAATCAAACTTCTGGGTTTTGTAAAACCAGTTGCGTTTTTGCACTTGCATCAACATTTTACATATCATACTTCGTTGCATTGGTTTTTTTGGTTCATTTCGTGTTACGTTGACATCATAAGGGGGATATCTAGCACAAATAGGCAACAATGGAAGGACTTTTGAAAGCTCAGGAAATGCTGAAAGAGGACATCAGAATTCCCAAGTGTCAGATGAATTGGGTACTTGAGACATTGCAGAATATGATGAAGAAAGAGGGTCACTCTGACCATGTTGTGTCCAGAGAAACGAGGGATGCATTATCTTTGATGGTTCCTCCAACTCAAGGACATCCTCGGCATCAACGAACAAATAACCATCAATCGCATCAGTACGCCCAACATTCAGTGTTTGTTCCTCCTCAAGCTTCTCAAAGCCGAAAATTGAACAAGAAGGATCATGTCAGGAAAGATAAGACTTGCGGTAGACAAACTCCAGTACCGTTAAAGAAGTTGAAACCTAAAGAAGTCATTGGACCAAACAGTGGATTTATCTCCTATCTTGAGGGTATTTGAAGACCATCAAAGAAGTTGTGAGCTGTGAATTGAGGTCATGGAGGGTATACGGACATCATGGAAGACCTAGAGAGTCATTTTGAAAGTGATACAAGTCATTGATGAGATTGCAAGAGCTGCAGTTGAAGACAGTCAACTAGGGTTTCATCTGGGTCAACCCTAGGTCAACCCTAGGTCAAATAATTGATTGAAAGGCATCAAGGTCTATTTGAGAGATGTGGGGTGAATCATTTGACATGTAGATATGGATGGGGTGTTGTGCCAAGGAGAAATCAAGAGAAATCAAGAAGAAGAGGAGTTTCTAAATTAGGGTTTCTGTGTAAAATCCCCTAGTTTAGGTCAAACTTCCAAGCAAGATAATTCAAAATGCAAGCTTCAAATGGATCCTTGGTCAACATGAAACTTGTAGAGGATATCAATACCTTTAATTTGAGTGGTGGAATACATCAAGGAGATTTATAGAACTCAAGTTATGGTTCTTGCAAGTTACAGGTCATCTGAGGTATCTGAAATTTTGTCTGTGAAAGTTACTTGTCTTCCAAGCAACTTTTACCCCTCAAGGAGCTTTCAAATGGATTTCTGGCCAACATGATAGTTGTTCCTCATTGTCTTAGATTTCTATAAAGGTATGGTATGCCTTCATCTGATTTGTGGAACTCTACTTATGACCTTGGCAAGCAAAGGGTATTTTGGTCATTTGAGAATTACAGGTCATTTCAAGCCTATGCCCAAAACTCATACAAGGAAGCTTCAAATGAAAAACTTCACAATATCAAACTTGCTCCAAATGACATTTTGAGTCTAGAAAAGTGATCATGAAAGTTTGGAAATGCTCATAGCTCAAGGTTCCAAATTTGGTCAATTAAAAGGTGAATTTAATGAATAAAAGTGACCTAAAAATGAGATTTTTCATAACATGTCCAAATGGGATGAAATTATAGGTCATTTTGATTGGGAATAATGTTTTAAGACCATTGGCAATAGTGGATTTTTGAGTTTAGTTCAGAATTTGGAAGTTATCATTGGTTGCTTATGTATGAAGTTACACATGCCAAAACACAAGGGATTTGTGCACAAGAGGTTTCTAGCAAGTTCTAGAGCTGATCCATGAAGGGGTTGCACTTCATTTTGATCCAAAACACCAAGTTTCACTCCATTTTGCATTCTTGCAAATTCATTCCAATCTCCTCAATTCTTCATCAATCATTCAATTTCATGATCTAAATCCACTCAAGAATCATCCCTGAGTTCATTGCAAGCAAGATTTGAAGAAGAGATCACAAGAATCGTGCTATACAAGTCCATCCTCCAAATTGCAAAAAGAATTGGTTATGGCAATCCAAAGCATTTGAGCAAGAATTTCTGCATACAGAACCAAGAACCAAGTCCATTGATCAAGTCCAAAGCATTGCAAGCTGAGAATCCAAGGATTTCTCCATCTGTTTTCAAGATTACACCAGGTTAGTAATCTCTTCGAATTGGCTAGAATTAGTTAGCATGATGTAGAATCCTTAGGTTAGAATTGTTAGGAATAGTTAGATGAATAATTCTGATGGATTTGAGAGCATTTCATGGAGTTCACCATTGGAGCACAAATTCTGTTGAGGATTATAACATGAGGATTAAGCTGTTAAAATCTTAGGTGATTATTGATTATTGATCAGTGCAAGGCCATGAAGAGATTAGTACACTTAGATTGTGGATTGGTGATGATGAAAATCCTAAGTAATTTGGAGGCAGTGATCGTGTTTCATGATTTATGTGATATGAATTGATGCTGATGATATGAGCGAATTCAGGGAGAAAATTAGAGTGATTTTGCTTTTTACATGTTTGAATTTGGTGAAGAATTGAGCACGCATGAGTTGATGGAAGATAGGGTGCATGAAGCTGTGTTCATGGAGTTTTGCAGAAACCCTAGCTTCTCATTGGAGAAGAAGCACCTCAAGCGTTGGATGAGGTCTTCTTGTTTGACTGAAACACGCATCCAATGGCCAGGATTCAAAGATGAAACGCGAGGGAATTCAGGCAATGCAAAACGCGTCGTTTCATTAAACGACTCAGACTGGGCCTAACCAATTGCTAGCCACACCCCCAATATCCAGGCCCATGTGATTTGAACTGAGTTTCTTACTTTTCGCACCGTTGTCATTTTATTTTCTTTAGTTTTTTCTGACTTAGCTGGGCCCAGACGCGCCTTGCTATGCGCACCCCCAGTCTGGGCCCATTGTCCATTTTTTAACTGAAATCACTACTAACTGCACCCCTCGCCCATCTTAATTCATTTCAATTTCTTTTAATTTTCCTCCAATTGTCTTTAAACTTTGAAAATTCCTAACAAATTGAAAATTCCCTATTTTTGAGTGGTTGTTTTTGCATCTTTTTCTTATTTCTGTTAAGAAAATTATCATGTAATAAAATTAGCATGTTATTTTATTTTTGCATTTTTAGTATATTTTTCTTTTAAATAGGTTTTAAATAATGTTTAGTTTAATACTTGATCTTGTTGATTTTAGTTTAGCTAGATCCCTTTATATCTTGGACCCATTCTTTTTAGAGTACTTCACTTAGGACTTTAATTTTCATATGAGATTTAATTCCTGATTTTAGGACTAAATTTTAGATGGTTTGTTTAGGTGTGATTAGGAGAATCAAAATTAGGGTTTAGGTGTGACATAGGTGTAATAAATCATTTCTTTTAGGAGTTGTAGTTTGAATTTTGGGGTATGGGACTATAGGGGTATTATGGGTATAGAATAGATCCCTTAGAAAATATTAGACTTCCCCTATTCTACTATTACTACTAGTATAATTCCTGTATTTGCCTGATTGTGTGGTGTGTCCTCTCTAGGGTTATTATTTGACTGTGTGGGGTATTGGGCTTGCTTGGGGTTTGGGTTTGAGCTGAAGACTTTGCTGATGAAGCCCATTGAAGATTAAGAGAATGAAGACCAATTCCCAGAGTTGATGAAGAAATTCTTGCTGGCAGCTGTTGAGGAGTGTAGGATCTAGGAGTTAGGCAGAGCCCTAGAATAGCAACTTGATTCACAAACATGGAAGGTCTTGTTTGCCTCCATTCTTTCTCTATGATTCAAAGTCTCTTTTAAATATCCACCTCCTTCCTTTGGAAGGATTAGTGAATATATTCAAAAGATAGAACTTTTGAGAGAAAACTGTCAGTATCATGTTAACAGCCAGTGAGCCACCCTTGGTAGGCAATTGACTGCTTAACATCCAATTCATCTTGTTGACTGCTGCTCATCTTGGAGAGTGAGACTTGAAGAAAAGCCCTGAAAGATTGAAGATAGAGACCTTGCTTGAAGGCTTGAAGATGAAGACTGATGCTTGCTTGAAGCCTGTAGATAGTTGAAGATGACTTGAAGACAGATGTTGATGAAGATTGTTTTTGCTGTTTATTTTTGCTGTTTATAATTTTTGATGTATTGTTTGAATTTCCCGGACTGTATTGTTTGCCAATAACCTGTTAGGTTGAAAGCGAATATTGTTCGCTTTTGCCTGTTGTTTTCTAGGTTCGAGGTTGAGTGGGACTCCCTTGCCTCGCTTGTATTGCTGCATTCATGCATTTTACTGCTTTATTGTATATATGCTATTGTTTCTGTTTCCGTTTATCCCTTAGGATCTCTGTTTCTCTCTGTGCAAGAGAGGAACATGATAGACATTAGGTCTTAACCCATGCATGATAACACTAGGTCAGTTTGATTCCCTTTGCAACCATAGGTTAGAGTTCTGTCTCTTCTTTCTCAAAAACAAACAGAAAAACACAATAATATTTCAAACACAATAAAAGACACTTCTTTCGTAAAAGAAGGTGAACTCATCAAAACGTCATTTTTGTCCGCTTGGACCAGTAATCAGAAAAACCTTTTTCAGAAGGAGATAAAAGCAATCAAGACAGACTTGTGTCGTACGTGGCCCGAACTACGTTTGCTCTGATCTTTCATGCTGTATGAAAGTACGTAGGCATAGGATGCGATATCCTAGCGAGCAACCTTCCCCTCCTTTCCCGTAGGTAGGCGAACTACGTTGACTCTGATTTCTCGTTCCAGACGGGAATACGTAGGCATAAAGTGCGATACTTTGCCGAGTCATTTTCTTTTCTTTTTAACCCCCGACCTGTAGAGTAGATAGAATAACAATCCATACCTGAAAACAAGCGTGGATCCCGTCGAGTACGACGGAAGTGAGGGGTGCTAATACCTTCCCCTTGCGTAACCGACTCCCGAATCCAGGATTTGGTTGCGATGACCATTCCTTTCCCCGTTTTGCGGTAGGTTCACCTCGAGCGTTTCCTTTCCCTCTGTTGGGATAAATAACGCACGGTGGCGACTCTTCTGTTCAGCCGGCGCCGATTTTCGCAGTAGCGACACGCTGTGACCAACTGTAACCCGGTGAACTGACTTTAAACAATGTTGCGGATAGCAAGAGTCGCCACCGACTTTTATTTTATCCATAAGGAAAGGTTATAAAAGAACAGGAAAGACCTTAGAGAATATTTTGGGTCCGGGGGGTAGGTTATGAAAAGGGAAGGTATTAGCATCCTTTTCATCCATGGTTATCCATGGGCTCTTAGGTACTTAAGCTCACTTTTGAATTGTTTTGAAATTGTAGTGTGTGAATAGAAAATTTTCAGAATAGTTAATAAATGATCCATGTAAGAATGTGTTAAGAACTTGTTTGAAAACTTGTTGAAAATTTGTTTAAGTGCGAAACAGTTTTGAAGTGAGCAAGCACCTAGGAGTAACCTACCCTAATGTTTAAAGGTCTTTCTTATTCTTCATTCTTTCCTTTAGTAAGACTATCCCTACTATAATGGAGTAGGTAGTCCTTACTTTGGATGTTAAGGGACATATGAGGGACAATTGGATTTTTGAAGGCCATTGTGGGGTGTAATAAGCAAACTGGAGGGACTATCATCATTTTTCGAAAGGGACTCGATTCGTAAAGGCAACTATAAGGGACTTTGATGATTTTCTTTTTGAGGGACTTGCTTTATACACCCCACTTAACCAATATTCATAGGCAACTTGAGGGATATCCTTAGGAAGTGAGACGGCGATTAAAATCGACTTACGTGTGTGAAATGTTTAATTTAATTATCTTATATTAAGATGATCTAATTTATTTTTAATATTACATACATGTTGTTACACTCCCTAATTACTAACCATAATAATAATTAAATAATTAAACAACTTTACATCCAAGAAACAATTACAAAATAATAAGCAAAATAATTAAATAGCAAAGATAAATAAAATATAAATAAGCAATAATAAATAATAAAGGGGGTTAATTCTAAGTTTACTCGGCAAGACATCGCATCTTGTGCCTACGTATCCTTACGGGAGTGGAATCAGAGTAATCGTAGTTCCCCTCAATAGGGAGGTTAGAAACTTCTTGACTGTGGTCAAGGTCTCAAGGGGAATAAACGCATCTTAAGGACACGCTTACGTGGAGTGTAGAAACTCCAAATCTCTACGTTGAAATGTTAAGTTGTAATTAGGGTTAAATTAGGGATTCCACGGCGGGAAACCCTAAAAATGAGCGCGGCGGCTCTTTGACCTAATGCTAAGGGTAAAATTGTAATTTTTCCTGCGGCGAGGCATTTGTGAAAATTAGGGTTTGTAGTTTGTAGTTTTGAGGATTTGAAATTGAATGTGTGAAGTTTTACGGACTATTGGCGCGGCGGCCAAACAGTTAGACCTAACCTTCGGATGTGTGCAATGTGACAGAAATAATAGTAAACGCGTGAGATAATTGAATCATGCAAACAGAGAGATAATGTCATAATTTAAACCATGCAAGCAGAAATTTAAAGGCAGAATTTAAAGAGCGATTGTTAAGTTCGCGAGGTTACATGAGAGGAGCAGATACAATATGATAATGAAATTTGAATTGAACAATAATAAAATAAAATAAATAACGGTTCTAGTTATTATTTTAAAAAAAAGCTTTTAGTTATTATTTTAAATTTATCTAAAAAAAAGTTTTTCTTAAAAATAATAGGTTTTCATATTAATTTGGAAAAGATGTTAATGTTATTTATTTTAAAAAACAGATTTTTATATTATAACAAATTTTAATAAATTAATGATAACAATAATAGTAATAATGGTAATAATAATGATAATAATGATAATAATAATAAATAATGATAATAATAATAATAATAATAATAATAATAATAATAATAATAATAATAATAATAAAGCAATAATGAATTTTAAATGTGCCAAATAACCCAACAATGTTGCTAACGCAGAAATGCGCTCATCGCAACCAGATCTAAATCGGACGAAACAAAATTTATCGCAAAGAAAAAGAAATTAAGCAAAAAATAGTATTATTGCTCACACAAAAATGCGATCATCGCAACCAGATCGAACTAACACAAATGTCACGCGTCATGCACACAAATGTGCAAACATCGTATCGACATAATTCGATCAAAAATCTTATATATATAAACTCTAACAATTTAAAAATTATATATATATATATATAAACGTAACAGTAATAGATAAAGAAAAAGAAATAACGGTAATAGATGAAGAAAAAGAAATAACGGTAAAAGATGAAGAAAAAGAAACAACAGTAATAGATGAAGGAAAAGAAATAACGGTAAACGATGAAGAAAAAGAAACAATAGTAATGGATGAAGAAGAAAACTAAATAACGGCAAACGGCACTCACTCCTCTTAGGTTTTTTTCATTCTCCCCTCTTTTTCCAACAAGGCAACACATGTATATATAGGGAACAAATTAGGGTTAACACCAAATTGTCAATAATGTCCCTAAAGCCCATTTTAAAGCCCAAACTAAATAATTAGTTAAGAAAAAATAAAATTTAAATAATTTAAAATAATTAAAATAAACTTAAAATAAAAACTAATAATCCTATTGATTCCTAAAATATTATAAAAAGAACAAAATTTTTTTTCAATATTTTTTATTTTATGATTTTTTGGATATTTTTATGAATAATTTAGAAAAAAGTGAAAAAAATAATATTTTAAAAAATGATTTAATTAAAATACGAAAATAATAATTAAATAATAATAAAAAACTATTTTTGTTATTTTTTTAATGAAAGATAGAAAAGTTTAGAGTAAAAATAATAAAAAACAAAAAAAGTGACAAAGGTGAGATTCGAACTCTCAACCTCTCACACTCATAACTCCTTACACATGTCCTCCTGCCAATTGTGCCATTTTTACTTTTTAGAAAAAAAATGCATGCCATATGATATTTACCTGCAAAAAGTCAAACGACTACACAAATTTGTTAGTAATTGATTAAATGCAATGAAATGCGACGACAAATCTTAGGGCAAAATTTGGGGTATTACAGTTATTATGATAATATTTCTCACCCAACCTCTCTTTGATGTTGGCAAAAAAAAAATCATGAAGTTTGACTTTGGTTTGACCACAGTTGACCTCAGTTTGACCTTTTAACTGCATTGACTGCTTTTGACTTATCTGATCATCTGACTGAGCAAACTTTTGAGAAAAGTCTTGAAACTTGACATGGGGGTTCTTATACACATATAAGATGTTATGAAGCTCACTTGAAGTCTTGGAAGTCCATTTAGCCTGATTAAAGTCAAAACCCTAGTTTTGGGATGCACTGCTTAGGAGGTGCATTGTCTGAGGGAATTGTCAACTCTTCTGACCAATTGTGAATTTTGTCAACCTTGTGAACCTTCTTGGAACACAAAGTCTTGTATTGTGAGGGCAAATTTTGGGGTGCAACAGCTGCCCCTGTTCAATTTTCTGAAACCTGAGGGGTTAGATTGGTATATTTGCCAGTCGTAACCTGGAAGGTTGAAGGGGATTGAACACAAATGCCCAAAAATTTGCACTCACCAGTGCATGGAGTGATATTGATGGTTGGTTGAACATGATTGAGTGGGCTTAAAGATGCCACTAGGGGAAAGTTCTTCAGTAGTATAATGAGAACTGTCAGGAGTCTGGAGTAATACTGATGTAACAGCATGTCTTCATGAGGATAGAGCAATCAATAATGATAACCCTAAAGCAGTCTTGAAGTGATAAATCTGACCTCAGGAGGATAGAGCAATCAATAGCTCTAAAGCAGTCTTGAAGTAATAATGGCTTCAGGAGGATAGAGCAATCAATAGCTCTAAAGCAGTCTTGAAGTAATAGAATGGCTTCAGTAGGATAGAGCAATCAACAGCTCTAAAGCAGTCTTGAAATAATAATGTGATATGTCTTCAGGAGGATAGAGCAATCAATAGCTCTAAAGCAGTCTTGAAGTAATGATTTCAGGAGGATAGAGCAATGGATAGCTCTAAAGCAGTCTTGAAATAATAATGTAATTTCAGGAGGATAGAGCAATGGATAACTCTAAAGCAGTCTTGAAATAATTAGATGGCTTCAGGAGGATAGAGCAATGAATAGCTCTAAAGCAGTCTTGAAGTAGTAATATGACCTCATGAGGATAGAGCAATGAATAGCTCTAAAGCAGTCTTGAAGTAATAGGATGATTTCAGGAGGATATAGCAATCAGTAGCTCTAAAGCAGTCTTGAAGTCATGAGAGGCTATCAGGAGGATAAAATAACCCTGAGGTTACAATAAAGCAGTCCCAAAGTAATAAGAAGCTCATCAGGAGGATAAAGTAACCCTGAGGTTACAATAAAGCAGTCCCAAAGATCATAAGATTGTTTGTTGGATAATTAACCTGAAAACAAGGTAGCATTCTGTATAACAACATTAGTTTATGCTTTATGTATGCATGTATGACATGATGCACTTAGGTAATGTACTATAGACATATATGTTATGTAAATGATGTATGTATGCTATGACACTGCTGGAAGTGTCTGGATATCCTTGTATAACAACTGCTGGCCAAGGAAAATAAATCCCGATTCGTTGTTGAAGAATATATAACCCTCCGTCTGCTGGGGATAACAAGGTATAGATAACCTCCCGTTGTTGGGGATAACAAGGTATAGATAACCTCCCGTTGTTGGGGATAGTAGGGTATAGATAACCTTCGTTTTCGTTTGATAGTAGGATAAGTATAACATCCCGTCTTCGTTCATCGTGCCCTTATTGGAAAGTAATTTCCCGTATATCCGTATGAGGATAAAAGAGATGGATATAAATTCCAGGGGAGATTAGACTTTGTGAAAATGGATTAGTCCTACTGATGGTTTGTAACTGTCTTGTAAAGATGAACCGGCGAAGCTTCGTTGAAATCCTTCCCTCGTTCGTCCTTAGTAAATACTATTACTGCATTTTCATGCATTTCTGGTAAACATCAATCATATTAAAAGCATACATGCATTTCTGGTAAACATCAATCATATTCAAAGGCATACATACATTCAAACACAACCAATGGACGTTTCGCTTATGTAAATAGGGTAAAAGTAAATCTGGATTCAAAAGATGGAATTTATTTATATCAAAAGTGACCCATACACGGGTAAGTTTGTACAAGGAGACATAAACCCTAGTAAGAGAATTTTGTCATGAAGTTTTACAAAAAGAATCGGCTATGTGGGAAATAATTCTATTGAGTTTCAATTCTACTATTGCCACTCAAGTATCTCATCTTCTTGCTGTTGAGACGGAAACGATTGGATTGAGCTTTATCTGTTTGAGCTTGAGTAAGTAGTACAACTGGTTGCAGTTTCATGAGTGATCCAAACGAGACATAGTCATACGCTTTAATCCCTAACTTTTGCTTGGATTGCCCTTTCAGGTTTTCAATCCACCGGGATACCCTTTTTTGCCCAAGCCGCCTTTTCAGGTTTTCGACTTGCCGGGTGTACATCTTTTTATATATATATCCCTAATTTTTGCCCAAACCCTTTTGGTTTGCCGGGATGCCCTTATTTTTGCCTAGGCCTGTCAACCTAGCGGGTCTCTTTTTATGCGTAGTATTTTTTAACTATGTCTGCGTTTACAGGTTGTGGGAAGTCTTCACCATCCCAGCTGATCTCACACATAGATGCCATGGTGGCCAATGCGTCTGCCAACTGATTCTCTCTTCGTGGAATATGTCCAAAAGTAATCTCTTTGAAATGTGGGATCAAAGACAACACATGTTCTCTGTAAGGAATGAGATTATCATGCTTTGTATCCCAATCTCCTTTAATCTGACTTACTACCAGAGCTGAATCTCCATATACCTCAAGGAACTGAATCTTCATATCAATAGCAACTTGCATACCCATGATACATGCCTCATACTCAGCCATGTTATTGGTACAATAGAAACAAAGTCTGGCAGTAATCGGGGTATGACAACCTTCAGGGGAACTAATCACAACACCAACACCATTACCATGTGCATTGGAGGCACCATCAAAAACCATAGTCCATCGGGATCCTTGTTCAGGTCCGTCATATTGTCCGGGTTCTTTGGTAACAGACATAATGTCTTCATCAGGGAACTCAAAATTCATTGACTGGTAATCATCTACTGCTTGATGAGCCAAATGATCAGCAACAACACTCCCCTTAATGGCCTTCTGAGTAGTATATTGTGTATCATATTCCGTCAAGATCATTTGCCATCTTGCAATTCTTCCGGAGAGAGCAGGTTTCTCAAATATGTACTTGATTGGATCCATCTTCGAAATCAACAAAGTAGTATGGGTCAACATATACTGTCTTAGTCGGCGAGCAGCCCATGCCAAAGCGCAGCAAGTTTTCTCGAGCAGTGAGTATCTTGTTTCACAGTCGGTAAACTTTTTGCTAAGGTAGTATATTGCCTGCTCTTTTCGACCAGACTCGTCATGTTGCCCCAATACACACCCCATTGAGTTGTCTAATACTGTTAAATACATAATCAAGGGTCTTCCATCAACTGGTGGCATTAAAATTGGAGGTTCTAGCAAATATCTCTTGATTTCATCAAAGGCAGTCTGGCACTCATCATTCCATTCCATCACCTGATCTTTCTTCAACAACTTGAAGATTGGCTCACAGATGGTAGTTAATTGGGAAACAAATCTTGCAATGTAGTTCAATCGTCCCAAGAAACCTCTAACCTCCTTCTCAGTACGGGGAGTTGGCATCTCTCGTATAGCTTTCACTTTTGCAGGATCCACTTCAATACCTTTTCCACTGACAATGAAACCCAGGAGCTTTCCAGATCTAACTCCAAAAGTACACTTGTTTGGATTTAATCTCAACCTGTATTTCTTCAACCTCTCAAACAACTTGTGCAGATGATCAAGATGTTGTTCTTCATTCTGAGACCTGGCTATCATATCATCCACATATACCTCTATCTCATGATGAATCATATCATGAAACAAAGCCACCATAGCACGCTGATATGTTGCCCCTGCATTCTTCAAACCAAATGGCATTACCTTATAGCAAAAGGTGCCCCACTGTGTCACAAATGTAGTCTTCTCCATATCTTCAGGTGCCATCTTGATTTGATTGTAACCAGAGAAACCATCCATAAAAGAGAATACCTTATGCTGAGCAGTGTTGTCTACCAGAATATCAATATGAGGAAGTGGAAAGTCATCTTTAGGGCTAGCCTTGTTCAGATCTCTGTAGTCTACACACATACGTACCTTACCATCTTTCTTAGGAACTGGTACCACATTTGCAACCCACTGAGGATAAGAAGTTACGGCCAAGAACCCTGCATTGAATTGTTTCATTACCTCTGCTTTGATCTTTCCTGACATTTCAGGACGCATACGACGAACCTTCTGCTTCTTTGGACGACAATCTTCTTTCACTGGCAAACGGTGAACCACAATGTCTGTATCCAACCCTGGCATATCTTCATAAGACCAAGCAAAGATCTCCACATAGTCATGTAGCATCTGAATCAACCTGCTCTTGACACTGTCCTCTAAATCAGCCCCTATCTTGACCTCTTTTCTGTTTTCTTCAGTTCCCAGATTCACAACTTCGACTGGCTCTTCATGTGGCTGTATAGCTTTCTCTTCTTGTTGTAACAACCTAGCAAGCTCTACAGGTATTTCACAATCGTCCTCGTTTCCGTCTTCAGTTTGATAGATCGGATTCTCGAAATTGTAACTGGCAATAGTAGAACTGTTATCAACTGGATCCAGAGTGGATGAGGATCTGCATTTTAGTGACGTGGGTGTGTGTAAGAACACATAGCTGATAAAGCAAAAATAAAAGAAAAAGAAAGACAAGGAACACAATATTTACGAAAACGAAACGTCCACTGATTTTATTGAATGCAGTATGCAAATGAAATGACAACCCGTAACAAGCACACCATTGTGCCCCGGGTAAGGCACATGGCTTGAAAGTTTTAATTGTTCCAAAAATTACAAATTTAAAACATAACACAGTAATAGTATTTACTCCTGACTAAAGGAGATAGGGATAACATCTTCAGCTGTCCAATTATTGAGTCCAGCACCCACAGTAGGAAAAATCCATGCCTCCAAGTTGTAGTCTTCATCTTGATCTCCCACAGCATTGGTAACCCCTTGATTGGTGATACGAACAGCACGAGCACGACGAACAGCCTTCTGGGACTCTTCTTCCACCATAGCTTTTGCATCATTGAGGGAGGCCATTGCCATTGTTGGAGGGTTTCTGATGACCACAGGAACCTTCTTCACAGCAGGAGGAGTCACACAATCCTTAACAGCCCAGGGAACCACTTCAAATGACTGACATGGAGTTTCAATGTATTAACCTTCTACTTCCCGATACTTGAAAGTGTTTACATGGCTGACAAAGTATTCTTCCTCTCCAAAGACAGTAACAACTTTTCCATTCACCGGATATCTCAACTTTTGATGTAATGTGGAGGTCACAGCACCTGCCCCATGGATCCAGGGACGACCAAGCAGACATGAGTACGAAGGACGAATATCCATCACATAGAATGTAGCGGTAAACACCTGAGAGCCAACCTTGATTGGAAGATCAATTTCCCCATGCACTACTCTTCTAGAACCATCAAAAGCCTTTACCACAATATTACTGGGCTTCAATACCGTATCTTCAGGACTCAGCTTGTTCAGGACTTCCTTAGGCAACACATTCAGAGAGGAACCATTGTCTATCAGCACATGAGACAGGGTAGTGCCCCTGCATTCAATTGAAATATGCAAGGCCCTGTTATGATCCCTCTTGGCAGGGGTCAAGTCAGCATCAGAAAATCCTAACCCATTATCATAGGTCAGGTGAGCAACACAATTCTCAAACTGGTCCACAGAAATTGCACTGGGTACATGAGCCATCTTTAGAAACTTGATCAATGACTTGGCATGAGCCTCAGAACATAATAACAGGGAGAGCATAGAAATCTTTGAGGGAGTATGCCCCAGCTGATCAACAATATCATAATCACTCTTGCGAATGATTTTCAATACTTCTTCCATTTGCTTAGAGAGGTCATCAGCAGCTGGCACATCAGTAGATACAGGCTCAATAACAGGACCCTTGCCCCGAGCATCAGTGGTGGAAGTAACAGCAGGAGTAACTGCACTCTTAGAAGCAACTGGAGGAGAGAAGACTCTTCCACTACGAGTGATCTTGCTAGATCCAGCAATATTATCAATGTCAACAGGCATATCAGGTAAAGGCTCCTGCTTGACACCATGGATGTAAACATCAGACCCATAGTGCCAAGGCACAACTTTGTCAGATGTATAAGGAATAGGACCAGGAGTGGTAATGATCAGAGGAGCTACTCTGGCTTCAGCAACAACTTTCACAGGACCTTCAGCAGTAATCTTGATTGGGCCCTGATGAGTGATTTTAATGGGACCCTTTGAAGTGATTCTTAGTGGTACTTTGTCAACCATGTCAACCTCTTCAATCTTCTTACCCTGAGTCAGATGATCCACCATACTTTCTACAGATGCTGGTCTTCTTTCAAACACTATAGTATATTTATCCATGAGACGTTGAATCCCATCTCTCAACATGAAGCAACTATCCGGCTTATAGGTACAATATAGACAATCTTCATGACAACCTGGAAAGATCCCAGCTTGTACTAACCTCTTTTTGATAACAGACAATGGTGTGCTCAACTCCATAACTGAATAGACATGCAGATCTTCATCAATATCTTCATCAATGGCGTTGACAGTCTTCTCGTGATTTGGCATTGGAGCTGTAATCACATTTGGAGTACCTGGTGGATCAAACTCAATTTCTCCAGCATCAATCATATCCTGAATTTTGTTCTTCAAGACCCAGCAGTTATTAGTATCATGTCCTGGACAGTTTGAATGATATGCACATCGTGCATTGGGATTGTACTTGGGAGAGGTAACATTGGGATTCTGAGGGGCCTCCCTCAGGGTAATAAGTTCAGCTTTCAACAAGTGTTGCAATGCCTGAGCCATTGACATGTTGATCTTCGTGAACTGTCTTCTAGCCCTCTGTTGGTTGCCTTGAGGCTGCTCTGTTGTTGCAGGAGTTGGATTTGAAATATGAACTGCACTAACAGACTGATGCCTTCTGTTACGATCAGGCTGACCATACACAGCATTAGATTCTTTCTTCCCAGTGGGAGGCTTCTTTGCAGCACCGGATGAAGAAGTGCCCACTTGGATCTTACCACTCTTGATACCATTCTCTACTCGCTCTCCTGTCATGATCAACTCAGTGAAGCCAGATGATGAGCTTCCAATGAGATGACTGTAAAACGGACCATTCAGCGTACACATGAACATATCAACCAACTCCCTATCAGTCAAAGGGGGTTGAACTCTTCCAGCTAAGTCTCTCCACTTCTGAGCATACTCCTTAAAGCTTTCTTTGGCACCCATAGACATGCTTTGAAGCTGCATGCGAGTGGGGGCTAAGTCAGCATTGTATTGATATTGCTTGTAGAAAGCTTCAGCAAGGTCATTCCAATCTCTGATGTTGACACTCTCCAACTGATAATACCACTCTAGCTGAGCTCCAGATAAACTCTCTTGAAAGAAATGGATCCACAACTTTTTATCAGCAGTGTGGGGTTGAATTCTTCTGACATAAGACCTCAGATGCAATTTGGGACAAGAGACCCCATCATAGACAACAAATGTAGGAACTTTGAACCCAATGGGTATGACCACCCCAGATATCAAGCTCAAATCCTCAAAATCCAGCCCAGATGATTTCTGTAATTCCATAGCATCCATTCTATCCACCAGCATCTTGAATTTGTCTTCGTTAGGCTCATGGTAGTAGTTAGCCTCAGAATCAGAGTCCCCCATAGTATTGTGGAGACTGCCTCTCTCCTGCTCAGATTCTTCAGATTCATAGTCTTCAACCTGTTCCTTGGTCTTGGCAGGACCTTTGAACCTTCTTCCCATGTTGAGCAACCCAGCAGACCTTCTAGCCTTCTTAGTCTTCTTGGCCAGCAGTGTCTTCAATTCATCCTGCCCCTTGGATAGGTTCAGGATCAGCTCTTGGAACTGTGCATTCTGTGCCTGGAGATCCTTAACTGATTGTTCAAGAGCCATTGCTGAAATAAACGGCGAGAAGATGAGAAACCTGTGCACAATTATAAACCTGTGATGCCATGATATGGGAATGCATATGCAATGTTTTCAAGGACCGCAGGATTTAAATTTGCTTAAACAAACAAGAAAGTAACTTTTTATTAGTAATAACTTGTTTTGCCTTTTAGGCTTACAAAAAATGAAAACGAAATAAGTACAAAAGATGGGGTTTTAAGTCTCCCATGGACGTTTCCTCTTTGTGTTGAGGTATGAGTTGAGGTTTCGTTCCTCATGAAGTAGCTTTGTTAGCTCTAGGATCCTTGCTTGGCTTGCTTTGTAATGAGCCTCGAAAGTATCCCTTTGCTCTTTCAGTTGGATCCATGATCTCTGCAAGTCTTCCATATCAGTAGGCATGTCTGGGTGAAGGATGGTATAAGCTGTGTCTCCTTCAGCAACAGGTTCCATGGTAACTGGTAGGATGGCAGGATATGGCATCATGAGTGTCTGAGCACGAAATCGTACCCATCTGAGATAAGCCTCCATAGGAATGGTGTACTTAGGCTCCAGTGTCTTGCTGTCAATCCTGTTTACCTTTCCCCAAGCTCGTATGAATCTCTGACGGTAACCCTGAAGATCGTTGTCGTAGTCAAACACAATGCCCTGAATCAACATGTCATGTGGACCATCGCTCCGGGCGTAACCAAACTGTCGTAAAGCTAGAGATGGGTTGTAGGTGATGCCTCCTCTTATGCCTAGAAGTGGCACATTAGGAAACTCCCCACAACGGTCAATGATGGTGACATTCTCCATAGATCTGGAGCACCAATGGATGTCTGAGTGAGAAAGTGACATGATCCTCTTGGACCATCTGAACCCTTGCTCATTCTTCATTACTGAGCGAGGAAGGTGAGAAATAAACCACCTAGAAAGTAAAGGTATGCAGCACATCAAAGTTCCTCTTGCCCTTGTAGTACGGGTGTGAAGAGAATGTAGGATGTCTCCAAGTAAGGTAGGCACTGGATTGTGACTCAGGAATATGTTGATGGCATGAACGTCTATGAACTGATCAGGATTGGGGAACAACACTAAGCCATAAATCAATAAGGCTAAGATCTCCTCAACAGCATCGTAGCTCATAGCCTTCAAGAACATTTGAGCTTTATCCACTAATACCTTGGCAAGAATACCTTTAACTCCACTTCTCGTCTCTAGAACAATGTCAGACTTCTTCAGATGTAGAGCTGCAGCAATAACTTCTGGTTTAAGCTCCTTCTCTAAGCCTGTGAATGGTTTCTGATCAAGAACAGGTATACCCAGAAGTTTAGAGAACTCCTCCATGGTTGGAACCAGCTGATAATCAGGAAATGTAAAGCAATGGTGCTTAGGGTCAAAGAACTGAAACAGCACACTCATCATGTCTTCACTGAACCCTGAAGTAACTAGATCCAATAAGTGACCATGTCTCTTGTTGAACTGGGAATGATTAGGCACTAGGGAAACCAACTCCTTGAGCTTAGCAGGTATCCCTACAAAGTTGATCCTGATGGTGTTTCTACGAGCAGAAGCCATGACCTGCAACAAAGAACAAAGATAAATCCTTTGGTCCTTGAAATGGTTAGGGAAAATGATATGCTTATGATGCATGATGATGTCATGATGTCATGCTCAATCACAAACATGTGGCACACACAAACAAGTCACACCATAGCCCTAGGTTTAAAGGCTTGCATGAGGTTCAAAGTCAAGTACCCTCCCCTGAAGTTAGATGGTTCATCCTGTCCTACAAAAGTAACCAGGTTCTAAGGGATCTCAATATCATTGATCCTTCACAAGGGTGGTTGTTCAGAAGGCAACTTACTTGCCAACCAAAACCCCCCAAGTTTAAGATCTCAATGAGCGTAGTATCGAGTGTCAACCAACTTCAGTCTGCACCAAAGCCGGTTACCTCACTACTTTCTAAAGGCCAAGATGAGTTAACTAGGGTTCTAAAAGTCAGTTAGTGCATTGACAACATATGGCAGCCTCAATATTATCCTCAACTTGACTTAAGGAATATAAGCACCAACCAAGAAGTCGCACTAACTATGGCCACCAGATCAACCGTATCGATATACGTCGTACAGTTTCCTTGGTCTATTGCCATTTACCTAAGGTACACTAGATCCGGGTTAGGACCTTTCACACATAAGAGCACCCCAACAATATAATAATAAAGCAAACAAGGCAAACAATTTAAAGTGATCTTAATTCCTAAGGGTACCCCTCTTAAATAGGTCCCCAGCAGAGTCGCCAGTTCTGTAACCCGGTCAACTGACTTTAAACAATGTTGCGGATAGCAAGAGTCGCCACCGACTTTTATTTTATCCATAAGGAAAGGTTATAAAAGAACAGGAAAGACCTTAGAGAATATTTTGGGTCCGGGGGGTAGGTTATGAAAAGGGAAGGTATTAGCATCCTTTTCATCCATGGTTATCCATGGGCTCTTAGGTACTTAAGCTCACTTTTGAATTGTTTTGAAATTGTAGTGTGTGAATAGAAAATTTTCAGAATAGTTAATAAATGATCCATGTAAGAATGTGTTAAGAACTTGTTTGAAAACTTGTTGAAAATTTGTTTAAGTGCGAAACAGTTTTGAAGTGAGCAAGCACCTAGGAGTAACCTACCCTAATGTTTAAAGGTCTTTCTTATTCTTCATTCTTTCCTTTAGTAAGACTATCCCTACTATAATGGAGTAGGTAGTCCTTACTTTGGATGTTAAGGGACATATGAGGGACAATTGGATTTTTGAAGGCCATGGTGGGGTGTAATAAGCAAACTGGAGGGACTATCATCATTTTTCGAAAGGGACTCGATTCGTAAAGGCAACCATAAGGGACTTTGATGATTTTCTTTTTGAGGGACTTGCTTTATACACCCCACTTAACCAATATTCATAGGCAACTTGAGGGATATCCTTAAGAAGTGAGACGGCGATTAAAATCGACTTACGTGTGTGAAATGTTTAATTTAATTATCTTATATTAAGATGATCTAATTTATTTTTAATATTACATACATGTTGTTACACTCCCTAATTACTAACCATAATAATAATTAAATAATTAAACAACTTTACATCCAAGAAACAATTACAAAATAATAAGCAAAATAATTAAATAGCAAAGATAAATAAAATATAAATAAGCAATAATAAATAATAAAGGGGGTTAATTCTAAGTTTACTCGGCAAGACATCGCATCTTGTGCCTACGTATCCTTACGGGAGTGGAATCAGAGTAATCGTAGTTCCCCTCAATAGGGAGGTTAGAAACTTCTTGACTGTGGTCAAGGTCTCAAGGGGAATAAACGCATCTTAAGGACACGCTTACGTGGAGTGTAGAAACTCCAAATCTCTACGTTGAAATGTTAAGTTGTAATTAGGGTTAAATTAGGGATTCCACGGCGGGAAACCCTAAAAATGAGCGCGGCGGCTCTTTGACCTAATGCTAAGGATAAAATTGTAATTTTGCCTGCGGCGAGGCATTTGTGAAAATTAGGGTTTGTAGTTTGTAGTTTTGAGGATTTGAAATTGAATGTGTGAAGTTTTACGGACTATTGGCGCGGTGGCCAAACAGTTAGA
Organism: Lathyrus sativus; assembly: GCA_963859935.3. Taxonomy (NCBI): domain Eukaryota; kingdom Viridiplantae; phylum Streptophyta; class Magnoliopsida; order Fabales; family Fabaceae; genus Lathyrus; species Lathyrus sativus. The sequence continues at coordinate 495,431,272 of OZ012737.1, forward strand.
CCTAACCTTCGGATGTGTGCAATGTGACAGAAATAATAGTAAACGCGTGAGATAATTGAATCATGCAAACAGAGAGATAATGTCATAATTTAAACCATGCAAGCAGAAATTTAAAGGCAGAATTTAAAGAGCGATTGTTAAGTTCGCGAGGTTACATGAGAGGAGCAGATACAATATGATAATGAAATTTGAATTGAACAATAATAAAATAAAATAAATAACGGTTCTAGTTATTATTTTAAAAAAAGCTTTTAGTTATTATTTTAAATTTATCTAAAAAAAAGTTTTTCTTAAAAATAATAGGTTTTCATATTAATTTGGAAAAGATGTTAATGTTATTTATTTTAAAAAACAGATTTTTATATTATAACAAATTTTAATAAATTAATGATAACAATAATAGTAATAATGGTAATAATAATGATAATAATGATAATAATAATAAATAATGATAATAATAATAATAATAATAATAATAATAATAATAATAATAATAATAATAAAGCAATAATGAATTTTAAATGTGCCAAATAACCCAACAATGTTGCTAACGCAGAAATGCGCTCATCGCAACCAGATCTAAATCGGACGAAACAAAATTTATCGCAAAGAAAAAGAAATTAAGCAAAAAATAGTATTATTGCTCACACAAAAATGCGATCATCGCAACCAGATCGAACTAACACAAATGTCACGCGTCATGCACACAAATGTGCAAACATCGTATCGACATAATTCGATCAAAAATCTTATATATATAAACTCTAACAATTTAAAAATTATATATATATATATAAACGTAACAGTAATAGATAAAGAAAAAGAAATAACGGTAATAGATGAAGAAAAAGAAATAACGGTAAAAGATGAAGAAAAAGAAACAACAGTAATAGATGAAGGAAAAGAAATAACGGTAAACGATGAAGAAAAAGAAACAATAGTAATGGATGAAGAAGAAAACTAAATAACGGCAAACGGCACTCACTCCTCTTAGGTTTTTTTCATTCTCCCCTCTTTTTCCAACAAGGCAACACATGTATATATAACACATGTATATATAGGGAACAAATTAGGGTTAACACCAAATTGTCAATAATGTCCCTAAAGCCCATTTTAAAGCCCAAACTAAATAATTAGTTAAGAAAAAATAAAATTTAAATAATTTAAAATAATTAAAATAAACTTAAAATAAAAACTAATAATCCTATTGATTCCTAAAATATTATAAAAAGAACAAAATTTTTTTTCAATATTTTTTATTTTATGATTTTTTGGATATTTTTATGAATAATTTAGAAAAAAGTGAAAAAAATAATATTTTAAAAAATGATTTAATTAAAATACGAAAATAATAATTAAATAATAATAAAAAACTATTTTTGTTATTTTTTTAATGAAAGATAGAAAAGTTTAGAGTAAAAATAATAAAAAACAAAAAAAGTGACAAAGGTGAGATTCGAACTCTCAACCTCTCACACTCATAACTCCTTACACATGTCCTCCTGCCAATTGTGCCATTTTTACTTTTTAGAAAAAAAATGCATGCCATATGATATTTACCTGCAAAAAGTCAAACGACTACACAAATTTGTTAGTAATTGATTAAATGCAATGAAATGCGACGACAAATCTTAGGGCAAAATTTGGGGTATTACAGTTATTATGATAATATTTCTCACCCAACCTCTCTTTGATGTTGGCAAAAAAAAAATCATGAAGTTTGACTTTGGTTTGACCACAGTTGACCTCAGTTTGACCTTTTAACTGCATTGACTGCTTTTGACTTATCTGATCATCTGACTGAGCAAACTTTTGAGAAAAGTCTTGAAACTTGACATGGGGGTTCTTATACACATATAAGATGTTATGAAGCTCACTTGAAGTCTTGGAAGTCCATTTAGCCTGATTAAAGTCAAAACCCTAGTTTTGGGATGCACTGCTTAGGAGGTGCATTGTCTGAGGGAATTGTCAACTCTTCTGACCAATTGTGAATTTTGTGAACCTTGTGAACCTTCTTGGAACACAAAGTCTTGTATTGTGAGGTCAAATTTTGGGGTGCAACACCAACGCTCGAAGGAAGGGTAAAGGCCCTCACCAGCAGGTGGCCAGCATAACTATCCCGGCAGTTCTACAGCCACAGCAGCAGCAGCAGCAACCGAATCAACAAGGGTACAGAAAGTATCAGAATCGGGCACCTCTGTCGAGTCGTCACCTCGAGACACCGCCCATGTCATACGTGCAACTATTGCAGACTTTGCTTCAGCTACAGTTGATCCAGAAGAGAACTTTGGCTCCCTTGACACGGGCACCTCCGCCAGGTTATGACGCGAATGCGACTTGCGAGTTTCACTCAGGGGCACCAGGCCACACAATAGAGAACTGCAAAGCCTTCAAGCATAAGGTGCAGGACATGGTGGACGCTAAGATCATCAACTTCTCGGATAATGTGCCAAATGTCACGAAGAATCCTATGCCGAATCATAGGGGAGGTGGAGTAAACGCCATTACCGAAGACGAGAGTTTGGATTTGTTGACTGACGTCAGAGATCTGAAGACGCCGCTTAGCTTCGTTAAAGCTAAGCTGATGAAAAGGGGTTTCTTTCCAGGTTGCGGAGAACTGTGTATGGACTGTGCTACTAGTCCTGATGGATGTGAACAGTTGGTAGAAGGAATTCAAAGTCTGATGACTGAAGGGATTTTACAGTTTAGCCGGAGGGCCGAAAGTGGATCGGGAGAGGTAGTGCTAAAGCGAGATGATGAGGTTGCCACCATCACCATCCCTCACCAGACGATAACTATTTCTGCACCCTGACCGCCCACTATTACCATCACCAAAGCTGGGCCAATACCGTTCGAAAGCACTAATGTCGTCCCATGGCATTATGGGGCTGAAGTCTACTGCAACGGCCAGAAGATGGAGCTAGAACCGTTTGGGTCGTCTGTGGAGAACCTTGCGGGAATCAGTGGTATTACTCGCAACGGGAGAGTGTTTGCACCACCTGAGGTCGTGGCGGACAAGGCGGCCAGAGCTGATGCAACTGATAAAGGCAAAAGTAAAGTCGTTGAAGAGATCCCGCGGGGGCAGAAAAAGACTTACTTGTTAAAGACGCCAAGGAGTTTATGCGGTTGATTAAAAAGAGTGACTACAAGATTGTGGATCATCTCCATCAGACACCCTCGAAGATTTCCATCTTGAATCTGTTGTTGTGTTCTGAAGCACACCGCAACGCGCTGCTGAAGGTGTTGAACGTCGTATATGTACCGCAGGAAATATTGGTAAATCAGCTAGAAGAGGTCGTAGCCCACGTAAATGCTGGAAATGGGTTAGAGTTCACTGACCTAGAGATGACACCGAAACGGAGGAACCATAATAGCGCCTTGCACATCTCGATAGAGTGTAGGGGAATGATTATGTCCCACGTGTTGGTGGACACAGGGTCATCGCTCAATGTTCTTCCGAAGAAGGCATTAATGAAGTTAGATACTCGCGGAGTGATTTGCACACCCAGTGATCTGGTTGTGAAGGCGTTCGATGGAACTAAACGCCACGTTTTCGGGGAGGTGACCCTGCCAATCCAAGTCGGGCCGGAAACATTCGATGCGATCTTTTATATCATGGACATCATGCCTGCCTACAGCTGTCTCTTGGGCCGGCCGTGGATCCATGCTGCTGGAGCCGTGACCTCCACGTTGCACCAGAAACTCAAGTATGCTGTCGGAGGTAGCATAGTGACCGTTTATGGCGAGGAAGACATAATGGTGAGCCATTTGTCGTCCTTCAAGTATGTTGAGATGGATGGGGAAATCCATGAAACTCTATGCCAAGCGTTCGAAGCTGTCAAAGTGAAGGACGTAGCTCCTGTAGTCACTGAAAATCCAGAGATGACTCTCTCCTCATTCAAAGAAGCTCGGGCCGTTGTCCAAGCCGGATCTACCCCAGGTTGGGGGCGAATCTTGGAGATACCTAACAAGCAAGACAAGTTTGGGTTGGGATATTCTCCTGGAGCTGAAGCTTCTTCTTCTTCTAGCAGTGCGTCGCGAGGTAAAGGGCCGATCCAGTTTACCAGTGGCGGGGTGATATTTGAAAGCATCAACGCAGTGTCTGAAGACAGCGGAGATAGCGATTGTAACCTCGACTCTTGGATCCAGCCAAGCAAGCCAGGCGAGGGCCTCAACAATTGGTCCATCAAGGACATCATCCAGATGACGAGCGAAGAGTAATGATTTACTTTTTCCAATCATTGTACAACCCTATGTCCTACCCGGGGCATAGTGGTTTTATTGTCAGGGCCTTGTTGGATTATGTACATGCATTTTGTTAATAAATCAAAGGCGTTTTCTTCGTATTCAAATATTGTGATCTCTGTTATTTCTGTTTTATATTTGTTTTGAAAAACAATAAAATGGAAATGGGGTTTATGCTAACCTGCATATCCTCGTTTTAAGCTTAACCCTTGTTATTGCAGGATCCACACAACAGATGACATCGACTTTGGACCTTCTACGTCTCACTTCGACTTCGATTGCCCGATCTATCAAGCCGAAGAAGAGATTGATGAAGACGAAGACCTTCCGAAAGAGTTGGCCCGCTTGTTGAAACAAGAGGAGAAAGTTATTCTGCCTTATGAAGAGGAGATCGAGATTGTGAATCTGGGTTCTGAAGAACTCGTCAGAAACGTCAGGATAGGGGCTGCATTGTAGAGCGATGTCAAGCAGAGATTGGTCGAGATGCTAAGAGAGTATAGTGACGTCTTTGCTTGGTCATACGAGGATATTCCCGGACTTGACACGGACATCGTGGTCCACCACTTGCCGCTGCGAGAAGATTGTCCTCCCGTCAAGCAGAAGCTTAGGAGGACGAGACCAGATATGGCCGTTAAGATCAAAGAAGAAGTGCAAAAACAGCTTTATGCTGGCTTCTTAGCGGTCACCACTTACCCTCCGCGGGTCGCCAACATAGTGCCTGTACCGAAGAAGGACGGTAAGGTACGCATGTGCTTCGATTATCGGGATTTGAATAGGGCGAGCCCTAAAGATGATTTCCCGCTGCCTCATATTGATGTGTTGGTCGACAATACAGCGCAATTCTCCGTGTTTTCGTTCATGGATGGCTTCTCCGGTTACAATCAGATCAAGATGGCGCCGGAGGACATGGAGAAAACTACGTTTATCACTCCCTGGGGAACATTCTGCTACAAGGTAATGCCTTTCGGTCTGAAGAACGCAGGGGCCACTTACCAACGAGCAATGGTTACTTTGTTTCATGACATGATTCATCATGAGATTGAAGTCTATGTTGATGACATGATTGCGAAGTCCCAAACGGAGGAGGGACATCTGGTCAATTTGCTGAAGCTTTTTGAGAGGCTTAGGAAATTCAGGTTGAGGCTGAATCCTAACAAGTGTACTTTCGGAGTACGGTCCGGAAAGTTACTGGGGTTTATCGTGAGTGAAAGAGGCATCGAGGTTGATCCTGCAAAGATAAAAGCGATACAAGAAATGCCAGTGCCAGAAACAGAAAAAGAAGTTCGCGGTTTCTTGGGCATAATAAACTACATTGCGAGGTTTATCTCTCAGCTCACGGCCACGTGTGAACCGATGTTCAAACTGTTAAAGAAAGATCAGGCGATTATCTGGAACGAGGATTGCCAGAAGGCATTCGATAAGATAAAGCAGTATCTTCAGGAACCTCCAATCTTGATACCCCCAGTGGCTGGACGGCCACTAATCATGTACTTGACAGTTCTTGAGAATAGCATAGGGTGTGTTCTCGGTCAGCACGACGAGACGGGCAGAAAGGAGCATGCCATTTACTACTTGAGTAAAAAGTTCACAGACTGTGAATCTCGTTACTCGATGTTGGAGAAGACGTGTTGTGTGCTAGCCTGGGCTGCCAAACGTTTACGACAGTACATGCTCAATCACACCACCATGCTAATTTCAAAGATGGATCCGATCAAGTACGTCTTCGAGAAGCAAGCGCTTTCGGGCAGGATTGCCAGATGGCAAATGGTGTTGACGGAATATGATATTCAGTACGTTTCCCAGAAGGCCATCAAGGGAAGCGTATTGTCTGATTACCTTGCCGAACAGCCGATCGAGGATTACCAACTGATGAAATTTGAATTCCCTGATGAGGATATCATGTTTCTCAAAGCGAAGGATTGCGATGAGCCGTTGCCCGACGAGGGGTCAGATAGGAAATCCCAGTGGAAATTGATATTTGACGGAGCGGTTAATTCCTATGGAAGTGGCATTGGGGTGATCATCACGACCCCTCACGGATCCCATATCCCGTTCACTGTGAGACTGACGTTTCCAGTCACCAATAATGAAGCAGAGTACGAAGCATGCATTATGGGTCTAGAAGAGGCAATTGATTTGAGAATCAAGAACCTAGACGTATATGGTGACTCGGCACTCGTAATTAACCAGATTAAAGGGGAGTGGGAGACTCGTCAATCGAATTTGGTGCCGTACATGAACTATGCCAGAAGGCTACTTCCGTTCTTTGATCGAGTGGAACTCCATCATGTGCCCAGGGCGGAAAATCAGATGGCTGATGCCTTAGCCACGTTGGCTTCGATGTATAAAGTCAATTTTTGGAATGAAGCTCCAAGAATTGTCCTTTCTCATCTTGATAGACCTGCATTCGTCTTTGCGATTGAGGAAGCCGCTTGTTGCACCCTAAAATTTGCTCAACCTTATTCACTTGGTTTATGTTTCAATGTCATTAGCATTTGCATATAGAGTCATGTACATAGTCTAATCATCTGCATAGCATAAGCATAGCAAGTCATACAACAGGGGACCAATCATTATTCTCATCTCTAGAGGCCTATCAAGAGGTTATTATCCCAATTCAATCTCATTCAAGTCATCAGGAAAGAATTTGAAAGCAAAGAGTTCAGCAGATCAAGCCTTGAGTCCATCTCCTAGCTGAGGGTATCTGAGGGTCAACAAGAGGGTTGTGAGCTGTGAGTTGAAGGCATGGAGAGTGTCTAGACATTATGAGAGACTTAGAAAGTCATTTAAAGAAGTAGACAAGTCATTGATGAGAGCACAAGAGCTATAGCTGAAGGCAGTCAACTAGGGTTTCATCTGGGTCAACCCTAGGTCAACCCTAGGTCAATTGACTGATTTAAGGGGCACTCAAGTCTAGTGGAGAGATGTGGGGTTCATCATTGGACATATAAAGAAGGATATGGAGATATGCCAAGGAGAATTCAAGAGAAATCAAGGAGAAGAGGAGTTTCTAAATTAGGGTTTCTGTGTAAAATCCCCTAGTTTAGGTCAAATTTCCAAGCAAGATAAGTCAAAATGCTAGCTTCAAATGGATTCTTGGCCAACATGAAACTTGTAGAGGATCTCAAGACCTTTAATTTGAGTGGTGGAAGACATCAAGGAGATTTATAGAACTCAAGTTATGGTCCTTGCAAGTTACAGGTCATCTGAGGTATCTGAAATTTTGTCTGTGAAAGTGACTTGACTTCCAAGCAATTTTTACCCCTCAAGGAGATTTCAAATGAATTCTTGGTCAACATAGGAATTGTACCTCATTGTCTTAGCTTTCTAGAATGGTATAGCATGCCTTCATATGATGTGTGGAACTCAACTTATGGTCTTGGCAAGCAAAGGGTATTTTGGGCATTTGTGAATTACAGGTCATTTTAACCTATGTCCAAAACTCATACAAGGAGGCCTCAAATGGAAAAACTTACAACATCAAACTTGCTCCAAATGTGATTTTAAGTCTAGAAAGAAGGTCACAAATTGTTGGAAAAGCTCATAACATGAAGTTGCATGATTGGTCCAAATTTGAACTAAAATGGCTTATAATTTGAATAAAGTCAAAGTGGAAAATGGTTTGGGAGATTTATAAGTCCAAATGGAGACTTCCAATATATGATTTTGAATGGAAAAGACATTCTAAAGACAATGGTTCAAGCACTTTTTTGAGTTTAGTGGAAGATTTCAAAGTTATCCTTGGTTACTTGCATTTTAAGAAACATAGCCAAAATGAATCAAAGTTGGAAGGCAAGGGAAGTTGTAAGAGGGATCTAGAAGTTACCATTGAACACTATATATTCATGAAATCAGAATTGAGCAAGGGTTGGATTCATTTTTCACAAAAAATCTCACAAATTCTCTCATTCTTTCTCATTGCAATTTCACTTCAATCTCACAAAATCTTCATCAATTTTCATCAACATTGATCCTCCTACATTCAATCATCATCCTGGATTAGAATTGAATCAAAGATTTGGTGGTTAGAGCTCAATTTCGTGCACTTCCATCAAGAACACACAAATTGCAATTTCCATTGGACAGCAAGATCCAAGCCAAGTTTCATCCAAATACTGCAAACAGAATCAAGTATATCAAGGATGGATCAAGATTGAAGCATACAAGAGCCTGGATCCACGTGATTACTCAGCCTCCATTAAAGCTTGCTCAAGGTGCAAATCCTTCTAACTTATTCAATCTAGGGAGATTTAGGTAGTTTTACTAGTATATTCATGGTCTATGATGTTAGGAGGTTAGTTTAGATGAATTTGAGGCTGAATAGAGACAATTCATAGCAGGTGCACCAAACTGTTTGGATCAAGAACTCGTAGGATCTTGCATGATAACCTTAGCTTGTTAGTTTAGAATGATCACCATTATGCATAGAGTAGATTAGTATAGGTTTGGTCGAGAATTGTTGTGATGCATCTCAGTGTATTTTCATGGAGCCAGAAATTGTTGCGCTCGGGTTTATTGATTGGCTGAGTTTTAATACAATCTATGACCATAGACGTGTAGAGGGAGAGATTCTGAGTGTTTTTCATGTTTGCATCGTGTTGATTCATGGACTGTAGAGTGAGAACAGATTGGTGGAAGTTGGTTCGTGCATGAACATTCATGGAGTATAAACCCTAATTCTCATGATCTAGTGAAGAAGACGAAATCTGGACTGTCCATTTCGTGTTGGACTTTTGACCTGAGGAGCCATCGTGTGGCTGAGATTCAAGCTGATTTTTGGAGGGAGAGTGGTGCCCTAAACGCACCGTTTCATTAATTGAAACGGGCGGGCCTGAGTGCTGAGTGATATCCCCACCCCCCAGTGCCAAGCCCAATTCCATTCTGAACGTGAAACTCCAACTATTTTCACCCCCCTGCGTGTTTTTTATTTTTAATAATTCTGAAGTGGTTCTGGGCCTAATTCAATTTGCTACGCGCACCCCCTGTCTGCTTGGCCCATCCTGATTTCAACTAAGCGTGTCTTCTATTCAAACCCCCCTCCCTTTATTTCATTATATTCTTTTATTTTCTTTAATTCTTTTTATGCATTTTCCAAAAATTCATAATAAATAGATAAAAATTCATTTTTAATCCATTCTTTTTACATCATTTTCATTAGAATGTGTAGAAAATTGTCATTAAATAAAATTGCATTTTTATTTTTATTTCATATTTTTCCCATATTTTCTAAATAAATGTCATTTTAAATAGATTCATTTCATGCATGATTTTGCTAATTTTTGTTCTATTAGATGCTTTAATATTTTTTGTTCATTCTTTTTAGGTTGCTTAGATGAGATATTGAACTTGTAGAAACAATTTAGTTCCCATTTTTAGAAATTAATTTTAGGTGATTAATGTAGGCTTGAACAACATGAACAAATTAGGGTTTTTAGGTGATGACTTAGGAAGTTTGATTCTTTCCCTTAGGACTTAGGGTTTGACTAGTTTAGTTATGGGACTATAGGGGCTATGGGTAGTTATTAGATCCCTTAGAAAAAGTCAGGATTCCCCTACTGCTATTAATACTCTGTATATCTGATTGACTGGTGTGGTGTGCCCTCTGGGGATTATTGCTTGCTTGCTTGGGTATTGGGATTGTTTGGGAACCTGGGGAAGCTGAAGACTTGAGAAGATGAAGACCATTGGAGATCCAAAGATTGAAGATCCACTGCCAGAATGGGAGAGGAGGTTCTTGCTAGCAGCTGCTGAGGAGACTAGGGTTTAGGAGCTAGGCAGAGCTCTAGATTAGAAAGCTTGTTTCTCAAACATGGCATGCCTTGTCTGCATCCATCCTTTCTCTATGATTCAAAGTCTCTTTCAAATATCCACCTCCTTCCTTTGGAAGGATCAGTGAATATATTTGAAAGATAGAACTTTTGAGAGGAAACTTTCTGTTTAATGTTAACAGTTGATGAACCACCCTTGGTAGGTAATTAAATGTCTAACATTCATTCACTTCACTCTTGTGACTGATCCCTCATCCTGGAGGTTTGAGCATGAAGAAAAGCCATTGCAGATGGAAGACAGATGACCAAAGCCCTTGCCTGAAGGTCATGAAGATGGAGATTGATGCTTGTTGAAGCCTGTAGCTGATTGGAGATTACTTGAAGCCAGATGTTGATTCAGAGCTGCTGATGCTGTTTCTTTTGCTGTTGTATTTCATTTCTTGATGTATTGATTGGTTTTCCGGACTGTATTGTTTGCTGTTTACCCTGCTGGGTTGAAAGTGAAGCCTGTTCACTTTCGCCTATTGTTTTCTAGGTTCGAGGTTGAGTGGGACTCCCTTGCCTCGCTTGTATTGCTGCATCCATGCATTTTACCGCTTCACTGTATATATCTGATATTGTTTCTGTTTCCGTCTATTCCCTTAGGATCTCTGTTTCTCTCTGTGCAAGAGAGGAGCATGATAGACACTAGGTCTTAACCCATGCATGATAACATTAGGTTAGTTTGATTCCCTTCGCAACCGTAGGTTAGAGTTCTGTCTCTTCTCTCTCAAAACAAACAGAAAAACACATAAAGATTTCAAACACAATAAAAGACACTTCTTCCGTAAAAGAATGTGAACTCATCAAGACGTCATTTTTGTCCGCCGGGACTGTTAATCAGAAAACCCTTTTTCAGAAGGAATAAAATCAATCAAGGCAGACTTGTGTCGTCCGTAGCCCGAACTACGTTTGCTCTGATCTTCCATGTTGTGTGGAAGTACGTAGGCATAGGATGCGATATCCTAGCGAGCAACCTTCCCCTCCTTTCCCGTAGGTAGGCGAACTACGTTGACTCTGATTTCTCGTTCCAGACGGGAATACGTAGGCATAAAGTGCGATACTTTGCCGAGTCATTTTTATTTTCATTTTATTTTCTTTTTAACCCTCGACCCTTTAGCGTAGATAGAATAACAATCCATACCCGAGAACAAGCGTGGATCCCATCGAGTACGATGGACGTGAGGGGTGCTAATACCTTCCCCTTGCGTAACCGACTCCCGAATCCAGGTTTTGGTTGCGACGACCATACCTTTCCCGTGTTGTGCGAGGTTTACTCTGAGCGTTTCCTTTCTCTCCCGTGGGATAAATAACGCACGGTGGCGACTCTTCTGTTCAGCCGGCGCCGATTTTCGCAGTAGCGACAGCTGGCGACTCTGCTGGGGATCCAACGTCCCCTGACTGCTAAGGACTGCGATGGTTCTTATGCATTTGGGATCCAACGTCCCTTAAGAGAGTCAATCCTAACGCTTGTTTTCCCGTCGAGGATTTTGTATGGAGTTATTTTTATTTCTGACCTTTTATTTTCAGCATTATATATTTGTTTATTATTGCTGTATTGGGGTGTGACGGGTGTTCTGATATTGAGAGATAAGCCGGACCTGGGCTTGAGTGCACCTAGAATTAGCGTAGAAAGTAGTGGGCGCGTGCCGGCTTTGCTTGCATTAGTGTCTCATGAAATCTACACTCGGACGAGGTTCTTCTGGTTGGCTTCTTTTTCTACCCTTTAGGTCGAAGGGGTTGTTGGTCAGCTGAATTGTCGACTCCGGGGACCGATCATTTGGAAGTTGGCTAAGTGAGGCCTCTTCAGGATTTGATGATGCCACTCCTTCTGGGAATCGTATCATCAACCCTGAAAGTCTGTGACGCCGACGACCGCATAGGATGCCGTACCATTGCCAGTTATAGGGCCACCCACCTGTGAGGGGATTTGGGGTTATGCAGGTAACCAGACCTCCAGATACCGGTTATTTCTTGATCAGAGATCCTGGTTATTTATGGAGAGTTATGAGGTCTGTCAGAGACCATTTGGAGATGTGTTCTGAGGTCTGTCAGAGACCAGTGGGAGAATGATTTGAGGTCTGTCAGAGACCAATTAGAGATGTGATTTGAGGTCTACCAGAGACCAGTTGGAGTTATGGTTTGAGGTCTGTCAGAGACCAGTATTGGAGCTTTGTGTTAGGTCTATCTGAGACCAGGGTTTGATGACTTCTGGATGGTCTATCTGAGACCTTTCTTGATTGGGTTCCGGCTATTCAGCTACAGCTTTGGCCCCTGTTGCATGTTACTTGCATTGCATTGCCTGCATATCCATTACCATTTGCATTTCACTAACGTGTGTCTGTGCTGCAGGTGCATTTGCATTTCCCTAGTTCTAGTGCCCGGACTTCTGAGTATTGATTATGGCTAGTTTGAGGAAATCAGTGGCGTATAAGCTGCCTTCACCTGATATTACTTCTTTGCTTGGTCTGATATCTCTTGCCGGTGAGGAGGTTAGGAGAAGCTTCAGAATGAGCCATGGGAGATTACTGAGATTAGTCTGTAAGCCCACTGCTGATGAGATGAACGGGCTATACACCTTGATGCAGTTCTATGACCCCGCATTGAGATGCTTTACTTTTGCTGACTTTATTCTAGGGCCTACCATTGAGGAGTATGTGGAGTTTACCGAGCTTCCCGTGCAGAACAAGGTTCCCTTTATTCACTCTGCTGCTGAGCCCAAGCTGGAGGACTTAGCCAAAGCCTTACATATGGACGCTGCAGATCTGTTATTGACTTCTTGGCTTGGGGTCTCAGGTTTCTCTCTTGATTTCTTAGTTGTCAAAGCTCGAGAGTACGCCAAGAACGGTTGTTGGGTGGTTTTCAATGCTATTTTGGCTTTATGCATCTATGGAATTGTGCTGTTTCCTAACTTGCCCAACTTTGTGGATTTGGATGCTTTCTATCTGTTTGCTGTAGGCAACCCAGTGCCAACGTTGATCGGAGACTTCTACCACTCATTGCACTATAAGAATGAGAACCGAAGAGGAAAGGCTGTGTACTGCTGTGCTCCTCTGTTGAATATGTGGTTCAAGAGTCACCTTCCCATGAAGGGACCATTTGTGGACAGTGCAACCTCAACCAGTTGGTCAGAACGCCTGATGAGGCTATCTTCCGAAGACGTTGTATGGTTTGATCGAGACCTGCTAGGATCTGAGCTCATCCTCAGTTGTTCTGGATACCCTAATGTGTCGTTGATCGGAAGAAAAGGGTGTATCAATTACAACCCTTCTCTATTCATTCGCCAGTTCGGATATGCACTGAAGAATCCACCTCAGGAGGAAGAAGTACAGGAATCTCTGTACTTCACAGGAGATTTGAAGGGGGAGTTACTAGCCAAGTTGCAACATGCCTGGACGCGTATTAACCGCAGAGGGAAGCCTTTGTTAGGAAAGAATGATTGTCAGGCCTATGCACCTTATAGAGTTTGGATTCAGGAGAGGGCTAGTCAGTTGAGGATGCCGTTTCCAGATGCACCAATTCTTGTTCCCGTTCCGGTAGCAGAGCCAACTACCGTTCCTAGAGAAGTCTATGAACAAGTTGTGAAGGAAAAAGAAGCCTTGATGAAGATTAACGAAGGGTTAGAGCAAGAGTTAGCTCAGATACGCAGTGAGAAAAACAAGGCCGTATATGCTTTCCAGCAACAGATCGAGCTGGTAAACAGGCTAGGGGCTGAGTTGACTGAAGAAAATAAAAAGCGTGAACGTCTGGGGCAAGAGTTCAGAAGCTCCCATGACATGCTGGAAGCCAAAAAGAAAGCGCTCGACGCAGCACACCGAGAGATATCTTCTTGCAATAAGACTTGGAATGCTACACTCACCAACAATAAGAAGAGGGAAGATAAGCTGAAGCAGCAAATTTCCGACCTCGAAGAGAAGTGGAAGTCTAGCATCAAGAAGTGTGAGGAGGAAGTGATGACCCGGTATAGCGTCCAGCATGCACTGAACAAGGCAATCAAATCCAGAGATGAAGCAGTGTCCCAGAAGCGAAAGTTAGAAGATTGCTTCGGAGAAGCAACATGGGAAGAAACTACTGAAGACGTACGCCGTGTCCTTAAGAGGAGAAACCACCTTGTTGAGGGGCTGCTTGATCGACCAAGCCATCCGGAGACCAAGAAGTTGATAGAGGAGTACCAGACTTTTGGGAGGATCTGATCATTTCATGTAGTAACTTGTATGCTTTATTTGCATAGTGCTGATCATCACCAGGATTGTTGGTTGAGGTCATGCCTTCTTATTGTACTCTCAGTGATTTTGTACCCTGGGCTTATTGATTCTCTCTGCAATATATGAGGCTTTCTATGATTCAGCTCCGATATTCCTATTGTCAGCACTGTCACTGCACCGGCACCCTCGCACTAGAACTGGGGGAATGAACTTCCCTAATGCACAGACACATTGCATTGCATCCATATTCATATTGCATTACAGGTAATCTTTGGACGGTGTCTTATTTCCTGCTCTGTATCAGGTACTTAACAGGATTGCAGATCAACATCCGCACCGCTATTCTACACGCTCCAATTGTCGAAAAGTCATGGACCAAATGCAGAACGAGATGCAAGATGTGCGCGAGAAGCTCGCTCTCTTCATGCAGACCATGGAAGCTATAGCAAAAGGGCAGGAGAATTTGCAGGCCATGGTCCAGCCTCTGTTGGCCCGAAGCGTTGGTCATGGTAATGAAGATCATCAGTCTGTCCGGGTCGATACTGCTCATGGAGACGGCACTCCCACGCCAGTGGCTCCGCCCGTAGTCAATATACCCGCTGCTAACGTCAACAACGCTACCGCTGCTGTGAATGGTAACGTCGGAGTTGGAAATGAGACTGCTGTCCATAATGTTGGGCTGGGTGATGTCAATTTGGGAGATAATCTAGGAGGCAATGGCTTTGTCAATACTGGGTTTGGATTCAACGATCAGGGATTCGATAACACTGGCAAGTAGGGCTTTAATGCTCAAGGCTTTGGGCAAGATGGTTATGGTATGGTCAATCAGGGTTACGGAGGCTTTGGAAACGGAAATGGTACTGGATTTATGGCTTTTGGTCCTGCTGGAGGTGTTCAAGGGTACGGCAACAGAGGCCGAGGTCCGGGGATGAATCAGATCAGGGCTGGACGTAATAATGGATACGATGGGTACGGGGCTGGAAACGGTATGTGGCAAGAGGATCAGCAGGAGGATGCCTTCTCCGGAGGAGGCTTTGAAGGGCCGATGGATGATTCCCAAAAGATTAGAATGCTGGAAGAGCAGATGAAGGGAGTCCTAAATCAAAGTGCTGTGGGATTGGACATGGCAACAATGGGCTTGGTACCTGGCTTGAGGGTGCCAATTAAATTCAAAGCTCCTGCGTTCGATAAGTATAAAGGAGACACATGTCCGAAAGTGCATGTACGAGCTTATTACAGAAAGATGTCTGCATACTCCACTGATGAAAGAATGCTAATGCATTTCTTTCAGGATAGTCTGTCGGGCCCTTCCCTAGAGTGGTACATGGGGTTGGAGCCAACTGATATCAAGACATGGAAGCAATTAGCAGAGGCATTTGTAGCCCACTACAAGTATAACAGCGACCTGGCGCCCAATCGGGTCCAGTTGGCCGGGCTGTCGCAGAAGAAGGGGGAGAGTTTTAAAGAGTACGCGCAAAGGTGGCGCGATATGGCTGCCAGGGTCCGTCCTCCTGTAGAAGATAAGGAAATGAATGACATGTTTGTCGGCACATTCACAGGGTTGTTTCATGATATGCTGTTTCACACGTCTCTGGCCAGTTTTTCAGACCTGATTCTAATGGGAGAAAAGATTGAACGTAACATTAAGCAAGGAAAGTTCCAAGTCGAGGAATCAACTGCATCTGGCAGTAATAGGAAAGCTTATGGTGGACGCCGTCAGGGCGAAGCCAGCGCAGTATTTGGAGGCCGAGGCCGAGGCCGAGGCAGGGGACGAGGTCAATATCGTCAGCCGCAGCAGGTGTCGAGTGTTACTATCCCATATCAACAACAACCAATCCAGCAACAACAACCGATTCAGCAGCAACCAATGCCACAGCAGCAGCAGCCTCAGCAGGGGGCACAGCAGGCTCAGCGAAGATTCCAGGGCAGTAAACCGAGAAGAATGTTTGAGAAGCCTCCCTCAACATATGCCGATTTATTGCAGACATTGTTGGGATTGAATCTAGTAGAGAAAAGAACTCTGGCCCCAATAACGGGAGCTCCCCCGTTCGGCTATGATGCAAGCAGGCACTGTGAGTTTCATTCTGGGGCCCCGGGCCACGATATCGAAGGTTGCCATGCTTTTAAGCACGTTGTGCAGGATCTTTTGGACAACAAGACTATCAATTTCGGAACGGCAGGTCCGAATATAGTCCAGAAACCCATGCCTAATCATGGGGCAAACGCCGTTCTGACTGAGGAAGGTCTGAATCTTATTATGAATGTTGAAGATTTGAAGACGCCGCTGAGCGAGATAAAGAGCCGACTGTTACAATGAGGTGTTTACCCAGGATGTAATGAGTACTGCTTAGATTGTTGGACCCTAGCTGGGGGGTGTGAGGATTTGAAGAAAGGCATTCAGGCCTTAATTGATGAGGGCATATTGCAGTTTGATCGAGCGGCAACTGACGAGCCTGCAGGGGCAGTAGTGGATAATCGGAGTGATGTGGCCACTGTGACGATTCCTCGGAAGACGATCACTATTGCAGCACCAGCTCAGCGACCACCGATCACCATAACTAAGGCCGGGCCAATCCCGTATGAGAACACGAAAGCAGTCCCATGGTCATATGGGTTAGAGGTGTATTGTGACGGGATAAAGATTGATGTTAGCAAACAGCCGGTGGAGATTGTGGATAATGTTGTTGGTTCAGGAGGCATGACGAGGAGTGGCAGGATCTTTATATCTCCTGAAGTGGAGGCTGAAAGACTAGCGAAAGGAAAAGGGAAAGTAGTTGAAAATGTTCCGGTACAAGCAAGTGAAAAAGAAGCAGCATCGAAGGATGTAGAAGAGTTCATGCGCTTGATTCGAAAAAGTGATTATAAGATTGTGGAGCATCTGCAGCAGACACCGTCCAAAATATCTATCCTGTCATTGCTGTTGTGTTCGGAAGCTCACAGGAATGCTTTGCTGAAAGTCCTGGACACTTCTTTTGTACCCCAGGACGTCTCCGTAAATCAGCTGGAAGGAGTATTGGCACATGTGAATGCAGGCCACAGTCTGGGTTTTACCGATTTTGACTTGACTCCGAAAGGGAGGGATCATAATATGGCATTACACGTATCTGTTGAGTGTAGAGGATCGGTAATGTCGCACGTATTGGTTGACACCGGATCATCTTTGAATGTGCTGCCCAAGAAGGCGATGATGAAGCTGGATGTTCGAGGGATTTTGTGTACACCCAGTGATTTGGTAGTCAGAGCGTTTGACGGCACCCGTAGAACAGTCTTCGGATCGATTACCTTGCCTCTGCAAGTGGGGCCGGAAGTGTTTGCAACTGAATTTTATATCATGGATATACAGCCTGCGTACAGCTGCTTGCTTGGAAGACCCTGGATTCATGGGGCAGGGGCAGTCACGTCTACCCTGCATCAGAAGTTAAAATATATGGTCGGAGACAGCGTAGTCACCGTGTGCGGAGAAGAAGACATCCTGGTCAGCCATCTATCTTCGTTTAAATATGTGGAAGTCGACGGGGAGATCCACGAGACACCATGCCAGGCATTCGAAGGTTTGCGCATCAAGGACAAAGGTCCCGGGCCGAGCAAAGTGCCAGAGATAGCTGTCTCATCGTATAAGGAAGCTCAAGCTCTAGTAGAAGCAGGAGAAGCAAAGGGCTGGGGCAAAGTGCTGGACATTCCTGTGAAGATGGACCGGTTCGGACTGGGGTATCGACCGTCGTCATCAACTCCTTCCGTGGGGGGCCCCCGTTTCAGAAAGCCAATTATCATCTCTGCCAGTGGAGTATGTCATGAAACTGTTAATGCTGCTTCAGAGTCTGATGAAGGAGACAGCGACTGTGATATGGATGCCTGGATTCAGCCAAGCACGCCAGGACAAGGACTGTGCAACTGGTCTATTCAGGAGCTTGTTCCTGTGACTTTTAAACAGTAATGCTTTGCTTTATTAATTGTTGAATAATCTGATGTCTTGCCCGGGGCATCAGGATTTGCTTAAGGCTGTGTTGTTATAAACATTGCGTGTTAATCATTAAATAAATGGCGTTTTTTCATGTGCAAATACCGTAATCCCTGTCTTTCCTGTTTTGTATTTTTCAATAAAATGGCAATGTGGTCATTCGCTTTATACGCATTTTGAAGCACTTAACCATTCCTTTTGCAGGATAACATTTTCAGATGACATCCTTGAACCACCTATGACTCGTCCCGACTTCGAGCACCCGGTGTTTCAGGCTGAAGAAGAGGTTGTCGAAGATAGCGACGTTCCTGAAGAACTGT
Organism: Lathyrus sativus; assembly: GCA_963859935.3. Lineage (NCBI taxonomy): Eukaryota > Viridiplantae > Streptophyta > Magnoliopsida > Fabales > Fabaceae > Lathyrus > Lathyrus sativus. The sequence goes on from OZ012737.1 coordinate 495,449,807, forward strand.
CTTGGTTAGTAAAGCAGGAGGAAAGAGCCATTCTGCCTCACGACGAGGTCATCGAAATTATCAATTTGGGGTCGGAAGGGGTTGAGAAGAATATTCGTATCGGAGCCGCACTGCAGAGTGATATCAAGCGAAGACTGGTTGAAATGCTCCGAGAGTATAATGATGTGTTCGCTTGGTCATATGAAGATATACCGGGGCTTGATACAGATATGGTTGTGCACCGCCTGCCACTGAAAGAAGATTGCCCGCCAGTCAAACAAAAGCTTCGCAGAACACGACCAGATATGGCAATGAAGATCAAAGAGGAGGTTCAGAAACAGTGGGACGCTGGTTTCCTGGCTGTGACGAAGTATCCTTCATGGGTTGCTAACATCGTACCAGTGCCAAAGAAAGATGGCAAGGTTCGAATGTGCGTAGATTATAGAGATTTGAATAAAGCAAGCCCAAAAGACGATTTCCCACTTCCTCACATTGACGTGTTAGTTGATAATACTGCTCAATACTCCATATTCTCCTTCATGGATGGCTTCTCAGGCTATAATCAGATTAAAATGGCGCCAGAGGATATGGAGAAGACTACTTTTATAACGCCGTGGGGAACATTTTGCTACAAAGTGATGCCCTTTGGTTTGAAAAATGTTGGGGCAACATATCAGCGTGCGATGACGACTCTTTTTCATGACATGATGCATAAAGAGATCGAAGTTTATGTTGACGATATGATTGCCAAATCCCATACGGAGGAAGAGCATCTGGTGAATCTGCTGAAGTTGTTTAAAAGACTTAGGAAGTTCAGGCTGAGGCTGAACCCTAATAAATGCACCTTCGGGGTGAGATCGGGTAAACTGCTGGGGTTTATCGTAAGCGAAAGAGGAATAGAGGTCGATCCTGCTAAAATAAAAGCGATTCAAGAAATGCCGACGCCTAAAACAGAGAAAGAGGTGCGCGGGTTTTTAGGGAGACTGAACTACATCGCTCGGTTCATATCTCACCTAACGGCCACGTGTGAACCATTATTCAAGCTGTTGAAGAAAGATCAAGCTGTAACGTGGAACGAAAATTGTCAAAAGGCGTTCGATAAAATAAAGAAGTATCTGCAGGAGCCTCCTATTTTGATACCCCCAGTGGCAGGGAGACCCTTGATAATGTATTTGACGGTTCTTGAGGGAAGCATGGGTTGTGTTCTCGGTCAACACGACGAGACGGGGAGAAAAGAGCATGCGATCTATTACTTGAGTAAGAAATTTACAAACTGTGAATCTCGATACTCAATGCTGGAGAAAACTTGTTGCGCGCTAGCCTGGGCCGCCAAGCGTTTGAGGCAGTACATGCTGAATCATACAACCATGCTCATCTCGAAGATGGATCCTATCAAATATGTATTCGAAAAGCAGGCGTTGTCAGGTAGAATTGCCCGTTGGCAGATGGTCTTGACTGAATATGATATCCAATACGTCTCGCAAAAGGCTATAAAGGGGAGTGTGCTGTCTGAGTATCTGGCGGAGCAGCCTATTGAAGAGTACCAATCGATGAGGTTTGATTTTCCTGACGAGGATATCATGTACCTAAAGATGAAAGATTGTGAAGAGCCGTTGCCAGACGAGGGACCAGAGTTGGGGTCCAAATGGAAGATGATTTTTGACGGAGCTGTGAATGCTTATGGTAGCGGAATAGGGGCAATTATCACTACGCCGCACGGGTCGCACATCCCGTTTACTGCCCGATTGACCTTTGCCGTTACCAACAACGAGGCCGAATACGAAGCTTGTATAATGGGGCTCGAAGAAGCCATTGATTTGCGAATCAAACATCTAGATGTATACGGAGACTCAGCTCTGGTAGTGAATCAGATCAAAGGGGAATGGGAGACACGGCAGCCTAATTTGATACATTACATGAATTATGCAAGGAGATTGTTGCCTTTCTTTGACAAGGTTGAATTGCATCACGTACCGCGGGCAGAAAATCAAATGGCTGACGCCCTTGCCACTTTGTCTTCCATGTACAAGGTCAACTTCTGGAACGAAGCTCCCCAAATCACTATCTCTCGGTTGGACAGGCCAGCTTATGTATTTGCTATTGATGAAGCATCTGATGACAAACCGTGGTATTTTGATATCCTTAATTTCCTGAAGAATAAAGAGTATCCGGCTGGGGCATCCAGTCAAGATCAGAAGACTCTCAGGAGATTAGCGGGTAATTTCTATTTGAACCCGGATGGCGTCTTATACAGAAGGAACCACGATTTGGTGTTGTTGCGTTGTGTAGACGAGAAAGAGGCAAAGCTCCTCATGGAGGAAATTCACGAAGGTACCTTTGGTACGCATGCTGGCGGGCATGCTATGACAAGAAAGCTGCTGAGGGCAGGTTACTTTTGGCTGACGATGGAAACTGATTGTTTCAAGTTCGCGAGGAAGTGCCACAAGTGCCAAATCTATGCTGACAAGATACACGTACCTCCGAGTCCTCTAAATGTGATGTCATCTCCATGGCCATTCTCGATGTGGGGAATCGATATGATTGGAAAGATCGAGCCGACGGCTTCTAACGGGCATCGGTTCATCCTAGTAGCAATCGATTATTTCACCAAGTGGGTGGAAGCGGCGTCTTACGCGAATGTAACGAAGCAAGTGGTGGCCAGATTCATCAAGAGAGATATCATTTGCCGATATGGGATTCCCGAGCGGATAATCACGGATAATGGTTCAAATCTGAACAACAAAATGATGAAGGAGCTCTGTCAGAATTTCAAGATCGAACATCACAACTCCTCCCCGTACCGACCCAAGATGAATGGCGCTGTCGAAGCGGCCAATAAAAATATCAAGAAAATTGTTCAGAAAATGGTGGTGACCTATAAGGATTGGCACGAGATGCTACCTTTTGCTTTGCACGGTTATCGTACGACGGTACGCACATCAACCGGGGCAACTCCGTTCTCGTTGGTATACGGAATGGAAGCGGTATTACCATTGGAAGTTGAGATCCCTTCTCTGAGGGTATTGCGAGACGTTCAGCTGGACGAGGTAGAATGGGTAACGAATAGATTGAACCAACTGAGCTTGATGGATGAGAAGAGGCTAGCTTCTCTAGCATACGGTCGTTTGTACCAGAGTCGAATGAAGAAAGCGTACGACAAGAAGATACTTCCGCGAAGCTTTCAGACGGGCGACCTTGTGCTAAAAAGGATTCTCCCGCCGCAAGCAGATCACAGGGGCAAGTGGACCCCCAACTACGAAGGGCCGTACGTTGTCAGAAAGGTCTTTTCAGGAGGAGCGTTGTTGTTGTCCACCATGGACGGAGAAGACTTTGCGTCACCTGTGAATTCGGACGCAGTTAAAAAATACTTTGCTTAAAATAGACCCGCTGGACAGAAAAAGAGAGTCCAGGCAAAAATGGGGCATCCTGGCGAACCAAAAACAGAATGAAAGGTTTGGGCAAAAGTTAGGGATAAAATCGAAAAAATGTACACCCGCGAAGTTGAAAACCTACACTGGGCGGCTTCGGCAAAAAAGGGTATCCCGGTGAACTGAAAACCCGTAAAGGGCGGTTCACGCAAAAGTTAGGGATTTGAAAAGCAAATGACTGCGGTCCGAATTCAATGAGCGTCAATGCGGGAGAATATGTTGGAGGAGCCAGTTATCGGATACAATCTCTTCAGAAAAATGGATATCGGGAAAGCATTAGAGTCGGATGAGTCATAGGAGGATCATTTCATGGTGTTCATCTGCATCCCGTTGCCGACATGTGTACAAAATTTAATTTGTCAAAATATTCATGCTTCTTGTGCATACTTATGTATTTGCTTTGCGTAGATTCCTCTTTTCAGGAGTTACATCCCGTGTACAAAAAAAAAACTCCGCCCCTTCAGGGGCCCAATCAATGAAAATATGTTATTCAGTACTTGATGCCTGTTCTTTACTGTTTTGTGCATGATTAACGCCTAAGTTTGATGAAACTAGCATGAGTATAACATCACTGGCCCTTGCCAACAATTGCTAAAGCTTTGAATTAACTGGGTGTAACGTCACTAACCTGAATTGATTTGATTGCATAGGCTTGTCGTGTCTTGTTTGTGTTGTTACAGGTTTCATAACCATACGAAGAAGGTGATCAAAAGATTGCGATAACGAAAGACTTGATCCCCACGCAGGTCATGCTTGTTCTTCCTGAAGAAGGATAGAATTCCCCAGCTAGCCGTAGCTCACCCAAAGGGAGCAGAAAGGTTATTCACCCTCAATAGAGTTTGGCGATTACAAGATCGTAAGGCTGTCTTCAGGCAGGTCCATCTTTCCCCACAGGGTCATGCACTCTACCCCAGTGGAATCAGTTAATTTTCCCCAAGAGAATCATCCCATCCCCGGCGGAATTCTCTTTGCAAGTGTTTTCATTCCTTCCAGTGGAACTCAAAGATCAAGACTCTCCCCAGCAGAGTTGGTGGTGGTACCTGTCATTTATTTTGTCAGAGATACTGTGTGATATCAGTTCACGTTCCAGCAGAAAGTTCAATCATACTATGCACATCTGCTATTCCCCAGCAGGGGGTTACCTCAATAGGGTGTGGTTTGAGTTCCCAATTTCCCAGCAGGGTTGACTTCACCCTTCTAGCATCTATTCTGCTGGAATAATTCTGTAGCATCTGGCTATCCCCGGCGGAGTCGGCATTATCCTTCCAGCATTTATTTTGCTGAAACAGTTCCTGTACTCTAGCAGTTCAGGTGGAGAGAATTCTTGCTCACATGAATTACCAAATGTTCAAGATCTCGGCATGAGATATTCAATGATAATGTCAGTTTCGGCTGTATTCCCCACAGAGTTGCCAGGATAAGTTTCTCTTTGTTCCCAGGCAGAATTAGTTGTCATCAGGGTTTCGTGAATCAGAATTTCAGAAGCTACCGCCGGTTATCAGAGCAGGCGTCCGATAGTTTGGTTTCCAGACATCCCCAGTAGAGTCCGTCTCAAAGTCGTTGTCACGTCAGTGCTAAGAAGTTTGTGGGTGAGGATCATTGGAGAACTGAGTCCTGACGCGGACAATTTACTCCTAGATTGACGGGATTTCTTCAGAAGTGGGCGTCCTAACGTGGACAGGTTTATCTCCCCGGATTGGTGAGGTGTGTTAGTCCTATCGTGGGCAGATTCGGTTTCTCGAAATTAGTGGAATGGGAGGTCATGACGTTGACAAAAGTGATTACCCTTTGTGTTGGTGCCCTGACGTGGACAGATCAGACCAGGGTGTGAGTCCTTACGTGGACAAGTCTTATTTCCTCAGCGGGTCGAAGACGCATGAGTCCTAACGTGGACAAATCAAGACGAGATCCGTGTCCTTACGTGGGCAAATCAAAGAAATTATTATTCCTAACGTGGAGAAGTGGGTCCTAACGTGGACGATGTAGTCCTTACGCGGACATATCAAGTTGGATTCCTTACGTGGAAAGAGATGATTCCGTACGTGGAAAAAGATAGTTTCCTTACGTGGAAATGACCGCATTCCTGACGTGGAAGGAGTGGAGTCCTTACGTGGACCGATTAAGATGGCATTCCTTACGTGGAAAAATGTAGTCCTGACGCGGACAAATCGGAAAGAAGTTGGTATTCCTTACGTGGAAAGATTAGAGTCCTTACGTGGACATATCGAGAGTATCCCTTACGTGGAAGAAAAATGGTTTCCTTACGTGGGAAGACGAGTTTAGTCCTGACGCGGACAGATCAAAGAAGATATTCCTAACGTGGAAGAAGATTTATTCCTTACGTGGAAAAATTGGGTTCCTTACGTGGACAGATTCAAGAAAAGTCGATTCCTGACGTGGAAGAATGATGTACTCCTTACGTGGAAAGTTGAGTCCTGACGTGGACAGGTTCAGAACCAAAATGGGTTTCCTTACGTGGAAAGATTGGAATCCTGACGCGGACGTGTCAAGTGGTATTGGAGTCCTTACGTGGACAGATCGATATAGTTCTCCTTACGCGGAAAGAAGATTGCTTCCTGGCGTGGAAAGATGAAAGGGTTAGTCCTGACGTGGACAGATACCGAAGAAATGATTCCTAACGTGGACGATGTTATTCCTAACGTGGACAGGTGTTACTCCTAACGTGGAAGAGTTTTATTCCTAACGTGGATGATTCAGTTTATGGAAATGCAGACGAATTATCCCTAGCGGAGTTGCCGAGATTTTTCTGGGTTAACAGCAAGTGGAGTCCTAACGCGGACAGGTTTTAGTTGAGATTTCTTCGTATTGATGACAGACAGAGTCCTAACGTGGACAAGCAAGCAATCTGTTATGACAGAATCCTTTTCAGAACGGTGAAGACAATCCCCAGCACGGTTGCACGAGATCAGTGGGTTACTGTAACAGTCAGATTCAGCTGATGAATGTCGTTCCTCAAGCAGGAGCGCAATTTAGTTTGTGGTTGGCAAATTTCTGGTTTCACTAGTATTCAACCGTCTCGTACCGCGAATGTCTGAAGGCTCCGGGTTCTTCACCCAATCGGGTCCAAGCCGCTTGAATAGGGGCAGCTGTTGCACCCTAAAATTTGCTCAACCTTATTCACTTGGTTTATGTTTCAATGTCATTAGCATTTGCATATAGAGTCATGTACATAGTCTAATCATCTGCATAGCATAAGCATAGCAAGTCATACAACAGGGGACCAATCATTATTCTCATCTCTAGAGGCCTATCAAGAGGTTATTATCCCAATTCAATCTCATTCAAGTCATCAGGAAAGAATTTGAAAGCAAAGAGTTCAGCAGATCAAGCCTTGAGTCCATCTCCTAGCTGAGGGTATCTGAGGGTCAACAAGAGGGTTGTGAGCTGTGAGTTGAAGGCATGGAGAGTGTCTAGACATTATGAGAGACTTAGAAAGTCATTTAAAGAAGGAGACAAGTCATTGATGAGAGCACAAGAGCTATAGCTGAAGGCAGTCAACTAGGGTTTCATCTGGGTCAACCCTAGGTCAACCCTAGGTCAATTGACTGATTTAAGGGGCACTCAAGTCTAGTGGAGAGATGTGGGGTTCATCATTGGACATATAAAGAAGGATATGGAGATATTCCAAGGATAATTCAAGAGAAATCAAGGAGAAGAGGAGTTTCTAAATTAGGGTTTCTGTGTAAAATCCCCTAGTTTAGGTCAAATTTCCAAGCAAGATAAGTCAAAATGCTAGCTTCAAATGGCTTCTTGGCCAACATGAAACTTGTAGAGGATCTCAAGACCTTTAATTTGAGTGGTGGAAGACATCAAGGAGATTTATAGAACTCAAGTTATGGTCCTTGCAAGTTACAGGTCATCTGAGGTATCTGAAATTTTGTCTGTGAAAGTGACTTGACTTCCAAGCAATTTTTACCCCTCAAGGAGATTTCAAATGAATTCTTGGTCAACATAGGAATTGTTCCTCATTGTCTTAGCTTTCTAGAATGGTATAGCATTCCTTCATATGATGTGTGGAACTCAACTTATGGTCTTGGCAAGCAAAGGGTATTTTGGGCATTTGTGAATTACAGGTCATTTTAACCTATGTCCAAAACTCATACAAGGAGGCCTCAAATGGAAAAACTTACAACATCAAACTTGCTCCAAATGTGATTTTAAGTCTAGAAAGAAGGTCACAAATTGTTGGAAAAGCTCATAACATGAAGTTGCATGATTGGTCCAAATTTGAACTAAAATGGCTTATAATTTGAATAAAGTCAAAGTGGAAAATGGTTTGGGAGATTTATAAGTCCAAATGGAGACTTCCAATATATGATTTTGAATGGAAAAGACATTCTAAAGACAATGGTTCAAGCACTTTTTTGAGTTTAGTGGAAGATTTCAAAGTTATCCTTGGTTACTTGCATTTTAAGAAACATAGCCAAAATGAATCAAAGTTGGAAGGCAAGGGAAGTTGTAAGAGGGATCTAGAAGTTACCATTGAACACTATATATTCATGAAATCAGAATTGAGCAAGGGTTGGATTCATTTTTCACAAAAAATCTCACAAATTCTCTCATTCTTTCTCATTGCAATTTCACTTCAATCTCACAAAATCTTCATCAATTTTCATCAACATTGATCCTCCTACATTCAATCATCATCCTGGATTAGAATTGAATCAAAGATTTGGTGGTTAGAGCTCAATTTCGTGCACTTCCATCAAGAACACACAAATTGCAATTTCCATTGGACAGCAAGATCCAAGCCAAGTTTCATCCAAATACTGCAAACAGAATCAAGTATATCAAGGATGGATCAAGATTGAAGCATACAAGAGCCTGGATCCACGTGATTACTCAGCCTCCATTAAAGCTTGCTCAAGGTGCAAATCCTTCTAACTTATTCAATCTAGGGAGATTTAGGTAGTTTTACTAGTATATTCATGGTCTATGATGTTAGGAGGTTAGTTTAGATGAATTTGAGGCTGAATAGAGACAATTCATAGCAGGTGCACCAAACTGTTTGGATCAAGAACTCGTAGGATCTTGCATGATAACCTTAGCTTGTTAGTTTAGAATGATCACCATTATGCATAGAGTAGATTAGTATAGGTTTGGTCGAGAATTGTTGTGATGCATCTCAGTGTATTTTCATGGAGCCAGAAATTGTTGCGCTCGGGTTTATTGATTGGCTGAGTTTTAATACAATCTATGACCATAGACGTGTAGAGGGAGAGATTCTGAGTGTTTTTCATGTTTGCATCGTGTTGATTCATGGACTGTAGAGTGAGAACAGATTGGTGGAAGTTGGTTCGTGCATGAACATTCATGGAGTATAAACCCTAATTCTCATGATCTAGTGAAGAAGACGAAATCTGGACTGTCCATTTCGTGTTGGACTTTTGACCTGAGGAGCCATCGTGTGGCTGAGATTCAAGCTGATTTTTGGAGGGAGAGTGGTGCCCTAAACGCACCGTTTCATTAATTGAAACGGGCGGGCCTGAGTGCTGAGTGATATCCCCACCCCCCAGTGCCAAGCCCAATTCCATTCTGAACGTGAAACTCCAACTATTTTCACCCCCCTGCGTGTTTTTTATTTTTAATAATTCTGAAGTGGTTCTGGGCCTAATTCAATTTGCTACGCGCACCCCCTGTCTGCTTGGCCCATCCTGATTTCAACTAAGCGTGTCTTCTATTCAAACCCCCCTCCCTTTATTTCATTATATTCTTTTATTTTCTTTAATTCTTTTTATGCATTTTCCAAAAATTCATAATAAATAGATAAAAATTCATTTTTAATCCATTCTTTTTACATCATTTTCATTAGAATGTGTAGAAAATTGTCATTAAATAAAATTGCATTTTTATTTTTATTTCATATTTTTCCCATATTTTCTAAATAAATGTCATTTTAAATAGATTCATTTCATGCATGATTTTGCTAATTTTTGTTCTATTAGATGCTTTAATATTTTTTGTTCATTCTTTTTAGGTTGCTTAGATGAGATATTGAACTTGTAGAAACAATTTAGTTCCCATTTTTAGAAATTAATTTTAGGTGATTAATGTAGGCTTGAACAACATGAACAAATTAGGGTTTTTAGGTGATGACTTAGGAAGTTTGATTCTTTCCCTTAGGACTTAGGGTTTGACTAGTTTAGTTATGGGACTATAGGGGCTATGGGTAGTTATTAGATCCCTTAGAAAAAGTCAGGATTCCCCTACTGCTATTAATACTCTGTATATCTGATTGACTGGTGTGGTGTGCCCTCTGGGGATTATTGCTTGCTTGCTTGGGTATTGGGATTGTTTGGGAACCTGGGGAAGCTGAAGACTTGAGAAGATGAAGACCATTGGAGATCCAAAGATTGAAGATCCACTGCCAGAATGGGAGAGGAGGTTCTTGCTAGCAGCTGCTGAGGAGACTAGGGTTTAGGAGCTAGGCAGAGCTCTAGATTAGAAAGCTTGTTTCTCAAACATGGCATGCCTTGTCTGCATCCATCCTTTCTCTATGATTCAAAGTCTCTTTCAAATATCCACCTCCTTCCTTTGGAAGGATCAGTGAATATATTTGAAAGATAGAACTTTTGAGAGGAAACTTTCTGTTTAATGTTAACAGTTGATGAACCACCCTTGGTAGGTAATTAAATGTCTAACATTCATTCACTTCACTCTTGTGACTGATCCCTCATCCTGGAGGTTTGAGCATGAAGAAAAGCCATTGCAGATGGAAGACAGATGACCAAAGCCCTTGCCTGAAGGTCATGAAGATGGAGATTGATGCTTGTTGAAGCCTGTAGCTGATTGGAGATTACTTGAAGCCAGATGTTGATTCAGAGCTGCTGATGCTGTTTCTTTTGCTGTTGTATTTCATTTCTTGATGTATTGATTGGTTTTCCGGACTGTATTGTTTGCTGTTTACCCTGCTGGGTTGAAAGTGAAGCCTGTTCACTTTCGCCTATTGTTTTCTAGGTTCGAGGTTGAGTGGGACTCCCTTGCCTCGCTTGTATTGCTGCATCCATGCATTTTACCGCTTCACTGTATATATCTGATATTGTTTCTGTTTCCGTCTATTCCCTTAGGATCTCTGTTTCTCTCTGTGCAAGAGAGGAGCATGATAGACACTAGGTCTTAACCCATGCATGATAACATTAGGTTAGTTTGATTCCCTTCGCAACCGTAGGTTAGAGTTCTGTCTCTTCTCTCTCAAAACAAACAGAAAAACACATAAAGATTTCAAACACAATAAAAGACACTTCTTCCGTAAAAGAATGTGAACTCATCAAGACGTCATTTTTGTCCGCCGGGACTGTTAATCAGAAAACCCTTTTTCAGAAGGAATAAATCAATCAAGGCAGACTTGTGTCGTCCGTAGCCCGAACTACGTTTGCTCTGATCTTCCATGCTGTGTGGAAGTACGTAGGCATAGGATGCGATATCCTAGCGAGCAACCTTCCCCTCCTTTCCCGTAGGTAGGCGAACTACGTTGACTCTGATTTCTCGTTCCAGACGGGAATACGTAGGCATAAAGTGCGATACTTTGCCGAGTCATTTTTATTTTCATTTTATTTTCTTTTTAACCCTCGACCCTTTAGCGTAGATAGAATAACAATCCATACCCGAGAACAAGCGTGGATCCCATCGAGTACGATGGACGTGAGGGGTGCTAATACCTTCCCCTTGCGTAACCGACTCCCGAATCCAGGTTTTGGTTGCGACGACCATACCTTTCCCGTGTTGTGCGAGGTTTACTCTGAGCGTTTCCTTTCCCTCCCGTGGGATAAATAACGCACGGTGGCGACTCTTCTGTTCAGCCGGCGCCGATTTTCGCAGTAGCGACACCGCTGACGGCAAGCCATGGTTCCATGACATCCATACTTTCCTTATGACTAAGGAGTATCCTGCGGGAGCGTCAACCCAGGATAAGAAGACTCTGAGGAGGCGGTCTGGAAATTTTTACCTCAATTCTGATGGAGTGTTGTATAAAAGAAATCACGATCTCGTGCTACTCTGATGTGTAGATGAGAAAGAGGCGAGTATGCTCATGGAAGAAGTCCATGAAGGCACATTTGGTACGCACGCCGGCGGGCATGCTATGACAAGAAAGATCCTGAGAGCAGGATACTACTGGCTGACGATGGAATCGGATTGCTTTAAATTCGCGAAGAGATGTCATAAATGCCAGATTTATGCTGATAAAGCTCATGTGCCGCCATGCCCGTTAAATGCCATGTCCTCCTCGTGGCCGTTCTCCATGTGGGGCATCGACATGATAGGCAAGATCGAGCCCACTGCATCTAACGGTCATCGCTTCATTCTAGTAGCTATCGACTACTTCACCAAGTGGGTGGAGGCAGCCTCATATGCTAATGTGACCAAGCAGGTGGTGGCTAAATTCATAAAGAGGGATATCATCTGTCGTTACGGAATTCCCGAGCGGATCATTACCGATAATGGTTCGAATCTGAATAACAAGATGATGAAGGAGTTGTGCCAGAGTTTCAAGATTGAACACCACAACTCATCTTCTTACCGGCCGAAGATGAATGGCGCCGTTGAAGCGGCCAATAAGAACATCAAGAAGATTGTTCAGAAAATGGTTGTGACCTATAAAGATTGGCACGAGATGCTGCCGTTTGCATTGCACGGTTATCGTACAACGGTACGTACGTCAACCGGGGCAACTCCTTTCTCCTTAGTGTACGGTATGGAGGTTGTCCTACCGTTAGAAGTGGAGATCCCTTCTTTGCGAGTTTTGGTTGACGTGAAACTCGATGAGGTAGAATGGATTAAGAACCAACTAAACCAACTCAGCCTGATGGACGAGAAGAGGTTAGCATCGATTGCATATGGTCGTCTGTACCAAAGCCGAATGAAGAAAGCTTATGATAAGAAGGTGCGTCCTAGAAGCTTTCAGACGAGTGATCTCGTCCTAAAGAAGATTCTTCCTCCACACTCCGATCACCGGGGCAAGTGGACTCCCAATTACGAAGGTTCGTACGTCGTCAGCAAGGTCTTCTCGGGAGGAGCTTTGTTGTTATCCACGATGGATGGTGAAGATTTTGCATCCCCGGTGAACGCGGACGCAGTTAAAAAAAACTTTGCTTAAAAATGACCCGCTGGAAAGAAAAAGAGAGTCCAGGCAAAAATGGGGCATCCTGGCGAACCATAAAAAAGGAAAAGGGTTCGGGCAAAAATTAGGGATATAAATCTAAAAATGTACACCCGCAAAGTCGAAAACCCGGATGGGCGACTTTGGCAAAAAAGGGTATCCCGGTGAACTGAAAACCCGCAAAGAGCGGTTCACGCAAAAGTTAGGGATTTGAAAAAGCAAATGACTGCGTTCCGCGTGTGGATTTTCATTTTTTAGTGGTTTGGAGGACCTGAAGGCCGTTTATCTGAATCAATATCTTCTGAAGCTGAAGCGTCGGAGAAGTATCGAAGTCGAGTGGGTCATAGAGGGATCAACTCATGGTGTTCGTCTACGCCTCGTTGCCGACATTTGTATATACTGATGTATATTTATGTTTTATTTTTGCGCGGCTTCCTTATTCCAGGAGCTTGCATCTGTTGTAAAACATTTTTACCCATTCAGGAGTTCGTTATCAATAAAATGTATACTATTCAGCAATTCTGTTTAGCATTTATCTGTTTTGTTTGCGAAAAAGAACGTCGATGTTTTTGACAAAATGCGCATACATAAACTTACTGGCCTAGGCCACTGATTGTTGAAATAATGAATTACTTAAACATTGCCACAAGATGATAACCTTGATAGGTCCCTTTGAGAAGGGTGTCTTGTATGTTTGTTTGTGTTGATGCAGGTGTAGCATATTCCAGGCAGTACGCCGTACGCGTCCCCAAGCAGGATGATTCCTCCTTCTCCAGCAAGGTTCAGCAGTCTTCTCTAGCAAAGTCCGAACCGTGAGATCGTAAAGCATTGATATGTTTCCCCAAGCAGATGTATCCTGAAGGAATGTCATCTCCCCAGCTGAGTCATATACTGAAGTATGCAGCAATTGATAGTTCCAGACTGAGGTCCCCAGCGGAATTGAGATTCCCCACAGAGTCGTACTCTTCCCCAGTAAGCAGGATGATTTCTTCTTCTCCAGCCGAGTTTGCAGATCCCCAAGAAAGCCGAGTCCTTGGAAGCAGTTGGGACCAGGATTAGTTTTCCCCAGTAGAATGTTGAATAGTTGATGCTGTGTTTCCCCGCCGGAGTCGTTATCTCCAGGAAGGTTAGCCGTGAAGGCCGTGCAGTTTACCTCTGTGATTGACATCGTTTTCCTTAGCAGGTCCAGGTTCTCGTAGAGCTTCATGCCCCTGCAGCAGTCAACTGAAGATCATTTCCCCATGCAGAGTCCGATTGAGATTGGTGTGACCTTTTCTCCATGGCAGGATGATTCCTTCCTCCACCAGAGCGGTTCTTTCTCCTTGACAGGAGGATTCTCCCTTCAGCATTTATTTTGCTGACGGGATCGTAGCATTTTGCATGATTGCATAGCATTTATCATAAACGCATAGCATTTCCACCGTGTGGAGCATTGCGACATATGCATACTAAACATGAGCTAGGTCGTTACCGTTCTTGTTTTGCAGGTGTTCCTCCGCAGAGCCGCTTGCTCAAGATGATTCTTGAATCCCCCGCGAAGTCGCTCGCTCAAGATGATTCTTGGATTTTTTTCCCCAGCAAGGTCGTGTGCTTAAGGTGATTCTTAAAATCCCCAGTGAAGCGCCAGAGGTGGTTACTCAAGTTGATGCTTAGTATCCCCGGCAGAGCGTTTGCTCAGGATGATTCCTGAAATCTCTAGCAGATGTTATGGGTTCAGGACGATTCTTGAAGCCCCACGGAGTTATTTGTTCAAGATGATTCTTGATTTCCTCAGCAGAGATGATTTATCCAGAATGATTTCTGAATCCCCGAAGCAGAGTTACTTGATAGTTCTCCAGAATCCCCAGCGGAGATGTGTCATCCCCAGCAGGTTTCTGAACAGTGAAGTTGAAACTTCCCTCGAAGACTTGATGATTGAAGTCTGACCATATTGACGAAGCAGTTCTCCCAGCTGATGCGGAGTACCTAGTGGCAGAGGATTGGATATCCCCGAGCGGTTCATGATTGACTGAGAGTTCTATTCCCGACTTACTGATGAAGTCCGGCTGATGCCCAAAAACTTCTTTGAATGCCCGATGGCATGATTAACGTGATTGTTGACCTGATCAGTCCCGAGGAACTGATGCCTGACGGCATGATCGACCATGTATTACCGGTTACCGTGTGACCAATTCCCCAGCTAGTTGTCGTGCAGCTAGTATTTCAGTTTTCGAAAATTTGTTCCCATCAGAGTACCGTGTACTTGTGCAGTTGGCAAATTTCCGGGTTTGTTGGTATTCAACCGTCTCGCACCTTGATTGGTTGAGAGCCGTTCGCTTCTCACCCAGTCAGGTTCAAGCCATTTGAATAGGGGCAGCTATTGCACCCCAAAATTTAACCAACATTTCTTTACCTAGCTTGTGTTTCATTTCATTCACATTAGCATTATCATTTGCATTTCATTGACATGTATGCAGGAGATCAAGAGGTATGAGTACCAATCAAGAGTTATACAAGAGTATAGAGCTAGCCAAGTTGGTTATTCAAATGTTCAAGGGTTGATATCTTTGTCAGAGAAGTCAGAAGATTCTCAGAGAGAGTGGTTGAAACCAAGGTTGTGTGCCTCCTAACTTGAGAGTTGTGGGAAGTCATCAGATGATTCTGAAGCCATGAAGTTAGACTTGAGGTCTTGAGAGAGCTTATGAGAAGTTTTGAAGATCACTTTGAAGCCTAGATAGGTCATGGTACAAGATTGAGAAGACTCGGCCATGAGTGGTGTAATTAGGGTTTGACTGGGTCAACCCTAGGTCAACTGATGATCAGGAGAAGGTTGAGACCTAATTCAAAGGCCATGTGATCATGGATTGATGCATTGAGATGATATAAGGATGATTTCAAGGTTAACTCCTCATGATTGAAGAGCTTGAGAAGTTTCAAGCTAGGGTTTCTAAGGCTTGATAGTGTAAAATCCCCTAGTTTGACCCCTATCTTCAAGGCAGTTTAGCTCAAGATGTGATTGTCATATCATCTTACCCCTAACATGAATGTTGTAGAGCTTGATCTTATCTTTAATTTGAGTGCTATAATTCCTTGATAGGATTTGTAGAACTCAAGTTATGACTTTGACAAGTTACAGGTCATCTGAGGTATGTGAATCTAGGGCCTTGAAAGTCACCCAACTTGCATCAAACTTTTTCCCAAGAAGGATGATTCCTATAGACTTTTGGTCAACATGAATGTTGTTCCTTATCTTCTTAGCTTTCTAGATAGTACTAGAAGTCCTTGATAGGATTTGTAGAACTCAAGTTATGGCTTTGACAAGTCAAGGGCATTTTGGTCATTTGGGGATTACAGGTCATTTCAAGCATAAGGCCATAACTCCTATTTCCAAGCTTCAAATGGAAAAATATTCAACATCAAACTTGTTCAAAATGATGTTTTAAGGCTAGTAAGGAGGTCATGAGGTGTTGGAAAGGCTTGTAGCTCAAAGTTGCAAAAATGACTTAAAATAAGGACATAAGTTAAAATAAAGCAAAGTTGGAAATTGATATTTTCAACCTACACATCCAAACCATGGCATGTAATATATCATTTTGACTCTAGAAAACATTTTAAAAACATTGGTTTAGCCACATTTTTTATTTGAGGTCTAAATTGTGGACTTGCTTTGAAAAGCACTTACTTGCATATTAAGCCACATTTGCAAAACTCAAAATTAAGGCATGGGCAAGGGTTTTTGCAAGCTAAACACCTCTAATATCTCACTAGGGGAGAAATTAAGAGTGAATGGGATGAATTCCAAGTTGTTTGCAAGGGTTGTACATGTCATGATAAGTGATTCAAAATCTCATGACATGAGAAGTGTAAAATCTCATTGGAAGGATCTAGAGGGTTCTAGATCATCCTAACTTCATCTATATAATGAGTAGAGTGGATCTATTGAAGAGGTTGGTGATCATTGAAGGATTGAGCATAGTTTGAGATTGAGTTTTCATAGATTGCAATTGAAATCGGTTTCATCAAATTCCTCAATTTCCATTCATTTTCTTGGTTGATACTTCTTCCATGAATGTCAAGGAGTGATTTCAGATAATTTTCAAGAAGAATTGGTGGCTAGATCGTGTGGGAGCAAGTGGTTTTCAGCACCTGCAAATCATCATCGTGTTTCAAGATTGAAGCACTTTCCATTGAATCTTTTGCATACAGAAGCAAGGAGGAGGTTCAGTGATTGTGTCCAGAAGATTTGAGAGCTTGAAGTGAAGATTTCGTGCATCTGTTATTCAAGAATTTCCAGGTTGGTAACCTTCTTCCTATAGCATGATTTAGGTAGAATTAGGTTGAATTAAGGTGCTAGATTAGTTGTAGAATGGCCTAGGATGGATTTTAGATGGTTAATTGATCAATTAGAGACAAATTAGGAGAATTGCCATTTTCGGTTGAGATTGGGAGATGATGATTCTTGAGGTTTCAGAAGAAACTATGGGTATGATTGAATTCGTGGCAGGATTTGGAATGAGTTTCATGTTTTGACCTCTTGGATTGGAGGCCTCTAGGAAGAACTAGGGTTGAAGGGGATGATCGGAGCTCCATCGGCGGTGGCCGGAGCTGGGCGCAAAGTGCAGGCGTTTGAAATGGAGAAGATGAAGTTTTCACCATTAGATCATGGTCTGACCATTGACTAGAAGTTGATCCAACGGTTGTGTTTTAAAGTTGAGTTGTGAAGGATTCTGATGATGAAACGATGCGTTTCATTTATTCAGTGTTTTGGGCTTAGTGATCTAAGTGTTATCCACACACCCCAGCGAGCCCAACCCATGATTTTAACTGAAAATGATTACTATCCACATCGCGCGCTTGTTCATTTTAATTGGATTTTTTCATTTTTTTCATTTTATTCATGATTCTTGTAAAAATCATAACTAATTGAATATTAATCCAATCAAACCCATTCTTTTTGCATATTAATCATGATTGAGTCTATTATTTTTTAGAGAAAAAATATTTTCATTTCATGTAATTTCTGATTTAATTGGAATTTTGCATTTTAATTGATATTAAAATGATTATGTTTGATGCATATTTTTGTGAAATTTTGTTTGATCTCATGGTGATGTTTTTTAGCCTAATTTTTTGTGTGTGATTAGGTTAGAAATGTATGATCCCATAGAAATTTTCTCACATTTTTGTGATGAAAATAGGTGTGCTTTCTAGATTGATGTTTAGAGGCTTCCTTTTAGGGTTTTAGGTTTGATGCCTTAGACTGTAGGATTTAGTTCTAGGTCCAATTTGATGATTTGATCTTTGAAACTAATGTGATAGAGTCATGATTGACCTAGGTTCCCATAGTGATTTTTGTAGGATTTTACAATTGATTTTAGTATTTTAGTTAGGGCTAACTTTAGTACTAGGTTTTAGGTGATCCTAATTTACTAATTCAACTAGTTTAACTTCTCTAGTTCCCTTAGATTAGGGTTTGTGCTTGGTTTGCCTTTGGTTGAGATTGAAGACAAGTTGAAGACAAGATGAGGATGCTTGAAGTTGCTTGGAGCTTTGGATTTGTTGGTGCCTGAAGGTGTCTGATGAAGATTAGGAGATAGGACATAGGGAGAGCCTTATAGTTAGAATGATTTCTTTCACAAACATGGAAAGCATCTTGTGCTTCCATTCCTCCCAATGACTAAAAGTCCTTCTCAGATATTCACATCCCTCCTTTGGAAGGATGAGTGGCTTTATCTGGGAAGTGGAACTTTGAGGAAACCAGTCTCTCATAATGATGAACCCTTACAGGCTTCCTTTGGTTGTCAGTAAGTTGTTTATCATTTCCTCTCACTCTGTTAAATCAATTGTATTCTGGTTTGAGTATCTTGAGAGATGTTGGGCTTGAGTTTGAAGATGAGGCTTCACTGAAGAGTGTGGAAGAGGATGATTCCTTGGGCATTGCCATTGTAGCTGAAGATTGAAGGGCTTGAAGAACAAGTTGATACTTGAAGACCCAATGAAGATAAAGAGTGAGGAGTTCCTTGCTTAAGGGAAATTGAAGGATGAAGTTGACACTTCTAAGTGATTGAAGACTACCCTAAGCAGCTGAAGCTTATAGGAGAAGAAGAGCAAGTGGAGACTGGTGAAGCAAAGAGAGCTGAAGCTTGAAGACTAAGTTGATACTTGTGAAGGAGATTCAATTGAGATTGAGTGTAAAGCTGAAGCTGAGGAATAAAAGACAAGTTGATACTTGTACATTGATGCATTGAGAGCCTGAAGGAATCAAATTGATACTTGTGGATAAGAGCAAAGCTTGAGGGTGGAATTGACTGTAAAGCTGAAGCTTGGAGAGGTGAAGATAAGTTGAAACTTATGTTGATGGGTTGAAACCTGGAGAAACAAATTATTTGTCATGAGAGGTGATAGCCTTGAAGGGTGATTGAGGTCTGAAGACTGAGTTGCTGTCAGAAGAGCTGAAGCTTGGAGTTGGAAGAGAGAGTTGTTGATCTGCTTTCTTGTCTGTTTTCTTTTCTGTATTGCTGATGTGCCTTGTTTGACTTGCTTGATGCATTAGAATAAGTCCATGAATAGACTAACTTTAATTTAGGAGCATGATTGCACTAGAGGTTGAGTTGCTCCCTCTGCTTGTATTTTAACTGTATGGCTTTGCTTGCGGGTATTCGGTAGAGCCCAGCTCCCTTGCCCATGTGGTTTATTTTGCTTGATAGCATGTTATTTCTTCTGTATGATTGCAGTTTACTGTATCTTGCTTGATAGCATGTTTTATCTTTCAGTATGATTACTGTTATTCATAGCTGGCTTGAGGTTGAGATGAGCTTGTGGAGGCTGCTGTCCCACACACATTTCCTCCCTCACTTGTATTGCATGCATTTTACAGTTGTTTACTGTTTACTGTTTAAGCTGATGCTTTATCTGTTTCCGTGTATCATTGATATGATCCCTTAGGACTCTCATTTCCTTTGATAAGGAAGTGATGATAGAACTTTAGGTTGAAACCTATGCATGATAACTTCTAGGAGTTCCCTGTTTAAAACCTCAACCATAGGATGAATCCTGGGCATGACAACAGTAGGACTTGATAGTCTCCCCTTAGTTGAGCATGTTCTCTTCTCATCTCAAAAAGCTTAAGATACAGTAATCATGAATGATTTCTTTCGTACGTTACGAGCCTTAAGCTATCTGAGAAAGGATTGTTGGAGAGCTTCTTTTCAACAGTCTGGATGTCTAGTATGGCACCCTTTGGGTGACATGCGATGCATTCACTCTCAGGTCATAGTCTTTAGTGCGATTGAAATTGCAAACACAATAAAAAACAGTTCTTTCGTAAAAGACAGAAAAAAAAACTTCAAACCTTTTTGCCCCGTGGGCCCATAATTCAAAGGAAAGCTTTTCTGAAGAAAAGAGTGTCGTTAAACATCAGCGCCACAGCAAACAGGCTTTGTCCCTAACTGCTGGAACTGCTGTTTAACCCTACTCGATAAAACAGATGAATCTGAAACCCCGTAATCCGTATTATCCCGAACTACGTAAGCTCTGATCTCTCATACCTGTTGAGAGTACGTAGGCACAATACTGATGTATTGGCGAGCCACCTTCCCCGTAACCCGTCGTAGGTCGAACTACGTTGACTCTGATTTCTCATTCTCTAATGAGAATATGTAGGCATAAAGCGCGACGCTTTGCCGAGTCATTTTCTTTTCTATTTAAGCCAGCCTCGATAGGTAGATAGATAAACCAACTCGTCCAGTAAACCAACCAGCGTGGATCCCGTCGAGTACGATGGACGTAAGGGGTGATAATACCTTCCCCTTACGTAACCGACTCCCGAACCCAGACAACGGTTGCGATGACCTTGTCTTATACCTTTTTCGTCAGGTTTTTCCGATCGTTTCCTTTCCCGTTCCGAGGGATAAATAACGAAAGGTGGCGACTCTTCTGTTTTGCCGGCACCTTATTTTCGCGGTAGCGACACATATAAAAAATCGACAAGGAAGAAATTGAGGAACAGATTGCAAAAATAAGGCTAGAACAACAATACGGACTATCACAATGCTCAGAATTTAACATGAACATAATGTAGTCAGACCTCAAATCATACATAATTGAAGTGATTAGGGATACAATTATACTTTGCACTATTTTTTCAATACATTATCAAACAGACCACCAGTATGCAGCAAATGTAATATTTATCTTTACCAAAATACAAACTGCAGTAGAACATTTACAAACTGCTATGTCTATAACATCTAACTCAGCACAATACTCTGATGAAACAACAAATATGAAATCACTTTATTTTGGTCTCCTCACCAGCAACCAGACTAAATTAATGCACATGAAATCAAATGCATAGAAATGGAATCGATACACAAAATTAACTACACACTCTACTACTCGCAACAGAACTTTTGAAACAAAATGCTGCCGCAATGTAACAACTATACTGAATTCAAACAGTGAAGTACACCAGCAATGATTCAATAATATTTACATGGGTGCAGGATTTTTAGTAGTCAGGAATATAATCAAAATTTCACAAAACAACAAAGGATTCAAATCGGGAAAATGCCATAACAGTGTATTCATCACCATAAACAAGTCTAAGATAGTGTTACCTGACTGTGGTTGTTGTAATAACGAGTTCTCGTTGGAAGTATAACCAAAACTGAATCAGATAATGCAATGAAACTGAAACCGAGTAGCAGCGGAATTCAGACACAATATTTCACCCAAAACCTGTCGCACTGTTGAATTGAGCATATCAATGATTATCGACATATCTTCGATACTTTATCCACGCACATTTGACCCTGCTACACACTTCTTCAGGACACTCTGCAAGACGTTGTTGAGTTTTGTGAATGAAACGTAAGTTGTGGATGCGTGACGGCACACCGCAGAACAAGATGTGAGAGCTGCTGCTGAGTTCATGTGAAAATGAATCAATGTTATCGATGCGTGGACATTTTGGCTTCAACTTACGGCCATGGTAATCTTGAACTTTTTTGTGCCTTCCTCCTAATGTCTTATGGATTCGTTGCTGGAGTTGTCGCAACACGGCAACATTGGCAATGAAAAGAAGTTGATCTCGATTGAGACATAGGTTTTCACTGCTACAAACTGCTTTGTTGTTGATGAACTGCTGCTGTACATGTATCAACACTGATATGGTTATAGTGTCAAAGTTGTTGTTGTATCAGAGTTGCTTGTTGAAATTGAAACGAACCAATATCGCTAATCGCCTCTCAACCTGCACATAAATAATCACACAGAAAAAGCAGTACAGGGAGCCAAAACAAAAATTGAATTTAAAGAGAGCAGTCTAAGCATATATGTAATCCAGGTTCTCCTCTTTCCAATGAATCGAGTTAAGGTTATTATTGATTCGGCTGCGGTTCTGTCTAATCTCCTCAGTATGCATTATCATCACCTTCCTCAGCTCGGCATGGCCATGACATTCATCTGCTTACCGACTTATGATGACAACTCAAAAGGATCCCAAACAATGATGCTTCAAGCTCCTCTGCATAATCGAAATTCTGGCGATGGCGCAACCTGTATAAAATCAACAGTCTTTGCTAAAAGTATTAAAACTCAGTTATGAATAGGTCGAACTTCTTGCTGTTAGTTGCTCATCAACCTGCAAAAAAGAGAAACAGACAAAGACTCAATATCAATTGTTGCGGGCACGGTGTGGTATTGATGCGAGGCATGCCCCTATTATCACTATTACTGAGATACTCTTGTTGCCATTCATTTCTGGTCGCAATTGTTGCAGAACTGTTGTGTTGCCGTTGCAGAGTTGTTAGCATTGAACTCGTTGTTGCAGTTCTGGTTGTAACAGTAAGGAACATCAGCATCGAGAGTCAATCTGCGTCACCGCCGTCGTTTTAGGACATCAGATCCACTGCTATCTATCATCACTTAATGTTGCAACTTGATCCTGCATCAATGTTCTCTTATACACAGCAATTAGAGCAATAATATATCAACCAAAATACAGTAGCAATCAGTGACCAAAAAAAATAACTCAGTTGGCTTAAGAAACTGTTAGAATTCAAAACTATAAACACGCCATGACACTCATCACGATTAACAATTTTAAGCCAGCATTACCAACCGAACTAGTTTGATGTCACTGATAATAGAAACAGGTTATATGTGAAAGTTGTTGCGTGACGGTTTTTGCTAAGTCGCAACCGTTGTTGTTGCTGAATCATCACCGCGAGCTGAAAAGTTGAGTGTGTCGATGTTGATGTCGGTAGCTGCGGTTTTTGCTTTAAGTTGTTCATTAACCCTCCACCAGCTTGCATTGCCTCTTCCAGTAAAAGCACACCAGAAATGC
Organism: Lathyrus sativus; assembly: GCA_963859935.3. NCBI lineage: Eukaryota > Viridiplantae > Streptophyta > Magnoliopsida > Fabales > Fabaceae > Lathyrus > Lathyrus sativus. The sequence goes on from OZ012737.1 coordinate 495,472,659, forward strand.
GGCAGCTATAAGTGGCATCCTCTTCGTCAGCAATGAATTGGTTGGCATCCACAGACCACGAATGAACCTGTTGTTCTGTCATTTGAAGAAAAGCAATTGTATAGTACACCAATTCTTTGACATTAGCTGCAACCAGCTTTCCTAATCTTGAATTACCCACAATGGTCAATAGAACAGCTAGATAACAAATGATTCGAGGCTTATTTCTGAGCCATCTGAATCATATTTTCCCTCATATGAATCTTTTGTTCCTTCAATAGATGCCAGTTCATTAACTCTCAAAGAGGAGACGAATGTATTCCACAATGGTCCCAATACAACCTCAAATTCACTTTTAATTAGACTTGAGAAATTCTGAATAAGCTGATTCAAACACTTCAGAACCTCCATTCTGATACTCCAATCATCTGGATTTTCACACTGAACTGGAATAGAAGAAAATTTCTCCATCCATGGTTTAAGCAAAGGAACTACTATAGAACCTGTTTCTGCCTCCATTTTGTGTTGTTCATATGCCAATCGAAAAAAGAATTGTTGCTGCTAGGCATTATTGAGTCTCTACTGCTAAATCGAGTGCAAAGCCAAGACGTTAAATCCACCTCCAGTTATCATCACCATTCCTGTCTCAACTAACAACAATAATGTTTCGTATATACCCGAGCTGCGTTACGAGGATGATGATATTGTTGGTGAAACAGAGTGTTTTTCCGCTACTTCTGAAAGTCGTCGTGCTGGTGTTGTTGCGCTGCGCGACAGAAATGACTCGAGTTGTTGCTCTGCTTGTGAGATGTCCTCGCCAGTGAAGGATTTTTTCACCATAACCCGATGTTAGTTTGTGAAGCCTTTTTATGGATATGAGTTGACGAACGGAGAGAGGGTTTGAGATTGAGGATTTGATTCGGATTAATGAAGAAGAAGGAATGTAAGCGTGGTGAAGGTTCTAGTGGTTTGTGGGTTTAAGCAAATGGTTGGGGTTTTCCGACCGAAGGTGAAAAGAGTTGATGTGTGGAGGGTTTGAGAAAACGAAAATGGTGATGATGGTCAGCTGAGGGAAGAGCAATTTGGCGGATTAGGGTATGTTGGAGGCGCCGTTTTGGGACTCGGTGAACAGTAACCGAAAATTAGGTTTAGAAAGGGGGCCGCCGATTTAGGGTTCAGTGAACAGTGATCTCCATTTTTAGGGTTTCTTGAACAGTAAAACCCCTCCCTCTTCTTATATGCATCTGAACGGGCCTCTCATCATTGGGCCTTCTAATTGTCTTTTTTAAATTTTTCTTTTCTCTATCATAATTAATAATTATCCTAACGGCAAATATTAAATAAACAAAACCAAATCAATAATAACCCTATAACTATTATTAGCTATAAACTAAAACAAAATAATATTATTTACTTATTATTAAATAATCAACAATTTTCTAAAATCCTAAATATTAATAATATTAACAATATAACAAAACTGATATTTACAAAACTTTAAAATAAACAAAATTAATATTATGAACCTATATATATTTAAACATAAACTAAAATATCGCTGATTGTAAATAAATAAAATTTAAAGAAGAAGAAAATACGAAAACACAAATAGAATAATAAAAAAAAAAACTCAAGGACAACTCTAAGCCACGTGTCACACTTTTATTGGGACAAAAAAGTGAAAAAGTTATTTTTGCTGAAAAATACGCTACGCTGTATAAGCGAGGTAAATTAAAAACAAAATCGGGCAAATGAGAATTTTGAAAAATGTAGGACAAATCTGGGGTATAACACAGTGTAGTACAAGGCCTAGTGGTAAGTGTTTTAGACTATAGGCATAAGGGCATGGGATCAAGCCTCATGAGTTGCGTCCCTTTCTTTTTTGCACCTTTTCCATTTTCTTTCTTTTTCTTTATTTAATTATTCTTTATTTAGTTTTAATCATTTTGTTTAATTTAAAATCTTCCTATCTTATTTTAATACCATCAAAACACCAAAAAAAATTATTTATTTTTATCCCACTTATTTATTTTATTAAATGTTAACTATCTTTTATTTATTTCTATTATTTATTTATCTTAATTAAAGCTTAAAAACCACAAAAATACTCCTTTGTTCTTTTCTTTTTTTTCTCCCATTTAAAAATGTCTAAAATATTGTCTTGCATTTAAGTTGTTTAAATCTCATTTTCACATGCTACCTCTTTCATTTTCGTTAATTATTAAGATGTTTTCAAGTGGTTTAAACTTGTGATGTTCATGTTTTGTCTAGGTTTCTTTTGATCTTTGATTCATGCCTTTGATACTTGCTCATGTAAATGTTGTCTTGTGTGACATATTTGTACTTGTTGACACTTTTATTTCCATTGCCTTGGATGTTTTAAATAGTTGATATTTGTTCATGCTTTACTTCAAAAGTAGCCTTGTATTTAGAACTTGTTTCTTGCTCTAATTTTCATCCTTAAATATTGGCTTGGTCCATAACTTTTATTCTTGAAGCATGCCTTGTAAATAATGTTCCCGTGTTTCTTATTCACATATACGTGTATATCATGATCAAATGTGTTGTTTATAAGCTTTAACCATGTTTGTTGATCCATGTTAAGCTTGTCTATATCATGCTTCTTTTGTTTATCTCCTTTGTTGAATAAAGGTGTATACTTGTCTATCATGTTGCCTAATTCCTAGGGAGGGGCTTATTGTTGACATCTTTGTCATTTGCATGTGCATGTTAATATTCTTGTACATATATCTCTTTGGTTGTAATCCTTAAACTTGCTATCCCTTAGGAAGTTTCCCTTAGGATCATTTTCAACTTAGACCATTTAATTAGTGTTCCCCTTTAATGCAAAACCATTTTCAATAAAAACCTTAACATTAGGTCATTGATGTTTTCAAACTCTTTCCTTAACAAATGCTTCAAGACATATTAAGCATATTCAAACTTACTTCACAAATACTAAAAGACACAAACTTCAATTCAAACCTTTTTCCACTTTGGCTTTCCAATTTAAAACTTTTCCAAAATAGATTAGATATTAGTCATCACTAGTTGAGATGCAAATCTTCTACCCCATGAAACTTTTGAGAAATATGTTGACTCTTTTCCACTTGAGAGTGGTATGTGGCATACTTGTTGGTTCTATATCCAAGTTGGAGCCCTTTTATTAATGTGAAGCAAAGATCCCTCTTTCACATGTTTGTGGTGGTCAAGTTGAGTATTCTCTTTAAGATGACAACTTGTCTCTTCTTCATTAAAATCCACCATAACAAACCCTTTTCAATTTGTACCCTAAACTACGAGGTTTTGATCCTTTACTGGTACGTAGGCACAAGACTTTGTGTCTTACCAAACATAAAAACAATAAAAAATATATTTCTCTTCTCATATCCCCAACTAAATCAATAGAAAACAAATCTAATATAACACAAATTCAACAAGAGGTTCATATAAGATACTATAGATACTTAGGGTGCTAATACCTTCCCTTAGTATAACCAACCCCCGAACCTTAGATCTTTTTATTGCTTTATCTTTGCATTGCATATTTATGGGTTATTCTTTATTTTTCCCTTCCCTTGGATCAATTAAAAATCAATGGTGATATCTTAAGATTTGTGAAGCCTAGCTAACTCGATAGCTATGATCTCCGATTCTCACCGTGACAGACGACTTCACTGGGGATGACTCCCTAAGAGGGTTAAACCTATCTTGTTATTTTTTATGTTATTTGTATATACGTGTGTATATTTATTTGATATATGCTTGGGTTTCTTGTGGTGATCCAATTATGGTGAAATAAGTCTTTACCTACACTTGAGAAGTACAAATAAGATAGGAAAGGTGGTATAGTCAAGGAGGCTTTGAAGGAGTAATCCTAAAAAAGTTAACTTGAGAGTCCCCGCTCAGTGGAGGCGCTCTTGAGGGTGGTATTTGTTGAACGAGAAATCGTGAAAACATTTGCTACTTTCAACCTAGGAGCCTGATAAATTGAGGACCTTATTTAACCATTTACCTCACTTGGCTTTTAAGATATAGTGTGGTGGCTATGAAGGTGTAAACCTGAAATAGTTGATATGTGATACTACACTTAAAAGAGATTCTCTTGAGAATATTAGTGATTCCTGAGTAATCGGTATGTTAGTAATATCTGAAAGATGGGTCAATGACTTTGGAAACTTGTTAGAACCTTGTCTTACAGGTACATAAAACCCTTAGCACATACCCTCTTGGGATGGTTAGCCTATGACTCCATGCTTGTGACGTCGAACCTTTGAACCCCATATGTTTATACATTGTGTATATGTGTGTTTGTGCATTCATCCATCCATGCATCCGTGCACCACTTTCTAACCTTTTTTAAGGAATTTAGGGTTATTTTTGCAAACACTATGCCAAAAAGACCTTTAGCAGTGCTTTTTTTGGCCTTTAGCAGCGCTTAAAAGCGCTGCCGAAAGTGGCGCTGCTAAAGGTAAAGGCAACGCTTTTTTATGAAAAAAGTGCTGCTAAAGGCTCCCTTCAGCAACGCTTTTAGCAGCGCTTTCTTAGTCTTTTAGCAGTGCTTTTATAAGCGCTGCCTATTCCCCCCAACCCCCCCCCCCCCCTTTAGTAGCGCTTTTACAAAGCGCTGTCTTAGACCCCCCCCCCCTTTAGAAGCGCTTTTATAAAGCGCTTTCTTAGCCCCCACTTTTAGCAGCACTGTCTTAGACCCCCCCCCCCCCCCTTCCCAACCTATAGCAGCGCTTTTGTAGCGCTCTCTTTGTAACCTTTAGCAGCGCTTTTTTGTAAAAGCGCTGTCTAATCTCCCAGATTTTAAATTTTTTTTAATAAATAATCACACTGTTTTATATATTTTTCGACAACCTGCTTATATTACATTTCCTTCTTATAATCCAGGCCTTTATTTCAACACTTTGGCCTTATATATACAATTCAACACTTTGGCCTTTAAGTATACATTGTAATTCATCACTTTGTCCATAATCATTTTAATACACATAAACCTGCTTAAATATATTACAACACAATCCGATCCTCAGAAGTACAACATCACAAATACAGTCAATTTACATATAATTACAATTCTTCCAATCCTCCTTTATTTCTTACAATTCTTCCAATCCGTTAACTTTATACAACTCTCAGCTCAAGAATAAATTGACACCATTCCTCCTTTATTTCTTCCAATCTTGCTTTCGATTAAGTACCGCACTTGAAATCATCAAAGTACTACATAATATAACAGAACATGCACGATTTAGTTTTAAAACTAATTACTCAGATGAAACATCGGTTAATTATCAAAATGAATCATATAATTTATGAATTGATCCATACCATGATTGGAATCTCTATTTGACCAGAATGAATAATTTCCTTCATAAAGCGCAATACAAAATATCCGCAATCAATCCCATTGCACTGACGAGGACACTGTAAATGGAAAAAACAAACGAACATTTATCAGGATATATAGTTTACATAGTTTTATCAAGTAGGACCACTATAACAGTCAAATATGGAAAAATATACCTGCACTCTGATCCAGCTAATGTTGTTAGCCTTGCTTTTTGGCACTGTTGCTTGTCTTTGTGCTCTGAATATTTGTATAGCTCTAACATAATATAAACGCGTATTTAGAACAATGTCACATAATAAATAAAGATATATAATTATTCAGAACAATATATCTCATCACTTACGTATCAATCATATTCTTCATATCATGATATTTTGTTTGATCGACATCCAGTGAATCCAGATAATACACTATTTCTTTCATCGAATTAATCGTGACCAACAACCAGTGTCCACTATAAAATAAGACAACAGTTTAGACGGGAATGTTATATAGAATGGCAAAAATCGAATAATTATAATAAATGAATTTAGAATGAAGTCATACCCATGGCCAGTATTATATGGCAACAAGAACAACTTCTCTGTAGTCGCGGCCATAAATCTTTGGACTATGTAATCTTTGACTACATCTGGTGTGTGATCTATTGCCCGTGAGTTGATACAGGTAGCAGATAAGAATGTAAATATGGAAGTCAAATCATGCGGGACCAACAACTTGTCATACAAGAGCCTAAAAGAAAAACATAATCAACGTTAGAATATTCAGTTAAATGAGCAAATTTTAAAATGTTCAATTATTTAATTAAAATGGATCAGAGTACCTGATGTAGGAATGCATAACACCGACGCCCAATTCAGAATGTTGGAAAACCTGGTCCAAATCCTCCTTAGCAATTGTTTCGGAATATTCAAAATCGAAAATACCTTCCTCCATAGGTATTTGATGGATGCCTCCCTCATTCACGTCTGTTGTTCCTACATATGTTTCAAGGCACAACCTAAATCGAGGAACATATGCTTTTTTTGGCTCGACCTTTTTTTTGTTGGGCACCTTGGAAGATTCAGGTATCTTACCCTTGCTGACTTTTTGAAACTGTTGATCATGAACCTAAAAGTCATACAAGTTCAGTAATTAATGTATAATAAGATAATCATGTAACTGTAGTAGTACCTATTTCTTTGATGCAGCTGAATCAGTTTCCCGCACAATGATCCCCTTATCTTTTGATTTGGAATTTGTAGGAGTCTAAGATCATCATGTAAATAAGAAAATGTAAATGTAAGAACAACTTTCATCTATGGGTCGTAAAACATTTGAATATTACAAGCTTCATAATGGTGTTCAACATACCTCATCATCCATGAAAAAGAGATTTGTCGGCCATGCAACATACGCTCCTATTGCGTCTCCCACCACTGTTGCATCTGAAACATCATCTGGTAAAGGCAACAACGCACCCCCCTCTAACGCAATATCAACTGACACTTTCAAATATCCAGCAGGGAGCGGTTTATGGTGAAGTAAGTCTCCCACAGTGTTATGCACCTTTCCCTTGCCAACCATGCGATAAGTCGGTGACGATAAATATAGCCGACAAGGTGAAATGCCCTAAACAAATAATGATGTCGATTAATGTGTTAATTAAGAAAATTGTGCTAAATTAATTTCAATGTAATATATACAATTACCTCTGGAAGCTTCTGCGGATAATTGATACTATCTTTGTCACTAGTATCTTTACCCTGATCTGGACCGCGTCTTTCCGACATGTACCTTTCTTTGTCCTTCTGTAATTCCCAAATCTGGGTTTTCAATTCCTCCAACGTATCGATCACTTCTTTATTGCTAGGATTTTTTTTCTTTGGATTCTTATACATTTGTGATGGAGTGACGCCAAATCCCTTACCCCTCACACGCCCAGAATACTCAGGGATATTTAACACCTGACTCAGTATACTCCTGCAATCATCGTCCTCAGCTGGAGTTATACTCTGGGATAGAGTCTCCTGAAATACAGATATAAGCATATATAAATATTTTATACACTTTTGATCAGTTACTGAAAAAACTAATGTTGTACTTACACATTGTTCAAACACTTGTTGAACTTCTTTCTGAACGACTCCATCTCTTCCCACACGGGCAGCCTTCCACACAACATGGTCTGGAAGAGATGTCGTATCACTTTTCTCCACTTCTATCTACGCATTAAGACGGATAATAAAGCATTCATATCCTATTATATATACTTACTAATTTTGGTAACTATATCATATTAAAGCATTTATATATACTTACTATTTTTTGTTCTAAGCGTGCATATCCCAAACGCCCTTTTTTGTATGGATACGCGGGTTTTGATGCCCGTTGCCGATTTACGCCACTCACAACCTGAAAAAAATAGTATAAGTCATATCAGAACTCTTGTGGAAGAAGTATATATAATATACATTATTCATGATAAGTTGTACTTACTAAAAATTCTTTGGTTCTTCGCTTTGCAACAAATGTCTCCCATTCTTCTTCCGAAATCAGATCAGCGTACTTCTTTGAACGCTCCGAGTCGATAAAGTTTCCATCAGAATCATTGAGAAACTTGTTTGTTAAAAACGCTCTGAATCCCCTCAGTCGTTTACCGGCCAATTGAAGACAATATTTTCTTCTGCAATCATCAATATTAAAAGATCTCTGCAAACAAATGCACATACATATAACATGTTAGTATAACTAATTTAAAGATGTAACCGTCAACATAATTAAAAATAATCAAGTATCATACATGTATCTCGCTCCAAATTTTGTCTTTAGCTGGTTGCAGCGAGTGAATTCTCCAATTATCGCAAGTAATCGGAATTTGCGAATGTACAAGTGCTCCAATGTAACTTGTCAGCATCGCACTGTTAGGCTCAACTAATTGATCTCTTTCATTCCAATGCACATCATCCTTAACACCCTTATCTCTCGCACGAATGATTTTTTTCATAATCGTTATTCCTCTTTTGATATCGTGTTCCATGTCTTTTGTTGTTTCGTTTCCATCATGTGATGTTTCCTCATTGGTGGCCATAATACTTGTAATTCAGAAAAACCAAAGTATCAAATGAATGACATGCAAATATGCAAATAAGAAATATATACATAAGAAATGTATAAATAAGAAAAACACATACATAATTTTATTGAATGACATAATATGTAATTGTATTGCATGATAGAAATATGTAATTTTATTCAACGAGACAATATGTAATTTTACAAGTACCTTTGACACTAAGATCTCTTTCTTTTCTTAGTTGGAACGTGGTTTACTTGTCTCTTAACAACACGGACAGATGGATTGATCCAAATTCCCTCGTTATGATCATTTCTAATATATGATTCGTCCGCTCTAATATTCTCATCTGGATCATCTATAATATAAGATTCCTTCTCAACACCAACATCCCCCTTGTCTCCAATGTTATCATCGATAACTTTGTTGGAAAAAAGAACTATAGACCATTTCGTACTTGTCGGATCAGTGACATAGAACACTTGTTTAGCTTGCGTCGCTAGAATAAAAGGGTCATCTTTGTACCCCACCTTATTAAGATCCACTTGCAAAAATCCTGACTTATCCATTCGTATGCCACTATTATTTTCAACCCACTTGCATCCAAAGATAGGAATCTAAAACTTTTCATAATCAAACACCCAAATGCGCTTCATAACACCAACATACGACAGATTCGCATATTTGGGGTTTAAGTCCTTCACACTTGAAATGTGCATTGCTTCGGCAAGCACGGTGACACCACTATTTTGCATTGTACTCTTATCATCTTGTTCTTTGGTATAAAATGTGTATCCATTAATTGCGTATGCGCTATAAGAAAACACATGCAAACTTGGACCATACTAAACATCTCAACCTTTCTGTTATTGAAGCGGGATCAGAATAAAACTTTGAAAAAATATGATCCTTGAACCATGTTATAAAACTTCGATTGTGCTCACTTACTATCCAATTTTCATTTCGATTCAGATCTAAACCTCGGAGAACGTTCTTGTGCATTTCAACATACGGCTCAACCTCAATGTCATTGTGCAGAACATACAAATGCACTTGCTCCCGTTCATCCCTTGAAATTGTCACAACTTTATTTCCAATTAACTGTTTACCTACTATTTTTTCAACAACATTAGATTTTGGGAGGCCAATGGATTGAACGTTGGACAAATATTCAGTACAAAACTCAATAGCTTCTTCAACAATGTATCGTTCAACAATACATCCCTCTGGTCGGCTTCGGTTTTTCGCATACCCTTTCAATATTTTCATATAACGTTCAACAGGGTACATCCATCTCATATAAGCTGGTCCACACAATTGTGTCTCTTTCACAAGATGGACAACTAGATGTACCATTATGTCAAAAAATGATGGAGGAAAATACATTTCAAGCTGACACAAAGTAATAACTATTTCTTTTTACAATGATGGTAAGATCGCAGAATCAATCACCTTACTACAAATTGACCTGAAGAAAAAACACAATTTAGTTATTGCGCCTCTCACTTTTTCTGGAAAAATAGAACGTATATCTATTGGTAGAAAGTGTTCCATTATAACATGGCAATCATGTGTCTTTAAACTCTTTAACTTGAGGTCTTTCATAGAAACAAGTCTTCTAATATCTGAAGAGTATCCTTCTAGAACTTTAACTTCACTCAGAAACTTACACAATATCTTTTTCTCCTTTCTAGATAAAGTATAAGCAGCAGGTGGTAGATATGTGCGATTTCCTTTCTTCAGGGGTCCTAATTCATTTCTTATTCCCATTGCTACCAAGTCCTTTCTTGCTTTAAGGTCATCCTTAGACTTTCCTTGTATATTGAGTAACGTACCAATAACACTTTCAAATACATTTTTTTAATATGCATAACATCAAGAAAATGTCTTATATACAACGACTTCCAATACGGAAACTCAAACAAAATTGACCTCTTCTTCACCCACGTGTGACAATAGTATGTGCAAAAGGCTTGCCAAACTGAGTACTCACATCTTTCACCTTTTCAAAAATTTGTTTGTCGGTCAATGTAGGTGGAGCTCTACGTTGTTCTGAATTTCCATTGAATGCTTTTCTCCACCCACGGTAGTGATGACTAGAATTTAAGAATCTACAATGACCAAGAAAGACATTCTTCTGACCAAATTCCAACCGCATCCAATCTGTGTTTTCTTCACAGATAGGACACGCACATTGACCTTTAATGCTATACCCCTATAGATTTCTGTATGCTGGAAAATCATTAATTGTGCCAAACAAAATCGCCCTCAAATTGAAACTTTCTTTCCTATATCCATCATAAACCTCCACACCGTTCTCCCACAAACTCTTTAAGTCTTCGATTAAAGGTGTCAAGTATACGTCTATGTCATTTCGTGGTTGTTTAGGGCCAGAAATTAACATAGATAACATCATGTACTTACGCTTCATACATAGCCATTGAGGTAGGTTATAAATCATAATAATTACAGGCCAGGTGGAATGTGAGATACTTTGCAGACCATGCGGATTCATTCCATCAGTCGATAATGCCAAGCGAAAGTTTCTAGCTTCTTCTCCAAAATCAGGATACTCATTATCAATTTTCATCCACTGTGGTGAATCTGTCGGATGTCGATACTTCCCATCTATAATTCTATCATCTGCATGTCAAGTCAGGTGTTTTGCATCTGTTTCACTATGAAACATGCGTCTAAATCTCGGAATTATAGGAAAATACCATAAAACTTTTGCTGGTGACAACTTTTTCTTATACCGAGATACACCGCATTTAGGACACTCGTTTAATGATGCATATTCATTTCGAAACAAAATTCAATTATTTGGACAAGCATGTATCTTATCATAGCTCATGCCAATAGAGCATAACATTTTTTTAGCTTCATAGGTTTGACTGGGAAGAACATTATCCTCTGGAAGCATCTCTTGAAGTAGGGCTAACAACTCTGTGAAACTTTTATCCGACCATCCATTACCCGTCTTTAAGTTGTACAACTTTAATACCGCAGGCAATCTTGTGAAAGTAGTGCAACCTTTATACAACAGTTTCTCTGCATCGCTTACCAACCTCTCAAACATCTTGGGACACTCTTGAAGATCTTCTTCAAGTGCTTTTGCAATCTCTTCAACTCGATCACAATCATATGTATCTCTGCCATTGTCCTTTGAAGCATAGGTCGTATTATCCCCGGGTTCGATATTCTCGTTACTTATCTCACCATGTAATGTCCAACATGTATAACTTCGATCAATTCTATGTCTCATTAAATGAGATTCCAACTGAACTGCGTCAATTCGACGCCCATAACAGCAACCTAAGTAAGGACATGTGATCCTACTAGGGTCTTTGGCGTGTTCAACAACAAACTTAACGAATTTCGATACCCCATTCTCGTACTCTTTAGACAATCGATTGGAAGACATCCATTTTTTATCCATACTAATTGAGTAGTCTAAAATAAACTAAGAAAGTTAAACAAATACAAAGAATACCTGTAAATAAATCAATAACTTCTAAGAAAGCTAGACAATAGGATGCTTGAAAAAGATCACAACCTTACTCTTCACAGGTAACCCCTATAACAGACAAAATTAATAACATCATCAACATTAAATAATTCTTGGAACATCAATTATTGATAAAACTTGCAATAAAATTAATTAATTTGCAATTCATATGGCTAAAGAGGTCATTAATGAATATTACTTGGATACTAACTTTTTATTATTAAATTTAAAATTATGATAACCCCAAATATTTTAGTAAATTTAAAATTATGGTTGAGTTTATATTTAAAGAAACTGGATACAATTATTACTAATATATTAATTATTAGTAAAAAGAACTCATATAAAGTGTAAAAATTAGACAATAGTACACTTTATATGAGTTCTTTTTATAATACACTTTATAAAGTGCTATTACATATTGTAAAAAGAACTTCATATAAAGTGCTAAAGATCAAACATGTGTTTGGTCTATTCATAAAAAGAACAAACAAAAACGTTTTAAAAAACATGGCCACATTCTAAAGAAACTTCTCAAAGCAATAGTTAAAAATACATAAGAACACATTATATTCAAAAGAGTAAATTCATTGTGGCATTTCAACAAACACCTTGTATACAAAACTCATTGTGGCATTTCAACGAACACCTTGTATACTGCTAGATATACTGAAAGTTAACATAAATAAATTCATTATGGCATTTCAACAAACACCTTGTATACAAAACTCAAGCCAATATCAAAAGAGTAATTCTCATCAACGGTATCAACAAAAACAAGTCAATAACTCAGAAAAGAAGTAACACTAACATCATATAATCCAAAAAAATGAAATACTAAGACAATAATCCAGAAAAATGCAAAATGAAAAACTTCAAATATCGTAACAATGGCGGAAATGCGCTACAGAGGATGCTGTAGAAAACGGACGGTCAAATGGAGGAGAAATGGAACACAGACTGAACGGAGGAGGGCGACGGAGGCGCGGCTGTCGGACGGAGGAGGGCGAAGGTCGTGGTGAGTAGGCGTTCTTGTTCGTCACAAAGGAGAAAGAAAAAATGAAATATGCGAGCTCTGTTATGTTTCTTTAAAAAATACTGTGATATTTTAAATTAATTCTAATAACACCTATGGCAGCGCTTTTTAATACCTACAGCAGCGCTTGGAAAAGCGCTTTCTTTGCAAAAGCATATAGCAGCGCTTTAGAATGAAAGCGCTTTCTTTCCATCAACCTACAGCAGCGCTTTAGAAAAGCGCTTTCATAGGACCCCCCTACAGCAGCGCTTTACAAAAGCGTTGTCTTAGGCCATGCATTTAGCAACGCTTTAAATAAAGCGCTTTCTTAGTGTACCCTTTTAGCAGCGCTTTTTTTAAAAACGTTGTCTTAGGTATGCTGCTTTTTTTCTTTTTTTTTTAATTACTCTTTAGCAGCGCTTTTCCTAAAAGCGTTGTCTTTGTATGCACTGCTAAAAGTCAATTCTGGCATAGTGAAACATCATAGGTTTTACCATGGATTTTGGAAGAAGAAGAACACAAAAGTACACTTTCAAAAGTCCTAAGCTAGAAGATTTAAAGAAGCTAAGAGAATTGGTTACATACCCATTTTCTTGCCTTGCTTATCTATGGACTATTTCTCTTCTCTAATGTTGACAACTTTGTTGATATTAATACCATCAAAATTTTCTTGATTGGAAATCTAGTTCCAACCTTGCTCGCAGATGCTTACTATTCTGTTCATCTAAGGAATTCTCACGAAGGAAGGATGATTACTTGTTGTACATCATTGCTTTACAAGTGGTTTATTTTGCACTTGCCTCAATCAGCTGCTTTTTGGGATTTCAAGGATGGTCTGCTTTGGTCACAAAAGATTATGTCTCTCACTCATTCAGATATTGAGTGGTATAATCATGCTTATGGTTGAGTAGCAATTATTGACAGTTGTGGTGAGTTTTCTAATGTAGCTCTTCTTAGTACAAAAGGAGGCATCAGTTACAATCCAGTCTTAGCCCGTCGTCAGCTTGGTTTCCTTATGAAGGACAAACCAAATTCCATCCATTTGGAGGGTCTTTTCTTCAAAGAAGGTGAAGACAACATAATGCTTAAGGAGAAGATCATGCACGCTTGGCGCCATGTTCACAGGAAAGAGATAGAAGTATTAAGGAAGCCTGATTATGTCTCATTGGAACCTTATCTCCAATGGGTGCAAGATAGGGCAATAAAGCTGAAGATGTCTTATCCCCGTCAAGAACCTCTACCTATAGCTTCTAGAGAGCCTACCTTGGTCTTCATGAGTGATGCAGAAAAGCTAAAGATTGCCTTGACCAAAGTGCAACAAGAAAGAGATGCTTGTAAGAACAAGTACCAAGTTGTCAACAATGAGAATGCAGAACTCCAGAATCTTTTGAAGCAGAAGGGTGAAGAAGAATTTGCTAATAAGAGGAAGGTGCAAAAGGATTTATTTCCTCTAGCATTCCATTAGCTTCAATTGTTCAGAGTTCAGACATTCCTCCATCTTCAGTTGCATAGAAGTTAGTCATTGACAAGCTCGTACTCGAGATGGCTGAGATAAAGGAATAGATCAGGAAGCTTACCAAGAAGTTGCAAGAAGGGTCTTCTCATGGAGTTTCTTAGGGTTCTAGTTTATTTTTCGTGTATTTTCTGCTTTGTTAGGACTTTTGAAAGTTGTACTCTATTTTGTTATCCATTTTATGATGTTTGTTATATAACTGTCATGTTCCTTGAAAATTCATTTGCATGCATCATTTAGCATTGTATTCTCTTACGTTCCAGGTGCTTACCCATGTCTGTTTTCTGCCAATAGACAAGTTAAATTATCACTACAACACTCGAGTAGGTCGGAAAAGAAGGATGGAACATCTTGAGCAGGAAAACAGGGAACTAAGAGAAGAAGTCACCGCTCTGAAAGAAAACTTGGAGAGACTTACCAATATGACGGAAGCTATGGCGGCTGCCCAGAATCAGTCACCTAATTCTCAAGAAACTGCTCAACAGACTGAGATTTCTGAAATTATTTCAATGCCCATTTCTGTGGTGTCGGTTAATGGTCCTCAGTACACCATTCCTCCAGGTTTTCCTTGGGGCATGCCTCCTCACTTTATGCCAGTAGGGTATCGCCCACAAGCGATCGAAGCTTCAGCCGTTACCGCTGTTATGTCTGTACCACCACTTGTGGTCCATGTTACCCCTTATAATGAAGAGCCTGTATTCCATACCACTCCAAGAGAGAGTATGTGAGTGGATGAAAGGCGAGATGAGTTTCAAGACTAATTTCCAGAAATGCAGAAAGAAATCAAAGCCCTCCGAGGGAAGGATTTGTTTGGTAGAAGTGCTTCAGATCTTTGTTTGGTCCCTAATATTAAAATTCCATACAAGTTTAAGGTACCAGAGTTTGAGAAATACAAATGGAACTCTTGTCCGCAAAGCCATCTAATTATGTATGCTCGAAATATATCCACTTAGACAGATAACCATCAACTTTTAATTCATTATTTTCAATATATTCTAAACGGTGTCGCTCTTAAATGGCACATGGTTTTATACAATTCAAAGATTCATACTTTCAATGATCTCGGTGAAACGTTCATAAGGCAATATAAGTACAATGTTGATATGGTGCCAGATAGAGATCAGTTGAGAGTTATTGTTGCAGTGAGAATAGGATATCAAATTATTAATTAATTTGAATCGCAAATCTTTAATTCACAACCAGTCTTTGATTTATCCGAAGGAAAGGTCAAAGAAAGGAAAAACCTAATTTTGCATTGTAAACACAATGCGGGGAGAGATCTAGGTAAGGGGTTGGTTAAGCCTAGGGAAGGTATTAGCACCCTAAACTTCTGTAGTACTCTACAGGAACCTCTTGTTTAATATTACTATTTTGCTTTAATTATTTGCTTAAGGGTATATGATAAGGGTTAAAAGTTAAAAATAAAGACCTAAGGGTTAGTCTTAAGTTTACTCGGCAAGATTCACATCTTGTCCCTACGTATCCTGGGTAGGGGATGGAATCAGAGTAATCGTAGTTCCCCTCGAAATGGAGGTTAGAAACTTCTTGACTGTGGTTAAGGTTTCAATGGAGAATAAGCGTTCTTAAGGAAGCGCTTACGTGGAGTGCGGCGACTCCTATTTCTACGTTGAAATTTGAATTAAAATGAAGAGGGTATAATATGTATTCCACGGCGGGAAACCTAAAATGACTAGGGTTTTGAAATGGTCAAAGGTGAGGGCTATTGACACGGCGGTAAAACGGCTAGACCTAATCCTTCGGAGGTATTTAACGGTAAGACAAAATAGTGAACATACGGGAAATGTACGAAAATGGTAAAGGGCATGCACGGCGACAATATACTCGCATAAATTACAACCAAAAGAAAATAAAATGCGAAAAGTAAAGGAATGGCACAGCGACGATATACTCACATAAATTACAGCCCAAAGAAAATAAAAGGATAATAACGAAATAAAAGCGACGATTGTCTCGCATAAATTATAAGCCATAAAACGAAATATGAAAAGTACGGGGAATTAATTGTACGACTAAGAAGAACGAAAGTTGGCGTAATAGTTAGCAATGAACGTTTATTAAATAAGCTAAGAAACTAAACTAAATGTTACTTTTAACTTACAAAATGTAATCTCTTAAAAAGGGGACTAAAATCCAAAACAAAACTTAAAATAGGGGACTAAAACTTTAAATAAATGAAAATAGAGGGACCAAAATTCTGGATTTTAAAATAGAGGGACAAAAACTCAAAAAACCTAAAAATAGAGGGACAAAAATTCTGAATTTTAAAATAAGAAGATCGAAACTAAAAAATAAAAGTAAAAATAGAGAGATTAAAATTATAATTAAGGGAGACTAATTTCGCAAATAAGAAAAAATAAGAAGACCAAAATTATAATTTAGCCTATTTTTTATTTAGAGGAGAAAAATTCACACACACACACACAAAATTACTTGGTATCTATTTATAAACGTCATACATGTTAATTAGAAAATATTTTTCTTTCTATAAAGATCCCCACTATTTATTAGCATATAATAATGCATAATTTATATATATATATATATATATATATATATATATATATATATATATATATATATATATATATATATATATATATATATATATATATATATATATATATATATATATATATATATATATATATATATATATATATATATATATATATATATATATATATATATATATATATATATATATATATATATATGACTGCCCCAATGGCTAGGCATGACTCAATCCACTTCTGCTCTCAGAACAGCTCAGTTGTGTAAGTCCAACCACTTTGGTAGAGAATTTACCTTTATGTCCCTCCAACAAGGGAGGCTGGCCAGTTTACTCTTGGTCACAACACTTCTCCTCGTCAGTCTCAACCCGTCACGCACGGTTCCACCATCCAGAAACAGCCAAGACGTCTGTGTCCGTAACTACACCTCTGCCCGTAGCAACGACTAGTTATGGGCACGTCTGCCCGTTACAACGGCTAGTTCTGGCAGTTACCTATTCTTCGGGAAACAGTTATCTCGCCCCAGAAATATGGACCAATGGCCAAGCGCTAGGGGCACTATAAAAACCCTCTCATTCGAGAGGGTCAAGTATCTAATATTCACCCTGATATACTCATATTTTGTACTTGCTATCTCTTTTTCCCGATTCTTACTTTAGCATCAGAGTGCCTTGCAGGTACACCCCCTCCTTCTCTTTTACGCCCAGCATCACATGCGTTTATCTCTAGCTCACTCTAGGTTCTGATCAACCGGTAAGATTAATGGCGTCGAAGCCTCCCTTGAAGCCATCATTCAAGTGAGGGATGAAACCATGCGAGCTTACATCGAAAGGTTCAATTAGGAGGCCGTCCAGGTTTTTACAACCGATGACGTGAAAAAGTTTTTGCTCGAGCGCAAGCTCCGCCCCCGCACCGAATTTGCTAAAGCTGTGGGCATCCATCCCCCAACAACTCTGGATGTTTCCCCCCTCAAAGCATAAGCATATATTCAATACGAAGAGAAGGAGACCGTCAGCTCTACCCATGATTCTAGGCACAGGGAGAATGCCCAAACTTCCAAGTCAGACGAGCCCTCGACA
This sequence comes from Lathyrus sativus, assembly GCA_963859935.3. NCBI lineage: Eukaryota > Viridiplantae > Streptophyta > Magnoliopsida > Fabales > Fabaceae > Lathyrus > Lathyrus sativus. Next base: position 495,490,698 of record OZ012737.1, read on the forward strand.
TCCCGTCGGGGAGATAAAAGACGAGAAGATTGTCCCCGAGAGTTCAGGGACAACAAGGGGCCCTCCGTCCGGTTCCACAAATAAACTCCCCTAACAGTTTCAAGAGAGAAGATTCTTTTTGAATGCGCCAACTCAGAATTCCGCCAGGCAGGAGTCCGGTTTCCAAAGCAGATTTCGTCCAAACCCAACACTGACAAGTCGAAATATTATCGATTCCACAAGAGTCACGACCATATGACCGACGACTGCATCCACCTGAAGGATGCCATATTGATACTCATCAGGGACGGGCATCTTAAGTAGTTCGCCAAACAAAAAGATGCTCCTCGGCCAGACGCCCAGGAATCCCAGAAGGTTGAGGAAGGGACTTCCTCCGAGGAAGCTAGCCTTCAGGTCGCTATGAGCATCTCGCGGGCTGAAGATTTGTACATCCATGAGGGGCTCAGTGCCCTTCTATATTTTGCCGCACACAACCCGTGGGAGACTTTCCCCTCCACCAAGGTCATCTCCGGAGGGGGGGTTCAACAAAGTCACGGTAGGATCCGTCAAAAGAAAATTTGAGCACCTTATCAGCAACGTCTCAAACCGGAATTCCACCCTCGATAGGATCTAGGGAGAGTTTGTCCCCATTTGCTTCTACCGCGAGGAGGTGGAACCCCCAACGCAAGCATCCCTCTGCTCATGAGAGCCCAAATAGAAAATTTTAACGTCCGACGAATCCTCGTCGACCAAGGCAGCTTAATTGATATTATGTATTCCCAGCTGTTTTCCACCCTCCAGCTGGACGAATCACATCTAACACCCTATGTAGGCTCTGGTCTGTAGGGTTTCAATGGGTTGGTGACAAAGTCCTGGGGTTACGTGAAGCTGATTGTAACCTTCGGGTCCACTGAAACGGCCAGGTCAATCAAGGTCCAATTCCTGGTCATCGATTGCCCGTCGTTATACTAGTGCATCTTCGATCGGCCAACCCTTGCTGAATTGGTGGTCGTACCATCAATAGTACACTTGAAGATGAAATACTATACTTCGAAGGGTCTCGTGGATACTCTACACAGAGACATTGAAGCCGCGGGGAGGTGTTTTGAAGCGGCCTCTAAGGGGTTGAATACCATCGGCACCAGGCCGAAGACTCCCAGCCAGACTTCTTTGTCCAGCAGCGCCGAAGAGACGAAGTCAATGCCCTGCGTCGACTCCATCGACCTTGACAGTCGCTTCTCCAAAGACGACCAAAAGATTTAGAAGGAAAAGGGAAAAGAGATTCAATCATCCTCGAGTAGCCCCTCCAGTAGCGGGGAAACTGTCCATCCAATGTGCCCAATTCCGGATGGAGAGTTTGAACTTGTCTTACTCGGCGACGACCCCAAGCGGGAAGTGAAGATTGGGACCGGTCTCCCCGAGCTTACGAGGAAACAATTAAGATCATGTCTCTGGGAGAATGCAGACCTGTTCGCGTGGAGTGTCGTGGAGATGCCCGGGCTAGACCCTGATGTGGCTTGTCACCACCCCACTACCGACTCTGCCGTTAGGGCAGTAGCTCAACATTGACGACGACAGTCTCCGATGAAGACGGAGGCTGCCGAACAAGCTGTAAAAGACCTCCTAGAAGCAAACTTTATCTCGGAAGCTAAGTACACCACTTGGTTGTCTAATGTTGTACTCGTTAAAAAGAATAGTGGAAAATGGCGAATGTGCATTGACTATACCGATCTTAATAGGGTCTTCCCTAAAGACGCATATCCCCTCTCCAACATAGATAAACTAGTTGATAATTCTGTCGGTTTTAAATTGTTATCTTCATGGACACGTATTCGAGCTACAACCAAATACCCATGGCAAAAAGCGACAAAAGGTACACGACCTTCATGATCGAATCGGGCAACTATTACTACAATGTAATACTCTTCGGCTTGAGAATGTTGGCGCTACCTGCCAAAGGATGATGAACAAAGTTTTTCGAGGAGAAATCGGGGACATGCTCGAAGTTTATATGGACGACATGATCATGAAGTCCTGCGAGGAATCCGATTACACGACCGACTTGAATAAGGTTTTTGAGCAGGCCAAGAAGTACAAGATGCGCTTTAATCCGGAAAAGTGTACGTTCGGGGTACGAGCGGGAAAGTTCCTCATTTTCTACCTAACCGAATGAGGAATTGAAGCTAACCCCGAGAAATGTAGAGCCTTTTTCGAGTTCCTCACACCGAAATCAAAAAATTCCATCCAGTCCCTCAACGAGATGCTCGCATCACTTTCCCGCTTCGTGGTCAAATCTGCTCAACACGCCCTCTCCTTTTTCAAACTCCTCCGCAAGGAAGTCGCGTTCGAATGGACTGAGGAATGTGATAAAGCTCTCCTCCACTTGAAGCAAGCTCTATCAGAACCACCTGTCCTATCCCGGCCAGAAAACGGGGAAACATTTCATCTCTATCTCGTCGTCACAACCGAGACTGTGAGTGCCGCTCTCATTCGTGAAACTCTTGACGGGTGGAAACTCATCTATTTCACAAGCAAGGCATTGCAAGGGCCAGAGCTAAGGTACCGATAGATAGAAAAGGTGGTCCTCGCCCTTATCAACGCCGCGAGAAGACTGAGGCACTATTTTCTGGCCCACACAATCGTGGTGCGCAAGGACCAGCCCGTAAAACAGCTATTGGGCCGTCCAGATATGGGCGACAGAATGCTTAAATGGTTGCTGGAGCTATCCAAATTTGACATCCATTACAAGAGCAGAAAGGCCCTTAAGGCGCAAGCACTAGCTGATTTCCTGGCAGAAATGATCGTGCCCAACCACTCGAATGGGGGCGCCCATAAGTGGGTCATATTTGTCGACGGAGCATCCAGCTCGGCAAGGAGCAGGGCAGGTGTCATCCTGGAAAATGAGGAGGGAATCCTCATCGAAGTTTAGCTCACACTGTCCTTCCTTACCTCTAACAACCAGGCCGAATACGAAGCCTTCCTAGCCGATCTGCACCTCGCCGAAGACCTGGGAGCGGAAGAAGTCATCATCTGCACTAATTCTCAGCTAGTGGCCCTCCAAGTTCGGAGAGAATACCAGGTCAAAAATGATAACTTGTCTGAATATTTGGCCCTGGGAGAGATGACAAAGTTAACCTCCGTAGAAGTAAAACATGTTTCCCGCGAACAGAACGTCCGGGTAGACATCCTATCAAAACTAGCAAGTACAAAGAAGAAAGGGGGAAACAAATCCGTCATCCAGGAAATACTCCCATGACCTAGCATTGAGAGAGTGTCCATAATCCTAGACGTGCACGTCGTCGGTGATGACCATTGCTGGACGACCCCGGTATACAATTACCTCACAAAAGACGAACTATCGTCCGACCCCAAGGAGGCCAGCGTAGTAAGGTGTATAGCCTGCTCCTACGTTCTGGTCGAAAATAAGTTGTACAAGAGGGGATTCTCCATACCTCTCCTCAAATGTGTCGAAGAATAATAAGTACTTGATATTAGGCGTAGACTACTTCACCAAGTGGATAAAAGCTGAGGCTCTGGCCAAAATATCGGTCTACAACATAATTCGTTTCTACAAAAGGAACATCCTTGTCCACTTCGGCATTCCTCAAGCAATCGTCACAGATAACAAGACACAGTTCACGGGCAAAAAGTTCTAGGAGTTTGTCACTAAACTAGGTACTAAACAACAATTTGTGTCCATCGAGCATCCTTAGACTAATGGACAAGTTGATGTAGCGAACATAGAAATCTTACGAGGCCTCAAGCAAAAGCTGAACGAAACAAAGAGGCAGTGGGTCAAGGAGCTGCACGACGTGCTCTGGGCCAATCGCACTACACACCATTCTTCAAACAGGGAAACCCCCTTTCGCCTAGCATACGGGGTAGAGGCGGTAATCCTTATTGAAGCTCACGTGCCCTCTGTCACGGTGAAATTTGGATACCAAACTATTGATTAGTTTGAATCTTTAATTCAATTTGCAACCGAACTTTGATTTGTCCAAAGGAAGGGATAAAGATCGAAATTCCCACAACGCAATGCAAATGCAAGGTTAGAGAGTTTTAGGTTCGGGGTTGGTTAAACTTAGGAAAGGTACTAGCATCCTAAGTTTCTGTAGTACTCTACAGAAACCTCTTGTTTTATGTTTGTTTATTGCTAAGTGTTTATCTGCTTAAGGTTGAAAGACCTAGGGGTTTATTTCTAAGTATACTCGATAAGATATCACATCTTATGCCTACATATCCTTACGGGAGTGGAATCAGAGTATTTGTAGTTCTCCTAAAGGGTTTGAGGAGTTCTTTGACTGTGGTCAAAGTTCCTACGGGCTTAGGGTAGTTGTTTTGATTGGGTTTAGGAAAAGAGATGAGTTATCATTTTAAGGGAGATTTAACCGCCACAAGTTGTAGGAATGTAGTCTTTGCATCGTCTTAAGAGAAGGGCTCAAGTACTCGGATAGGGATCGACGAGGTACGCCTCTATCTCTCTTAAGGCAAAGTTCCTACGGTATTGATTGTATTGTTGTGGGGTGGAGGTTCTATCTCGCTTAAGATGATTAACATCTATTTCTCTATTGTGTTTAAGTTGTATTGTTGAATTGTTTTGTTTCTATGTTATAAAATAAAGACGAAGGTCCTTCCTATAGGGTAGGATCTATCTTAAGAAGATCGACTTGAATGGGATCAAGAATCATGGGGAAATGATGCAAATGATGCATACGCACGATTGTTGAGATCATGCGCAGATTCTTCCTTTGGACGGAATGCAGTGCGGAAAAATGTAAATGACGATAATGAAAATTGCCGTAAAAGAAATTGCTGAAATGATAAAGCCATACACATACGCATGAAAGCGCTGAAGTGTGTGAGAGTGAATGTGTCGTGAATGTGAGTGTGCATGATTAGATTGTATTTTACGTTGTTGATTGTTTTTTTTAGACGCGGTTGAATTGATTTTAGTTTGAATTATAAGAAGATATTGATTTGGGTGCATTGATTTTTAGGCGAAAATGTATATTAGTTTTGTGAGTTGATTTTATGAGAAATTATATATTAGACTTTATTAGTGAAATTATATTGGATTATAAATGGATTGGATTATGGGTAGAATAATTATAATTAAGTAATTACTAACTTATCAAATAATATGAGTTGGTTAAAAATTATGAAATGGGTCTTCTTATTAAATAAATAGTTTTAAAAAAAGGTTGTTATTATTAAAATTCAAATTATTTTAAAAAAAGGATTTTTGTGAATAATATCATTATTAAAAGATAAATAAATTAGTAAAGTGAATGAAATTATTATTAAATTGACAAAATAATTAGTAAAAAGAAGTTGATTTGGTGAATAGATTAATTAGAAAAAGTTGATTAAATTAAATAAAAAGTCAATTGATTTAGAAACATGTAAATATGAAAAAAGTTTTAACACATTAAATAAAAGGAAATTAATTTAAATAAGTTATAAAAGGGATTTAGTTTTTTTTGAATTAAAATGGTTAAATAAATCATATGTTAATTAAATAAATAAAAGGGGTTTGGGATTAGTTATTATTATTTTTGCTGATTAACAGAAAGATTACTTATTAGTTTAATTAAGTTAGAATTGGTTAGGGATTAAATTAAATATAGCAGATTATTAACAGACTAAATTAGAGATTAGTGGGGTTAATGAGGGGGTTAATTGGTGATTAGGTGAGTTTGTGTAGGTGATTAGGGATTACATTGCGAACAAGATAACAAAACAACGAGGAAAAAAAAAGAACGGAACCCTAAATCCCTTTCCCCCCCCCCCCCCCCCCCCAAATCCCTCGATCGGCCACCCTCGTTCAACACCCTTCAATCTGCTTCTCTTTTGCTTTTTTCCTTCGCCCTCTCTTTCTTCTCGTCGTGCACGTCTTATCTCCACTCTCTTTTTTTGCAATTCTACCGCCGTTTTCTTCTTCCTTGTCTTTATTTCTCTCTCTCTCTCTCTCTCTCGATTTCATCTTCTCTTCTATTTCACCTATATATAAAAAGCAAAAATCAACAAAAATTGTTAATGTTAGCAGCAAGCAATCTCACGGTTTCAATGGTTTGCAAGTTCTGAATGGTGGCTCGCGAAGGAGTTGTTGAGAGGCGATTCGCGGTGAAGGCTTTTTGCGGTGAACGACGATCTGAGGTTCGAGATGGAGTGTTGTAGGGTTTCACGGCGAAGGTTGGAGAGGCAAGGCTTGGATCATGACTTCACGGTGGCGTCTGAGTAAAGGAAATGGTGGACGCGAAGGTGATTTGCGGTGGAATTTCAGAAAAGATGAGTTCTCCTCTTTTTATGGTTTTTGAATGGGGATTTCGTGGCTGTTGATAATTCTATCTGTATGGATTTCGGTGAATGCTTATGTATTTCAACTGAGACTTTTTGTGGTTGTCGATTTCTTTTATAGCCCTCTTCTCAAAACATTATGAAGAGACAATAAAACACTTTCCATCTTCGACTGATTTTGTCTGTGATATTTTGTTAATGTTTAATGTGATTCCCTTTTCATCTTATCCTGTCTGATCTTGTTATGGAAATAATAATCGATAATAAACTTGCTTCTATTCCAGGTCGGCTCCTAATCAAAGTTTGCGTAAAATTCAAAAGGGTAAATCCAGTCAGCAACCCTTGGGAGCCTTTATTTTTGAACTCTGATGAGGTTAATGAAGACGGAGGTTTGTGATTTTGTGAATCCATTTCGGTATGATTTCGTCTGGGAATGAATTCCTTCTTCGGCCCCCCTTCTTTAATTTAATTCTCTCATTGGTTTTCTTTTGACAGGTTGAGAGAAATGTAGCAGCTGGGTGTGGACGGACTGTTACTTTGGAAATCATTCAAACAACTTCTGCAATGGTTCGCCGACCAACTTCCAGCTAAAGCTAACGGTATGCATTACTGCTTTAGTTCAGACAAGCTCTAATTCCATATACTGCTTTTATATACTCACTTACTGCTTATACCCTTCAAGCTAACCAACTTCAAGAAACTAATTAATCATAGATTACTTGCAACAGGAGCAATGTTTCAAAGTATCAAACATTTAATGGAATATGCTTGCTGGCAATTTGGAAATCCGTTCTTCTTGATCGATGAAAGAGACTCAAGAACTTATCAAGTTATGTTCACTCAAGCTCCTCATCCACTTCACACATTTCGATTTGTCTGCTCCAAGTCCTTTGCATCTCTCCTTCACAAGAGTAAGGTTATCCAACTATCCCAAAGGATTCATAAAATGATACTGTTAAAGAGATATTTAACTGAGCTTCTAATTATGTTGCACAGGTTATGGCTAGACGCGACGGTGCCGGTATTGTGAAGCGAATTATGTCAGCACTCTATTGATGCTTGCGCCTTAGATAAGCCTGCGACCACCCTCAGCTTGTTAAGCAATACAGATCTACTACTCTATGGAGATCCTCGGTTGAGACGGCCATGAAGCTTCCTCGGGAAAAACAACTATTTCTTTTGAAATGTTTAGAGGCTTCCTTAGACATCTGTGGTATCTGTACTGGTGCTCCCGAAGATGTTGTTATTTCAGTTTGTGGTCATGTTTTCTGTAACCAGTGCATCTGCAAATATCTGACCAGTTTTGTGATCTCGCTTGGTGTAACCCAGGCCGCTATGTCGGCTGTTGTTGCACATGTGGTCGGTGATGGAAATGTTGAGACAACTCTGTATGGAAAGATATCGGTAAGTCGGACCTCCTACACACATTTGCTTTTGAAAAGTGATAAGTGTTTTTCTTGATTTTAGTCCATAAACACCTTTGAATTTGAGCTCACGCGTCGAACCGTCACTAAGTTTATCTTGTTTCGTTTCTTTCCATGTAACATTCAGGAAGAGTTCTGGGTTGTGACAAGGCTAGCACAAAGTCGGGTTTTAAAAGACCGAATGTTGGATTACGTCCCAAATTGTCGTCAGGTATAAAGCAATGGGCTGTTTGGAACTTGGTGTAATCATTATGTAATCCGTTTCATTGGTTTTAAGTATAATCCATCTTTGCCAACTACGGTCAGTTTGTGATTCGCAATCGCAAAGAAAAGTTCTTCGTCCATTACCGCATTGATTACTCTAAGAAGATATGTTTTTCCATAGTCCGCATTCATCTTGAAAGTATCTTTTTTGGAGCAGGGATATAGGTAACCAGGTTGACTATTAATGGTATATGCATTTGATATAATAGGTTCTCCACCGGTTCTGTTTGTGACATTTGGAATTTCCATGACTTGTTCTTTCCACCACTCACCTAGTATAATTGGAACATCAGCATGAGGTTTAGGGAATGGATAAGTGTGTCCTGGTTTGGGATGAATGATGAGAGCTCCATGAACTGTGGCTCTTGCCCAACCATTATGTGCATGCCACCATATTGTTCCTTCTTCTGTCGTCAAATGTATGATTTGTTTGAAGGTCTTTCCTGGTTTAATTGGACATTGTGTTATGTATTCAGGTCCATCTGACCATGGATTCCTAACATGTCTTGCACCATGCCAATGTATTGTAATGTTATAATTTGCTTGATTATAAATCTTAACTATAAGCTTGTCTCCTCTATGAGTTATCACTGTTGGACCAGGAAGTTGTCCATTTACTGTCAAAATGTTCTTAGTACTACATAATCTTCTGAAAGATGAAGATTTTATCACAAACTTGTGATGGTGAATTTTTCCATTTTCAATATGAATCAGAAGAATGTATAGTATAGAGAGTGCAAAAAAATCTCAACATTTTGAACTTCTTGGAGATCATCATTTCGGTTGTAAAACATAATGACTTGGTCATTTGACTTCTTGAATCTGGCCATTGTAATAACTTATTGACTTTTAATGACAATCAAATTTTGTGTATGCTTTCGTGGGATCTTGGTATTAGAATGTCTTGTGGTTAAATTCAGCTTTGCTAATCCATGATTTGGAGCCTCCTTGAGTAATTACATAGAACTTGCATATCCTTCCCTCGTATATCGTGAAGATGAAAACTCGTAGTGTGAATTTTAATGAGATCCTCAATTTGTACTCACTAGAGTTTGCAATCCCGCATTCAAATCCTCTTAGCCTCCGAGATACTGGTTTGAAACTAAAGACAACAGTGCCAAAGTCTTGGACGTTAACCACATGAATGCTGAAATAAAAAAAAACATATAAGAATTCTCCATGCTCTTATAACTTGGGGTGATTAACTTGAAATTCATATCTTTGAGCTTGTAAATGAATCCTTCTACAAACTTGAAGTTGGCCTAAAAAAATGCAAACTCCCAATTCACATCCTCTTTAATCCATAATTTATATGATGCCAAGACACATGAGAGATCCTGAACCCGTTGCTGGAAAATCCTGAGGAACCTTCTAAGGCTGAGGGTACGCTAGTGAGTAAACCTAGAATCCTTAAATCAGAAAGGTTATCCTGAAATACTTTGACTGCAAGGAACTTCATTAAAAAAAACTGCATCTACATACGCTGGTTAGCCACAATAAATACACGCAAAAGCATAAAGACAACATGTAGGAAAAGATGCACGAGGAGGTGGGATCCTATGGTCAAAAATTAGGGTGCAACAGATGCCCCTATTTAAGTTACTCCTATTCAGAGATATGGAGATTGAAATCTTCTTCTCGACGAGATAAGAGGGACTTAAATACAAACATTGCACGAATTTTTGGCCCTAAGAAGCCACCGAATGCACATGATACGCAATGATATGAAATGAAAGACAGACTGGGGGGTTCTATGGAGAAATAGCGCCGCACGGGAAGAACAGGCTCAGCAGAGCGAGACTCCACGGGGAAAGATTGACAATCACCAAGTGTTTGTAAATATGCTGTGAAGAACTTCATGAGAAAAACCATTTGAGGAATCTACTGTATATGTCAAATGTAATTGATTCAAGATATTATCTAGAGAAGTCTACTACCGAGAGTTGTAACTGTAATTGAGAATACTTTTGCCAAAATATTTTCTGTTAAAAATCTGTAAGGAATCTACTGTCGAGATTTTGTGTTGAAGTCTGTTGGAGAAATACTTCTGACGAAGTCTTCTGGAAGTCTACTGCCGAGATTATCCAGGAAATGAAATAGAACTACCTACTGCCGAGGTCTTCTGGGAATCTACTGCCGAGATTAATCAGGAAATGAAATAGAACTACCTACTGCCGAGGTCTTCTGGGAATCTACTGCCGAGATTAACCAGGAACTGTAAGATGTTCGAATGATTATCGTTGTAGACTGTAGTTGTCGTTGAACTTCTTGGCTGTGAGCCATAATGTGTTGTAAATGTAATTGAGATTGTAAAAATTCATTGGGGATCTTTAGGAGAGATGTGAGTCGGTCGAATCGTAAAGTATGTCTTCTCAAATAACGAGAGACTAATGTGATAAACTTCCTCGAATTCTCTATGGAGATGTCGTTTGACGGAAATAAACTTGTGTGATGAACTCGTTGGGGGAATACATTCCTGAGGAGTATCCTAGCTGATGTAAAAATGTGTGAATTCTCAAATAAAGAGAAATAAGGTTTTCCATTTACCAAGTCGATAATTACTGGGGCTGGACAAACTGTCTTGAGGAGACCGTCATTTATCGTTGCTCAAATAAAGAGGATGCTTGCCCTCCAAGGATAAATTGTTGGGAAGATGTTGCGATAGTACTGAAGAAGTAACTTGTCTTCAATGGTGATCTTCACGGAGACTCTTCTTGGGGAGCCAAATGCAAAATAAATGCACACTTGATCCAGATTTGGAGATATCCACAATGTGATTGCCAGAGACCGAAGTTCAATTCGAGAAATAGCCGAAGAGAAACTGTCAAGTAAGACTCGACCATTGAGGTATGAACTTAAATGGGACTTACTAAAATAACTGTCTTCCACGAGGATCAAACTCTGTGGGGAAATAGAAATATTATGCTCTTTCTGCCTAGGGCTAACAACTCTAACTGGAAGGAGGAGACGCGCCCAACCACTCAGGGGTAAACATGACCAAAGAGACAGAACAAACAAAACAAAGATGCAAGGATGCATATGCCATGCTATCTATCTATATGCTATGCGTATGCTGTATGCTGACAAAACAAACGACAGGAGGCAACCGAAAATGAAACACCTCAGAGCAAACATCTGACCAATCTTCAGAGATAGAAGTACCACTGGGGATAGGTGGAGAACCAAATATGGGATCACGATCCTGCTTCAGGGCTTCAAAAAACTTCTCCTGGGGAATAAAGAACATTCCACCTGGGGATACAACATCTTGATCTTGCTCGAAGAATTTGTCTTGTTGAAAATAAGAGTAAAGATCTGCTAGGAGCGGATTGAACTTGTAATTGGAGGACCTTTACGAATAAAATAAATATCCATTTCACTGGAGAGATTACTTTGTAGACGGAGGTACCCAAACCGAAGCTTCACAGGGGATAAAATAAATATCCTCTTCAAATGAGAACACCTGGGTCATTATAGCTGCTTAAAAATGTCAGAGTCAAAACTCCAACGGGGATGAAATAAACATCTGTTTCGCTGGAGAAGATTGGCGTTGTAAAAGATCCACTGAGGAGTAAGATACATCCACTTCATCGGGAAGGTGGAGTTTAAGGAGATTCACCGAGGATTAAAATACCATCTACTTCATTGGGGAGGTGAAGTTAAGCAAAACACTGGGAATTCTTGCATCGAAAAGCTGGAGAATTCTTGTATCTAGGAGATTCATCGGAGAATGTCATGACTGCCAGAATTACAATTCATTGGGGACATGAAGAATGTTGAAAAGTAGTGGTAGTCGCCATTTTTGAACAATAGTTTGTTTCACAGGGATAAGATAATCTTCATTTCTGATATGCCCCAAGTCACATGCTAATGAGAAGAAGTCGTTCTGAGAGGATTTTACAGAAAACATGGCGTCCCATTATTTTCAAACTCTTTAGAGAGATTCGCCGAATCTCGACATAACTGACCCTGATTGATGATGTGATGACTGAGTCTTCAGAAATAGCTCTTTAGGTGAAGTCAAACTTGTACATAGAATAACCACTTGGAAACAAGGTTGCCCCTATCTAGTAGGATCCTCAAGTTCCAAAAGAACATACTCGTTATTGATGCTCATGTGTAATCTTTCTAAGATATCAAACAAGGTTAGCAAGTCAGAAATGTTAATTTCGAAACTATTAATGCAACACACGTGTTTGTCTTGAAGTTTTGAAAAGAGATATCACAACTTGTGACAAAATCACTAGTTAGGATATAGATTTATTTTATAAGGCCAACAAAAATTGAGCATAGCTCATAGGAGTCAGGAAACGTTATCTCACTGAGTATGCTTTCGAAGTAAACCTTACTTCAATTAGGACTTTGAAAGGTTGTATTAGTTTAGTTTATGATCTGTAAAACAAAGGAAATAAAGGGTCAAAGCATATTTGTACCCACCCATTTTTGAAAGATGTTTATTCTCTTTTTGAAAATTTAGGTGCTTAATCAAGCTGATTAAAAAAAGTGCCCCAGGTTGAAGACGAGGTTGAAAAAATGGTTAAAGAGGAATTAACCGCTTTATATCTCGTGTTTAGGAGGTTTTGAAATAATGCCTTACTCATCAGCATGGTTTTATTCAAAAGCATACTACAAGAGATCTTACGTTTTATTTCGTCATCCTCCTTCCAATTCTTCACCAAAGTGAGGAAAGATTGGGTAAAAGTTGGCATTATAAAATATGAAAAACATTTTAAGAGTGAAACAAATGGATTTCTTCAAGACAAACATTTATTGCACTACTTATTCAAAATAACATGTTCTTACATGCCAATTATTCTTTTAATCAAAGAAATGAAACACATAAGCAAACAAAAATGAATAGGTGATCAGCATAACGGTGTTCCATTCACAATTGGTCTTTCTCCTTTAAAGGTTAGCACTTCATCATCTATCATTTCTTGAACTTTTTCCTGAAAAACTTTGCACTCTTCAATCGAATGCCCTAGCACACCATCATGAAATTCACAGTTGGCGTTCGAGTTGAACCATGGTGGATGAGACTTCATGATTCTGGTCTTTCTGGGTGTCATTACCGAGTTTCAGATGAAATAAGACTATAGTTCACTGTAAGTCATTGGGATAAGATCGAACCAGCGAGTTTCTTCTTTCGGAATACCCAAAGGTGCCTTCTGATTCTGAAACCGTCTTTGAACCTGTCGATTCTGATGCTGATCTGGAGATATCATCCTTCGCTTATGAGGTAGTCGCTGCTTGCGTTGAGCAGTCACTTCATATTGATGTTGAGAGTAGGTTACTGGAATTGGATCTGACAGGATTTGAGAGGAATCCCAAACTTCATTAACATCAACGCTTCTTTCCTCTAAGGAATCATCAACTGAAACTTCTTCATTAGCTTGGCCATTCAAGTTATCTTGAATTCTCCCACTTTTGAACGCATTCTCAATGTTTACCCCAACTTCTACAATTTTGGAGAAATCTAATGGCACAACGCCTACCATCCTAACATAATAAGAGTCTGGCAGTGTTCTTAAAAACATCTTGGTTAAATCTTTCTCTGGAAGTGGGGGACGAACTTGGGCTGCCAACTCTTTCCATCGCTGAGCATATTCCCTGAAAGATTCATCATCATTCTTACTCATTCCTTCTAGTTGATCACTGTCTGGAGCCACGTCCAAATTATAATTGTATTTCTTCACGAAAGTATCGGCTAAGTTTCTCCAAGATTGAATACAGTTCCTTTGTAGCTTCATATACCATATCAAGGATGCCCCAGATAAGCTTTCTTGAAAGCAGTGAATCATCAAATCGTCATCGTCAACATAAGCAGCCATCTTTCGACAAAACATCGTCAAATGGTATTTTGGACAACTAACACCCTTGTACACTTCAAATATAGGCATCTTGAACTCCGGAGAAATGATTACACCTGGAACCAGACATAGGTTACGAGCATCAAGATCAGATGCATTAGCTTCTTTCACTATTTTCAATTGCTCTTTAAAATCACATAATTCTTTGTCCATTGTTATGAATCTAGGATCATCTATCTTCATCTTAGTGCGAATATTCTGAAGATTAGGTATACTTTGTGGAAACTGGGAAACTCTTCTATCACCTTGAATAACCAAGTTATCTTGCACGGCCTGAGGTTGTGTAGTAACATTCACTTGTTGAACATTGTCAGAGGGGAGATCAAATAACGATTGTTCATAATTCTGAAGCTAGTCATGGAATCCATATCCTTCGTCCTCTTTACTATCCTTCGGTAGTACTTCAAGCTTGGTCAGATGGTCGAGATGTAAGCTGATAGACAGGGACAGAAGACCGGATGAGCCACAGAAGAGGAGAGACACATGCATATGCAAAATGCTAAATGAAGGATGTTAATGCAAGAATGTAGAATGCAGAAAATGAAAGGTTTCATGGAACTCAAGTTCTTATAAACGTTACGGAATACCAAATAAAATTCATGTATTTTTTACTATTTTATTTTTTTATTACAAGGAAACAGCCTTATAAGACTCCTTACTTAATAGCTAAATAAAAGCTAATAAAGCCCTAAGGAAGTCCTTCGACGTGCTTCTTGATTTGCTCTTCTAGTTAAACTCTCTTGAAGATAAGTTGTCCATGATCAGCGTTTAAAGATTAGTTTGATAGAGGAAAATAAATCCTCCATCTCTTCTTTTGTTTTTTGTTGGAAAATGAGGAATGAATCCTTTATTTTCTTGGATCTTCAATGATAATGATAGTCTTTTGAATTTCTAATGATCCTCTATTATAAAGGGAAACCTCTCGTATTGGTCCTTTTGAGTGTCTTGATTCTTCAATCGGTGCTCTTAACTTCCTTAGGACATCCAAGTTAGGACTCTTAAAAGAATATTTCAAAATATTTTCTTTTGTAATCCCTATTTGTTTCTATAATGTTTATAAATAAACTAGGAATTCCATGAAACCTAATGTAGTATGATGCCATATGAATGCAGCAAACACAAGTAAGCACATAAGGACACACAAAGATAAACAAACAAGGGGAAGCTAGGTTTGCAACGAGCATGGAGCCAAGGGTATACCCATTCCCAAAGGATATGGACTAAAGATTGATTGTACCTGCGGAACAAGGTTCTAATAAGGTTCCCAAAGTCATTAGCTCATCTTTCGGATATTATCAACTTCCCAAGTACTCGGTGGTTAATAATATTCTCAAGAGAACTTCTTTTGAGTGTAGCATCGCGTAGCACTATTTCGGGTGTACTCCCTCATAGCCTTGCGCTACGTCCTAATAAAGGCCAAAGTGGGGTTAAGGTAACTACGATCCTCATTATCATAGGCTCCAAGGTCGAAAATAGTGAGTGTCTTCACGATTAAGAACTCGTTCAACAATACAATTTTCGAGAGGGCCTCAGTTGAGCGTGATTTTCAAGTCAGCTTGGTCGGGATTCCACCCCCTATAAGCCTCTTTGAACATATCACTGTCCTATCTTAAGTTCACTCAAGTCCGGGTGTAGGACTTTGTCTCACCACTCAAAAGTATCAACCCAAAGGTAAGAAACAAACAAGTAAACAATTATACAAATAACAAATATATAAGCAATAAACAAGTAGAAACAAGATAGGGGAAACCCACTGAGCATCTCCCCAGTGAAGTCGCCATTTATGTCGCGGTGAAATTTGGATACCAAACTATTAATTAGTTTGAATCTTTAATTCAATTTGCAACCGAACTTTGATTTGTCCAAAGGAAGAGATAAAGATCGAAATTCCCACAATGCAATGCAAATGCAAGGTTAGAGAGTTTTAGGTTCGGGGGTTGGTTAAACTTAGGGAAGGTACTAGCATCCTAAGTTTCTGTAGTACTCTACAGGAACCTCTTGTTTTCTGTTTGTTTATTGCTAAGTGTTTATCTGCTTAAGGTTGAAAGACCTAGGGGTTTATTTCTAAGTATACTCGATAAGATATCACATCTTATGCCTACATATCCTTACGGGAGTGGAATCAGAGTATTTGTAGTTCTCCTAAAGGGTTTGAGGAGTTCTTTGACTATGGTCAAAGTTCCTATGGGTTTAGGGTAGTTGTTTTGATTGGGTTTAGGAGAAGAGATGAGTTATCATTTTAAGGGAGATTTAACCGCCACAAGTTATAGGAATGTAGTCTTTGCATCGTCTTAAGAGAAGGGCTCAAGTACTCGGATAGGGATCGACGAGGTACACCTCTATCTCTCTTAAGGCAAAGTTCCTACAGTATTGATTGTATTGTTGTGGGGTGGAGGTTCTATCTCGCTTAAGATGATTAACATCTATTTCTCTATTGTGTTTAAGTTGTATTGTTGAATTGTTTTGTTTCTATGTTGTAAAATAAAGACGAAGGTCCTTCCTATGGGGTAGGATCTATCTTAAGAAGATCGACTTGAATGGGATCAAGGATCATGGGGAAATGATGCAAATGATGCATACGCACGATTGTTGAGATCATGCGCAGATTCTTCTTTTGGACGGAATGCAGTGCAGAAAAATGTAAATGACGATAATGAAAATTGTCGTAAAAGAAATTGCTGAAATGATAAAGCCATACACATACGCATGAAAGCGCTGAAGTGTGTGAGAGTGAATGTGTCGTGAATGTGAATGTGCACGATTAGATTGTATTTTACGCCGTTGATTATTTTTTTTAGGCGCGGTTGAATTGATTTTAGTTTGAATTATAAGAAGATATTGATTTGGGTGCATTGATTTTTAGGCGAAAATGTATATTAGTTTTGTGAGTTGATTTTATGAGAAATTATATATTAGACTTTATTAGTGAAATTATATTGGATTATAAATGGATTGGATTATGGGTAGAATAATTATAATTAAGTAATTACTAACTTATCAAATAATATGAGTTGGTTAAAAATTATGAAATGGGTCTTCTTATTAAATAAATAGTTTTAAAAAAAGGTTGTTATTATTAAAATTCAAATTATTTTAAAAAAAAAGGATTTTTGTGAATAATATCATTATTAAAAGATAAATAAATTAGTAAAGTGAATGAAATTATTATTAAATTGACAAAATAATTAGTAAAAAGGAGTTGATTTGGTGAATAGATTAATTAGAAAAAGTTGATTAAATTAAATAAAAAGTCAATTGATTTAGAAACATGTTAATTTGAAAAAAGTTTTAACACATTAAATAAAAGGGAATTAATTTAAATAAGTTATAAAAGGGATTTAGTTTTTTTTGAATTAAAATGGTTAAATAAATCATATGTTAATTAAATAAATAAAAGGGGTTTGGGATTAGTTATTATTATTTTTGCTGATTAACAGAAAGATTACTTATTAGTTTAATTAAGTTAGAATTGGTTAGGGATTAAATTAAATATAGCAGATTATTAACAGACTAAATTAGAGGTTAGTGGGGTTAATGAGGGGGTTAATTGGTGATTAGGTGAGTGTGTGTAGGTGATTAGGGATTACATTGCGAACAAGATAACAAAACAACGAGGAAAAAAAAAGAACGGAACCCTAAATCCCTTTCCCCCCCAAATTCCTCGATCGGCCACCGTCGTTCAACACCCTTCAATCTGCTTCTCTTTTGCTTCTTTCCTTCGCCCTCTCTTTCTTCTCGTCGTGCACCTCTTATCTCCACTTTATTTTTTTGCAATTCTACCGCCGTTTTCTTCTTCCTTGTCTTTATTTCTCTCTCTCGATTTCATCTCCTCTTCTGTTTCACCTATATATAAAAAATAAAAATCAACAAAAATTGTTAATGTTAGCAGCAAGCAATCTCACGGTTTCAATGGTTTGCAAGTTCTGAATGGAGGCTCGCGAAGGAGTTGTAGAGAGGCGATTCGCGGTGAAGGCTTTTTGCAGCGAACGGCGATCTGAGGTTCGCAATGGAGTGTTGTAGGGTTTCACGGTGAAGGTTGGAGAGGCAAGGCTTGGATCATGACTTCACGGTGGCGTCTGAGTAAAGGAAATGGTGGACACGAAGGTGATTTGCGGCGGAGTTTCGGAAAAGATAAGTTCTCCTCTTTTTATGGTTTTTGAATGGGGATTTCGTGGCTGTTGATAATTCTATTTGTGTGCATTTCGGTGAATGCTTATGTATTTCTGCTGAGACTTTTAGTGGTTGTCGATTTCTTTTATAGCCCTCTTCTCAAAACAGAATGAAGAGACAATAAAACACTTTCCATCTTCGACTGATTTTGTCTGTGATATTCTGTTAATGTTTAATGTGATTCCCTTTCCATCTTATCCTGTCTGATCTTGTTATGGAAATAATAATCGATAATAAACTTGCTTCTATTCCAGGTCGGCTCCTAATCAAAGTTTGCGTAAAATTCAAAAGGGTAAATCCAGTCAGCAACCCTTGAGAGCCTTTATTTTCGAACTCTGATGAGGTTAATAAAGACGGAGTTTTGTGATTTTGTGAATCCATTTCGGTATGATTTCGTCTGGGAATGAATTCCTTCTTCGGCCCCCCTTCTTTAATTTAATTCTCCCATTGGTTTTCTTTTGACAGGTTGAGAGAAATGTAGCAGCTGGGTGTGGACAAACTGTTACTTTGGAAATCATTCAAACAACTTCTGCAATGGTTCACCGACCAACTTCCGACTAAAGCTAACGGTATGCATTACTGCTTTAGTTCAGACAAGCTCTAATTCCATATACTGCTTTTATGTACTCACTTACTGCTTATACCCTTCAAGCTAACCAACTTCAAGCAACTAATTAATCGTAGATTACTTGCAACAGGAGCAATGTTTCAAAGTATCAAACATTTAATGGAATATGCTTGTTGGCAATTTGGAAATCCATTCTTCTTGATCGATGAAAGAGACTCAAGAACTTATCAAGTTATGTTCACTCAAGCTCCTCATCCACTTCACACATTTCGATTTGTCTGCTCCAGGTCCTTTGCATCTCTCCTTCACAAGAGTAAGGTTATCCAACTATCCCAAAGGATTCATAAAATGATACTGTTAAAGAGATATTTAACTGAGCTTCTGATTATGTTGCACAGGTTATGGCTAGACGCGACGGTGCCGATATTGTGAAGTGAATTATGTCAGCACTCTATTGATGCTTGCGCCTTAGACAAGCCTGCGACCACCCTCAGCTTGTTAAGCAATACAGATCTACTACTCTATGGAGATCCTCGGTTGAGACGGCCATGAAGCTTCCTCGGGAAAAACAACTATTTCTTTTGAAATGTTTAGAGGCTTCCTTAGACATCTGTGGTATCTGTACTGGTGCTCCTGAAGATGTTGTTGTTTCAGTATGTGGTCATGTTTTCTGTAACCAGTGCATCTGCAAATACCTGACCAGTATTGTGATCTCGCTTGGTGTAACCCAGGTCGCTATGTCGGCTACTGTTGCACAGGTGGTCGGTGATGGAAATGTTGAGACAACTCTGGATGGAAAGTGATTTGACCTGATCAGAAGGGGATCACGGGCTGGCCACACGCTGTTGGGCCGCTACCTGTTCACCGGTGATGAGGAGGAGAAGGGGGGTGTACCTGCAAAATACTCTGATGCCAAAGTAAGGAGTTGGGCAGAGTGAGAGCAAAGTACAGAAATTGGGTAAGAAGTGAATACCTGGCCTTCTTGGGGAAGAGGGTATTTATAGAGAGACCCCAGCGCTGGGCCAACGGTCATATGAGTTGGGCTGGATGGCCAGGCCCAATCCAAATGACTGCTAGGGCTTACGTGGGGTAGTGAAGACCGAAATGTGGTCTTCGCCCTAGTCCAACTGCTCCGTGATCTCCGGAAAGTGGGTTTGACCTGTTCTTTCGGAGGTGGGCAGTTAGTTGATGACGTGTCCCCGCGGAGGGGAGCACGTGGAGAACGTGCGCCGGGCACGTTGTCCTCCCTGCGGAGGGGAGCTCGCGGGGTTCCTCGGAGGGTGCGGTCCTCCCCGCGGAGGGGGTGTGCTAGGACGCGGGAGAGCCGTGTTCTCGCTCGATGGACCGTGGATGTTCTGTTCGGGAGAACCAAGGGGGGATGTCGAGGACGCCACGAGACGTGTCGTCCCGCTCGGCGGAGGGCGTGCCCTGCCCGTTCTACGGGGGGTGTGTGCCCGGCCGTGCTAGTCCACTTACTGAGCCTCGCGTTACTGGGCCTCGTGCGTTACTGGGCCTCGTGTATTACTGGGCTGGACCGCGAGGCGGGCCCAGACCAGAACAGAAAGATATCGGTAAGTCGGACCTCCTACGCACATTTGCTTTTGAAAAGTGATAAGTGTTTTTCTTGATTTTAGTCCATAAACACCTTTGATTTTGAGCTCACGCGTCGAACCGTCACAAAGTTTATCTTGTTTCGTTTCTTTCCATGTAACATTCAGGAAGAGTTTTGGGCTGTGACAAGGCTAGCACAAAGTAGGGTTTTAAAAGACCGGATGTTGGATTACGTCCCAAATTACCGTCAGGTATAAAGCAAGGGGCTGTTTGGAACTTGGCGTAATCATTATGTAATCCGTTTCATTGGTTTTAAGTATAATCCATCTTTGCCAACTACGGTCAGTTTGTGATTCGCAATCGCAAAGAAAAGTTCTTCGTCCATTACCGCATTGATTACTCTAAGAAGATATGTTTTTCCATAGTCTGCATTCATCTTGAAAGTATCTTTTTTGGAGCAGGGATATAGGTAACCAGGTTGACCATTAATGGTATATGCATTTGATATAATAGGTTCTCCACCGGTTCTGTTTGCGACATTTGGAATTTCCATGACTTGTTCTTTCCACCACTCACCTAGTATAATTGGAACATCAGCATGAGGTTTAGGGAATGGATAAGTGTGTCCTGGTTTGGGATGAATGATGAGAGCTCCATGAACTGTGGCTCTTGCCCAACCATTATGTGCATGCCACCATATTGTTCCTTCTTCTGTCGTCAAATGTATGATTTGTTTGAAGGTCTTTCCTGGTTTAATTGGACATTGTGTTATGTATTCAGGTCCATCTGACCATGGATTCCTAACCTGCCTTGCACCATGCCAATGTATTGTAATGTTATAATTTGCTTGATTATAAATCTTAACTATAAGCTTGTCTCCTCTATGAGCTATCACTATTGGACCAGGAAGTTGTCCATTTACTGTCAAAATGTTCTTAGTACTACATAATCTTCTGAAAGATGAAGATTTTATCACAAACTTGTGATGGTGAATTTTTCCATTTGCAATATGAATCAGAAGAATGTATAGTATAGAGAGTGCAAAAAAATCTCAACATTTTGAACTTCTTGGAGATCATCATTTCGGTTGTAAAACATAATGACTTAGTCATTTGACTTCTTGAATCTGGCCATTGTAATAACTTATTGACTTTTAATGAGAATCAAATTTTGTGAATGCTTTCGTGGGATCTTGGTATTAGAATGTCTTGTGGTTAAATTCAGCTTTGCTAATCCATGATTTGGAGCCTCCTTGAGTAATTACATAGAACTTGCATATCCTTCCCTCGTATATCGTGAAGATGAAAACTTGTAGTGTGAATTTTAATGAGATCCTCGATTTGTACTCACTAGAGTTTGCAATCCCGCATTCAAATCCTCTTAGCCTCCGAGATACTGGTTTGAAACTAAAGACAACAGTGCCAAAGTCTTGGACGTTAACCACATGAATGCTGAAATAAAAAAACATATAAGAATTCTCCATGCTCTTATAACTTGGGGTGATTAACTTGAAATTCATATCTTTGAGCTTGTAAATGAATCCTTCTACAAACTTGAAGTTGGCCTAAAAAAATGCAAACTCCCAATTCACATCCTCTTTAGTCCATAATTTATGCGATGCCAAGACACATGAGAGATCCTGAACCCGTTGCTGGAAAATCCTGAGGAACCTTCTGAGGCTGAGGGTACGCCAGTGAGAAAACCTAGAATCCTTAAATCAGAAAGGTTATCCTGAAATGTTTTGACTGCAAGGGACTTCATTAAAAAAAACTGCATCTACATACGCTGGTTAGCCACAATAAATACACGTAAAAGCATATAGACAACATGTAGGAAAAGATGCACGAGGAGGTGGGATCCTATGGTCAAAAATTAGGGTGCAACACCCTCTAGGTGGACCGAAGCGCCTTTGGACGAAGAAACAAATAGCGAGACCCTGAGAGAAGAGCTTAATCTCGTAGAAGAGGTTCGATCAGGAGCAGCCCTCCACGAGGCCTTACTTAAACAAAATATCACAATTGACACAACGCCAAGGTTATACGACGAGAGTTCCAAGTAGGCAACCTCGTCTTAAGGAGGAATCACAAAGATTCCCGTGAAGACAAGCTCGCCGCAAACTGGGAAGGACCTTACCATGTTAGAGCAAAAACAGAGAATGAGGCCTACTACCTAGAATACCTTACAAGGGAAGAATTAGCTCAGCCATGGAACGCCGAAAAGCTGAAACAATATTACAGCTAAGGCCCTTACTATCGGAATGTCTTGCCCAGGTACAAGCGTTGTACCACCAACATGGATCTAAGCAGGGTTTGGTCAAAGAGAAACTTAACCCCTGCACGACATCGGTTCCTCAACGGAGCCTGCCGTCGTCAAAGTACCATGAACAGCAGAACCCCTAGCTCGCGATGGGAAGTTCACGCTGCAAATTTAAGCCACAAAAGCGACTTGAGCTTCGCTCCCCTGCCTGAAAACAACCCAGGCATTTCGACCAGTTCCCCGCACTGTCGAATATCATTTGTCGAGCATACTTAAAACATAACAATCAATTATTAATTCATCTCATACGACCAGCGTTGGACTATGTATGACACTTAGAAAAAATTAGACAAAATATAATTAAACATACAAGACAATATACATTAACATAAATTGACCTCGAGGGCCGCGAGTGTGCATGGTACAATACCATGGGGCCTAGCCCCACAAAACAAAATTACAAATAAACAAGTGACCTGCAGGCCAAAAACATAAACTGGGGAAAAGCTCACTACTCCACTTGTTGGACTTCCTCTTGGGCCAGAATTTCTTCTTAGGTCCCCTGTACTTGCCCTTCACCGAACAGGAGGAACTCAGGGACGATTATCTTGTCATCCTTAACAGAATAGAGGAACCTTGTGCCTTCGGTAGTCAGCTCGACACCAGGGTTCACCAACTTCAATTGATCCACGAAATTCTAGAAGGCCTCCTCGCCTATAGCTAGGAGATCATTGTCGGCCTGAGTAATCTGAGAAACCAGCTCCGCCCGGGTCGATAACTTCTTCATCTCCTCGGTCTCATCCTCAACAAGGGCAGCAACGACTTTTAACTTCTCTACCAAGTCCTCATCATCCTTTTTCTAGGCAGTCATGGTGTCCCTCTCCGCAGACATATCCTCGCACCCCCTCCGTGCAGCCTCTTCGAGCTCTCTCTCATGCTCCTTCTGGAGTTTCTTGACCTTCTCCTTCAAGACTGCCACCGTAGTTTGAGACTTCTTTAACTCAGACTCGTGCTGAGATTCATCCTCGGTGTACACCACCGCCATCTCCAGGATCCTCATCAAGGCGGAGGAATCATACGCAAGCATGGCCTGCTTGTTAGGGCAGTTCATTTCCTTAAGCTTAAGAAAATCTGCCCGAGGAATGGACAGGGAGGACCCTTCGAAGAACTTCCTATTGTGTAGACAAGGAGGTAACTCGAACTTGCTTTTTTCCCTCTCCCGACTGAAATCCACGATGTCATTTGGGTGTGAACACTTGAGCCTCGAACTCACAGGCAGGGGAGACGTGTGGGCGGCTAGTGGGGTAGACGAGGAAGTCCCCGACCCTGTCTGAGGAGGAGCCGCTCACTAACTGAGACAACTTTTCCCTATGGTCACGTCGCCCTTCATCTTCCCATGGGCATTCTTCACCATCCGCTCATGCGTATAATACATATTACCTGTAAAAACAACGAGCACATCAACCCAAGAGCTTAAGGCCTCCTCGCGGGTGCTACACTTGAGGAGCTCTTTTGTATTGATATACCGGGCCTCCACCTGTGGCCCCCCATCTTCTTCATAAAGCATCTTCCCAGTGCGAGTCACGCACTGGGGAGGGAGAAAACCATCCACAAAGGCCACCAACTTAACATAGTTGGCCTGATCATTGTCCTCCAACTGGTGAGGAGTAACTATATACTCATCAGTTGAGCGGATAAAGTGAGCCCCACTCCATCAGAAGGGAAACATGAACAATCTCCGAGAAACTATCTTGTCGTCCTCGTCTATTAGATCCTCCCCGTTCTTATCCATAGTGACCTCCCAAACAAAGGTCGAGTCGATAGCTGTCTCTAACACATGCTCGATCACATAGAACCTCTCCTTGAAGGTCCGAATAGACTCAGAGAAGGGTTTGAATAGTTTCCTCCACTGTTTTAGAGAAATTCAACCGAATTTCCTCCCTGACACTTGGCGCTGGAGGTGGAAGATGGTGAAAAAAGTGAGAGGGTGACCCCAATCTGTAAATACTTACACACTAATTCGTATGTCCGCATAAAAACAATAGAGTTCGGTGCAACTGGAAGGGCGCCAAGTCCAAGTGTACAATGACTACCCGCTGGAAGTCTGTGAAGGGCAGCCTTAACCCTATTTCTTTGAAGACATACTCGTACATAGGAAACCTTTCCCCGTACGAAGAACATATATGATCATCCTCAGCAGGGAAGTGGACCATCCACTCTCCCTCTGCCCTCACCGTGGTAAACACGTCTCCGATATATGAGGAAAAGAGCGAGGCATGCTCCATCGGTTCGGCCATAATCCACTCGTTGGCATAGGTCCTCGCAACAGACACCCTTATAGCCTCAGGGGTGTGGAGTCATCATTTGTTTCAGTGTCCTCCGATGATCTCTCCTCGGACAGATCTCTAAGATGCTCTTCTTCTTCAGCCCTGCGCGATATTTCCTTTACCTGAAAAGTAGAGGATAAAAGTGAATTTGATGACAAAATCAAATCCACCCTTCCACTGCTAGTCAAGTGAAAGGGCGCGCAAAGATCCAAGGACAACGCCCTCGACCTAAGCCTTACTCAAATGGCCCAGCTAACAGACGAGGAAGTGCCCGGGGTTCTCCCTGGCACATCCGAGGAAAAGTCTCCCGCACACAAAACCTAGAATTCTCATTAGAGAACCATCGGAAAGCTCATAAGCACACTGAAACCCGTGGTTCCCTCCGGCAATAAACACCATTGTTTCGCTACTACACCGGGATCAGCTAAAAGCTTAAGACTTCTTAAGTTCTTCTTCCCTAAAGGTCAATACGGCGCCGATAGCAGAAAAAGTGGCCAAACCACCGTCTGCCACCAACAGCCACCATTAAACACCCTAAAACTACTTAATGGCAATCCTAACCGCATGCATTCTAAAGTACATTGTTGCGGTGGAAATAGGATCACAAACTATTAATGAGTTTGAATCGCAATTCAATTCACAACCGCTCTTTGATTTATCCGAAGGAAAAGGTCAAAAGAGGGAAAACCTATTTTTGCATCGTAAACACAATGCGGGGAAAGATCTAGGGTTCGGGGGTTGGTTAAATTTAGGGAAGGTATTAGCACCCTAAACTTCTGTAGTACTCTACAGGAACCTTTTGTTCAGATGTTTACTATTTGCTTTATTTATTTGCTTAAGGTATATGTACAAAGGATTAAAAGTGAGAAAGGAGACCTAAGGGGTTAATTCTAAGTTTACTCGGCAAGACATCGTATCTTGTGCCTACGTATCCTTACGGGAGTGGAATCAGAGTAATCGTAGTTCCCCTTAAAAGGGAGGTTAGAGACTTCTTGACTGTGGTCAAGGTCTCAAGGGGAATAAACGCATCTTAAGGACACGCTTACGTGGAGTGTAGAAACTCCAAATCTCTACGTTGAAATGTTAAGTTGTAATTAGGGTTAAATTAGGGATTCCACGGCGGGAAACCCTAAAATGAGCGCGGCGGCTCTTTGACCTAATGCTAGGGGTAAAATTGTAATTTTGTCCACGGCGAGACATTTGTGAAAATTAGGGTTTGTAAGGTTGTAAGGGTTTGAAATTGAGGACTATTGACACGGCGGTCAAACGCTAGACCTAATTCCTTCGGATGTGTGTAGTGTGACTGGAATATTGATAAATGTGTGAGATAAATGAATTGTAAACAGGGAATAAAACAGAAGTTAAAGTCATGCAAACAGAAATTTAAAGGCAGAAATTTAAAGCGCGATTATTTAGATTCGCGAGATTACATATGAGAAGCAGTTACAATATGATAATAATGGTAAACGTAATGAACTGCAAAATGAACAAACGATGTTAGTGGGCAGAGTCAAGCGGCAATCAAATGAGTTACGAGCCAATGAAGAAAGAAAAGAATGCAAATTGGAGATTTATCATTGTTTTATTTAGTATTAACTTGCAAAAAGATTTAATTTTAAAAAATGTTTTTTTCAAAAAGAGTTTTATTTTTGAATATTTCTAAGAAAAGTTCTTGCTTATTTTCATTTAAGAAAGAGTTTTTTTATTTTTATATTTACAAAAGTTTTAGTTTTATATTAAAAAAAAAGATTTTAATTTTTATTTTAAAAAGAGGTTTTTTTATTTTATAAAAAGATTTTTGTTTATGTATAATATCTACACAAAAAAGGTTTTTAAAACAAATATAAAACAATTTAAAACAAATAAAAACATAATTTAAAAAAACAAAATAAAAAAATAAAACATAAGGGGTTGGGCCGGTCATCACCCCGGACCCAACCCGGTTGGATTAACTTAGAAGACATTTAGGGTTCCCAGAACCCTAATGTCCTTGAGGCGCCGTTTCACTTTCTTCTCCATCTCTCTCTCGCCTTTCTTCTTCCTCGCGCCGTGATCCTCTTATTTCCTGAAATAAGACAACAAAACTCGTAATGAAAGGTCCTGTTGCTTACATTTAACGTGAAATTGGCCGATGATGGCGTGAGCTGAGGCCCAAAAACGGGAGATTGCCCGTCGTTTGGTTAAACGGCGTCGGTGGTCCCTCGTTTCGGATCCTTCGTGACCTCTAATGGCTGATACACGGTGCGTTTGAACGATGATGACGATGTTCTTCGTCTGAGTTCGCGGCTTTCGTTCACGACGCCTAGGGTTTGCTCGTTAGGGCTTTCACGATTTCGTCCTTCGTTGGGGTTTCGTTCGTGAACTTCGTTCTTCGCCTCTTTCTCGCGGCTACCAGTTAGGGTTTTTGATGGTGAGATCGTTCTCTTCTTATACTCTCTTTTTGGGCCTTTGATCCGTGATGGATTTGCGTTATTTTTGAGGCATGATTTTGTGTTGATATGATTTGATTTTGTTTTGATTTTTTTCAGATGCTGATTGAACCATGTTCCCTCTTTTAGAACCTGATTGGGATTTTGACGCGATCCTGGTTTCATCTGACATTGATTGGATTTCATTGGATCCGAAATTAATTTGTTTGACTGATCTGTACTGATTCGTTTGATTTCGAACTGATTCGTTTTTGACTGATTTGTTTGATTGATTCAGATTGAGTTCCAATGGGGATGTTTCCTGATACGATTTGGATCTGACTCGAAACTTTCCATTTCCAGAACTCCTTAATTGATTCGATTTTGTTTGATCATTTTCTGATGTACTGATTAGATTTTGGCAGATGTGGATTGGATTGCCTTTGAATTTCACTTGATCTGTTCGATATCTGAATTAATTCGTTTGTTTGATTTCGTTTGGATTCTCTAATCAGTTTGTTTTGCTGACACAAATTCTTTTCCTGATGCAGTTAGCTTTTCCTCTTCTTCTTTCAGAGAGGGCTGATATTGTATTGGTCTTTGCCGCCGGGAAAGGTATACGGCGATGATGTTCATCTGAGCCGTGACACCTGATACTCTTTGATGACGCTGCGATTGCCTCTGACAATCTTCGCTTGTGGTTTATCATTTGTTGCGATTTCTGGTTTTTTGCACTTGTTCCACTTTCTGAACTGGTGTGTTTTTATTTGTTCTGAACTGGTTTGATCTTCACGACCTTCTTTCTTTTTTTCAGAAACGCTACTACGCCGCGGCTGCCTTTGAGATCGGTTGCCTTCGACGCTTGATTGGATTCAGAACATGAGTTCTGGGCTGCTACTTTGAATCATGATATGGTTTCGTGACCTGTTTTATTTCTGAACTGATATGCTTGTGACAACCTAACCTGTTTCAACTCTTAATCCTCAGGTCCCCAAATTTCTGTTTTAGGGCAATGATGCTCTGACTGAGCCCTTCAGAGAAGACGCTATGATCTCGTTTGTTGCTCGTGTTGTGAGCAGAATGGCATGTTGGTTTGTCATGATGACTTGCCATCGTTAATTGCTTTTTCTGGTATGATGTGATTTGGCTGTTTGCATTCTGCTGCTACACCATGTTTGATGCTGTTGTGTTTTTGAATCCTGTTGAATACCTTTTGTCATGGCAGATTTGTAGGATATTTTCTTCTGGCTCTTACGCATGAACTTGCATTTTGATGCATTGTTTGACGGTTCGTATTTTCTGTCCTGTTCCGAATTGATGCAGCTTGATGCCATAGTTTGGTTTCATTTCTCTGTTCTGTTTGAACTTGATTTTCATTCTGTTTTGAACATTGGCCTTCAATCTGAACCTTTGTAACAGATTTGTTTCTTTGGTGCCTCTTCATACTTGTTCTGGCGCGAGTTCCTTCTTGCCTAGTTTTGTTTATGCTTTGAGTTCTGTTGTACTGATGATGCTTGTGGCTTTTCAGGTGTTGGAATCTTTCGAAACCAAAGCGACTCAGACCTGCCGGCATCCGGGTCTGAGTCCAAACTTGCCTATGTTGCCTTATTCTCGTATCAGTTTAGAAATCCAATCGCGGCAAAACGAATCAGTCCCGCTTCTTTTATTACTTCTATCTCTCGGATGTCCCGTAACGATAAGAACAGGTGTTACCTGATCTGACGCCCACGGCGCGGATCGGTAACGGGGGTAGGACGCAGCTTCGGTTGTGCCACTCCCGGCACTCGATGATGACATTGTTCTGAGAGTGTCAAAAACAACTTCTAACATTTTTTCTATACTGTTTGTTCTGTTTTGATGTGCAGGTGAATTTGGAAATTCTGCGGAGAAGCTCAAAGACATCATGAAGACACTTAGATGTTCTTAGGATTTAGGATAGATACTTATTGTAAATGAAAACCTCTTGTAAACCAAGTTCAAATTCTCTTTTCCATTTGTAAACTATAAATATTTATGAAATGAAATTCAACAAATATTCATATTTACTTTCTCAATTGTAAATTCAAAGTATCCAATAATAATTCAGAACCAATTAAATTCCCCCTTGAGTTATAACTTATAGAGACTTATGAACACAAAGTTCAAAAATATTTAAAACTTACTTCTCCTTTGTCTTTTATAAATGATATCCCGCCATATGATTATATCCAAACAAATTCAAATTAAAATCTCGTTGATCACATCACTTCTCAAAATAACCTTAACAGTATCCACTTCCTTTTCAAACCATCTTCCCCTTATTAAGAGGAAACAAAACTGTTTAGAAATGTCTCAAAATCAAACAAAGCACGGCCCCGAGTCCAATCATATTTTTGACAAAACATACCGACACCTTGATCCCAGTGGCAAATAAATGCCTCAGAACTTAATAACAGCCCGTTTTTAAGGAATTAGCAGAATTTGCGTAAAATGACCAAAATACCCCTGGAACCAAATCTGCAAAACAAAACACCTCCATAACTTGTTAGTGGTTAGCAAATGTACATATGAGATGATATGCGAAATGACTGACTAAATATAAAGGTAAAATTTGGGGTATTACAGTTGCCCCTATTTAAATAGCTACACCGGACGATTTGAGTGACAGAGACTCGAGGAATCGTGGTGGAGAGATTTAAATATAGATAACCGAAAATTTTGCCCTTATATGCGACGATATGCAATGCTATTGGACAAAGCGAGGACCGCTTAATGCAGATGATGCCATGAATATGATATGATACGTATGTTGGAATGATGAATGCGAAAATGATGACAAACGCTACGAGAAGAACACACTGGGGAAAACGACGCGCTGAGACACAGTACAACACTGGGGGATTCTAAAATGATGGTCAACTGGTACGAACACGACCAATTGTCATTTTGGGAACGAGATTCTCAAATGGAGATGACTCCTGTGAGACGGCCTCCACTGGGGAATCTAAAAGATAAAACTGGATCACGTACGATTGCAAGATCGATTACAGAATGCTGGAGCATTGAGCAAAGAATAACATCCAAGCTTCTGTAAACTATCCCTCATGACAGGATCAAACGGACTTTTCGGAACTCCGTAACAAATATACAGGGTAAAGACCGGCTGTATGCCAAAATAAATGGACTTTAATGGGAAATGCCCTGATAAGCTTCTCGAGGGAGAATTGTCACTTATCGTTGGAAGGGACTTATGTGCCAAAATGGATAAGCACTCAAATAAAGAGGTTGCTGCTTATCTGATAAATAAATCTTCTCGCATTTAAGGTCGGCGCCTGGAATACGATTCTGATTCTTCTCTTACTGAAGGATAAATAAACTTCTTCATGTTTCAAGATCGTGCTCTCCTGAACATGAAAAGGGTAAACTAAACTTCCTCATACTTCAGAATCGTGCTCTCCTGAATATGATTCGGCTTTTTCGGGTAAATGAAATTCTTCATACTTCAGAATCGTGCTCTCCTGAATATGAAAAGGGTGAACTGAACTTCCTCATACTTCAGAATCGTGCTCTCCTGAATATGATTCGGCTCTTTCTTGTAAATGAAATTCTTCATACTTCAGAATCGTGCTCTCCTGAATATGAAAATGGCTAATTGAACTTCCTCATAACTCAGAATCGTGCTCTCCTGAATATGATTCGGCTCTTGAAATTTCTTCATACTTCAGAATCGTGCTCTCCTGAATATGAATAGGGTAAACTGAACTTCCTCATACTTCAGAATCGTGCTCTCCTGAATATGATTCCGCTCAAACCTCCCCGTACTTCAGGATCGTGCTCTCCTGAATACGATTTGGTTCAAAACCTTCTATACTTCCAGACGACAGGTAAATGGAAGCCCAACTGCTCCATGGAGATGGCCACTTACTGCGAGTCATAACGAAGATAGGATCGGCTTCTTAGGTGAGAAATGTTGTATATCGATGCTGTAAGGTGTAGAATGAATTATCCAGGCATGAACTGGCATGTATCTGTAAAGGATTGTAGTTGATTTTCTTGAAAGATAGTGCAAAATAAATGCACATCCGGGTACAGTGATAAACCTCTCAAACGAGATAGTCGCGTATCTGTCATGGCATGGTGAAAATCTTCAGATGGTGCAAAATAAATGCACGTCCGGTTGGGCTCGACGACCGACAAGACTGAGATTCAATCTAGGATCGAGCCAGAAAGAAGACTGGAAAACAAGACTCCATTGAGGGAAACGATCTCGAAGGGTAAATATCTTATCCTGGTAAGGAAAGATAGCTGAAGAGAGAGAAGCGAAAGTTCAAATGAACGGTCTCTTGCACTACTTATAGGCAAACTCCAGGCACGTGCACGAGCACGCGCGGGTAGGGCATCATCATGACCCTAGCCTAGCCATCATCACATATTTAATGCAGCACACGACTCGAGATACACGTGACGCTCCCACTCTTTAGATCCCATCAACCGTTGGTCTCCTCGGACCTCGAGCTCCCCTGTAAGCAACGCTTTAGATGCCTGAGAACAGATTCCTTCGGGCACAAGGTAGCCTACGACGACTTAGCTCGGAAAGCAAATTGTCCTTAAGTCATCACTACCATGCTCGGTAGCAACGACTTGGGGGTCTACTGTTCTGGACTGACCCAATCCACTTCTTCTCCCAAAACGGCCCAATTGCCTAAGTCCAACCACTTTGGGGGAGAATTTACCTTTCTGTCCCTCTAACAGGGGAGACTGACCAGTTTACCCTAGGTCACAACACTTCTCCTCGTCAATCTCTGCCCGTCACGCACGGTTCTACCATCCATAAACAGTCAAGACGCTTGTGCCCGTAACTCTGCATCTGTCCGTCACAATGGCTAGTTATGGGCACGTCTGCCCGTCTCAACGGCTATTTCTGGCAGTTACCTATTCTTCGGGAAACAGTTATCTCGCCCCGAAAATAGGGACCAATGGTTAAGCGTTGAGGGAACTATAAAAACCCTCTCATTCGAGAGGATCAGGTATCCAATATTCACCATGATATACTCATATTCTGTACTTGCTCTCTCTCTTTCCCGATTCTTTAACATCGGAGTGCCTTGCAGGTACACCCCTTTCTTCTCTTTCACACCCAACATCACATGCGTTTGTCTCTGACCCACTTTAAATTCTGATCAACCGGTAAGATTATATATATATATATATATATATATATATATATATATATATATATATATATATATATATATATATATATATATATATATATATATATATATATATATATATATATAACTTCCCTTTAGGGCTGGAAATGAGTCGAGTCGAGTCGAACTCACCTCAGCTCGGCTCGACTCGTTAAGAATTGTTCGAGTTCGAGTTCGACACGAACTTTTTTTTAAGCTCAAACTCGACTCGTTATAAGTTCACGAACAGTTCGGTTCAACTCGTTAGATTCATCTCATTAGGTTCAGCTCACATGATTCACGAACTTAAAAACTATTTTTTTACATATATATACTTTTCAGTATATTTGACATTTTAAATAAATTTTTTTTTTAAAAATAAAATATTAAAATAAAATAAAAGTTATCATATTGAAATTTAACTTTATCTTCGAAATCTACTAATTCAAAACCTACACAACTTTCAAGAGATACATTTGAGAGTCTAATTCAAAAACTACTAAATTGAAGATTAAATTTGTCTAAGATTTGAAGTAAATCTTTAAACCTAATCTTAAAGACAGTATAATTCTTCTCATATGTAATCGAGTTGACTCGTGAACCTAACGAGTCGAACTATGTATAGTTCAAGTTCAGCTCATTTAATTAACGAACTTAATTTTTCGCTCATACTCAACTCATTTGGTTCATGAACCTAGTTCAACGATTTAATTGTCGAATCGAATTTCAAACTATTTTCAAGTTGGTTCGGTTCATTGCCAGCCCTATTCCCTTTAAAAAAATCACAAGTTAATATCTATGATTTAAAGAACGATTTAGATTAAAGTAACAAAAACTTGTTTTTCATGATAAATACACATTTACATTACACATAAATTAAATTTATATAATTTTTATTTATATATTCATATAAAATTTAGGTTTAATTATAACTTTAATTTATCTATTAATAAAGAAATTTTTATTCAAATAATTTATTTTTTTCAATTTAATACTCAAATTAGTTCAATTTTTTCAAGTATTTTTTAAACTAATTCACTTCAAAAAAAAATTAATAAAGAGGTGTCGTCAATCCAATTGGCAATCGTATACTAACAGCGTACAAAAATAGAGGAAAAAGAATGTACTCTTTTTGTACATAGTCGCCAATTGATTTGACCACACCTCTTTGTTAATTTTTTTTTAAAAGTGAATTAATTAAAAAAAATACGTGATAAAGTGAGTTAGTTTATTAATTTGAAAAGGTGGATTATTTGAAGAAAAATTTCTATAATAAAATCTAAAATTATTTTCTAAGATATAAAAACTAATTATTTTCTTAGAGCAACTTTAATGCAGGGTTGTTAAACCAAAATTCTTTATAGCTTACGTTAGTAATAAGGAATTTGCATTATAGTAGTGCTGACATGGCATATGGGATGCTCTAAAACTAGTTTACGTGCTCTACACAAGCAACGTACTCTAACTCATCATTTAACAAAAATAATATATTTTTATTAATTATTTAAAATAAATAATAGATTTTTATTAACCATTTAATACCATGTGGGGTCAAGTTTTGGTTTCTTATAGACAACCACCATTAAAGTAAAAACTACTCAAATCAACTATAAATTTTTTAAATCCTACAAATCACTTTGGACCCACAAAAAGTATCTTAGTTTACCCATTTAGTTTACTCCCACTAAAGATGCTCTTAGATATAACAACTCATTGAAGTGCTCTTTAGCATCTTAGTATTTTGGTAATGACTAAAAAAAGTTGAATTTAATTAGTGACAATAACTAGTATTAATATTAATAATTAAAGTACCAAAATGAGAAAATTAAAAATAAAAAATGAAAATGGCGAAAAAAACCCAACGGTGAAGGTGATTGATGTTGATCGATTTTCATTCCAATCTTGCGTCGGAAGAAACAAAAGAACCTTCAATTCAATCAACGTTACACTCAATATTACAGTTACGAAGCACATTGAGTCAGAGAGAGAAAAGTAATCACATTACTCTTTTTTTACGTTTTGTTTCAGTTGCATTGCACCCTTGCGATCATTTTCCCAATTACCCTATGTTTCACTCATTGTGATCCATTTTTTATGCGCCATTGTAAGTTTCTTATTTACTTTCGTTTTTATTCTGTTGATTTGCATGCTTGTGTTTCAAATTGGTTTTGATTGTAATTTTTTTGGTGATTTTTTTGTTTGAAGGTGTAGTTGTGTTTGGAATCTGTGAAAATGGGTTTGTTTTTTGGGATGTTTTTGGGGATAATATTTGGTGTAGCTTTGATGGCTGGATTGGAATGGATGATGAAGTATAGAAGCGCGAAGCGAATTGCGAAGGTATGGTACATTGTCCGAAATCTTGGGTTTGTTTCATCAATGTTATGGATTTTCTTTGAATTAAGGTGTGGAAATCAAGTTGATGAATTAAGATGTGATCAGCTTCTGAGTGATATCATATTCATACTTTATACTTATCCATGGAAGGGAATAACCCGCTCTGTAGCACCAACACCACTGAAAATAGACGTCAGTATCCAAAACGGACACCTACACTTGTGATTATATTTAATTTATTCATTTTTTTCAAATTATTACCAGTGTTGATGTGTCAGTGTCGGTGTCGTGTTTTTGGTGTCTGAGCCTCATAGACAGTACCTGGAAAATCATTAGTAAAAACCACGACAACCATTAAAACCACCCAACGTTGTATTTGCGTGAATTTAAGAAGCCAGGATTCCTAGCTTTTGTTAGATGTGAGAATGAAATTTATTTGACGCGGTTCCAAACATAGTACAATTTAACTTATTATTAGTGAAGCATGCTGTTGAAGAGGTGTGTAATCTATGTTGACATGTTCCATATGAGTTGTTGCCATTATATTGAATACAAAAAAGTCTATTAATTTGTGGATATATTTTTTCTTGTCATCTTAACATTATTCATTTTTTCTCTACAGGCAGTTGACATTAAACTCCTTGGATCCCTTAATAGAGACGACTTAAAGAAAATTTGTAGTGAAAATTTACCCGAATGGATATCTTTCCCGGTATATGAGCAGGTATGACTATCATCTGTTGTTGTGATACTTAGCTTTACACTGAAATGATATTACAAACGGTTCTATCATATTATTAGGCATTAGCAATGCATCAAATGAAGCTGCAAACTTTAAGTTTATAAACTTCATTTATTGTTTCTTGGTTTCTATACTATGTCTGTTCTCTATGTATGATCCTTTCTATATTTTTAAGCAAAATATGGACTGCAAAAGCAGTGTATGACTCTTGTTGATGGGCTTTTTCAGGTGAAATGGCTAAACAAGCTGCTGTCCAAATTGTGGCCATTTGTAGCAGATGTGAGTAAACTTGTTTGTATAATAATCTCAAACAGTGTGTGTGATGTTTACTGATTTCTTACTAGATTTATTTTCTAGTTTAAATCTTGATGTTTTAGTTATTTATGTAGTATGTTATTTAATATACTCTGCAATAATTAAAATTAGTTTGTTTGTTTGTTATGAATTACATTGCTTCTTCTAACAGCCCAATTCCGGTTTCTTAATTGTAACCAATATATGATGAGAAAAGAGTGAAAAAATTTAATCCGAAAATGATTCTCTGTATTGATTGATTTGCATCACAGTTCAGTATTAGTATCTTATCTATGTATATGTTGTGTGGTTTGCCTCTGACTCTAATACAGTTATACCATACCTGAGACAGTTACAACAACTTTGCTAATTTATGATTAACATTCTAACTAATAACTAACTTCTCTACTGTATACCTACTATGAAGCTCACATAGCCGCGTCTCAATCAGAAGTTTTTCAGCTGCACTTGAAGCAATGCGTTGATATTCAGCTACAGTGATTGATTTGGTCACCATGATCTGCATCTTGAATCACCACAAGACTAGATTAGGACTAATAAACACACATGAACAGAAGGTGGAATTGCAGTCCATGGGTCATCCTCATTGTCAAAAATCTATAGTTAACTCGTGAAATTCTACAACCTTATGACTCTAGATATTGCCATTGAGTTAACTGGCATACATAATTGTTTTTCTGTATAACTCATACTCTCGTAGGCTTGTATACAATTTTGAGTTTGAGGGTATTGGGAAACCCAAGTCCCACATAGGATAAAGATAAGCTTTGAAATGAGTTTACAAAGATTGATACCCCTCACCTTATAAGTCAATTTTGTAAGGATTAGCTATGCCAAATAGAAAAATCTAATATAATAGCAGAGCCTATTGATCCGAGGCACCCATCATTTATATCCACGTCAAGCCCAAAAGTATTGGGAAAAACTCAAATCTTACATTGGATAAAAATAAGGTCTGAAATAAATTTATAAAGAGTGGCACTCTTCACATTGCAAGTCGATTTTGTAAAAATGAGCTAGATCCAAGAATCCTTTTTTTTTCTTTGAAGACGCCGTATCCTCTTGTGCTCAAACGACCTGTAAATTTTGGTTTTTCTCCCTAATCTTCCTTTGGCTGGGGTATTCATATGTTGCTTAAATAACTGACTTTATCTTGATTTTTTTTTGTTTTTGCGTTTTAGGCAGCAACTATGGTGATAAGAGAATCTGTTGAACCGCTATTAGAAGAGTATAGACCTACTGGAATTACTTCGTTGAAGTTCAGTAAGCTGTCCCTTGGAAATGTCGCTCCGAAAATTGAAGGTACCAATCCATAGAGATTCATTTCTTCGTTCTTTTTCCTGTTTGCACATTATAGTTTATTTGATCCATGTATCTAACTCCTCCTAGTTGGAAAAAGGCTTCGGTTGTTGTTGGTTTTCATTCTATTCCCTGCTGCATTTACTAACACTGCGTTTAAGTTCAGATAATGAGGTTGATATGTCATTTATTATGACGACAGTTCTTTTAGGCTTCTTCATATGCAATCAAAAATTTTCTGATGCCAAGTTATCTAAATTTCTATATACATTTTTGTTTTATATTTTTTCGCCTGCATATAACTTTTATAGGGGGGCAAAACAATACCATCATTATGAAATGTTTCTCTTCTTTTTATTTCTCTGATGCAAGTTATCTAAATTTCTCTGGCCTTATTATGCTATGTGATTTGGTTATACTTCTGGCATCTCATTGGTGCTCTATTGATATCCAGTAATATTGGAGAGTTTAAGTTCATTTTTGAGGCACTGTGACTCACTTTGTTCCTCTCTTTTTTTGTTAAGATTTACTATCTTTTGTCTGAAGTTCATTCTTCATTTTCTTTATTTTATACAGTCAATGATCTATATGTAATAATAGTTGATAAGAAAAATTTGGAGTTCTGTTTTCAAATTTTTGCAGAGGAGTTCGTGCAAACATATGACATGAACTAGAACCAAAGCATTTCGATAACCTAAACTTTCTTGTGGTAAAAAAAACTCCTTATCATCAATTGCAGTTCATAATGAGAAGGAACCTCAGTCTTTTCTGAAGAAAACCTATGACCATCAATTTTTATGTGTCCTCATATCATGGAAACTACTTTTTATGTTTTACTTTTTTGAAGGATGGAGGGTCAGGATCTTTGTTAACTAACAACATATTTTGTATTTTTTTTTTCTTGGTGTTGAAATGTTCAGTGAGGTCCAAGGTTAGTGCATGTCACAAGCCTAAATCAATGGTTAATTATAGTTTTACTTACATGTAACCTATCAAGCAGGGCTGCCACTAGGAATCAAACCTAACCCCAACAATTCATATTTAAAACAACACTGTCCTAATATCTCTCAAAATTTCGGAAATAAACTATTATTGTGAGATTCAAAATTTGATATGTCTCGAATCTTAGTTAATTAGATGAAATAGATCAATAAAATTTGGAGTTTGTAGTTTTATGAAAAATACTTCAGGTTTGTCATATAAAAATGTGGACTGCATTGGTGTGACTGTAATAAAAATGTTTTGACTTATCAGCAATGAAGCACGAACATGATACATATATGATGTATCGAATACGATACATATCTAATATGCCACTCATTGAAAAATATAGAATACGATACATTTAAGTTACATATTTAAAAATTAAAATTAGACATTATTAAATCATTGTTTAATAAATATCAACGTCAAAACACAACTTTTAACACATTACTAAATATTAAATTTAAACTTAGATATTGGATTAGTATCAATGTCGTCTCTTCCTTCTCTATCATTAGTAAATAGAGCGACTTCCAAATTTGTTTCATTGGATACTCCTTTGATACGTCTCGGCGATGTAGAACGGCATATCAGTACGTATCAAGTGCAATTTGGCAAAGATTTTAACACAGCGTATTTGTGCCATTGCTTACGCGAGTTACGCCTGTCAGAATTGTGCAATAAGGCAGAAGCCGCAGAACAACACTGTCATGAAATGCTATTTTTATACCTTTTGCCTTTCTGTTAAGCCTTTTTTTTTCTTCGTATATTAAGAAATAATACATGCATAATCTGTTCATCCATGCAGGTATTCGTGTTCAGAATCTTAAGAAAGGTCAAATCATAATGGACATTGATTTCCGTTGGGGTGGTGATCCCAATATTGTTTTGGCTGTTGAAGCTGCACTTGTTGCATCAATTCCTATTCAGGTTAAACCAAGCTATGTTTTTATATAGAATCTCATGTGACTGAGGAATTTTCAAAATTTTGATTGCTTTTGTTTTTTTCGCTTCAGTTTAAGGATCTCCAGGTTTTCACCATTATCCGTGTAATATTCCAACTCTCTGAAGAGATCCCCTGCATTTCTGCTGTTGTTGTTGCCCTACTTGCTGAGGTAACCTCTGAGGGGGGTTGATCTACTTGAATTTCTCAATCTGTCAGTTACCGATGTATTTGTGCAATCCCTTTTGTGGGATCCTGTAAATCAGTCTAAAATTAGTAGACAGACCATTGACTTGAAGTTGGATATGCATGTGTTTACTTCATGATTGTGTGGTTACTGACTTTTCCATAAACATTTATTCAGCCAAAGCCTCGGATTGATTACACTCTGAAGGCAGTTGGGGGAAGTTTGACGGCACTTCCTGGAATTTCAGATATGATTGATGTAGGTTCTAATCTGCAAGCTGGCCTCTTTTGAACCAATACTCATTTTGAACTAATACTCATAATCCACTCTAAGTTTTACATACCATTTTATAGGATACTGTGAACTCAATTGTTACTGATATGCTCCAATGGCCTCATAGGATTGTTGTTCCCCTTGGTGGTATTCCTGTGGATACTAGGTAATGTGAATCTTATTTTGTTCTGTTAGTTATATACATTCTTGAATGCAGATCAAAACATATCTAGGTTGCTGAAGTTGTGTTATCTTAGTTAAAAGGAGGAGAGAAAATAATAAGAACTTAGAAAATTATTGATAATGGTCTAATACTATAACTTGATACAAAAACTCAATACTAATCCATATAAATGGATACATAGCAGAATCCTAAATCAATAATAAATCATAATAATAGACAATATAAAATCTAATCCTAAAAGATGCTCTAAGATACTTTAAAATAATATAAAAGATATTTTATGATATTCTAACACTCTCCATCTATCTAAAAGCTTACTAAGCTTAAAGCTTTTTTTTACAAAATATACCTCTCAGATAAAATCAAACCAAACCAACTAGTAC
Source organism: Lathyrus sativus (assembly GCA_963859935.3). Classification (NCBI taxonomy): domain Eukaryota; kingdom Viridiplantae; phylum Streptophyta; class Magnoliopsida; order Fabales; family Fabaceae; genus Lathyrus; species Lathyrus sativus. The sequence goes on from OZ012737.1 coordinate 495,530,627, forward strand.
TAGAACTACAATAATTTTTCACAAATGGGGTGGCGCATGGAAGAATATATGATGAGCCTGAAACTGTTGTGGCTATGTAGATCGAGACATTCAGCATGCAATGGAGGGGTCGTTTCGTCGGAAAATATTTCTAGTGGTGGCGGTTGTGGCCAGAAGTGACATTTGTTGTTAAAAAAAGAGATCATGCCAGAAAACAGAATACTGTGATTATATTCTCAAACTTTTGAGAACTCGGAATTGGAATAGCGGTGAGACAGTTCAAGGCGGATCAAACCAAATTCTAGATTTCATGTTGAAGGTGTGGGATTTTAGATAAAAGGAGGTGATAGATTATTAAGAACTTTAAGTATTATTTAGAATGGTTTAAAACTAACTTGATACAAAAACTCTACACTAATTCTTATTATGGATACCCAAACTCAATCCTAAATAAAATACAAATTATGATGATAATTAGTATAGAATATAAACTTCAAAGATGCTTTAAGAGACTCTAAAGTAATATATAAGATGTTTTATGAAATTCTAGCATAGGTTAACTACTATATCTGATAATCAATATTTAGAATTGAATTTGAAGCTTTTGTATTCCTCAAGATTTTTTTTTTCTTTTTTCGTTTCATTTTCTTTGTATCTCCTGTCACCTTGAAAGAAAGAAAAACAAATTGAGATTGGGAATATGCCAATTTCTATGTTAATGGTCAAATATTCTAAATTGCTAAAACACCTTGCCTTTTGCAGCGAACTGGAGCTTAAACCCCAGGGAATGCTTAGAGTGACTGTAATAAAAGCAAATGATCTAAAAAACAAGGAAATGATTGGGAAGTCTGATCCTTACACAGTTGTGTATATCCGACCACTGTTTAAAGTTAAAACTAAGGTTATTGATAACAACTTGAATCCGATTTGGAATGAGGAATTTGACTTAATTGCAGAAGACAAGGAGACCCAGTCACTCACACTCGAGGTTTTACACAGCCAATACTTTGCTTTCTCTTGTTCTAATTAATTCTATGGCATTATTGTCACATTCTTTCATTAGTTCTAAGAAAATAGAATATATCCTCGTAACTTATGCTTATGGAAGAAATAAGAAATTCATTAGGAATTTAATTTTCCGAATACATTCAACATATCAACAAGAAAATAGTCTAATATAGTTTGTTCAAATGTTTTAATTTGACAAGTAAGGGAAGATTTTCAAAATTACCCTAGTTATTATCACATTATTCTGAGTTTTTCTTGTATAAGTTTCTATAAGAATTAGAGTAGATATAATATTATTTCCCAAAACTATTCTATTACAAATAGCAGTCAAAGTGTTTTCTCAAACCAAATAAGCACTTATCTCCTCCCCTTGATCTTTTATTGATTTGTCTCTTCACAGCCACACATGTTAACATTTTGGTTTATTTTTCTCCTTGTTTTACACAGTTCTTGTTAAACTCTTTCTATGTCATGATTGATTGAATGAAATTAAAATAAACGATTTCATGGCTCTGCAAATAGGTTTTTGATAAAGACATTGGGCAAGATAAACGATTGGGAATAGCAAAATTGCCACTTATTGACGTGGAAGTAGAAACTGAAAAGGAAATTGAGTTGAGGCTTTTGTCGTCACTTGATACACTGAAAGTGAAAGATAAGAAGGATCGAGGAACCTTGAGAATAAAGGTATAACTAGACATGCATTTGTTGAGTAAAGGCCCTCTAGCTTTTCTAATCATTTCATCAACATATTTTAGTCCTTTTCTATTCTGTATTCATTTACTACATGTTATCTCAGTTGATTGAAAATATAGTCTCATTGGAATTTCAGTATTTCTATCACGAGTTTAATAAGGAAGAACAGCTGGCTGCACTAGAAGCAGAGAAAATGACACTAGAACAAAGGAAGAAACTGAAAGAGGAAGGAGTCATAGGAAGTACAATGGACGCGCTAGACGGAGTAGCATCAGTAGCCGGGTCTGGTGTTGGACTTGTTGGTTCTGGAGTAGCAGCAGTAGCTGGGACTGGTGTTGGACTTGTTGGTTCTGGTGTTACTGCCGGTGCTGGACTTGTTGGTTCTGGTGTTACTACTGGTGCTGGACTTGTTGGCAGTGGGTTTGGGGCTGTAGGTAGTGGACTTGGTGCTGTTGGCAGTGGACTGAGCAAGGCAGGAAAGTTCATGGGCAGGACAATCACAGGGCAAACTGTATCCAGAAGGAGTGGTTCATCTATTCCTACGGAGGAGAGTGGTGGTGGTGTAATGAAATGACCTGAATGAGATTTTACAGGACATAGGTTGGTTTCTTTTGTTGATTGTTCTCTTGAATCATAATGAGTTTTTTTTTTCTTTCTTTCTTTCTTTTGATATAGATTGATCACCGATATCAGGAATTCGATGTAGTTTTAGTTTTACACCATCTTTTATCTGTAAAGAATTGTTAACCTGGATGTGTAATAAAAAACAAATTGTAAAAATTCCTCTTATTCATTGAATGTGAAAGTGATTAAAAACAAAAGATTATGCTAAGCAAAAAGAGAATTTGTTAATTAGTTCTTACCTAGCATGTGAAATTATTTAAATGTCTCTAGTTTTCGGAGATATATCTTCGGACGTACCTATTTTTAAATAAATATTAAGATATTTTTGAGATGTATTTCCGGAACAATTTTAACATTCAATACAACTCACTCACAAGCCAATATATGTAAAAAAAATGTCAATCGAGATTCAAAATGTAGTAAGACCGTCAAAATAAAGTATAAAGTATACTACCACAAAATAATAAGAGACTACTATTGTGTGTGTCAGACAACATCTCTATTTTGTATGCCTGCTCTACCTCCCCGGTCGTCAATCCCTCTATCCTTTCGCGATATCTCCGATACAACAATACCCCATGTGCCTCCGTCATGATAGTATCTAGGACTCGCATGACACCAGACCCATCAGGGAAGATACCCTCGTCAATGTATGGCCTTACAATCTCCACTATACAACGACACCTAGGCAAGACACCGTTCGTATGATCTAGTTGAGTCTGCTCTTCCTCCAAAAGCCTCTGGTGAATCCTGACGTCTACGGAAGGATGGGGGAAGTGATGCGTCAGATGGTGAATCTCGTCTCCTACAGAAAGAAGGTAGAGTGACCTGAGGTGAAGCACGAGCCCCAGAAGTAGACAGCACCCAGACGTAGACGGCTCTGCCTGATCAGAGGTACTTGGAGCCTCTGATACCTGCTGGCTCTGCTCCCGCCGAGCGGATACGTGCTGAGCAACCTTGTCATATATCAGTCTGTCAACTCTTTCATCCATTATGCCTGTAAGGTAAAATAAGACATACCATTAGTGCACACAAACAATACACACAAGCAACAAAATTAAAAAAAAAAAAAAAAACATATTTTAGGAAATTTCGGAGATGAATCTTCGAAAGCACCAGAAAACTAAAACGTTGAAACATTCCGAAGATGCATCTCCGAAAGCACCATTAAACTAAAACGTTGAACAATTCTAGAGATGCATCTCCGAAATTTTCTGCAGTATGTAAAACCTTGAACAATTTCGGAGATGCATCTCCTGAACGCAGAAGTTGCGTCAATGACAAATGTACCACATGCAAGTTGAAAAAAAATATATTTTGATCACCATTTTCAGCCAACGAATAAGTTGTCTAAACTATGTTACATGTAGGGAAGTGTATTGAGAGTTTGAAGTTGTGGTTGAAGAAAATTGTGAAATGAGGAAGGAGAAAAGTCTGACACGATTTATGCTCCAAAATATTCTGTAAATATATCTCCGAAATGTTTTAACATTCATTTATATTTAAGTGCGTTTAGAAATACATCTACGAAAATATAAAGCATTTATGAAATTTTCCATGGTGCAATAAAAATACTAATGGTGCCATAAGAAGTTCTCTGAGCAAAATCATGCTCCACCCAATATATTTCTGACCGTATTTTGAATCCTAGTTTATATTGCATAATTTTTAAGGAGGGTACCTTTAGTAGAGCGGAAGGGTGCATTAGTAATTAATTTTTTTTTTTTTTTATAATATAAGAGAAAGAGAACAACATTAATAAGTGGTGGTGGTGGGGTTTAGATATCTAATATGATGCTAGTTATGCTTTGAAAGGAAACGTCAGCATTGTTAGCATTATTATTTGATTTGAAAGGGGTGTGTATCTTATATGTCTGTTTCAGTTTAATTTAACTTTTAAGTAATGCAATAGAACTAATGAATTATAAATAATTATCATGTGCATTAGAAATAGTTAAAGTTGTTGTTGAAGTTAAAGGATCGGATGAAATGAATTGAAATGATAGTGTGATGAATATTACAAAGTTTTAAGGAAGACAAAATAGAATTATTTAAAATACTTAGTGTTTTGGATTGGGTCGGGACCTGCCCCTCAGTCGGGCAGGCTCAGCCTAACACTACGTTGGGGAGACTCAATAAAGCCCAATCATCTCATATTGGGCACGAGCCTCAACAAGACATATATGTCGGACAGACAATTCCCTTAACAAGGAGACTCACACGTTTCCCCACGTGGGGACACATCATCAAACAACTATCCATCTCCGAAAGAGTTGGTCAGCCCACCTTCCAAAGATCACGGGGCAGTTGATCTAGGGCGAAGACCGCATGCTGGTCTTCACTACGCCACGTAAGCTCTGACAGTTACTTGGGTTGGGCCTAGCAGTCTGACCCATTGCAATGTAACTGTTGGCCCTGCGCTGGGGTCTCTCTATAAATACCCTATTTCACTGGAAGGTCAGGTATCTTATTCTCTATACCTATTTCTCTGTATTTGCTCTCCCACTCTGATCCTTTACTCAATTAAGCATCGGAGTGCCTTGCAGGTACATCCCCCCTTTCTCCCTAACTCTGGTGAAAGTTGCAATCCAACAACGCATGGCAGACCATTGATCCTTTCTGATCAGGTGAGATCAATGGCGCCATCTGTGGGAAACTCAGTTTCCTCGGTCTTTCTCCTGTCCGAGCACAGAAGCTCAAGAACTAAAGCGAAATCAACCTTCGACTTCCATTCCAATCATGGTTAGCCCACGCAATAACAATGCATCATGATCTGCCGTTACCCCCTTTCCCAACGGGGACGACCACGACCCCAACACGGTCGTCCACAATGAGGAAGGTGACCACAGGGACGGGCGTACTGCCTCCCCCTTCTCAGAAGACGCGGCCTTCAACGTCGTCCAGCGCTTAGGCAGCGCGACTGTCTACCAGCCCATTCTGGCTCCAACGGGCGCTGACCCTACCGTCACGTCCCTGTTCGCGGCGATCAATCAAACCATCTTGATGATATTCGGGCAGAACAAACGGATAAGGATGCTTGAGAGAGAAGAATTGTCGCGTTCTTCCCCGCGGAGACACCGTCGCCCAGCTTCTCCCAGTTCGTCTCCTCCCCCATAGAGACATAACCTATGACACCATGTCAGCCTCTCTCCCCCGAGGAGACACTGTCGACAATGTTCTGCTAACCTCTCTCCCCCGCAGAGACACCGTCACCAGGCTTCCTTCAGTCACACACCTCCTCCACGGCAGACACGGTACGTGGAGGACTCCAAGAGCCCATCGCCCCGACCCGCAGGGCGCCGTCCCCGTCTTGAGCGACCCCAGCCGAAGATTTCTCACAAGATGGACAGGTCCCCTCCTCGAGAAGAGCGACGATCCCTGGCTCCGAAGAAGAACAAAGCAGTTGCAACTTCCTCCAGACCGCGGGCCCAGCCGAAGAGTCCACGTCGGCGAAGAAACCTCTTAGGCTCGGTCTCCCTCTCACCGTCACCCATCCGGAGCAACAAAGATACCCGACGCTCACCACTGTGTAAGGCCATCAGGGAAGGACCGTTGCCCGTCGGGATGGAGAAATCCCCAATCCTGGCAAACTATGATGGGACGGCCGACCCGGACGAGCACATCGAAAGCATAGACGCAATGCTGGACTACAAAAATGTCCGGGGAGCTATCAAGTGCAGACTGTTCCCCACCTCCTTGAGGAAAGGGGTCATGGCATGGTACAAGCGCCTTGCGCTCGACTTCATCGCCTCATGGGGCGAACTAAAGTGCCAGTTCTACAAGCACTTCACAGCGTCCCGACACCATCCGAAGACAGTGGCCGTCCTGGAGGCCATTTTCCAGGGAAAGAACGAGCCTCTTAGAGATTACATTAAGAGGTTCAATCGCGAGGCCGTCCAAGTGTCCACGACGGACGACATGAAGAAATTCCTGATCCAGAGGGGCATAAGGCCGCACTCTGACTTCGCCAAAGTCGTTGGCCTTGCACGCCCCTTACTTTAAACGCCCTCCTCCACATAGCCCAATCACACATCGAGTATGAGGAGATAGAGGCTGAAAACACCGCACGGGTCAGGCGCAACCACGAAGCCCCCAAAAGTGCGAGGCGTGAAGAAACCCCGCCTGTTCCTCCTCAACGACACGAGCAGAAAAGACGTGAAGATCGCCCCACCATGCAGAGGGACCCAACAGGTCGGTTTACTGAGTACACGCTACTCACAGCTCCCCGCGAGCACATCCTGGACGAGTGTATCAATTCAGAGTTTCAGAGAGGCGGTGTCCGATTCCCGAAACCGACGGTCCCGACGCCCAATGCGGGCAAGTCCAAATACTGTCGGTTCCACCGGAGCCACAAACACGTGACGGGAGATTGCATTCACCTCAAAGATGCAATCGAAATTTTAATCAAAGAGGGACATCTTAAACAATCACCCAGAGAGGAGAAGCCCCCGGCCTAAGGCCTGCGAGGCGAAAAAGGTCGAAGAGGCGTTGATTCCCTCCGACGAGGCGGGACTGCAAGTGGCCCTATCTGTCTCCCACCAGAGGACTTCTTCTCCAGCGAACCCACCAGACCACTGACCGCCCTCATCCCGTGGGAGGACTTCCCTGCCACAATGGTGATATCGGGTGGGGGACCCAGCCAACTGTCGGTCGGGCCCGTCAAAAGAAACTTCGAGGAGCTCATCGACAAGAGCTCAAAGATGAACGCTACCCTCGACAGGTTCAAAGGGCAATTGAACCCGATCACCTTTTATCTCAAAGAGCTTCCCAGAGGGGCACCCAACGCCAGCATTCCCCTCCTGATCAGAGCACAGATGGCAAACTTTGATGTCCGCCTAATCCTGGTCGACCAAGGAAGTTTGGTGGACATCATGTACGCCCATCTATTCACCACCCTGCAACTGGACGAGAGCTTGTTTCACTCCATACAATGCTCTATGTCACATTTTTTGAATCCTTGATACTTGAAAAATGAACCAATTTTTAGATTCTAGACTCTAGGAGCTTGTTTCACTCCATACAATGCTTTATGCAACTTGTACATCATCCTTTTCTGATTCTTTTTCACAAATCCATGAGGTTTTGATACATAAACTTCCTCTTGTAAAGGACTATTCAAAAATGCAGATTTCACATCTAAATGCATCTGAGGCTAATTTCTATTAGCAGTTATAGCAATCACCAATCTGATTGTTTCATGTCTAGCTACAGGTGCAAACACTTCAAAATAGTCTAAACCAAATTTATGCATAAATCCACTAGCTATTAACGTTTCTTTGTGTTTGCTAATTGATCCATCTGGCTTTAGTTTCACCTTGTAAATCCATCTTACACTGATGGCTTTCTTGCACTTTTGAAGCCCACTCAACTCCCAAGTCTTGTTTCTTTCTATATCCTCAAGTTCTTCTTTCATGGCCTTCAACCATACTTTCTTCTTGAGAGCTTCTTCAGTACTCATTGGTTTAGAGTCTACCAAAATGGCACACTGAATGACTTCCTTTTCAGAGTCTATCTCAGTATCTCGCAAAATGTCAAACTCTGTAAATCTTCTTGGTGTTTGTCTGATTCTTTGTGGTCTCTGAACTTGTTCAAAATCTTATTAAGATGCTAGAACAGACTACCTTCATAATCTAGTCCACCTTCAGAGGCATGACCATTAGAGTCATGATTACCACTAGAGTCTGGATCACCATCAGGATCTGGATCAGAATTAGATTCACCTTCATACTCTTCTTTAACATCAGAGTCACCTTCAGACTCTGACTCATCTTTAGAGAAAAAATCTCCTTCAGAGGCAAATTCTCCTTCAACGTATGAATTATCTTCAGAATTTAACTCAAGTATTAACACTACACCAGAGTTGGATTGAGACTTGTTCCAATCCCACACTTCTAATTCTTTCATAATGACATTTCTGCTGAATTCAACTTTGTTAGTGAAAGGACAGTAAAGTTTATAAGCATATGCACTATGGTACCATATTAGCAACATAATTATGCTTTTTTCATCCCAATTCCTTCTCTTAGCATCTAAAACATGTTTGTAACAAACAGAACCAAACACCTTCAGATGACTCACACTTTGCTTATCTCCAGTTCACTTCTCTAAAGGAATAATTTCTTCAGCTTCTTGGTTGGACACCTATTGATCACATATATTGCAATGACAACAGCTTCTCCCCACAAGGTGTGAGGAAGCTTATTCTCCTTTAACATTCTCATTGTCATATCAATCAAATTTTTGTTTCTTCTTTCATCAAGACCATTATGCTGAGGATGTATGAATCAGTAACCTCATGCTCAATTCCATTCTAATCACAAAACCTTCTGAACTCTGTAGAGTTGTACTCGCCTCCACCATCATTTTTGAGAATTTTCAACTTCTGACCACTTTGTTTTTCAACCTTCACCTTGAACTTATGAAACTCAGCAAACACCTCATGCTTAAACTTGATGAGTTCTACCCTTGTCATCCTTGTGAACTCGTTCACAAAATACACAAAGTACTTGTTTCATCCAAGTGAATGTACTTCAAATGGTCCACATACATCAAAATGCACTACTCCTAAATCATTTTTTGATCTTGGAACCACTACTGATGCAAATGGAAATCTTGATTGCTTGCCTTTCATGTATATCTCACATGACTCCTAAGACTTCACAATCTTAGGAATGCCTTGTACCAACTTCTTAGTTATAAGATACCCTAAGCTTATAAAGTTCAGATGCCCCAATATCTTGTGCCATAACTCACTGTCACATTCAGTACCTTTTGCACTAAGGCATTTAGTTTCAATTGTTTCCACATTCACTTTGAATGTTCTGTTGCTTCCCTATTCACACTGCATAATCAACTTCTGATTAGAATCATACAACTTCAAGAGATTGTCATTCATAGTAACCGAGAAACCTTTCTGAATTAGCTGACCCACACTCATCAGATTACTCTTCATGTCAGGAACATACCAAACATCCTTGATCAGAAGAGTTTTTCCATTCTTCACTATGACCTTGACATTTCTTATTCCTTCAGCATTTAGATACTTATCATCAACACATCTGATTTTCGTCTTCTTTCTAAAGTCAAAACTAATCAGCCAATTTTTGTTTCTAGTTAGGTGATTTGAGTAACCAGTGTCCATATACCACCAGCCTACCAAATATCTACCATCAGACTCAACAACTATCAATAGCACACGTTCATCGTTCTACTCACCTCTGGCTATGTTTACTTCTTCTGATTTTCTTTCCTTGTTTGACCAATAGTCAGCAGCAAAGTGACCAAACTTCTTACAACAGTAGTGTAACACCCCGATTCTGAATTTCCCATTTTTGTTGAGTCTTTTAATTTATTTTGATTGATTATTCATTTAATTGTGGAATTTGAACATTAATATGTTATGTGTGCTTATTATGTTATTTTATCATTCAGAGAGTTTTGGGGAAATTAATTAGAGGGTGTTTTAGATAATGCTTAATTAGTAGATATTTGAGAGAAATAGAATAGAAAGAGTATAAGTGGAAATAGAGAGAAAAGAAAAGAGATAGAAAGAAATAGAAAGGAAAGAAGAGAAGAGAAAAGAGGAGGAAGAGGAGAAAACCTAGAATCATCAAGAATCAAACTTCTATGCTTCGATTAATCGGGAAAGGGTGTGAAACTTATTATTCTTTCGATGTGTATGATTATGTATGTTTCTATCGGTTTTCTTTTGGATTGGGGAGAGTTTTGCTCATTTTCCGTTTTAGGTTGAATTTGATTTAATCGATAGAAACTGAGTTTTTACGGTTAAAATGAGAATGAGTGGTAGAGTTTAGTCGAGGAATGTTGGGCTAAGGCTACTGAGACGAGATGGGATTAAATCGGGTAGATTTCGTTGAGTTTCAGAGTTTTGGACAGTGGGGATTCTGAGTTCGCAGACCCTTGCTAGCACGTTCGTTAGGCGAGTAGGTCGCGAGCATTCGCTGTGGCGAGCCAGTAGCGAATAGTCTCAGACTTGGGCATAATGGTTTTGGTGTTCTTCGCTGGTAGCGAAGGGGGTGGTGAGCTTTCGCTAGGCCATCGCTGAGCGAGTATGGTAGCGAACCAAGTCAGTGGCTTCTGTTTGCCTTCGCGAGCTTGTCCGCTAGGCGAACAGGTAACGAGCACTCGCTAGGCGAGCAAGGTAGTGAGTGTAGCAGGATATTATTTTCTTGTGTTTTCACTTCCATGTCGATTCTTCGATTCAAGTATGATTAATCCTTTCTTATTGTGCATAATTGTATGTACTTGTATGATGTGAAGAATGCATGATTATATATTTGTGAATATGTATGCATTTCAAGAGTGTATGAAGTTGTTTTGCATATAAAGCATCATAATTGCATTCTTGTGTGTCTGATCCCGCGTAGGATCTGCAGAAACCTCGTGTGCCCTTGTGGGGTGTGAGCGACGATTTATCTTTGATCGCTAGGAGGATCTGCAGAAACGATCGTGTGCCCTTGTGGGGTGTGAGCGATAGTTTATATTTGATTCCGTGGAGAATCTGCAGAACGATTGTGTGCCCTTGTGGGGTGTGAGCAATTGGATTGTGTGCCCGTGTGGGGTGTGAGCAATACTGAAACATCGTGTGCCCATGTGGGGTGTGAGCGATGGGTGAACATCGTGGGCCCGACGGGGAGTTACTTCGGTAACGAGCGATGGTTCCATTTGGTTCTTCAATTGAACCTGCTGAATGAGTCGGTACCGCATTTACATCTGCATAGAGTCGTGAGTCGGTCTCTATGAGTGCATTATCATCTTCATATGATGTATTGGTGTAATGAACATAATTGTGTATGTTTATGTGAAGTGTTGAATTAGACATAATTGTATATGCTTAGTGGTGAATGTTTGCATGGTGGATATGATTGATGAATTATATATATGTTGCGATGTATATTGAAGGTGAGATAATACTTAGAAGGGGGGGGGGGGGGGTTGAATAAGTATGGAAAATTAAGACTTGAAAATAATCACACAATTATTTTTATCCTGGTTCGTTTAACAACTACTCCAGTCCACCCTTCCTAGAGTGATTTGCCTTTCTCAACAAGGACTTAATCCACTATTAAATCAAACTGATTACAATAGTATCACCTAAGAACAACAGTTCTTAGTCTTCTCAAGAGCTACTGATTCCAACTGAATCCTCTTAAGGAATATCCTTTACAATCAATGTAAATTAAATACAAGAGACTTAATGCTTCTAAAAAGCTTTTATCACAACAGTGATTTTTCTCTTAAGTTTAAGTACAATAAATTCTTAGAAGAATAAGAATGAATGAGAGCTTTAGAATAAAATAATTTCTTTTCAGCAAAGTGTGTAACTGAAGAATGTAGTGAAGATCTCCTTTTATAGGCAGCTGAACCATGCAAGCTGAACGTTGAAAAGAGACTCCCAAAAGGTCTGAGCCTTTTTGTCTTCACATCAAGTGACCTTTCCTAGAAGTAGATGGCACAGAAAAATCCTTTTTGTCTGTGTAAGTGTGTCTAGCACAAATAAGGAAAGAGACGTTGAATAGCTCCAACGGATATATTCTTGAAAATTACTTCTTCAGTTTTCAGCAAGTTCTTCAGAGTCTGAATGGATCAGAGTCTTCTAATGAGATTCAGAACAATGCTGTATCAGAGTCTTCTGCAGCATGTGTGCTTCTAGCGTGTTGATCATCAGAGCATTTTTTACACAGAGCTTCAGTACTAGGCAGCGTAGGTACTTTCAGAAACTTCTGTAGACTAATGCTTTGAGAAACTCTTCAATCAATATTCTTCTATGCTTCAGATGCTTCAGCTTCAGATGCTTCTGATTATCTTCAGATGCTTCTGACTCAGAATGTTCTGGAGCTTCTTGCTTCAGATCCTTCTGGAGACAACGCTCAGGATCTTCTGTAAGGAGCAAACAAATTCTTCTGTAAGGTGCATCTGGCGCTTCAGAGTCAGAATAACTTCTTGTATTCAAGACAGATTTGCTTCTAGAGAGTTAATATTATTTCAATCTGCAGTAAAACTCTCAAGCAAATTTTAGAGTATATAATTCTTAAATATAAATTTCCTAACAGTTATCATCAAAGCAAAGAGTAATTATTAAGAACCAATTTGTGTTCTAACAATCTCCCCCTTTTTGATGATGACAAAAAGTATCAGAAATTTTATTTAACTGAACATAAAGAATTATAACTCCCCCTGAGATGATGAATCTCCCCCTGAGTTAAATATGAAAAAGGAATAGAAACTTCCCTTTTTATCTTGAGTAATCTTCAGAGTCAGATCTTGTTTGTCTTTGTAATAATTAAGGGTCAGAATATCTTGCAGATATGAGATTCAGAGTTTGATAAAAAAGCAAATGATCTGAGAAACTCAGAGATTCTTTTATAGAGTGTTCTTATCAAATGTTCTGAAATAGTCAATTTAAATATTAGATAGAATAGATATGTCTGAAGATTCATTCTAGTGAAATTATATTAAATAGTTCAGATCTTTATTTTCTCCCCCTTTTTTGTCATAAGCAAAAAGTAAAAACTCTTAATAAAGACAAATAAAAGGAACAATAAATAGATAATTCAATGGAGAAAAACTGATTCATTTCACAAAACAGAGCAAGAGTACATAGGTAAATATCAGAAGATATAACAATAAAATTCAGATGCAAAACAACAGATGCACAAACATTAGAATGAAAAAAATCTAAGAGTGTTTTGACAAAAGCATCTTCAATAGGTCTGTAATCTCAGATGAAGATTGCTCTTGCTTTGACATCCACTTAGTCATTGTCTCATTCTTCTCATCTTGTTTAGACATCCACTCTGTCATGTCCTCAGATTTCTTGTCTTGCTTCGCCATCCAAGATTTTATTTCAGATTGACCAGCCTCCAGAGCAGCAATCTTGTCTCCAAAATCTGGATGTTCTGTCTTTATCTCTGATGAAGAAGATGGAGGTTCTGCAGCCTGAACAGAGTCAATTGCCATAGGTTCTGGAGATCCTGAAGAGGGTTCTACCAGAGTCATAGTCAGTGCATTGGCAGTTGGTTCTGGTGGAGGAGGAGGAGCATCCAAACAAAGCAGAGGTTCAGTCTTGTTGACAATCCAGAATTGAGTTCTTTCAGCTCTGAGCTTTGCATCATCAGAACAGATGTTCTTCAGATTGGAAGCAACAGTGTTGAATCTATTGATAAATCCTTTCCAGATGATGTCAGTTTCATTTGCATCCATAGTTTCAGAGCATCTCTTCTGAACAGTACCTAAAGACATCTGTATTTCTTGCAAAAACATTTGAAATAAATGATCAATATTAAGTCTGGGTGGTGGTTTAAGCAAGGTTTCCAGAGTCATATGTTTAGGTTTGGGAGTTGGTGGTATCAGTGATTTTGGGATGGAAATCAAAGGAGGGGGATAATATGGAATGAAAGGAATTTCTGGTTTTTGAGGTAAGGATCTGTTTAAAGCATTAATCAGATTTGGTTGTGGTCTTGTGCGTGGGTAAACAATATCAAAGGATTCATTAGAGTATGGTATGAAAGCAGAGGATGATGGTTTATCAGATGCAACTTTGTTATCAGATGCAGGTTGCAGAGCTGAAACAACAGCTTTACCAGATGTAGCAGATATTGTGGCTAAGGATCCTTCATTGTTCATAGATTGAATATATGAAAGGATTACAGATGGAAGGGCCTGTCTGAGTTTTGGTTTCAGAGGTTTCAGGGGTTCAGAAGGTTCAACTCTATCATAAAAATCTTTCAGTTTGAAACCATAAGATAAATTATGATAAAGAGAAGACACTTGGGCACAAGATATACCAGATGATGATGGATTGGAAGTGGGAACAATCATCTCAGATGAAGGTGCAGGTGGAGGCATAGGGTCTGGAATGGGAGTTTTAGCAGGTAAGGTTGATTCAGGTTCAGGTTCATGTACAGGGTATTTGTCAGATGGATTAATTAGAAAATCTGGATGAATTTCTGATTCTGAGGAGTTGGAGGATGTTGTAGGTGTACAAGAGGTAGAAGAAACTTGAAACACTGTTTTTAATGGAGTGATATCAAGAACTTCTGTCTCAGGGATATGAGAAGGTTCTGAAGGAGTATCAGATTGTTGAGAAGGTGGTTCAGATGAAATAGGAGCAGAAGTTACTTTTGTGGGTTCAGAAGTAACAGGTGCAACAGGTTCAGAAGATGGAATGTTTGATGGTGGTATGACAGAGTCTTTTTCTGGTTGATCTTCTGTGGTTTGGTTTTCTGGATGTTCAGAAGTTTGTGGTTGATTTTCTGTTTGTGGTTGATCAGAGTTTTGTTTTTCAGTTTGTTGTTGTTGTTTTGATGGTTGTGATTCTGATGGTTGTGGTTCTGTTGGTTGTGGTTCTGTTGGTTGTGGACGTGGAATGAAGTGTTTGATGTGTATTTTGGGTTGAGGTGTTTTTGATACAGAAGCAGTGTTTTGTTTTTGAGGTGAGACAGAACTAGGGGCAGCAACAGAAGTTGTTTGAGTAACAGGTGGTTTGGGAACAGACTTAATAGTTGAATCATTAATAACAACATTTTTAGAAATAACAGAAGTCTTAGTACCTTTTAGTTTAATCCTCTTGGCAGATGCAGAGGCAGCTTCTTTAGAATCCTTTCTCTTTAAGAGATTCTTGGGTTTCTCAGCAATCTTAGCCTTCTTCTGGACAGGTTCAGATTCTGCTGCAGGCTAAGATCTTTTCCTCTGAAGTGGTACTTCTTCTTCTTCTCCTGCATCTGGTAGTGGTTGTTTGACAAGCTGAAACACATTGGCTGGAACAGGTACTCCTTCCTTTTTGCATTCCTTTATATACATCAGTACTATATGTCTAGGTTCTTCAGCAAAGAATAGAGGGAAGTCAGATACAGGAACCCTCTTATTCAAATCAGACATATTTAACCTCTTTGGAGCAGTAGTGAGTTCATCAACAATCTTGAGTCTCAGAAGACTTTTAGCGTTCAGAGGCTTTCCCATAATGAACTCTAATTCCTCTGTAACTCCAGCATCATACAGAGCAGCCACTAAACCATTTTCAGTGAGAAGATCTGAGAGCAATCTTCCAAAAGGGATCCAAGTCCTGATCTTCTGGCCTTTTTCTTTTACAGATTCTTTGGATGCATTGATGTGATTCCACAGATGCATGAACAGAATATAAGGAAGATCTACCTTGTTGCTCTGACTAAGGCAGTGCATAAAATAGATCTGTTCATTGTTGACATAATCTGGGGAATTTGTTGACTTCCTGTGATGTATGCAACCCATGAAGATCTTGGCCCAGATCTTGTAATCAGGCTTCAGATCTTTGAATCTGTTAGAGGCTTGTCCAACAGTCATAACTTCCTCATAAACTTCATCCATATCCACACGCCCAGCTGGCAGGTGGGAAACACCATCTGTTTCTTCATAACCAATCAATCTCCTTATCAGATCCTCTGTGATGATAATCTCCTTTCCCAGCACAGATGATAAAATAAACTTGGGATACACAGATGCATGAATCCAGAATTCCTTCACAAGTAAAGGGTAAACTGGTCCAAACAATCTATCAAAGTATTTCACCCAACCTTGAGCTCTAACAATGGAGCGAAAATCAAACCCATTGTCAGCCAGAGAATCAAATTCAACCATGGATTCACACAACACTTCTAGTTTATCAATAGGTGTGAGAAGAGTTCTCTTGGGAGGAGAATATGGAGCAGCACCTAAGTTATCTGAAGTCACAGCAGCCATTGTAGATTGAAACTGAGCAGTTGTTGATGAAGAAGACGCCATTGAAGATTGCTTTTTCAAACACTTAGGTTTTGAGTTTTTATGCAGAGAGAACAATAGATGAAAACGCATGTAAATTCTGAGAGTGAAAAGTGTGAAAGTGAATACACAACAAGTATTTATACTAAACACTCAGGCACATCAAAGGTCAGACAAACGCACGTTTGAGCAAGCATTAAATGAAGAAGAATAAAATCATTTCAAATAATAAATGCTTCTGACAATTTGGGGGGAAAACCAAGATATTTACTATTCAAATTTCACCTCAAACGTCTCTTCAGTTATGTACACGCCACCTCTTCAGATTTTGTGTGACACCTGTTTGCTTGCATGCTGTTCTGAAATCTCTCAAGAAATGAAACGTTAGCCAACGTTCAGATCTTCTAAAGATGGTTAGTTCAGAGTTTCACATCAGAAATATTAATCAGAATAGAAGAAATAAACAGAAGAAATACTTCAGATGAATTAAGTATTTTTGCATCTGTAACAATTTGCTTCTGTTGAATATCATTCTGGACAAAAATCCATACCAATATTTTTCAGAATAAAATTGAATCTATCTTCAACAAGGGGTTTTGTAAAAATATCTGCCCATTGATGATCTGTATCAACAAAGGCTAAATTTATGATTCCCTTCTGAACATAGTCTCTGATGAAATGATGCTTAATTTCTATATGTTTTGCCTTAGAATGTAAAATGGGATTCTTGGACAAACATATAGCAGAAATATTATCACAAAAGATAGAAATGTTACTCTAAAAAATTTGATAATCTTCTAGTTGACTTTTCATCCAGAGCATCTGCGTGCTACATCCAGCAGCAACAATGTATTCAGCCTCTGTGGTTGAAAGTGCAATTGTGGGTTGCTTCTTGCTGTACCAGGAGATTAGATTTCTTCCTAGAAATTGACAACTTCCAGAAGTACTTTTTCTTTCCACTCTGTCTCCAGCATAGTCAGCATCACAGAATCCAACTAATTTGAAATCATCAGATTTTCTGTAACACAAACCCATATTAGAAGTACCTTTCAGATACCTTAGAATCCTCTTAACAGCTGTCAAGTGTGATTCTCTAGGATCTGATTGGAATCTAGCACACAGACAAACATTGAATAATATGTCAGGTCTAGAAGCAGTAAGATAAAGAAGAGAACCAATCATACCTCTGTAGAGCTTCTGGTCTACTTTCTTACTTACCTCTTCTTTGCCAAGTGAGCTAGTAGGATGCATTGGAGTCTTTGCCAGCTTGCTGTCAGACATGTTGAATTTCTTCAGAAGTTCTTTAACATACTTTGTCTGATGTATGTAGGTGCACTCTGGAGTTTGATTAACTTGGATTCCTAAAAAGAATCTGAGTTCTCCCATCATGCTCATTTCAAATTCTGCCTGCATACATGTAGCAAACTCCTTTCCAAGCATAATATTTGTTGATCCAAAAATAATATCATCTACATAAATTTGGCAAATTAGAAGATCTTTCTTTATAGTTTTACAGAATAAAGTTGTATCCACTTTGCCTCTGATGAAATTCTTCTCCAGAAGAAAATTACTCAATCTCTCATACCAAGCTCTGGGAGCTTGTTTTAATCCATATAGAGATTTCTTTAATTTGAAAACATGATCTGGAAAATTTTCATTTTCAAAACCAGGGGGTTGGTGGACATAAACTTCTTCTTCTATAATACCATTAAGAAAGGCACTTTTAACATCCATCTGATATAGAGTGATGTTATTTTGTGCAGCAAAAGAAATAAGAAGGCGTATAGATTCTAACCTTGAGGTCTTTGAACTAGATCCCATACATCATTTCTGCTGAATTGGTTTAGCTCTTCTTGCATGGCAATAATCCAATCATTGTCTTGCAGAGCTTCTTCTACAGAAGATGGTTCAATTTCTGACACTAGTCCAAATAGTGATGCCTCAGATGATCTTAGAAAGGATCTTGTTCTGATGGGATCATCCTTCTTTCCAATAATGACATCCTCTGGATGAGAAGCTTTAATTCTGGATGATGATCCTCTGATAGTTGAATCTTCAGAAATATTTAGATTATTCATTTGAGAAGTTAAGGGAGTAGCATCTGGAGTTGCTTCTTGATCCTTCACTTGAAGTTTGTCTGCTTCTGGAACTTCAGAGTCAATAAAGACTAGTTCCCTATCTGCAAAGTTATCAACCTGCTTTGGCTTTTCAGAGCCAAGCTTATCATCAAATCTGACATGAATGGATTCTTCCACAATCTGTGTCTCAGTGTTGTATACTCTGTAGCCTTTAGAGCATTCAGAATATCCAAGCATGAAACACTTCTGTGCTTTGGAATCAAACTTGCCCAGATTTTCCTTAGTGTTTAACATATAACAGATACATCCAAAAGGATGAAAATAAGAAATGTTGGGCTTTTTGTTCTTCCACAATTCATAAGGAGTCTTCTTCAGAAGAGGTCTAACAGACACTCTGTTCTGAATGTAGCATGCTATATTGATTGCTTCTGCCCAAAAATGTTTTGCCAGATTTGTCTCATTGATCATGGTTCTGGCCATTTCTTGCAAAGTTCTGTTTTTCCTCTCTACAACCCCATTTTGTTGTGGAGTTCTAGGACAGGAAAAATCATGAGCAATGCCATTTTCAGAAAAATATTTTTCAAAATATTTATTTTCAAATTCACCACCATGATCACTTCTGACTTTTATAATTTTGAAATTCTTTTCATTCTGGACTTGCTTGCAGAAGTCAAAGAACACAGAATGTGACTCATCCTTGTGTTTTAAGAACTTTACCCATGTCCATCTGCTAAAGTCATCAACAATGACCAATCCATACTTCTTGCCTCTGATGGATGCAGTTTTCACTAGTCCAAACAGATCAATATGAAGTAGTTCTAATGGTTTAGAGGTAGAAACAACATTTTTTTATTTGAAAGATGTTTTTGAAAACTTCCCTTTCTGGCATGCTTCACAAAGAGCATCTGAAGTGAACTTCAGATTAGGGAGTCCTATGACAAGATTAAGTTTATTAATCTGAGATATACGTCTCATATTAATATGGCCCAATCTTCTGTGCCAGACCCATTGCTCTTCATTAACAGACAAGAGGCATTTAACATTTTGAACTTTAAGTTCTGAAAGATTTATTTTGTAAATGTTGTTTTTCCTCTTACCACTAAACAGGATAGAGCCATCCTTCTGACTAATAGCTTTACAACATTTTTGATTAAAAGTTATATCATAACCATTGTCACTTAATTGACTTATGGACAATAAGTTATGTTTTAATCCTTCAACAAGTAAAACATTAGTAATAGAGGGAAGTTTACCATTTCCAATTGTGCCAGATCCAATGATCTTGCCCTTCTGGTTCCCTCCAAACTTCACGTCACCTCCAGATCTAAGTTCCAGGCTTTGGAACATAGACTTTTCTCCTGTCATGTGTCGTGAGCATCCAGAGTCCAGGTACCATGATTGGTGTCCTGACCTTGCTGCTAAGAACATCTGCAACAGGAATTATTTTGTTTTTAGGTACCCAGATCTTCTTGGGTCCTTTGGGGTTAGTTGGTTTGTAGGTTTGTCTAAACTTCTGTTTTGCAACATAATGTTTATTCTGACTTGCCTTAGGTTTAAACACATAAGTACTCTTCTCAGAGCTTGTGTGTTTAATGTCATTCAAGTGACCAAATTTGAATTGAGAATACAGAGGTGTCTTCCTGATGAAAAGTTTGTCAACAGGTTTTGGATTGCTTCCAGATGAAGACTCATATCCAATGCCTCTTCTGTTGTTTCCACTAACACCATAGATCATGGAAGCCATCTTGCTTCTGTCTATGCTCTTAGTGAGAAATCTCTGAAAGCTAGAGTCATATTTTTCTAAAATATTTTCACATGACTTAGTCTCAGATTCAGATTCTTGTTGAGTTCTTTCAAAGTCATTTTTGATTTTTAAATTTATTTCTTTTTGCTCAACAAGTTCTGTTTTCAGAAGATCAATTTCAGATTCAAGATTGCTTTTCAGCTTCTTGTATTTGAGTTTGATGTTGTTATAACTTTTAAGAACTTCTGTTAAAACTTTAATGAGTTCTTCTTTGGTAAGTTTAGCCATTACCTCTTCTGCATCATCATCAGATTCTGATTCTGATTCATATCCTGAGGTACCTTCTTCTTGATCCTCTGTCCTGGCCATCAGTGCAACGTTTGCACATTCTTCTTCTGATTCAGAAGATGATTCACACTCATCTGAGTCATCCCATGTTGCCATCAGAACCTTCTTCTTTTTGTTGAAC
Source organism: Lathyrus sativus (assembly GCA_963859935.3). Taxonomy (NCBI): domain Eukaryota; kingdom Viridiplantae; phylum Streptophyta; class Magnoliopsida; order Fabales; family Fabaceae; genus Lathyrus; species Lathyrus sativus. Next base: position 495,550,980 of record OZ012737.1, read on the forward strand.
TTCTTCTTAGGTTTTTCTTTCAGAAGTTTGGGGCAGTCATTCTTGTAGTGCCCAGGTTCTTTGCACTCATAGCACACAACTTCTTTCTTAGCAGATCTTTTGTGACTAGAAGATTCCTTTCTGTTGTCAGATCTTCTGAAGTTGTTGAACTTCTTTCCCTTGTGCTTCCAGAGTTTGTTAATCCTTCTGGACATCATGGATAACTCATCTTCTTCTTTAGAAGAAGATTCTTCAGAGCTTTCTTGAATGACCTGCAAAGCTTTAGCAGTTTTGTTAGATTTTAATGCTACAGATTTACCTTTATCTTTCTTCTGAGGTTCATCTTCCTCAAGCTCAATCTCATGGCTCCTCAGTGAGCTGATGAGTTCTTCTAGAGAGATCTTGTTCAGATCTTTGGCCATCTTCAGGGCAGTCACCATTGGTCTCCATCTGATAGGCAGACTTCTGATGATTTTATTTACATGATCTGACGTAGAATATCCCTTGTCCAGAACTTTCAGCCCAGCAGTGAGTATCTGGAATTTGGAGAACATGGCTTCAACAGATTCAGAGTCTTCCATTTTGAAAGCCTCATACTTCTGGATCAGAGCCAGAGCTTTTGTCTCCTTAACTTGAGAATTTCCCTCATGTGTCATTTTTAGGGATTCAAACATATCAAAAGTTGTCTCCCTGTTTGTAATTTTCTCATACTCTGTATGAGAAATAGCATTCAGTAATATGGTTCTGGCTTTATGGTGATTTCTGAAGTCTTTCTTCTGAGAATCTGTCATAGATTTTCTGTCAATCTTTTTGCCATCCCCATCTGTGGGATGTACATATCCATCTATGACAAGATCCCATAGATCAGCATCATATCCTAGGAAAAAACTCTCAATTCTGTCTTTCCAGTAGTCAAATTTCTCCCCATCAAACATTGGGGGTTTGGTGCTGATCCTATCCCTCTCTTCATATTTATTGTTAATATTTGACATTGAATTATCAGCCATGATAACAAATAAATAATTATATCAAAGTATATCTCTCTGGATCTTTACTGACACTGTTAAGTGATAGCACACTCAGAACCGGAGCTCTGATGCCAACTGAAGGTGAGATAATACTTAGAAGGGGGGTTGAATAAGTATGGAAAATTAAGACTTGAAAATAATCACACAATTATTTTTATCCTAGTTCGTTTAACAACTACTCCAGTCCACCCTTCCTAGAGTGATTTGCCTTTCTCAACAAGGACTTAATCCACTATTAAATCAAACTGATTACAATAGTATCACCTAAGAACAACAGTTCTTAGTCTTCTCAAGAGCTACTGATTCCAACTGAATCCTCTTAAGGAATATCCTTTACAATCAATGTAAATTAAATACAAGAGACTTAATGCTTCTAAAAAGCTTTTATCACAACAGTGATTTTTCTCTTAAGTTTAAGTACAATAAATTCTTAGAAGAATAAGAATGAATGAGAGCTTTAGAATAAAATGATTTCTTTTCAGCAAAGTGTGTAACTGAAGAATGTAGTGAAGATCTCCTTTTATAGGCAGCTGAACCATGCAAGCTGGACGTTGAAAAGAGAGTCCCAAAAGGTCTGAGCCTTTTTGTCTTCACATCAAGTGACCTTTCCTAGAAGTAGATGGCACAGGAAAATCTTTTTTGTCTGTGTAAGTGTGTCTAGCACAAATAAGGAAAGAGACGTTGAATAGCTCCAACGAATATATTCTTGAAAATTACTTCTTCAGTTTTCAGCAAGTTCTTCAGAGTCTGAATGGATCAGAGTCTTCTAATGAGATTCAGAACAATGTTGTATCAGAGTCTTCTGTAGCATATGTGCTTCTAGCGTGTTGATCATCAGAGCATTTTTGACACAGAGCTTCAGTACTAGGCAGCGTAGGTACTTTCAGAAACTTCTGTAGACTAATGCTTTGAGAAACTCTTCAATCAATATTCTTCTATGCTTCAGATGCTTCAGCTTCAGATGCTTCTGATTATCTTCAGATGCTTCTGACTCAGAATGTTCTGGAGCTTCTTGCTTCAGATCCTTCTGGAGACAACGCTCAGGATCTTCTGTAAGGAGCAAACAGATTCTTCTGTAAGGTGCATCTGGCGCTTCAGAGTCAGAATAACTTCTTGTATTCAAGACAGATTTGCTTCTAGAGAGTTAATATTATTTCAATCTGCAGTAAAACTCTCAAGCAAATTTTAGAGTATATAATTCTTAAATATAAATTTCCTAACAGTTATCATCAAAACAAAGAGTAATTATTAAGAACCAATCTGTGTTCTAACATATATATGATTGAATTGTGATGTATTAAGGTGAGAAATGTGGTATGTGCATTCTATGTTGGTGCATATGGATATACATATTATATGCATTGTTTGTTATGATAATGTTTCTCACCCTTTTGTTGTTTTATAATGCTCTATGAGGCATTGCGGAGTAGGTTGCTGGAAGTCTTTTGTGAAGCTTGGCTTTGTTCTTTTTGGTTGGTTGGCTCTGATATGTAGCACCGGGTAGTTAGGAATTCTTTGGTTCTTTTGTGATACATCTGTGTATGTATCTGCTGGAAGTTTTATAAACATGACTTATGACTTGAATTAAACTGTTTATGTATACAATGTTTATATGAATGAAGTGATTCAATGTTTAGATGTTTCCGCTTTTATTCTAAATATTGATGTGTGGGTTTTAAGAACTAAGTTCCTTTGTGGCGATTTACCCTTTGTTGCATATCTTTATGAGCAGGCGTTGTATGTGTTTTGAATTTCCTGGATAATGTGACGTGCCTCTTTTATACCATGTGTTAATTATACTCTGATGAAAATTTTATTAAGTGCCTAAATGATTTAATTGTTTATTTGGGGGTATAGAAAGGGGGTGTTACATTAAGTGGTATCAGAGCCAGTTTTGAGTCAGTTGTGTTTGTCTTGTTGTTGTGTTGGTTGAACGGTTGTTTAACCTTGTTGTTATTTTTGGGAATCATCAGAATATGGTTGGTCGTAATGACACTGTTATGGCTGCGGCGTTGGAAGCTATGGCTATGGCGGTGCAAGGTGCACCGAATTCGAACGCTAATGATGAGTTTAGAAAGAATCAGCCATCGGTATTCAAAGGGAGGTTTGATCCGGACGGTGCTCAGATCTGGTTGAAGGAGGTTGAGAGAATCCTTAGAGTTATGAGGTGTGCTGAAGGAAACAAGGTGAGATTTGGAACTCACATGTTGAGGGAAGAGGCCGACGACTGGTGGGTCGGTATGAGACAAGTTCTTGAGGTAGATGATGAAGAAATAATCTGGGATTTATTTTGCACCGAATTCTTGAGAAAGTATTATCCTGAGAGTGTAAAGGGGAAAAAGGAAATGGAATTTCTTGAGCTGAAGCAAGGCAATATGTCAGTAGTGGACTACACGGCTAAGTTTGTGGAATTAGTTCAGTTTCGTCCACATTATGCGGCGGTTACAGCGGAGTTCTCTAAGTGCATTAAGTATGAGAATGGCTTACGTCCTGAGATAAAGCAAGCAGTAGGATACCAAAGAATACGAAGATTTTCGGACTTGACCGAATGTTTTAGGATTTTTGAAGAGGACAGTAGGGCTCGATCTACTCACTATAAGAGTTTGAGTGAGAAGAAAGGCAAGCATCAAGTAAGGAGTGGACCTTATATGACGCCTGTTGATAAGGACAAGTATAAGGGAAACTTTGATAGGAGACTCGGAGGAGGAAGTTCTGGTGCGGTCAAATGTTACAAGTGTGGCGTGATGGGCCACAAATCTTTTGAACGTGGGAAGTCTGTGGAGAAGTGTGCTAATTGTGGAAGTCTTGGACATGCCACTTCTGGTTGTAGAAGGAATGTGGTAAAGTGTTTTAATTGTGGGGAAGTTGGTCATATTAGCACCAAATGTACCAAACCAAAGCAAGCTCAGTCGAATGGAAAAGTATTTGCATTAGCAGGTTCAGACACTACTAATGCGGATCGCTTGATTAAAGGTACATGCTTTATTAATAATATGCCTTTAGTTGCTATTATTGATACTGGAGCGACTCATTCGTTCATTTCTCTTGAGTGTGCTAAGAGTTTGGGTTTGTGCATGGTTTCTTTGAGTGGAGACATGGTTATTGAGACTCCCGCTTCGGGGTCGGCAACTACTTCTTTGGTGTGTGTAAGTTGTTCTTTGACCATGTATGGTAAAGACTTCATTATGGATTTGGTGTGTTTGCCGTTGGAAGGTTTGGACGTGATCTTGGGTATGAACTGGTCGCAATTTAATAGAGTTCATTTAGATTGCTATCACAAGTTAGTAAGGTTTCCTTCTTTGGAAGATGATGAAGGTGGGAGTTTTCTATCCACTAAAGAGTTGAAGGAGCTTTTAGCGGACGAAGCTCAGTTGTTCGGCTTGTTTGCATCGTTGTCTGTGGAGAGCGAAGTTGAGCTTGATGTGTTTCCAGTGGTATATGATTTTCCAGAAGTATTTCCAGAGGAGATTACGGATGTACCGTCGGAAAGAGAAGTTGAGTTTTCTATTGATCTAGTTCCTGGTACTAGACCGATTTCGATGGCACCGTATCGTATGTCAGCATCAGAGTTGATAGAACTGAAGGAGCAATTGAATGATTTGTTGGATAAGAGATTTGTAAGACCAAGTGTTTCTCCTTGGGGTGCGCCGGTATTGTTGGTAAAGAAGAAGGATGGAAGTATGCGGTTATGCATTGATTATCGGCAGTTGAATAAGGTGACGATTAAGAATAAGTATCCGCTTCCAAGAATCGATGATTTGATGGACCAATTGGTTGGAGCGCGTGTTTTTAGCAAGATTGATTTGAGATCGGGTTATCACCAGATTCGGGTTAAGGAGGAGGATATTCCAAAGACGGCATTTAGGACACGGTATGGTCATTACGAATATTCTGTGATGCCATTCGGAGTTTCTAATGCGCCGGGTGTGTTTATGAAATACATGAATTGTATTTTTCATGAGCAGTTGGATCTTTTATGGTTGTGTTCATCGACGACATTTTGATTTACTCTAAGTCTCAAGAGGAGCACGAAGAGCATTTAAGGATTGTGTTACAGATTTTGAAGGAGAAGAAATTATATGCTAAGTTGTCAAAGTGTGAATTTAGGTTGTCGGAAGTGAGTTTTCTCGGGCATATTATTTCTGGTAGTGGTATTAGTGTGGATCTATCCAAGATTGATACGGTAATGCAATGGGAAACTCCTAAATCGGTTACAGATATTTGAAGCTTTTTGGGCTTGGCAGGCTATTATCGGAGGTTTATTGAAGGATTTTCGAAGTTGGCACTTCCGTTAACGCAGTTGACTTGTAAGGGAAAGGCTTTCATTTGGGATGTTGGTTGTGAGGAGAGTTTCATTGAGTTAAAGAGAAGATTGACAACAACGCCAGTCTTGATTTTGCTGAGTACGCAAAGAGGTCATAATGCTATTTGGGTGATTGTTGATAGGCTAACTAAATTTGCTCATTTCATTCCGATTGATATTAGTTATCCTTTGGAGAAGTTAGCCAAGATTTATGTTCGTGTGGTTGTGAAGTTGCATGGAGTTCCTAAGAGTATTGTATCGGACAGAGATCCTAGATTTACTTCAAGGTTTTGGGAGAGTTTGCAAAAGGCTTTGGGTTCTAAGCTGAGATTGAGTTCGGCATATCATCCACAAACTGATGGTCAAACCGAGAGAACGATTCAGTCGTTGGAGGATTTGTTGCGTGCTTGTGTACTAGAGCAAGGTGGTGCTTGGGATAGTTATTTAGCGTTGATTGAGTTCACCTACAATAACAGTTTTCACTCAAGTATTGGTATGGCACCATTTGAGGCTTTATATGGTTGGAAATGTCGAACACCTTTATGTTGGCATGAAACTGGTGAGAAGTCGGTTGTTGGGCCGGAGATGGTACAACAAACGACGGAGAAGGTGAAGTTTATTCGTGACAAGATGAAAGCTTCTCAGAGTAGGCAGAAGAGTTATCATGACAAGAGAAGGAAGGATCTTGAGTTTCAAGAAGGCGACCATGTTTTTTTGAGAGTTACACCGGTTACGGGTGTGGGTCGTGCCTTGAAGTCGAAGAAGTTAACTTCTCGTTTTATAGGTCCGTATCAGATTATTGCACGAGTAGGTGATGTGGCGTATCGTGTGGCGTTGCCTCCGAATCTTTCGAATTTGCATGATGTATTCCATGTTTCGCAACTTCGAAAGTATGTTCCGGATCCACCACATGTTATTCCTATGGACGAGGTCGAAGTAAGAGATAACCTTACGGTTGAAGTTTCACCGATTAGGATTTTGGATCGTGAAATTAAGAAGCTAAGCGGAAAAGATATTGCGCTTGTGAAAGTAGCATGGGGAGGTGCTGCAGAAGGCAACATGACTTGGGAATTGGAGAGTAAGATGCGGAAGTCGCATCTGGAATTGTTTGGATCAGGTAATATTTTCGAGGACGAAAATTTCTAAAGTTGGGGAGAGTTGTAACACCCCGATTCTAAATTTCCCATTTTTGTTGAGTCTTTTAATTTATTTTGATTGATTATTCTTTTAATTGTGGAATTTGAACATTAATATGTTATGTGTGCTTATTATGTTATTTTATTATTCGGAGAGTTTTGGGGAAATTAATTAGAGGGTATTTTAGATAATCCTTAATTAGTAGATATTTGAGAGAAATAGAATAGAAAGAGTATAAATGGAAATAGAGAGAAAAGAAAAGAGATAGAAAGAAATAGACAGGAAAGAAGAGAAGAGAAAAGATGAGGAAGAGGAGAAAACCTAGAATCATCAAGAATCAAACTTCTAAGCTTCGATTAATCGGGTAAGGGTGTGAAACTTATTATTCTTTCGATGTGTATGATTATGTATGTTTCTATTGGTTTGCTTTTGGATTGGGGAGAGTTTTGCTCATTTTCCGTTTTAGGTTGAATTTGATTTAATCGATAGAAACTGAGTTTTTACGGTTAAAATGAGAATGAGTGGTAGAGTTTAGTCGAGGAATATTGGGCTAAGGCTACTGAGACGAGTTGGGATTGAATCGGGTAGATTTCGTTGAGTTTCAGAGTTTTGGACAATGGGGATTCTGAGTTCGCAGCACGTTCGTTAGGCGAGCAGGTCGCGAGCATTCGCTGTGGCGAGCCAGTAGCGAACGGTCCCAGACTTGGGCAGAATGGTTTTTGTGTTCTTCGCTGGTAGCGAAGGGGGGTGGCGAGCATTCGCTAGGCCTTCGCTGAGCGAGTGTGGTAGCGAACCAAGTCAGTGGCTTCTGTTTGCCTTTGCGAGCTTCTTCGCTAGGCGAACAGGTAGCGAGCACTCGCTAGGCGAGCAGGTAGCGAGCACTCGCTAGGCGAGCAGGGTAGCGAGCGTAGCAGGATGTTATTTTCTTGTGTTTTCACTTTCATGTCGATTCTTCGATTCAAGTATGATTAATCCTTTCTTATTATACATAATTGTATGTATTTGTATGATGTGAAGAATGCATGATTATATATTTGTGAATATGTATGCATTTCAAGAGTGTATGGAGTCGTTTTGCATATGAAGCATCATGATTGCATTCTTGTGTGTCTGATCCCACATAGGATCTGCAGAAACCTCGTGTGCCCTTGTGGGGTGTGAGCGACAGTTTATCTTTGATCCCTAGGAGGATCTGCAGAAATGGTCGTGTGCCCTTGTGGGGTGTGAGCGATAGTTTATATTTGATTCCGCGGAGAATCTGCAGAACGATTATGTGCCCTTGTGGGGTGTGAGCAATTGGATTGTGTGCCCGTGTGGGGTGTGAGCAATCCTGAAACATCGTGTGCCCATGTGGGGTGTGAGCGATGGGTGAACATCGTAGGCCCGACGGGGAGTTACTTCGGTAACGAGCGATGGTTCCATTTGGTTCTTCAATGAACCTGCTGAATGAGTCGGTACCGCATTTGCATCTGTATAGAGTTGTGAGTCGGTCTCTATGAGTGCATTATCATCTTCATATGATGTATTGGTGTAATGAACATAATTGTGTATGTTTATGTGAAGTGTTGAATTAGACATAATTGTATATGCTTAGTGGTGAATGTTTGCATGATGGATATGATTGATGAATTATATATGTGTTGCGATGTATATATGATTGAATTGTGATGTATTAAGGTGAGAAATGTGGTATGTGCATTCTATGTTGGTGCATATGGATATACATATTATATGCATTATTTGTTATGATAATGTTTCTCACCCTTCTGCTGTTTTATGATGCTCTATGAGGCATTGTAGAGTAGGTTGCTGGAAATCTTTTGTGAAGTTTGGCTTCGTTCTTTTTGGTCGGTTGGCTCTGATATGTAGCATCGGGTAGTTAGAAATTCTTTGGTTCTTTTGTGATACATCTGTGTATGTATCTGCTGGAAGTTTTGTAAACATGACTTATGACTTGAATTAAACTGTTTATGTATACAATGTTTATATGAATGAAGTGATTCAATGTTTAGATGTTTCCGCTTTTATTCTAAATATTGATGTGTGGGTTTTAAGGACTAAGTTCCTTTGTGGCGATTTACCCTTTGTTGCATATCTTTATGAGCAGGTGTTGTATGTGTTTTGAATTTCCTGGATAATGTGACGTGCCTCTTTTATACCATGTGTTAATTATACTCTGATGAAAATTTTATTAAGTGCCTAAATGATTTAATTATTTATTTGGGGGTATAGAAAGGGGGTGTTACAAGTAGCATTGAACCTTCTTTTTGTCAAACTTTTCTTTTCCCTTCTGATGTTTCTTCGCATTAGAAATGGATGCTTCTGACTTCTGATAACCACCACCATGTCTCTTCTTGGCATATGACCAAAACTGCTTCTGATTCTTTTTACCAGAAGATACCTTCAGAGCCTAATCTACCTCTCTTTTAAAGGTTTTCCTAGTCATACGTAACTCTTGTGCCTCTAGACTGTTTTGCAACTCTTTAACTCTCATGGGGCTCAGATCTTTAGAATGTTCAATTGCTACAACAATGTAATAAAACTGAGGAGTAAGTGATCTCAGTACCTTTTCAATGATTACTTGTTCAGAGATAGTCTTTCCATAAGATTTCATCTTATTTTTTATCAGAATGACTATGGAGATGTAATAAAGTACCTTTTTATTTTTCTTCATGTTGATATTCTCATACTGCTTACGTAGAGACTGAAATTTCACCTTCTTCACTGATGCATCACCGTCGTAGCATCGTACTCGTGTTTCCCACATAGCCTTCGCCATCATTGAATCAACAATCTTCTCAAACACATTCACATCCACACACTGATGAATGTAGAATAGAGCTTTTTGATCCTTCTTCCCCATCTCTCTATATGTGTTCCTTTGTGATTCAGTTGTATCTACTGCAACCGATGTGTGACCGTCGTTGAAGAAATCATGAATTTCTTGAGCGCCAAACAACATACACATTTGAATCATTCATCGATTCTAATTCTTTCCATCAGAGACTGAAAGCTTCGTGTTCAAGCTACCGATTCTACTGTTCATCTTTGATCTTATGCAAGAATTCACTCAAATCTCACCAAACACTCGTGTTTCTCAATCCCTCAAAATCAAGAAATAAGATTCTGATACAATTTTGAACTTCAAATCACTATGAATTTCAAAACCAAAATCAATCACACACGTCTCACGTTCACTCGTATTTTTCGTTGGTGTTTCTCATGAATTTGAATCGGAGCTCTAGATACCAACTGATGGTGCACAAGAAAGAAGAAAATGAAGATGAAAGAGAGAAAAAAGGGAGAAGAAAATTTAACTAACTTTCTAACAAAAAAATGATTACACTTTACCAGTTACCAATTATTGGACAGCCTTTTTGGTTTTAAACACCAGCCCTAACTAAATAAAATTCAAATACTAATCAAATTAAATTCAAATGAATTACAATCTAACTGGTTTGAGATTGAAGATAATAAAGTTGACGAGGATTGAACTTTGTTTAATGAAATTGCACATTTTTTTGTTCGTTAAAATTTAAGTTTATGGTGCTTAATATTATTAGTAATTATTATTTATAGTTATTAAAAATGAAACAATAATTAAATATTAAAATATAAAAATATCTATTATATATAATCTATAAATTTTAATTAGTATTCCCGAAATATTTTAGGTGAAATATTCACTTTATCATCATCAAAAGCTATTATACATGTTGAGGATATATATATATATATATATATATATATATATATATATATATATATATATATATATATATATATATATATATATATATATATATATATATATATATATATATATATATATATATATATATATATATATATATATATATATATATATATATATATATATATATATATATATATATATATATATATATATATATATATATATATATATATATATATATATATATATATTAGGTGAAATTGATATATAATTTACATTGTTGATCTTCCACATTATTTTTATATAAAAATATTATTATTTATATATATATATATATATATATATATATATATATATATATATATATATATATATATATATATATATATATATATATATATATATATATATATATATATATATATATATATATATATATATATATATATATATATATATATATATATATATATATATATATATATATATATATATATATATATATATATATATATATATATATATATATATATATATATATATATATATATCGCAAAATAAACATATTTTGATGTACAACTGTGCACCGAGAAATTGGCTTTGTTTAAAGCCTAAAATTATTCTTTTAAATATTAAATTTTATATTAGTAATATAATTTTCAAATAAACTTTTAAAAAATTAAATAAAATTATTAATTAATTAATTAAAAATATTATATAATAAATAATCATAATTATTATTGTTAACTTATCTATTGGTTCTGAAAATAAAAAAATTAAAAATTAAAAAACATCAAAGTAAAAGACCAAAAATACATTTAAATCTTTTGAAAATATCATATCATAAATTCACAAGTTCATAATTTAAATTCAAATTTTAAACAAATGTATCACACGTAACAAAATAATACAAAATTACAAAATCTAATTGCAACCAAAATAACAAGGTAACTAATTTGTTACTAACCACAAAGTTACAAATTATTTAGAAAAATGTATTAGCAAAAATAACAAATAGCTAATAAAGTCTGTAATTTGTTACTAACAGAAAAAATTTTATGTGACAATGTTATTTAAGTAATACACTACTAAATATATTTTTTTAAAAAGTTTAAGAAAAAAACAATTAAACCGCCGGTTTTCCCGGTTCGCACCGGTTCAATGGCGAGGCCGATCCGCCAATTGAACCAGACCGGCTAGTGTCCCGGTTCCCGATCCGACCGGCCAGTCCGGTCCGGTTTGGTTTTTAAAACACTGCTTTTTAATGTAGTAATAATTGCTATTTTTTTAATTGTGTCATATAATTATTTCTCTATACACTATTTTCAACACATTAGTAAGACTAATTTAATAAAAGTGTAATATCTTATCACAATATCATTGCATTTTTTAATTAGTGTATAAAAATCTTAAACGCTAGTCATTTTGAAACGGATAGATTACTTGATAAAAATATTATTTCTTTTTCATTATTAAATTTTTCTCAATCATTGATTGTCTGGGTCCCTCATTAGATGGAGATATTTTTATTATTAAATTTTTCTTAATTTTGTTGGGTCCCTCATTTTAAGGATGGAAATAATATATAATAATAAAATAATATAGAAAAGGTTAAGGTTATCATCATAATGGAAAAAATGAACGGTTATCAAAACAACAAACAAACCAAAACCAATCTTCCAAATGTTCTTGTAATAGGTCCTCCAAAAACCATAGGACCCCTCAAACCCAACCAACCTCAAAACTACAACTTATCAAAACCATGGGATCCCAACTCACAACCACTAGAACACTTCATGGTTGAAAACAAATATGATCCATCAATGTTTCAAGCCCTCATTTGTTATCCATTAGGTCCTCCCATCAATGACACTTTTCTTCAAAATTTTCCTTGTTTGAAGCTTGTTGTCACCACGAGCAGTGGAACAGATCACATAGACCTTGGTGTTTGCAAATGTCGAGGTATTCGAGTTGCCAATGTAGGTAGTGTGTACTCAGAGGATGTTGCTGATGTGGCTGTGGCTTTGCTCATTGGAGTTGTGAGCAAAATTTGTGCAGCAGATAGATTTGTTAGAACAACCATGCGGTTTAACTTTCCATATTGTTCTAATTCTAAGGTTTGTTTAGTTTCTTTTCTTTGTCCGTCTTTTATTGGTTATAAAACAGGAATTGAAGATAATGCCTTGAAAAATAGGAATATAATTATTTTTATAATTAATATATAATATGAGAAAGAAAAAATATTTTTTTTAATATAAATTTAATACAAACACTGTTGAAAGTAGTCATCAAAATTTGAAAAAGATGTTATAATGGATCACATTTTTATTTTTAAAATATTGATATAATTTAATAATTTAATATTTGTAATACTTCTTTACACTAACAATGCATATTTTTAAATTTATAAAAAAAATATGAATTTTATAATTAAAAACATAGAAAGTGAACACTCTTATATCCCACATTCAATTATTTAACGTCATAACTTATAAATAATTGTCCCCACATTTTTTAGTAAAAAGAACAAAAAAACAAAAAACAAAAAAAAAAGTAATTGTTTTACAACATTACTTGGTGAAAAATCAAACTTCACGAGATTCCTTTAAAAAAGGAAAAGAATAAGACAAGTTTGTCTTTAATCTCCTTAATGAATGTTCATGATACCAAAATTGAAGATAAATTAAACTCATTTTTTCTTGACATTGTGTTTCCAGCTAAGGGGAAAGCGAGTTGGAATTGTTGGATTAGGAAGCATTGGCATGGAAGTAGCTAAAAGGTTAGAAGCTTTTGGATGCATTATTTTGTACCATTCCAGGAAGAAAAAGCCCTTTGTTACATACCAATTTTATTCAAACATGTTTGAACTTGCAACTGCTAGTGATGCATTGGTTCTATGTTGTTCACTAAATGAACAAACAAGGCATATTGTTAACAAAGAAGTGATGTTAGCATTGGGAAACAAAGGTGTTATAGTGAATGTTGGAAGAGGGTCCTTAATTGATGAACAAGAGTTGGTGAAATGTTTGATGGAAGGACACATTGGTGGTGCTGGTTTGGATGTGTTTGAGAATGAGCCTAATGTTCCTCAACAACTTTTAGCATTGGACAATGTGGTTCTGTCACCTCATAATGCTGCTTTTACTATTGAAACTTTCATGGCTGCAACTCAAATTGTTGAAGAGAATCTAGAAGCCTTTTTCACCAATAAGTCCTTAGTCACACAAGTTCATTTGAATTGACGATCTTATTAACGATGAACAAGTGAGATGTCCCATATTCAAACCACATCTAATGTCTCTATCAACTGAATTGTCTTAATGGAACAGATTGAGCAACTTATTTATGCATTTAAGAGTGTGTACTTAAAAATAAATGCACTACAATCATGTTTTCCACTGTGCTACCTTATGATTTCTCTTTCTAAAATATAATATATGCAAACATTCAAATAACTTCACAAAACCATACAAGTAAACTAGCTCTCAAAGAATACATAAAATTATAATTCAATGTCTAGTCCATTCTTAGCATCAAATTGTACAATGAAGGCTCTTTATAGTAAACAAGGTATACTATTTATTGTACCTTGTTTCAAATTAGTGAGAATGGTGTAAACAAATTAAATGAATGAAAAGCAAAGAATGAACGACAATGGCGTGGGAAAGAGACGATGAGGTAAGAGCAGATAGAACACAAGCATTGCCTCTATATCACTTGGACAATTTAATCATATACTCTAACAAGGCACTTCACTTGAAATTGCCAAGTTAGAAAGGAGAGATAAGGTTGAGGGTATATGAAGGAAAAAAGAGTCTTCTTTGTATTTAGGACTTTGTGTTATCAAGACCATTCACTTAGCTTACAGTTCTTAAGATAAGGATGGTTATATTTGACATATTTGGTCCAGTAAGGGCGATATTTTGTCATGGCTATTTCTAACCATGGTTTCATATTACCGTTGTAGTGAACAACTGCTGCATTCTCGATTTCTGTACGATCTATACTTGGACTGTACCCCAAACCCAGTACATGCCATGATTTGTTTAGCGGATGTGTTAATCCATAGAATGTCATTAGCCCTGGAGGTAATGTACCTAATTTCCATAGTACCCTGTCTTCATTCTGAAATCAAACATGAAAAAATTGTCAGTCAAAGAATTGATTTTAATTTTATTTATGCGAAAATAGACTGAGCAGGACTCTCTAAAGTCAAGAGAAGCACACAGTCACGCATCAAGGAATCTCGACTGTTGGATGATGATCAGAAGATTCACATTCTAAAATCTTCAAGTTAGTTTTAAAATACAATTTGGAATATGAGTCATCTGATATCAAATGGCCGAGATTTGTGGTTGCATGTATGACTATGTGTGACTGCAGAGAATCCATCTCTGAGAATAGACACATGATGTTAACCGATGTTATGTTCAACTGCTTACCAGATTCTGCCACCTGTGATATATGCCAGTAATGTCCTTCTTTTTCCACACCTTCAAATCAAACATGTTCATTCCGTATGCCCAACCACAAGCGTTGGGATCAAAGTTTTTCGCAATATGTGGATTTGAAAAATTAAGGTACTTGTCAAACCTATGAAAGCTCTCACCACATGTTTCAACGGCACCATTTACTTTTCCATGAAGATCCACAGCCCATAATCCAGTCAAATCCTTCTGGACAACAATGTCATCGTCAAGAAAAAGAATCTTATCTAATTTTGGATAAACTTGTGGAAGATAGAACCTCAGATGGTTAAGCATTGAGAGATATTTTGGATTTCTGTACTTGAGATTAGAAGCACCAGTAGTGGTTGGATGGCCTGCCTTGAAATAATACTCTTTCATTGTCGCAGATTCAAGCTGTTTCAGGACTGGGCAGTAGGATGAGTTCAACCACTTAAACTCGTCAACATTTTCAACAAAGATTGTAGCTTTTCCAGGAGGATTCAACAAAAACCACATGTTCATGGCTCCAAAATTTAGTTTATCCGTAACAAGGTGAAAGACATGCTTTGAAGAATCCTACATTGTCAAAGACAACACCATAAGATAATGAGTGGATGTGTTTAATTCTATTATTTATAAGATAATAGATAGACTATTGCAAGCAAAGCACATGGATCAATCTCTCAAAAACCACGTGGACCCAAGCTCAAATTATTCATTATCTGTAAAAAGGAATGCGCTTGAAAAAAATACACAAGCATGTATTTATCATAACGGACGGTTAGTCATTTACCTTTGCATTCAAAACAGCTGAGTTGACAACAACAGATGCAGCCAGAACATTGTCTGAGAATAGGGCATAATGATAAAGACTGGGATTAACCAAATTCTCAGTCTTAGGGAACTTTCTCTTTTCAGGTGGAAGGAGGTAGTAATCTATGGTAAGGCGCATCGATAAGCAGTGAATTCCATTTGGTATGGTCTTGGCAGCCAACTGACTAAGAAATGTGCTTTGTTTCTTCAAGCCTCTAACTTGCTCATCAGCAGTTTGTAGCATTGCCCTCAATTTCCCAGTAACCAACTTGCAGTCATACAATTTATCTTTAGCCTTAGAAAGAATTTGACCCATAGCTTTCATTTTTTCATGTTCACTAAAGATGATTAATTAAGTCAGTAAATACAAACAAATGCAGATATTTATAAATTTACTGAAAATTGAGCATACCTTTCGTGCAGGTCAGCATCGGAAGTTGCCTCACCTAAAGCACGCTGACTCTCTTTAAGCCGTGTTAGCAGCTCTTGGTACAAGTCAAGCTTGTTCTTCATCTTCGCAATACTCAAGTATACCCTAGCCATAATGATCTGATCTCGCATCAACCGAACGGTAGAATCATTCTCATTTTCATTTTCTTTCCTCCAAATGTTGTATTTACCTAGAACTGCTGAATCAACTGATTTTGAACGTTCAATAGCAAAATCTTCAAGTTTTACAATAACTTCGTCATCCTGTTTTACCAACTCAGCAGCACGCTTGGCCATCCTTTTCTCTATTAATTGCTGCAGAAGATAATAACAAGGAACAAAACAAAGTTTATTTCAAGGATGATTTTTGTTGTTCCCTAGGTATACTCAAATACAAGTTAAACAGAATTTTCAAAAAGACCAGAAAAATATTGGGGGTAAATGGTAGACAGACGTTTTCATTCAAAAGTAGTTTGGGAATCTTCGGCAACAAGGAATTTTATTATAAGAATTAATTTTATTATAAGAATGAGTTTGTCAGGATAGCCTGAGGTAATACCTCTAGCCTATAATATCAATTTATCAAAAAGTGGATAAAACTTAATTTGACATGATATTTATATTGTAAGGACAAAACTATGAAATGCCAATTTGTTTAGCTCAACTTATGTTCACACGGATGTAACAATTAGAACAAGCATGTCATACTTCAAGATTACTGTAATTGTAGGTTGGAGTCTGAGAGTGATTGTCATTATCTGTATGTGGTTAGGCTTTTTCCATAACTACCACAACCACCGAGTTAAAAGGTGTGGGAGATTACTTTTTATTACAAGCATAACTTTGTTGATGGTGTCCAAAATGCTATGTAACTTAAAAACGTAAAATATCCAAGAATTGTGCTCACCCTTCTGGCTAACTTTCCGGGACTATCATTCCACTGAGGAAGAGCAACTGCATTAATAAATAAAAAAATAGTGAGTAAAATAAAATAAAACATAGGCAAAATAACCGATAGTAAGTGACATAACCTGAAGATCTTCCTTCCTTCTCCTTTTGCATTTCTTGGCTAAGATGTGTTTCTGGTTGGTTTAGCTTTAGTTAAAAAATAAAAAAGGATTAACATTTAGTAGCAATAAGACAAAAATGCAGGAAATCAAAGTCTCGGGCAAAAAGCACATCAGTAATCCTAACCTGATACGTAGAATTTGAAGTCTTTAACCCAACAACTCTCCATGAAGCAGAAAGATTATTTCTGAAATTTTCTAGACTCAAAGGCCCCATATCATTTGTGCTAGACATGATAACATCAAGTACCTAAAATATAATATTCATTAGAAGACAGGGAAGTTAACTTTTGCACAAAAAATATTATGAGATACAAAACAAGAGTAATGCTAGCTTGTGCTTGCCTCTTTTGGAAAAAGCGATGTAAGGTCACGTAGCGCCTTCTGTTCTCTCCATTTGGAAGCCTGCAACAACCAACAACATAGGGTAAAAAAAAATGGCTAGATGTTGTATGCATTCGGTTGTATAACTATTAATGAACCTTAAAATATATATAACGGCCTACCTGTTGACTTGTAACATCTGAAACATCATTGTGATCTGCATAATGTATTTGAAGTAATTACTTTAACATAAACACGTATAAATGCAAAAATAAGAAAAATTCATAGCAACGTCACTCATATCATTACAATAATATTCTCCTATTTCTTCCTCCTAACATCAAGGGCATTACACTATATCTTAAATTTCATAATTTGAAAATCTCCAACAAAAAAAAATGAGGATTTGCAAACAAACAGAGCTAGGTTTGTTTATCCTAAAACCGGATAAGGTCAAACTTTCTAGAGCATTCATATAATAGAAGAATAATAAGACTTTGAAACACCAATGAGTTATAAACCGAGGATCAAAAGCACAAGTACAAAACAGAAACAGTAGCATAAGCAAAGTGAGATACATTTTATGAAAACCATTATCCATGACATACAGTTATGAGAAAACTTGCTTACATGTAAGTATCAAAAGTTGCGACTCATCAAATCAACCACTATAGCTATTCCCTATCAACAGTCCCACTTAATAACAACGCCATAGTGATTCAAATTCCAAACCACCCAAGTATCTAAACTCCATAAAATTGAGTTATTGACAAATGACACCCCAAATCTCATCAACATAAAGATGCCAAATCATGAAACAGATGATATCTCAACACAGAAAGAACATCTAGAAAAAACGAAATTACGGAATAGTGAAGTATAAATAAAACAAACAAAAAGTTAATTGTACTACTCAACACTTGCATAAGAAGCATAGATCTAGCAACCCTAAAAAACAGAAACTCGTTAACTAAATCCATAACAACAAATTAAAAGCGAGAAATCTTCCACTACAGTCACGAATTGAAAAAACAAACACAAGAAAAACACCGAGAAAGATAAAGATAATAAATTAACGAATACCCATTTCCCAATTTTAATCAAGGATCTTATAACACGTAACACATAAGAAAATGAAGATTAAAAAAATTAATAATTTAAAATGGAATCAAGAAGCGAGAGTGAGAGAAAGTATGAACCGGATGAAGCAGTGTAAAGTGATGATGCGAAGAAGAAAACGAGAGGTGCGAGAAGACAAAGGAGAACGAAACCGAGAAGAGGAAAAGGAGATCCTTTGCTTCTGTTGTTGAGCGGCATTATGGATCAGAGAGAAAGAGGCATTTAGAGAGAGAGAGGGATCTGAATGAGAACAAAATTGTTAGGGTTTATGGCGAAATGGTATTAGGCTATGTTAGTGCAAATCGAAACAAACAACAGCGCAGATTGAAAGAAAGGTGGAAGCAGTGTTGTTTGTGTGTGTGAAACTGTGAATCTAATCTATCTTTGTTGAAGATGTGATTTTAGTTTTTGTTTTTGGGTTTCTTTTTTTAATAATTAGCAAAAACAAAAATTCCTTTTAAAAGTGTTTTCTTTCTTAACTTTCTCTCTAGCTGTCATCTTCCTTTCCTATTACTGTCGGTTATCTTTTTTAATTTTCAATAGTATTCATTATTTTTATTAATGTGTTGTTAATAAATTTATATTTTTTATAATTTATGATTAATATTATATGAATTTAATTGGAATCCTTATAATGTAAAATAGTGTAAAATATTAGTTAATTGTGACCATTAAATTTTAAATGATGTTCGACTTAATTAATTATAAAATAATATTACATATGAACAATTATGATGTTCGCATTATCTTCGACGATTATAATGTGATGTGTGAAGTAGAAAGTTAGATGAATGAGTTTTATCTAAAGTTATGTTTTTTAAATAAATTTTTAAAGACGAAAACTTTATTAGTGGTGGAGAGTTGTAACACCCAAAAGTTTTATTTGAAATTTTTTTCCAAAAATTTTATTTGAAATTTTTATTCAATTTTTGATTAATTTATTAATTATTTATATGTTATTTTTAGAATAATAATAATTTAATTAAGAGTTTATTTATATAAAGATATTAAAAATAATAGAAATTATAGGTTTATAATTAATTTTAATAGAGTGAAGTTATAAAATAAAGGAGGTAGGAAAAAGAGAATAATTAGAATTGAAAAAAATTAGTGATATTAAAATAAATAAAGTAAAATTAAGATTTTATTATATAAGAATGAGGGGAGTTATGAGTTTACGTATCAGTTGAAGAAAGATGAGAAAAGAGGTAGACTCTAGAAGATAGAAGTGCAAATTGAAATTTCTCATTGCCAAGGACTCAAAATTTTCTGCTTTATTGAGGTAGAAAAATATTATTCTATACTAGGTATTTAAGCTTATGGAAAGTGGGGATTCATTTTACCCTTTTTTTTCTTTTTTTGGATCGTTGATATTGAATCATGTAAGGTTTGCGCAAAACCATTCTGATTATGTTGTGTTGTGATTCTAATTTTACTTTGTTAATGAATTACATGTATATATGTGTTGAGTTTGTATTATTGATGTTCATATGAATATATGATGATTTGATGAATACATATGAGTGATTGATGTTATGTGTATTGAAATTGCATTCCTTTTTATGTGAAAATTATCGTTTAATTGTGGATGTCGAATTCTGGAATTTGAATTGTCATGAATCGGATAAAATTGGAGATCTGAGACTGTTTTAACGGAGAAAATGCAAAAAAAAAAATGCATTTTGCCAACGATGACGAGCGTCACCTTAGGTGACAGTCCAAGCATCATCGCGTCGGAGAAAAAGGTGTGTCTCGTCTAACTTACGGGAGTCGGCGACCTTGACAGGCGACCCTCCCAAACCGTTAGCGCCTCATGACGAGCGTTATTCCTCCATATCGTCAGCGAGGACGGGTAGCACACCTAGAGGGTGACAGTGGCCGACCGTCAGCCCTGTTTAATAGAATGTAAATGTTTGACTCAATTTTTCATAAGAATTATGATCCTTCAACTTGTTTAATATCATTTAAGTGATAGTTATTGAGAAAAAAGTTTTGATTTTTATGATCAACTTAATTGATAGCCAACTCGTGAGTATGCAATGTTGAGTATTTATGGTTTAGGTTCAAGGTGAACCAATGTTTAGCCTTAACCGACAGTGTTGATATGTCTAGGTTCATAAGAACCAGCGTTAGCCTTACTAGGCAGTGTTAATGTTGGAGTATGAGGTTTTGATGGAGAATTTCATTGTTTGTGACATCTTGCATCATGTATATCAGAGTTAGCTTAGGAATTCGGTCCAATATTTAGGACTTTGGTTTTGTGTTATAATCACTCAGTAACATACATATGATATCCAGTGATTGGTACCACATGCATTGGAGTGGAGAAAATAAGCAACATATAATTAATTTTGTCTATGTTGTGAATTGTATATTTGTGTTGATTATAAATAATGTTGTGTATTATCCTTATTATTTTTGCACCATTTAATTTATGGAATGTATTCTCACCCTTTCTTGTTTCCATGTTTCTACCAATGCACTTTATGCAGCTAATTCTTAGGTTGATACTGGGGAGTGATAGATATTGTTTTGTAGAGGATGACATAGTTGGCCTCTTTAGTTTGTTTTGTTTCTGTTTTATGTTTTCGTCGGACCTTTGCCAGTTACTAGTATTATTTTGGATTTTGCTCTGATATTGTAACATCAAGTTGGAAATACTTTGTTATGTCTTATGACTTGTTTCAAATTGATTTACTATGATATGCTTCAAGTTTAAATTCTACATTTGGAATAAAAGTTGAATGTTTTGTCAACGTGACACCCTTATCGCATCTTAATATATTATACAATGTTTTATAAATTATTATTGGGATTTAGGGTGTTACATAGTTAGTATCAGAGCCTGATCGGTCCACCCGACCTTGTGTTTTATAAGTATATAATACCCGCACGCACGACATGGGTACTAACCCTATCAATGTTATTTTTCCCGTAACCGCTATTTAATTTACTGTTGATGTTGGTTTATGGTTGGTTGTGCACAAAGAAATGGCTGGCAGAAATGATTGTGAGATTGTGTGGATGCTCTATAAGCAATGGTATGCGCCCCGAGATTAAGTAGTTTATTGGATATCAAGAGATTCACCATTTCTCTGTGTTGATTAGCAGGTGCATAATTCATGAAAAAGACAACAGAGCAAGATCTACTCACTATAAGAGTGCGAATGAGAAGAGATTTGCTAATCAAAATCATGGCAAACTATATGCAAATCTGAGTGCCAAGGGAAGTTAGAAAGCTACAACCAATAATGGAACTAGTGTGGGAGGTGCTACTTTTCCTACGAGGTATGAAAGGTTAGGTTATCATGTCTCTAAGTGTAAGAATACAACTCCAATGTGTTTCAATTGTTGAGAATAGGGTCACATCTGCACATACTATCAGAAGTCGAATAAAGGATCCGCAGGTTAGCACGCTTAGGCCCATGGAAAAGTTTTCTGCTCTTAGTGATGTCGAAGCCTTAATGTTAATTCGATTAAGGGTACATGTTTCATAAATTGTATCTCTTTAATTGCTATCATCGATACGGGTGTGATAAATTCGTTCATATGACGCGATTGTGCTACACATGTTAAACCCAAAAGTGTCTCTTATGAAGCGTGATATGATCATTGATACCACGAACAATAGTTCTCCAACCACATCGTTAATATGTCTAAATTGTCTCATGTTCATTTATAGTTTACAAAAATTGAAGTTGACTTGATTGTTTACCCCTAAGTTAATTAGATGCTATTTTGGAAAGGATGCGGTTCGTTCAACCATGTTCACATAAATTGTTTTGATAAAGTTGTGTAGTTTCCAGAGTCTTACGGGAGTGAGTATATTTTGAGATTTATATCCGCCAACCAAGTAGAAATGTCCTTGAAACAGTATGCTCAAGTGATCATGATACTAGCTTCCTTGAAAATAGATAGCAAGTTTCAATCGCTAGTCTTTCTGTTGTGTGCGAATTCTCGAATGTTTTTCCTGATGATATTGATAATTTGCCTTTTGAACGTGAAGTCGAGTTTGCAATAGATTTAGTATCTAGTACTATACCTATATATTTGGCACCGTTTAGAATTTCTGCATCTGAATTGAATAAGCTCAACAACCAGTTATAATATTTGGTATAGAAGAAGTTGTCATACCTAGTATATCGCCTTAGGGAGCGCTAGTGTTGTTGGTAAAGAAGAAAGATGGAAACATAAGATTACGTGTGGATTATCGGCAATTAGATAAGGCCACTATTAAGAAACAATATCATTTCTTGAGGATTATTGATCTCATGGATCAACTTGTATGAGCTCATGTGTTTAGCAAGATTGATATAAGGTCAGGTTACCATTGAATTCGAGTGAATTTGGAGGATATACCTAAGACTGCATTCAGAGCCCGTTACGGTCATTATGGGTGTTTAGTTATGCCTTTCGGTGTGTCTAATGCACCTGAAGTATTCATGGAGTATATGAATAATGTTTTTTACTCTTACTTGGATCAGTTTTTCGTAGTGTTTATATATTATATCCTTGTATACTCCCAGTTAGGCAAAAAGCATGTAGAACATCTTAGAGTTGTGTTACAGACTTTAAAAGAGCCAAACTGTCAATTTTGGTTAAGATAGGTAAGTTTCCTTAGGCATGTGATCTCTAGTGGTGGTATGATAGCGGATCCATTTAAAGTAGACACATTCTTTAAGTGGGAAACCCCTAAGTTGGTTACTAAAATCAAGAGTTTCTTGGGTTTGGCTGGTTATTATAGGAAGTTCATTAAAGGATTTTCGATGTTGGCTTTGCCTTTGACCCAATTGACCTAGAAGAAACAAGTTTATGTTTGGGATGTTTTGTGCAAAGAGAATTTATGAGAGCTCAAAAAGAGGTTGACGTTGGTGTCACTCTTGATTTTTCCAAATATGAGTGAATCTTTTGTGGTATATTGTGATACATCCAATATGGGTTTAGGTGGAATGATTATGCAAAAAAATTAAGTTGTAGCTTATGCTTATAGACAACTCAGGACTCATGAAAGGAAATATTCTACCCATGATTTAGAGTTAGCAACAATGTTTTTTGTACTTATGATTTGGAGGCATTATCTTCACGATTCGAGAATTTAGGTTTTCAACAATCATAAGAATCTGAAGTATCAGTTTGATTAGAAGGAGTTGAATATGAGGAAGAGAAAGTGGTTAGAGTTTTGAAGGATTATAACTTCGAGTTGAATTACCTCCCAAGTAAAGCTAATGTGGTAGCATCTTCCAATCGACAATGTGGACCTACATGGCTCAAAAAACCATCTCCTCATCCCTTACCCAATGAAGAGAGGGAAATTCATGACATCTTGCTGGAATGCTTCCAACCCGCTGCTTAGTGGATAAGACTCTCCTCCTATAAAATAGGGACAATGGCAGCTGCCTATTAGCCAAACTTTGTGACTAGACAATTTGATTTAAGCCAACTACTACCTAAATCCTTGATCCTCAAAGCAGAAGCTATTTTCTTTTCCACTGACGAAACAGGTGAAAATTAGCTTGAGAGTTGTAAGGTTGTCTTCAGAAAGAAGAAGGTAATCCTTAGTTTTCTCAACTTATCTCTCTCTCTCTCTCTCTCTCTCTCTCTCTCTCTCTCTCTCTCTCTCTCTCTCTCTCTCTCTCTCTCTCTCTCTCTCTCTCTCTCTCTCTCTCTCTCTCTCTCTCTCTCTCTTCATTGCACCAAAGAGTTCAAGGACCTATGGCCTTTTTATTACTAAAACATAACAGATCCTTTCCATATGGTATAGCGCGTGAGTGACATTTTCTTCTTTATGCGGGAGTTGGACAAGAAAAGTAAAGGTAAATCTTGCCTACTGTTTTTAGAATGTAAGTAAGACTAAGGATAAATTTGCTTTAACTCAATTTAATTTTCTCTTAAGCTCTAACCCATTTCTATTGATCTATTACAGGTATTTCCTACAATCCAAAATTGTCGGCCGCTGCCTCTCAAGGAACGAGCACTACAGGAGGGAGGTATGTGCCTACCCAATAAACTTTATAGGTAAAAATTTTAACTTTATTTTCCTTTAGGTTATTAGTTTTCGGTCGACTTCATAATTTTTTTTTTGCTCATTCGAGGTCGAAAGAAAAGAAAAACTTCTTCTGATATAGAGTCGTCAAGAAAAAAGAGCAAACAAAGCAAGAACGTTAAAGCTTCAACTAGTGAAAAAACTCTGATTTGTACTTTCTTTGTTTCTCATTCTTTTAAATTCATCTCCCACCTTATTGACGTCTGTTGAAACATACATTTTTACACAAACAGAGGTGGAGTTTGACCTTATTGCCAATCATGCTTCTCACAACAATTCAAAAAGCTAGTCTGATTCATAATGATTGCAACATCTATGCCTAAAAGGAGATAGAAATATATATGCTTACACAGGAGGAATTGTATCTTCTTGGTTTTGCATTTTAGGTTGAGGTACGATGACATTTATTTGATTGTGGTGCATAAGGTTGTGTGCTATATCTATTAAACGTAGTCCCTTATTATGATGACCTCTTCCTCGTGTGAGTTGTGCATGGCTTGTTACCTTACTATTTGGACTATGTCTGCATTTGATGGAATAATATGAAAATTTGTTATACAAAACAAAAGTTAATATGGAAGTTGAATTACTTACAAAACAAATGGTGTGGAGCTATGTCGAATATTAGAATGAATTTGTGTGTTGTCTCTGTGTTGATGTATAACTGAAGCATGAATTTCATCATCTACATTGTTTTTGATGTTTGAGAACTTAGATAATAGGTTTGTGACCATGTTATTAATGTTGAATATTTTTTATGGAGTTTGAATGGCATGTTTGGATAGAGTAGGTTGAGTATGTGGATAGTTGGAATCGATTGTTTGATTTAAACTTCCTAGTGAAATATCAAATAGTGGAATCCTATTGGTCGAAGGGGCAGTGGTGGAAGTCGGGCTGTCATTTTTAAAACGCTTGAATTTCTTATATTTAAGTATATGAAATCTACGGAATCTAGCTCGCTTAATTTACCATTGCTTCCACAACATAACATCGTTAATGGTAGAATTATGATTGCTTTCCCTACAATAGTAGAAAACAAAATATGCATTATGGCAACAAGTGTGTTTGCAGGAAACCATTATGATAAGAGTATAAGCATGTCATAAAAATAAGAGTAGCAAATTATGGCAACAAATCATTAATTAACATAAAATACAAGCATGGTTCTAATAACCGTGTAACAAATTATGTTTACGCAATTGAAATGTATGCATGCAGAAACAAAATGGGAATTGTGACATATTGGGAAAATAGTAATAGTTGTAAAACCTTTTTTTTCGCAATTGATTCATGTTTTCGTCGCTTGTATGCTGCAACGGTGTGTCACCTATAACAACAAACGAACAACCATTAAGGTAAAGTGAAAACACTTTAGTATAGGAAAGAAAATTGTTCAAAAAGTGCTACACTTAGGATCGTTGCATGAAATATTGCAGTTAGTAAAGATTGTAAAGGAAGATATGTTAACAAAGATTAAGTTACATTGGTTATGCTTAATAAATATTGCAGGAAGTAAGGATTTCAAACAATCATATGTCAACATAGCAAAAGTTGAAATAATCATAGGATATATGTTGTTGATTAATAGAGATTTTATTGTGATCACAAATGATACCTTTCAACAAATAAAGATTGAGAAATGCAGTTCATAGGTGAACAATGAAAAACGGTTAGAATAAAGAGAGAAAGAAGAAAGGATAAAGAAGAAAGAAGAAGAATAAGGATTAGGGCAAATTGCTATACTATTCACTTTCTCAACATTACAAAAGACTGCAAGTGAATAACACAATCTTACCACACTTAACAAACTGAGTGTTCTAACCTATATATAGACTAACTAGATAACTCGCAAGCCAAACTAACTAAGAAATTGGATCCATAACAAAAGACCCAATTCGACAAACATTTCGACAATACATATTAGAACACACTTCGACTACAATATGTATCCTTCGACCACAACATGCGACCCAACTTCAACTTCATGCTTGTCTTCTGTCAAAATACATGAAAGCTATTCCTCGACAAAGCTTGAATTCGACCCAAAATCTTGTAAATCTCCACCTTGGGTATAACTCAACAAACAGGGAATCAACTAGCTTTCATCATGCACCTTTATCAGCTGCATACAGTGGAAAAACTTGCAACTTGGCAATGTCTTGGTGATTATATCAGCAACATTGTCATTAGTTGAAACCTTCAGCACCTGGATTTCATGATGCTCGATTTTCTCTCTGACGAAGTGCAACCTCACATTGATGTGCTTAGTTCAGTCATGATAGGTTGAATTCTTCGATAGGTGTATTTCACTTTGACTATCACATTTAACAATGATACTTCGACCTTGAAGTTTCAGCTCCTTTGCAAAACCTTCAAGCCACAATGCTTCTTCACAACTTCAACGAGGGCAATATATTCTGCTTCAGTAGTTGATAAAGCAAAAAACTTCTAAAGCATTGCTTTCTAACTAATTGTTGTGCCAAACATTATAAACACATATCCAGAAATGGAATTTCTGGAATCCATCCAACCTGCATAATCAAAGTCGACAAATCCTTCGATTTCGACTATGTTATCACCACCATAGGCTCCACCATAAATCAAGACTCGACTCAGACCCATTTATGTACTCGATAATCCACTTCACCGCTTTCCAGTGCGCCTTTCTAGGATGGCCATATACCTGCTTACAAGGCTCACACCATACGTTATGTTTGGCCTCGTACATACCATATCATACATCAAAGAACCTACTACACTAGCATGTGGAATGCTACTCATATAGATTCTTTCAGCTTCAGTACTCGGATTTTGAGTAGTACTAAGCTTAAATTAAGGATTTGTTAGAGACACAATAGACTTTGAATTCGACATACCAAACTTGTCGAGAAGCTTCCGTAGATATGTCTCTTGAGATAAGCATAACTTCAACTGCTTTCTATCTCTCCAGATGTCAATCCTAAAAATCCTGGTGGTATCCCTCAGATCCTTCATTTCGAACTCCTTGTTGAGTTCTTCCTTCACATACTTGACATTGTTGCTAGCTATGAGGATATCATCCACATAAAGCAACAAAATAACAAGTGAATTTCCATATCAAAATCTAAAGTAAACACAATGGTCGAATTGGCTCCTAGTGAAACCAATGTATGCCATGAACTTATCGAATCTCCTGTTCCATGGTCGAGGAGATTGTTTCAGGATATACAATGACCTATTCAGCTTGTACACATAATCTTCCTTGTCATTTTCTGCATACCCTTCAGGTTGACGCATTAGGATCGTTTCGTCTAGGTCACCATACATAAATGTTTTCTTCACATCCACTTGCTCAAGTTCCAGGTTGAACTTTTCCACCATGCCCAACAACATTTTAATGGATTTATGCTTCACAACAGGTGAGAACACATTGTTGAAGTCGACACCTTCTTTCTGAGTGAACCCCCTATAAATCAGCCTTGCCTTAAAGCGCTTCGACATCACTCATTTGATTCCTTCCTTGACTTTGAAAATCCATTTACAGTTGACTAACCTTGCTCCTACAGGTTTCTCAATTAGTTCCCAAGTGTTATTATCATAAAGAGATTTCATCTCGTCATCTATGGATTTTCGCCATTCAGGCTGATTTCGACTCCTCATAGCTTCCTTGTAATCTCTACGTTCTTCCTTAAGTACCACACTTACAGAGATTAAGGCAAAAGTTATAATATATGCATAACCAAGTCTCTGAGGTGGCTTGATGACTCTTCTCGACCTATCTCTTGCTAGTAGGTAGTCATCGACAATTTCCTTAGTCTCTTCAACATCTTGCTCTTCTTCTTCAACTTCATATAGGTTATGCACTTCAACATCACTATGCTCCACCTCAACAAGAATCTCTACATGTTCCAACTCCTCTTTAGAGATTTCTATACTTCGACCAGCATCGCCAGTTTTCTTGAACGCCATTTTGAATTCATTGAAAATTACATCACGACTTGTGATACATCTTCTGTGACCTGGTTCTAGGTACCACAACCTATAACCTTTGACTCCCTCAGTATATCCAAGGAACATGCATCTTAGAGCTCTAGGTTCGACACTATCTTGCCTAATGTAAGCATAGGCTAAATAACCAAATACTCTCAATTTGTCGAGATATGCTGGCTGAATCGACCAAACTTCTTCAGGTGTCTTCATTCCCAAGGCAGTCGAGGGACATCTATTTATCAAATAAGTTGTTCTCGAAACAGCCTCCGCCCAAAACACTTTCTTCAATCTATTACTAACCAACATGCATCTAATCATTTCAAGGATTGTTTGATTGAATCTCTCAGCTAATCCATTTTGCTGAGGAGTACATGTTATAGTCTTATGCCTTACAATCCCAGACTCGACACAATAACTGTTGAAAGCTTCGCTACAGAACTCAAGGCTATTGTCGGTTCTCAACCTCTTAACCTTTCTGCTAGTTTGAGTTTCGATCAGAACCTTCCAACTTTTGAAATTCTCAAAAATTTCATCCTTTGTCTTCTGAATGAATACTCATAATTTTTTGGAATAGTCATCAACTATGGATAGAAAGTATCTTGCACCTACATGTGAAGGACTCCTTGTAGGCCCCCAAATACCAACATGGATGTAATCAAGAGATCCATGTCTTCTTTGTTTAACTTTTTTAAACTTCGCCCTATAGGATTTGTCAAACACACAAGGTTCACAAAACTCCAACTTCTCGACTTTATCACCACCTAACAAGTTTGGTTTCCTCAGTTCGACCTGACATCTTTCGCTAACATGACCCAATCTCATGTGCAATAATTATGTCTACGAAACTGGTTTTGTGGATGCAAAATATGTTGAACCACTTATAATCTCAGCCTTAAGGGTATACAAGTCTTTCTTCTTCACGCCTCTCAAGACTTCCTTCGACCCCTTCATGACTTTCAGTATACCTTTCCCTCCTTTGAAAACATATCCTTTCTTGTCAAATTCACCAAGAGAAATCAAATTTCTCTTAAGATCAGGTACATACCTAACCCCAGTCAATAGCCTTATTGACTCATCATGGAGATTGATTCTTATAGATCTAATACCTGCAATCTTCCAAGCTTTATTGTTTCCCAATAGCACTGATTCACCATCTTGATCACATAATTCTTCAAACACATCCTTGTTTGGAGTCATATGCCAAGTACATCCAGAATACATAACCCACTCTTTGCAAGAGTTGCTACTCGACACCACAAGGACATCATATAATTCATAATCATATTGCATAATAGTTGCATTGCCATTGTCCTTACCTCCATGATTATTCAGGCGCTCAGGGCACATCTTTCTTGTGTGACCCTTCTTCTTACAATGATAACACTTAATCCCAGAAATAACACCACCATAAGACTTCTGCTGAGTTTTACCTTTCTTATTCTTAAACCTACCATCTCTCTTTGACGATTTCCCCTTTACGGGCAACCCTTCGCCAATTGACAATGATGGTTTATACTCCTTTCTTTTGTTTAAATCCTTCGAATATAAGGCTTCTTGAACTTCTTCAAAGTTCAAGGACTCTCTTCCATACAAGAGGGTTTCTTTGAAGTGAGCATATGACTTAGGTAAAGAATGTAATTTATGAAAGCACCTAAGAGGGGGGGATGAATTAGGTGTTTATATATTTTTCTCGGTTTTTTGACGGTTTTAAATTTTACTTTCCTAGAAGTTTCTAAGTGATGAAATGTTGTAAAGATGGAAAGTAAAGAACACCAGGAAGTATACTGGTTCCCCTAACGGATCGAGAGTACTCCAGTCCCCTTTCAACATGAAAGAGATTTTACTATAATGTTAGATCTTAGACAAGACTACCTAGTCTTTCTAAACTAGACTCTAACAAAACACCAAGAACAATCCTCTTGGATTTTACATGTTTAAAGTCCAACAAAGAATAAATCTCTTACAACGGACCTTTTGTATCCACAATTGGGATAACAAGGATTCTAACAAACCCTATAAGAGAAACAATCCTTCTCCTTATAGTCAGCACCTAAATCCAAACAACCCTTGGAATTTTAGGATTTTACAATAGTTCTGAATTTTTTGAGTAAGTAGATGAAATTTTGATTCTTCAAGATATCAATCACAAGATCGATCTTCTTCTTTGTAGCACTCAATTCTCAAGACAATAGTACAAGTGTTCTTTGTATGCAAATGAAACTATGATGATTAATATGAAGGTTTATGCAAAGTTTCACTTTTGGATAAAATCTGAAGAACACTTAGAAAGTTTTTGAAGATTGAAAGAAATGAGTAATTGATTTGAAATTTTTGTAAGGACGTGAGATGTAAAGCCTTATATAATGATGTTTATATATGTCTATGACACCTCTACTGAAGGTCACAAATTATGAAAGGATGTCATGGTTGATCAGAAGAAAACAACAACAAAAAATTATGAAGGGATGCAATAAGATTTTTGGCTCTACTTCAGTGGTAACCGGTTACTTTATAAAGGGTAACCGGTTACTTGATTGTAACATTATAAAATTTGAAAGTTTTGACAGGGTAACCGGTTACCTTATAGAGAGTAACCGGTTACTTCAAAACAGAATTGAAAAATGCTTAAAAAACAAAGTTTCAAAACCATTTTATTGTAACCAAAAAAATGTTTCTAAGGATCATGGCATAAATGAGGAATATGATGAACACTTGTATCAATGCATAAGCTTAAGTGTTATACATATTCCTTTGATCTTTAATCTTCATAATGCCTTGAAACTTGTAGAAGTTGATTTTTGAGCAAGAGACTTTGATCAATCTTTTTTGTTAATCCATCTTGACTTTATGAGAAGCTTTGTAGGCGAGTCTTCATCAAAACATATGAGAAGCCATGTCTTCATATTCTCCCCCTTTTTGATGATGACAACCAACCTTTAACAATTTGAATCAATTTGAAATAACCTTGAGTTCTTTAACAAGCTCCCCTAGAGAGATGCTCCCCCTTAAACTATAATTTGAAAAAGCTTTGAAATTCTGCAAGTTGTTAGAGAAGAACACAAAATCTAATTCTTCTCCCCCTTTGTCATTAACAAAAAGGATGGGAAAAGTTTTCAACTGAAAATTTACAAAGTAACATACAAGTGAAACAATAAACATTGTACGAAGATTACTAAACGAATTCAATAACACGTATTAGAAATATCCAGAAATTAAAACATAACCGCAACATAAAACATAACATAATTTAAAAACAAAATGATCATAACAAAATTAATCATCTCAGCCATATGGTCTCCTTCTCCCTCTTCACCTCCACCATCTTCATCTTCATCACTTTCTTCAATAATAGCCTGGGAACGGTTCATGGATCTAACAAGTTTTCTAAGGGCAGTTATTCCCCTAGTTGTATCACGATGATTTCTTTCCATGGTTTCCTTGATGGAGCGAATTTCGGAATATAAAAGTTCATTGGTAATACCGCCTTTCGGGATTGGAGGGTTTTGTGGAGCAAGCTCTTCTTTGTAACGGAACATCCCATTAAGTGCAATAACAATGTCAATGTTTTTAGTTGTTGTTGTAGGATTGATTTCACACGCTTTAGCAACCATGTCAGTTTTTGGTTCCCTTTGTAGCAAAACATCCTTATATTCCAAAAACCCTGAGATGATTCGAGTGTAAGGTAGTCCTCCATTGAGAGAAAGTTGGTGTCGCATATTGTGCACGATGACATATGCCAAGTTAATTTCTTTATTCAGCTTCAGACATTTGATTAATTCCATTTCCAGCTCAGTGACCTGCGAATGATTTGAATGTTTTGGCACCAGAATATATGCCAAAATATAGTGAAGCATTATGTCGCTCACTGTCAGAAGGTTTGTATGATTTACCACCCTGTTGGAGTTATGCGACTACTTACTCATAACATCCTCATGAGTTCCTCTACAGATGGAAGCAAAATAATATAAACTGTCAAAAATTTTCCAGAAGGGAAGGTCCGGAAGAACCCTGTGACGAAGTTCTTCCCCATTTGAAGGGATTCCTAAACAAGTTCATATATCAGATAAATCCATAGAAATGTCGACCTTTTTAACTTTAACAGTTATCATAATATCTCCAAAATCATCTGAACCAAACTTTAAAGTAGAGTAAAACTCCCTAATCAAATCTGGGTAATAAAAACCCTTCTCAGCAACAAGATCTTTGACTCAAGAATTCTCTAATAAAGTGCTAAAAGTAAAGTTGTGATTAGGAAAAGCACTGAAATTGACATATTTTACCGCCATCAAGGTCCGAGTTCAAACCGCAAAATCCAGTCTTTGAGACTTGATTATTGATGCATGTTGTTCCTCGACAGCATCAAATCTTCCTTCAACCATCTTCTTCTTGCCCTTGTCTGGTTTGGGAGCCATTGATGAAGCTTTAAGAATTTTAGGGTTTAAAGGATTTTCGAATTTGGAGAGGGTAAGGAACTTTGAGATGAGAGTTTGTGAATTTTGGGTTTTATAAAGAGGAACTAGTGAGTGGGTTTTAATTCTCCTTGAATTTCCCTTTGGGTTTTGTGAGCGGAGCTTTAATGAAAGTAATGGAGGTAGCTTGAAAGGTAGAAGAATAAGTGAATGGGGTTTTAGGGTTGAAGACCAAGAGTTAGTAATGAGTAAATGAGAAGTAAATAAGAGATATCATTATATCATTTAATCACAAGAGAAAGAAAATAAAATAATTTTTCTGAGACTAACAGTTGTAACCGGTTACTTCATATGGGCTAACCGGTTATACAATACAAACATGCGCAGATACTGGAAAACTGGAATGGGTAACCGGTTACTTGATATAGGTAACCGGTTACCTTATGCAAAAATTCAAAAACATTAGAACAAATTGAGAAAAGTCCAATAAATCTAATTCACACCCTTCTTGGAGACCGCGCACAAACTAACAAAGAACACAATAATAGCAACGCTTGATCTTCATCATTGATTGTAACATCAATATTTTCAAAATCAAGAATCAGCTTGTCGAACGTATCCAGCTTCTCCGTCAATGCTTTATCTTCATTCATCTTAAATGAACACAAAGCTTGCTTCAAGTACAAACAGTTTACCAAGGACTTTGTCATATACAATCCTTCGTGTTTCAGCCAAACACCAGTTGTTGTCGTCTCCTTTGAAACCTGCCTGAGAACCTTAACACCAAGACTTAGAACAGTTGCATTGTGGGCTTTCTTTATCATCGCTGTCTTTTCCTTTTTCGTCAATGCAGCATCCATGGCATTTTCTCCCTTTAATACTTATAACAAATCCTATTGAATAAGAAGGGCTCGTATCTTCAAATGCCATAAACCGAAATCATTAACTCTGGTGAACTTCTCAACTTCAAAATGTGTTGACGACATCTACTCCACGCTCACCGCACTAGTTTATTATAATCACAAATGATACCTTTCAACAAATAAAGATTGAGAAATTGAGTTCTTGGGTGAACAATGAAAAACGGTTAGAACAAAGAGAGAAAGAAGAAAGGATAAAGAAGAAAGAAGAATGATTAAGGAAAATTGCTATACTATTCACTTTCTCAATATTACAAAAGATTACAAGTGAATAACAGAATCTTACCATACTCAATAAACTGAATGTTCTAGCCTATATATAGACTGACTAGATAACTTGCAACCCAAGCTAACTAAACAATTGGATCCATAATAAAAGGCCCAATTCGACAAACATTTCAAAAATACATATTAGAACATACTTCAACTACAATATGTATCCTTCGACCATAGTATGCGACTCAAGTTCAACTTCATGCTTGTCTCTTATACATGAAAGTTATTCCTCGACAAAGCTTGAGTTCGACTCAAAATCTCGTGGATTCAAACTTATAGGTTGTGAGTTCAATTTGAAGTTAAAGGAATTAGTATGGTTGCTTCTTGTTACCACTATTACTCCAATGACTTCAAAATTTGAAATATGTAAAAAGTCAAAGGCAATGCATCAAATATGATGTTAAAAATAGTATTTCTATATTTTATATTAAAAATAGTATTTCCAATGACTCCAATGATATAGTAAAAATAATATTATTAAAAGTATATGCTAAGTTAATATATAACTCATGAATATAAAATATATAAGACAACTAATTTATATTCAATACAAATCCAACTAAGTGCTTAACACATTAAAGGGAACTAAATTGTTATCAAGTTGTAGTTGTGTTTGAGTGTACTTTACAAATGTCAAAATTTGAAAAGGTATTTTTTTTTTGTATCTAGCATGTTTTAAGGGCAGTATACTCGAAACATGCTAACATGGTACCTGCACTCAACAATGAGGTAGCAGTCAATTCCATAAGCAAACTGGAGTTGAGTGCATAGGGAAATATAATATTCATTGTATGGTACAATTGATGATAAAGTTGCACACGTAATTAGGAAGAAGAAGCATAAAAAAGTAACACAAGTCAAATCCAAATGTCTTTGTTATTTATTACATTTATAATAAAGCAAGTTTTCAATGGATATTAATTTAAAACTCTACATAGGTTGTCTGTCACATTAATGTGATATTGCTTTTTATTGACAACACAATGGTTACTTGAACATGTACGCATAACAATGATAGCAGCATTAAATATAAAGCAAACATATTTTATTCACGTTTATATATATATATATATATATATATATATATATATATATATATATATATATATATATATATATATATATATATATATATATATATATATATATATATATATATATATATATATATATATATATATATATATATATATATATATATATATATATATATATATATATATATATATATATATATATATATATTTATATATATTAGTTGAGATGGTTTAGGCAGCATGAATTCCTCTACTTTTTTTTCCTTCTTGCCAACTATTACATATGCTTTTGTGAACATGTTTTTTTATTCTTTTAATTTCATCTACTTAATGTGATATTTTGTGTTTTTGGTTCTGTTATAAAATACTCCATCCATTCTCTTTTATATGCAACTTTTACTTTTTAGATTCATTAACTAATTGATGCATCTAGTCTAGATATAGTCCAAATACATAATTTATTCAATGAACCTAAAAAATAAATTTTTCTTATAAAAGAGAATGGAGGGTGTAGTATATAAAAGTAAAAAGCATAGCAATATATATATATATATATATATATATATATATATATATATATATATATATATATATATATATATATATATATATATATATATATATATATATATATATATATATATATATATATATATATATATATATATATATATATATATATATATCATTCATTTGAATATTTAAGTTGATTGAATAATATACAAGATGTGTAAGAGCCACACAAGATGTATAAAAACAAAGGACACGCGTAAAAATATAACCAACACTATACAAGATGTGTAAAAACAATGAAACACATGTGTATGAGCGATAAATGTAATATTCCTTTGAATACGTAAGTCAATTGAATATATAAGTCAATTGAATATACATAATATGTAAAAAACCAATGACTAAAAATGTATGTAATAGTAATTTTTCATATAAATTCAAGAAAGAAAATGGAGCACACATGATGATATAGCATATTCATAAGTGATACAACATTAATACTCTCATAGCAAATTTTCCATAAATTGGAAAAATCATTACAAAACATAGTAACACATTGTTTTATGTTTTCAATACTCTAGTGCTAGAGTTTTCAAAAGAGAGGTCCAAACTTTAATTAGACAGAACATACAAAAAGTAGAAGCTCAAATGACAAATCATAACATTAGCCAATAACTAAAACTCTAGGCATCTGGCTTTCATATAGTCTTGTTGTGTCGTGCACTTTTGGCTCTTGCACCCTTCGTGGCAGATTGTTTTGGTGCTAACATATCTGAGAGATCTGGCTCCTGAGTTAGAACATATGAAAAAAAAACCTTTTAGAAGGCATATTATTATAGCTTGGTTCCAGGCTCCAGCTTTGGGCAGCAAACGCATTACTCTTAAACAGTAAAATAGTAAACTACTTAACAGAATAAGGTGTTTTTATGTTAGTAAATAAAATAGATGAAAACTTACCATGGAATTGGAAGTTTGAGCAACCGTGTTGTTGTGCTTGAGGTCTTCATCTGTGACATTGGCTTTCCCCTTCCGATCAATATCCTTATGGTGGGTCTTTGCAGTATCCTAAAAACTAAAAGAAGTGGTTTATTAGGCCACCTATATGTTTTGGTATTAGATCATTAGTGCGTTTAACATTTATAATATGTGATATGTCTAGCTATGACAAAACATACCTCGGTAGGAATCATGGCATCTTCAATCTGATACATGACGTCTTTATCCTGAGTAAGTGTGACGACTGAGGCCTATTTATAGAATGTCTGAAATTTGACACGAAAAGCAAATGACTTTTCCAGCAGATTATCAAGGTGTGCAGGGTAAATCAGGGGATAGTCCTCGTTGGTCTATGAGGATCAATGATAAGTTGTTAGGAAAAACAGTAAGAAATTGATGCTTGTATTGTGAGTTCATGTTCACTAAATATAAGATTATTATTGTAAGGTGAATCATAATATTGTATAGCTTGGAAGAAATATCAATTTCGTAAGTATTTTTTTGTAATAATTAAAGAATAATTTTAGAGTTGTGAATAATCAATTCATGTTATCAAAGGATGAAAGTTGTTATTAATGGTGTTATTAAAAGACATGATACTAATGAATGACTTATGTAATAAATTTTTTAGTAATGAAGAGCCATCCAACACTGTTTGAAACCTAATAGTTAACTGGAAAAAGATGCATGAGACATATTTGATCATTTCCCCTGAGTAGGAAGAGTAAATATTAGTTGGAGATTAAAAACATAATTGAAGTTATTCATTGAACGGAAATTGACAGAATTACAAAGAGTTTCATATTATATACAAACCTGCTTCATAAGTTGCCTTAAAGCATTAACAGATATACCGACAAATGGTATACATTCCTTGTCCCTGAATACAAAATTATTCGTCACATTGTCATGTTCAACCTCAATTTCAATCACGTACTTTAAAAAACGAAACGTAGAATGTGTTAGAGAATAGGCTTTGAGATGAATACAAAGAATGTAATATATGTAATAAAACATGGTTACTTAGTGATTGGAGTTAAATTTTTGTCGGCATAAATGCATTTGTTTGTCTTGTTACATTTTGGACAAAGTTCATAGTCCCAACCAAAAGGATTGGGATTGAACCTCTTGGTTGTGTTAACCGTATTGCATAAGGATTCCTACCTAAAACAAAAATGGCCATTAAAAAATATTACATAATGAGAACCGAAGTAGGGATGGTGCTATTAAACACTTAGACTGAGAAATACTAATCTACGGAAAATATATATGTAAGGAAATGAAGTTACATCGTGAAGACTAAGCATCTCTCTAATGCTCCTGACATCCTTTGTAAAGGAAAAATACTTGTCATCAAATGTCCTTTGTGAGCATGAAATTAGTGATCTACTCTGAGAAGATTCATGAGATGGGTTTTCGTCAAGGTATATGAGGGTTAATACAAAGTATCGTTGTTAGGTAAACCTAAAAGTTTATATGAGGATAGAAAGTGAACAAATTGAAACTGCAGTGAGGTATATACTTTGTCTTGAATTCGACAACTTGAGAATGGTCAAAATTCAAAAGTAGTTTTGAGTCATTCCAAGCATTTGACAACTTTAGCTTACCTGAGACTGCATGTAATCAAAAGAATAGAATGCATAACAAATATAAAAACTAACAATTATGAAATAACATTAGCAAAAACAATAATTGTAAATACATGAATTTTTCCGATACCAAGCATGAGAGAGTATGATGACCAACTGTCCATTGTTATCACTGTATGTTGCGGTGAGAATAGGATATCAAGTTATTGATTAATTTGAATCACATCTTATTCACAACCAGTCTTTGATTTATCCAAAGAAAAGGTTAAAGAAAGGAAAAACCTATTTTGCATCATAAACACAATGCGGGAAGATATCTAAGGTTCAGGGGTTGGTTAAGCTTAGGGAAGGTATTAGCATCCTAAACTTCTGTAGTAATCTACAGGAACCTCTTGTTTATATGTGTTATTGCTAAAGGTTATCTGCTTAAGGGTAATGCTAAGGATTAAAGGTAAAGAAAAGGACCTAAAGGGTTAGTCCTAAGTTTACTCGCCAAGATTCGCATCTTGTTCCTACGTATCCGAGGTAGGGGATGGAATCAGAGTAATTGTAGTTCCCTTCACAGAGGGAGGAAGAAGAACTTCTTGACTGTGGTCAAGATTCCAGGGGAATGTAAACGTTCATAGGGAAGCACTTACTTGGAGTGCGGCGGCTCCTAATTCTACGTTGTAAGGTTAAATTGAAATGGTGTAAGTAGGTATTCCACGGCGGGAACCTACATGGAGTGCGGCGACTCCTGATCCTAAGGCTAGGATAAAGGGTTGAATGTCCACGGCGGGACGCCTAAGCATGAGTATGTCGACTCAACGTCTCAAGGTTCAAAAGGTAAGGGTGTGTCCACGGAGGGACGCCTATGTACGAGTATGGCGACTCGGATCCTAAGGCTAGGATGGGCGAAGGTAAGGGACATTGACTCGGCGGTCAAACAGGGTAATCTTCCCTTCGGAGGGGGATAACGGTAAAATAAAGCGGAATAATTGAAAAGTGGCAAATAAAATTAGCAATGGTATAATGAAATGTAAGGATAAATTGTAAACATGATTAGGAACTAAATTAAATTGAAAGATGGATTAAACGTGATTGTGGAATAAGTGATGAAATTGTTTTTAGTTATGAACTTAAAAATTAAATGTTATAATTATTTTGAGAAAATTATTGTTAAGTGAAAATTAAAAAAACTTAATTCAAATTAGTTTCTAAATAGTTAAGTTTCTAGAAAAGACTAAATATTAAGGAATAAATTAAGTTAAGTGAAAATAGAAAAAGATTAGTTAATTAACTTAAATTCTAAAAGTTCTAAAGTTAATCTAACAAGTTAAATTAATTGAAATGCTTAAATATAAAAATAACTAATTCTATTTTTTTTTTATATTTTTGTATGTGTTAGTAATTAAACTAAATTGAAAATTAAATCTGAATAAATACATTTTTTTATTCTCGTTTTTTAATTATTTTAATTATTTTTTAAATTTTTTTAAAAAGTTAGTTGTTAGTAATTAGTTAGGCTAGTATGTTTTACTAATAATAATTAATTATTACAATAAACAAAACAAAAAAAATTAAAACTTAAAAAAATAAAAAATGGGTGAATTGGGGCGATGAAATCCTCAGACCCGGCCCAAATCGGATTGACTAGAAAGTGGAAAAGGGTCAGAAATTTCTGAAACCCTAATTTCCCAAATTGAACGACGACTATCCACTCCAGATCTCCTCTTTCGTTCGTCGTTTTACCTCCTCAGTTCTTCTTACATTTCTCCGCCATTTTCTCCGTTAGATTCTCCATTTTTCTACATCAACACAAACAATAAACACAAACTCATTAGATATCGAAACAACTTACGGTGGGAGTGAACTTGTTCAGGGCTTCATGGGTTTCTGTGGTAACGGATTTGTGACGAGATGGTGACGAAAAGTGGGGACCAAAACGAGGGTTTCGTGACGACTGAAGCGATGGCAAATGGAAGACAGCTTCCGGAAGGCTCGGCGGAATGGCTGTGCAAAATCGAGGGCGATTCGCGGAGAAGTCAAAGAGATAAGTTTCTTAACTTCATCTTTTTATGTATTTTAGGTATTTTGGTTTTGCGTTTGTGTTTTGTGACTGTTGTGAATTTCTGGATGTTGTGTGAAGGTTTTTGTTCCCCCCCTTGTTTTTTGTCTGAATTCCTTTTTATACTTCACATCTTCGATCTTTGATGCAAGAGTTTTACTACTCATTATGGATGAAATCAAACATGTTTGTGTACTGTTTTGGAAAGAAGTTAAAAGTGTTGAATGACATGTTTTCCACTTGTTTTGGAAAGAAAAGAAAACTTTTTAGGATATGATTTCAATATGATAAAGTTATTTTTGCTTTTGCTCCAACATGTTTAAACACGTTCAAAACTCTTAACATTTCTATTTTGGTGAAATTGAAAATCTAATGTGAATGCTTGGATTGTATTAAATGTTGATTGATCTTGCTTCAGTATTTGTCCTTTGATTTTAGTCGGCCCTCTGATTTTTTTCTGCTAAATTACTGTTGTCCAATCCCTGCTTTAACTGTGCTTTCCTATTTTTATTCCGTCTTAATGTTATCATGTTCTATGTGTAATTGACTCTGGAGTTTTGTTGATGTAGCCAGGTATCGTGGTGCGGAAAAGAATGGGAATTTAACCTTAATTTCGGAATGCATTTTGCGGCTATGAATCAAGCCGCAACATTGATGAAAGGTTTCTTTACTTGATGGAGGTGTCTGTTTAGCTTTCATTGGATTGCTTTGGATCGTGTTGCTCAAATCATTTTCACTAAAACGGTTTTGTACAGACATGGGTGCCTTTGAATCTCTTCCTAATGAGCCTTGTGGTAAGTGTAATCTTGGAATTTCCTGCCGTGAACACTCTTATTTTTATGATCCCCCTGAAGCACAATCCTTGAGTACTATTTTACTTAATCAGTCTGGTATTATTTCTGTTGCAGGATGCCGTTACCTTCCAACCGTAATTCGTGAAACCTTTATCTCTAACAGGGCGGTGATGTATTTGAACGGTCTTGATTCCCTGCACTTGTTTCCTGTTAAATCTTCCAGCAACTGAAGACTATCCTAGCTTCAAGATGCTCCTTCTCCCCGTACTATATCAAGAAGGCGAGGAATGCGGCTTTTGGAAGCTTCGACGACATCTAGACTTTTCAAATTTAAAATGTATTTTGACACAAGTGTAATTGTTCAAAACGGTGAAGGCCTCGGCCTGTTTCTTCTTATAGTGGATATGTAAAAGTTATACTTGGATTATCATGGCTCTATATCATCTTAAGTTTTGTAACCTTAAACAAGTAAACCTTCTTGGATTGAGGATGTTTCTACTGAAATGGAAGTTAATGCCGCCACTTATGTAGGCATTCCAATTTAGCGAATTGATAACTGACTGTATACATTGGGAATATAGTTCCCTTTCTGCAAGCAAAAGTACTACTTTGATTATTAAAACCATAAAGATACTAATCAGGCGGTTGTAGTTTTATTGTAACTTCCTGTTCATCTTTAAAAACCTGTTTTCAAAACTTTATGGGTTATTCGATCACAGACAACCTTGGATTCTATTGAATTAAATATTGAGTTTCATTTGAATTTGGTACTAATTGCTCTTTGAAACTAAACCCAATGTAGCAATTAACATCTCAACTCCAAATTGTCTCAACTATGCAATTCTTCTATGGTATTTCAGATCCATACAAGTAAACACACATATTTATGAACCCTTCATGTGGTGTGGCCTCTGACTTACCTGTTAGCTTTGGTTCTTATATTTCTTGAACTCAGATTTTAGAACAACGGGGCTTGATATTTTTAATCTAAAGTTACAACCTCAAATCAAATCCGAACTTCATTCTCTTAAAAAAAATAAAATGGAGAGCTTTATCATTCTTCAAAGTTTAAAGACGAATTTGGTACCAACTCCATGTCCTGAAAATTCATCTGAAAAACGAGAGTTCCATTTGTAATACGGTATACCGTCAATTCTAACCGAATCCCGAACGACCATTTTTATAAATTAATAAAAAAAAACCATAATAGTGGGAAACTTCAGTCCTCTTTGGGGAATCTTTTGAGCCACTTTGGAGAGAAACTTGGAATTTATATCAATTACGAGACTGCTATAATGAGTGTATACACTTCTGCA
Source organism: Lathyrus sativus (assembly GCA_963859935.3). Classification (NCBI taxonomy): domain Eukaryota; kingdom Viridiplantae; phylum Streptophyta; class Magnoliopsida; order Fabales; family Fabaceae; genus Lathyrus; species Lathyrus sativus. Next base: position 495,593,233 of record OZ012737.1, read on the forward strand.
TGACTTACAAAGAACTAGAATTCTGCAAGACATACACAATGCCTTTATGACTTTCAAACTTTCTTCAGCAACCTATAAAACAAACAAAAACTAGGTGAAATGGTTAGCTATGCATGGATGACTATGCTAAATGACATGCGAGGCTCAACGAATCTAAGGATAAAATTTAAGGTATGACAAGTACCCCTATTTAAATAACTTCACCAGATGATTTGAGCGACGAAGGCTCGAGAAATCATGGTGAAAGGGATTTAAATACAGATAACTGCAAATTTTGCCCTTAGATGCAATGATATGCAAGGCTATGGACAAAACGAAACGAACTACAATGCTGACAATGCCATGAATCTAGTATGATGCATATGATGAAAATGATAAATGCAAGGATGCAGACAAAACAACGACACAGGGGAACGACGCAACGAGCAAAACACACACTAGGGAAGACAACGCACTAGGGATCCAGCACGAAACACGGAAAACCTAAAGTGATGGACCAACGGGTTCTAGCATGACCAGTAGACAGCCTCCACTAGGGAAAATATTCAAGAGTAGCTGCTCAACAGGTTCAAGCATGACCGATTGACACTCTAGGGTAGGATCAAGTAGACAGAATGCTGGAGCATTGAGCAAGAATAACATCCGAGCTTCTGGAAACAGGATCTTCAGGACTCATTAGAAAATATACAGGGTAGAAACCTGTTGTATGCCAAAATAAATGGACTTCAAGGAAATGCCCTGATAAGTTTCTCGGGAGAGAACGACCACTTACCGTTAGAAGGGACTTACATGCCAAAATGGAGAAGCTCTCAAATAAAGAGATTGTCGCTTATCCGGGGATACAGATGAAATGATAAGCTCCTCTGGAGGGACTGTCGCTTATCGGATGAAACTAAGCTTCCACGATCAAAATATGATTCAGCTTCTCCTTTAACCAAATGACTCATTTAGAAAGGGTAAATAAAATTCCCCACGCTTCAAAGTTTGTATGCTCTGAATAGGTCTCAGTTTCTTCTTTTACTAAAGGGTAAAATAAACCTCCCCCATACTTCAAGGTTTGTATGCCATGAACGGGTCTCAGTTTCTTCTTTTACTTGAAAAGGGTAAAATAAACCTCCCCCATACTTCAAGGTTTGTATGCCATGAACGGGTCTTAGTTTCTTCTTTTACGTGAAAAGGGTAAAAATTGTCCACGGCGGGACGCTTAAGCATGAGTACAGCGACTCAACGTCTTAAGGTTTAGGAAAAGGTAAGGATATGTCCACGGCGGGACGCTTAAGCATGAGTACGGCGACTCAACGTCTTAAGGTTTAGGAAAAGCTAAGGATATGTCCACGACAGGGACACCTAAGCATGAGTACAACGACTTAACGTCTTAAGGTTTAGAAAAGGTAAGGATATGTCCACGGCGGGACGCCTAATCATGAGTACAGCGACTCAGCGTCTTAAGGTTTTGGACAATGGAAACAAGCTTCTTGAGGGAGATGGTCACTTGTTGCTAGTCATAATGAAGTAGTGATAAGCTTCTCAGGCGAGAACTGTCACATATCTGTTGTTTGTAATGATAAGCTTCTCAGGCGAGAACTGTCGTATACCGTTGTTTGATGTAATGATAAGCTTCTCAGGTGAGAATCGCCGCTTATCTGCATTGTAAAGGTGTAATGATAAGCTTCTCAGGCGAGGACTGTCGCATACCGATGTTTGTAGTGATAAGCTTCTCAGGCGAGAATGGTCGCATACCGTTGTTTGTAGTGATAAGCTTCTCAGGCGAGAACTATCGCATACCGTTGTGAAATGTAGGGATAAGCTTCTCAGGCGAGAACTATCGCATACCTCTATTTGTAGTGATAAGCTTCTCAGGCGAGAACTGTCGCATACCGTTGTTTGTAGTGATAAGCTTCTCAGGTGAGAACTGTCGCATACCGTTGTGAAATATAGAGATAAGCTTCTCAGGCGAGAACTATCGCATACCGCTGTTTGTAGTGATAAGCTTCTCAAGCGAGAACTGTCGCATACCGTTGTTTGTAGTGATAAGCTTCTCAGGCGAGAACTGTTGCATACCGATGTTTGTAGTGATAAGCTTCTCAGGCGAGAACTGTCGCATACCTTTGTTTGTAGTGATAAGCTTCTCAGGCGAGAACTATCGCATACCGTTGTGAAATGTAGGGATAAGCTTCTTAGGCGAGAACTGTCGTATACCGCTGTTTGTAGTGATAAGCTTCTCAGGCGAGAACTGTCGCATACTGTTGTTTGTAGTGATAAGCTTCTCATGCGAGAACTATCGCATATCTGCAATGAAGCTTTGTAAAAGGCTCTTCTTGATAGATAGTGCAAAATAAATGCACGTCTAGGTTGGTTCGGCGACACACGGGGCCAAAGTTCAATCTAGGATCGAGCTAGAAAGAAACTTTCAAACAAGACTCCATTGAGGGAATGAACTCAAATCGGGATTATCTTATCCTAGGCACGGAAAAGATAACTGAAATAACCATCATCCACGAGGGTTGAACTCTATGGGGAAACTGAAACATAGTAAGTATTTTATGCTTAAGGTTGACGACTCTATTTGGAGAGAACGGACAAACCCAGTTACTCGGAGGTAACCACAGCCAAAGTAACGACAAAAGACAACGAGGATAGCAAACATGGAGATGCTAATGTGTATGTCAATGCGTATGAAAATGCAATGCAAATGCAAATGAGTATGCTCATGCATATGCTGACAAAACAAACGAACAAAGGAGCAAACAGGAGATGAAATAAACATCTCGACGGGGATACCCGGTGACCTCTGCAACAGTACATCTATCAAGGGATAGGAAAGTTGATGGCGGAACCAAATCTTGCTTCAAAGTTCCAAATTCTCTAGGGATAACACTGTTCCACTTGGGGATAAGATACCATGACTTCACTGGAGGGATTGTCGTCATGAATCTGAATTTTTGATCAAAGAAGACTTGTTCACTGGGAGAGTCATCTCAGGAGTAGAGACTTCCGGGGATAAAATAAATATCCACTTCATTGGGGAAGTGTGGAGGTAAGCAGTTTCATGGAGAAAGTGTAGCAACTTCTTAGAAAAATACATCAACTTCCTGGGGAAAGATGCATCAGCTTCCCTGGGGAAAGTAACTTGACTTCTTGGGGAGAATATGGAAATCTCCTGGGGAAAATTTCTTGAAGAAAGTTTGGCAACTTTAATGAGGATAAGATGATTCCACTGAGAGTGGGTCCTTAAATAATATGTATCACTTGGAAGATGCTAGGGAGATCTCTGCAGTCTTGAAAGTCACTGGAGATACTGGATCATTCCAAAAGTGTTGTCAGCTTATAGTATCACTGGGGACAGGCTCTGAGGCAATGGTTTACAAGTTCTTCTGCAACCATGAGACTTACTGGGGAATCATAACCGCCTGAAGTAAAATTCATCGGGGCATGAAGAGTGTAATAGTCGCCATTTTGAAAAACATAATGCCCCATAGTACCTGCTTTATGAGAAATAGTCCTCTCAAGAGAATTTTACAGAGAACATGGATTCCAATTTCCCCATTGTTTCCGAACTCTTTGAGAGATTTGTCAGATCTCGACGTAACTGGCCCGGATTGACAGTGTAATGACTGAATCTTCCAGAAATAGTTCTTAAGAATGTCAGGTTTGCATCTATGAGCGATTTGGAAACCACTTGCCCCTGTCTAGCAGAATCTTCAAGTTCCATTGTTGATGTCTATATGTAAATTTTTCTAAGATATCAGGCAAACTCAGCATGCACGAACTGCTAATCTTGAAATTGTTAATGCAACATATATATTTGTCTTGAAGTTGTTTTTCTTTTTGTTTTGAAAAAGATATCACAATAACTTGTGACCGAATCACTAGTTAGGATATGAATTAAATTTATAAAGCCAACATTAAATTGAGCATAGCTCGTAGGAGTCAGGAAACGTTATCTCATCAAGTATGCTTTCAAGATAAACCATACTTCAATTAGGTCTTTTAAAGGTTGTATCGTGGCTTGATTCACGGTTTAAGAATTAAAGGATAAAGGCTCAAAGTTTATTTGTACCCCTCATTCTTCGTGATATTCTCCAATCCTATATTCAGTTAACTGGATACGAACACTCATCTCTTAAGCGAATTTGACATGGTCGAGAATTCATCAAAGCTTTGGACAATGGCAGTCACTCACCTATTTTCTTTTGATGTTTGATCACACGACTTGTTCTTTATTGGGGATTCTTTATTGTAATCCTTTTTTCGCGTTTTTATTCCCTAACTTTTGCCTGGACAACGTCTTTTGAATTTGACCTTGGGAGTCCAGCGGGATGCCCCAGTTTTGCCTAAGTCTCCTTCATAGGTTTTGACTTAGCGGGCTCTTTCTTTTTCATTCATTATTTTTTGAACAAGTCGTGTGACTCTTTTGAAAGGCTTGTGACTGCCTCACTCTTTAGGTAGTCGAGGGATAGTCATTGCATTTTTTGACTTCCAGCCTCCTAACATGTTAAGGATAGATAAAATGGATTCTCGAATGTTTACTCCTCCTTTTTTAGAGTTTGAGCGCTCTATCAGTTTAACTGAAAAAACTACCCTTCCCCAGGTTAAATATTGAGGGTTTTTGTTTCGAAAAGAAAAACTTCTACTTCAAGGCTCAAAGGGGTTAAAGAGGGATTATCTTCCTTATATCTCCGGTGTTTAGGATTTGAAACAATGCCTTACATCATCAGCAGGGTTTCATTCGAAAGCATATGACAAGATATCTTGCATTTTGATTCATCATCCTCCTCCAAATTCTCTATCAAAGCCAAGAGATCGGGTAAAGTTGGCATTATAAATTATGAAAAATAATTTTATGAGTGAATATGAATGGATTTCTCCAAGACAAATATATGCATTGCATTAATTATTCAAAACAAACAAGTTTCTACATGCCAATTATGCCTTTATAATCGGAGAAAAAAAATACATATAGATAAACAAAATGAACTGTCTGACAAAGCCTTCTAAAATAGTTTATTAGGTCTCTGTATTTAAGACCGGCACAGTAGTAGTGGTTTCTTCTGGCGGAGTCTCATTAGAATGAGTCATCTTGCTTACCCCAACTATGTTTGTCATATTTCCATTAACAGTCTTCAATTCTTCCTTCGGAATCACCTTTCCCCCATCATATTTCTAGGGTACGACCTTAGGATCCCTGAAATGAGATGGACTAGGCTTCTGAGTAACTACCGGCTTCAGCTGATTCACTGTAGAAGTAACTGGCTTAGATATGCTAAACACTGGCTTTGCAGAATTTGATCTTGGCAAGTGGGAAACCCTGCGAGTAGTCCTGATCTGAGAAGCATTAACAACCCTAAGATTTGGTAAAGGGTTGTTCCTGACATTCGGCTGAGGCTCATCAAAGGATAGAATATTCTTTTCCATCAAATCTCTGACAATGTACTTGAGAGCATAACAGCTTTCCAGATCATGGTCGGGCGCACCCTCATGAAATAAACAGTGAGCGGCGGCGTTGTAATTGGCTGGCAGTGGATTGGGAGGCGGACGCAAAGCTCCTGTAGTAATCAGACCTTGTTGCACTAATGAAGGGTACAACTCAGTAAATGTCATCGGAATAGGAGGACATGGCTTGTATTGTCTTCTGTTCGGACCCATTTGACGAGGTGCCTGATTCTTCGGCTGTTGATAAGCAGGAGCGTTGGGCACTCGTTGATAGTTGGCAGGAGCTTGTGCAGGCTAATAACCAAGAGGTTGTTGATATACTAGAGGTTGATAGGCAGGAGCCGGTTGCACAAGCTGATATCTAGGAACTTGTTGGTTGAATGCAGATGTAACAACAACTACATATGGTTGTTGAACATACTGAATCGGATAACCTTGAGGTTGAACATAATTGATGTTGATAAGGTTGATGAGCAGCTATTTTACGGTAGTACATGGTCGAGTGACTCTTCGGACAAGTAGCACCTTCATAATGGTCAAAGCTTGGAGTTTTGAACTTTGGAGGAACAACTTGTTGAACTGGTTGAGCAATAGGAACCGCGGAATGAGTCGTCACAAAACCAGGTGGGATACCATAAGGAGATAGACTTGCATTAGTAACAAATGGTTGAGGACCCACAATATTACCGGTAATCTCAGAAACAACAGTAGGCTGAGTATCCATTCTTGCATTAATGGCTTGAAGCATCTCCATTATCTGCCCAACACTTCCCCAAAGGTCTTCGAGTTCATTACTGACACGATCAAGCTCTTGATTTTGTTCCGCCATCTTTTTCCGAGCTCGGGCTCTGGTGTTGTACTGATGCAGAGGACTCATGGTGACAGAACTGGAAGCAAGAGAACCGACAATAAGAAACCGGAAGGAAAATGCAAATCCAAAAACGGGATGCAATGGTTTCAAGGATTTTAACGGTCGATTGTAAACATTTTCTAGGAAAAGCTGAAAAAGGTTTTAGACTTTGAATTCAAGATTTTGAATTTGCAAAGAACAGTTGAATTCCTTGAAACCAGGAATGATATGATGCTGGATACAATGCACCACCACATAAAGCACACAAAGGTCCTAGGTTAGAGGAACATGAGCAAAGTCAAGGTCAATCCATCCCGAAAGGTAAGTACTATGGGTTAATTGTACCTGCAGGACAAGGTTCTAAAAAGGTGCCCAAAGTCATTAGTTCATCTTTCAGATATTATCAATTTCCCGACTGACTCATTGGTTAATAATATTCTTAAGAGAACCTCTTCTGAGTGTAGCATCGCTTAGCAACTATTTCGGGACTACTCCCTCATAGTCATCGCACTACGTCTTAGTAAGGGCAAAGTTGTGTTTAGGTAACTATGGTCCCTAGTATCACAGGCTCCAATCGAAAATAGTGAATGTTTTCATGACTACTCATTCAACAATACTACTTTTTAATAGGGCCTCAACTGAGTGGTGATTCTCAAGTCAGCTTGGTCGGGACTCACTCTCTATAAGCCTCGTCGAATATATCACCTTCCTATAATAATTGCACTCAAGTCCGGGTGTAGGACTTATCTCACAACAATGTATAACCCCAAGCAAGGCACAACAATTATATATAAACAGATAATAAGCAAAAGCAAGCATAAAAAACAAGATAGGGATAACCCTCAAAAGATAAAATACTATCCCCAGTGAAGTCTCCATTTTCTGTTGCGGTGAGAATAGGATATCAAATTATTGATTAATTTGAATCACATCTTGTTCACAATCAGTCTTTGATTTATCCGAAGGAAAGGTTAAAGAAAGGAAAAACCTATTTTGTATCATAAACACAATGCGGGGAGAGATCTAAGGTTCGGGGGTTGGTTAAACTTAGGGAAGGTATTAGCATCTTAAACTTCTGTAGTACTCTACAGGAACCACTTGTTTATATGTGTTATTGCTAAAGGTTATCTGCTTAAGGGTAATGCTAAGGATTAAAGGTAAAGAAAATGACCTAAAGGGTTAGTCCTAAGTTTACTCGCCAAGATTTGCATCTTGTGCCTACGCATCAGAGGTAGGAGATGGAATTAGAGTAATCGTAGTTCCCCTTATAGAGGGAGGAAGAGGAACTTCTTGACTGTGATAAAGGTTCCAAGGGGATGTAAACGTTCATAGGGAAGCGCTTACTTGGAGTGCGGCGACTCCTGATTCTACTTTGTAAGGTTGAATTAAAAGGGTGTAAGTAGGTATTCCACGACGGGAACCTACATGGAGTGCGGCGACTCTTGATCCTAAGGCTAGGATAAAGGGTTGAATGTCCACGGAGGGACGCCTAAGCATGAGTACGGCGACTCAACGTCTCAATGTTCGAAAGATAAGGGTGTGTCCACGGCGGGACGCCTAAGTACGAGTACGACGACTCGGATCCTAAGGTTAGGACGGACGAAGGTAAGAGATATTGACTCGGCGGTCAAACAGGGTAACCTTCCCTTCGGAGGGGGATAACGGTAAAATAAAGCGGAATAATTGAAAAGTGGCAAATAAAATTAGCAATGGTATAATGAAATGTAAGGATAAATTGTAAACATGATTAGGAACTGAATTACATTGAAAGATGGATTAAACGTGATTGTGGAATAAGTGATGAAATTGTTTTTAGTTATGAACTTAAAAATTAAATGTTTTAATTATTTTGAGAAAATTATTGTTAAGTGAAAATTAAAAAAACTTAATTCAAATTAGTTTCTAAATAGTTAAGTTTCTAGAAAAAGACTAAATATTAAGGAATAAATAAAGTTAAGTGAAAATAGAAAAAAATTAGTTAATTAACTTAAATTCTAAAAGTTAAACAAGTTAAATTAATTGAAATGCTTAAATATAAAAATAACTACTTCTAATTTGTTTATATTTTTGTATGTGTTAATAATTAAACTAAATTGAAAATTAAATCTGAATAAACATATTTTTTATTATTCTCGTTTTTTAATTATTTTAACTATTTTTAAATTTTTTTTAAAAAGTTAGTTGTTAATAATTAGTTAGGTTAGTATGTTTTATTAATAATAATTAATTATTACAATAAACAAAACAAAAAATCAAAACTTAAAAAAATAAAAAATGGGTGGGCTGGGGCGATGAAATCCCCAGACCCGGCCCAAATCGGATTGACTAGAAAGGGGAAAAGGGTCAGAAATTTCTGAAACCCTAATTTCCCAAACTGAACGACGACTATCCACTCCAGATCTCCTCTTTCGTTCTTCGTTTTACCTCCTCAGTTCTTCTTACATTTCTCCACCATTTTCTCCGTTAGATTCTCCATTTTTCTACATCAACAGAAACAATAAACACAAACTCATTAGATATTGAAACGACTTACGGTGAGAGTGATCTTGTTCAGGGCTTCAACAGGTTTCCGCGGTAACGGATTTGCAGCGTGGAGACAATGGGTTTGCGACGAGACGGTGACGAAAAGTGGGGACCGAAACGAGGGTTTCGTGACGGCTGAAGCGATGGCAAATGGAAGACAGCTTCCAGAAGGCTCGACGGAATGGCGGTGCAAAATCGAGGGCGATTTGCGGAGAAGTCAGAGAGATAAGCTTCTTAACTTCATCTTTTTATGTATTTTGGGTATTTTGGTTTTGCGTTTGTGTTTTGTGACTGTTGTGAATTTCTGGATGTTGTGTGAAGATTTCTGTTCCCCCCTTATTTTATGTCTGAATTCCTTTTTATACTTCACATCTTCGATCTTTGATGCAAGAGTTTTACAACTCATTATGGATGACATCAAACATGTTTGTGTACTGTTTTGGAAAGAAGTTAAAAGTGTTGAATGACATGTTTTCCACTTGTTTTGGAAAGAAAAGAAAACTTTTTAGGATATGATTTCAATGTGATAAAGTTATTTCTGCTTTTGCTCCAGCATGTTTAAACACGTTCAAAACTCTTAACATTTCTATTTTGGTGAAATTGAAAATCTACTGTGAATGCTTGGATTGTATTAAATGTTGATTGATCTTGCTTCAGTATTTGTCCTTTGATTTTAGCCGGCCCTCTGATTTTTTCTGCTAAATTACTGTCGTCCAATCCCTGCTTTAACCGTGCTTTCCTATTTTTATTCCATCTTAATGTTATCATGTTCTATGTGTAAGTGACTCTGGAGTTTTGTTGCTGTAGCCAGGTATCTCGGTGCGGAAAATAATGGGAATTTAACCTTAATTTCGGAATGCATTTTGCGGCTATGAATCGAGCCGCAACATTGATGAAAGGTTTCTTTACTTGATGGAGGTGTCTGTTTAGCTTTCATTGGATTGCTTTGGATCGTGTTGCTCGAATCATTTTCGCTAAGATGGTTTTGTACAAACATGGGTGCCTTTGAATCTCTTCCTAATGAGCCTTGCGGTAAGTGTAATCTTGGAATTTCCTGCCGTGAACACTCTTACTTTTATGATCCCCCTGAAGCACAATCCTTGAGTACTATTTTACTTAATCAATTTGGTATTATTTCTGCTGCAGTATGCCGTTACCTTCCAACTGCAATTCGCGAAACCTTTATCTCTGATAGGGAGGTGATGTGCTTGAACGGTCTCGATTCCTTGTACTTGTTTCCTGTTAAATCTTCCAGCAACTAAAGACTATCCTAGCTTCAAGATGCTCATTCTCCCCGTACTATATCAAGAAGGCGAGAAATGCGGCTTTGGGAAGCTTCGACGGCATTTCGTTTGACTTTGTGGGTTATTCGATCACGGACAACCTTGGATTCTATTGAATTAAATATTGAGTTTCATTTGACTTTGGTACTAATTGCTCTTTGAAACTAAACCCAATGTAGCAATTAACATCTCAACTCCAAATTGTCTCAACTATGTAATTCTTCTATGGTATTTCAGATCCATACAAGTAAACACACACATTTATGAACCCTTTATATGGTGTGGCCTCTGACTTACCTGTCAGCTTTGGTTCTTAGATTTCTTGAACTCAGATTTTAGAACAACGGGGCTTGATATTTTTAATCTAAAGTTACAACCTCAAATCAAATCCAAACTTCATTCTCTTAGAAAAAAATAAAATGGCGACCTTTATCATTCTTCAAAGTTTAAAGACGAATTTGGTACCAACTCCATGTCTTGAAAATTCATCTGAAAACGAGAGTTCCATTTGTAATACAGTATACCATCAATTCTAAGTAAATCCCGAACGACCATTTTTATAAATAAATAAAAAATCAGAATATTGGGAAACTTCAGTCCTCTTTGGGGAATCTTTGAGCCACTTTGGAGAGAAACTTGGAAGTTATACCAATTACGAGACTGCAATAATGAGTGCATACACTTTTGCATGACTTACAAAGAACTAGAATTCCGCAGGATATACACAATGCCTTTATGACTTTCAAACTTTCTTCAGCAACCTACAAAACAAACGAAAACTAGGTGAAATGGTTAGCTATGCATGGATGACTATGCTAAATGACATGCGAGGCTCAACGAATCTAAGGGTAAAATTTGGGGTATGACACTGTACGACATGAATTGTGTCGCATATGACACCCATAGAGTAAAATCAATTTCAGCTTCACTATTAAGACAAAATAAATAATAATTAATATATTAATAGTTGTTAACGCAAAATATGGACGCGAAATAAAGACTAAATGTAATGTATTTAACTATTCATATGACACAATTAGGTTTACGCAAGCCTTCTTCCCAGCTCCCGGAAGTTGAGTCCTAATAACTTGCTGAACAACACCAATTACATCTGCTTAATGATGGATAGAAAATCAATATGGTGATTGAGAAAAACACAACATCATGGAGAAAAGATAAAAACATAAGTTACCGTATAAGCGATCAAATACAAATTCTCCATTTAATAAATCTTAAAAGGACTTAAATTTGAATGTGTGTTATGAAATCTCTGGGATATCTGTGGTGTGACAGTGGTGGCATGATTCCAAAAAAGCTTGTAGTTATTGTCATAAACATTTAAGGGTAAGTCATTGATCAAAGGTTCTCCATTATAAACCCAATAGGTATCGTCTTCCTGTATAGCCTTGTTCCACATTTTAAATTTGTGGGACCGTGTTACAACATGTATCTGGTCACCCTATTTTATTAAAAACATAAGGCAGTGAATATAATAAATATCAAGTCAACAAATGGGTTTTATAACAAAGTCAAGGCAAAAAGATAACCTTTGAATCTTGTATAATAGCTTCAAGGTGTTGTTGTCTGTTACGCTCTTTAACATACCATTTATCAACCACACTAATAGCCAATTTCCAGACGTTATATTCAGGCTTCTGAAGGTGAGAAAAACACTTAGAAGGGGGGGGGGGTTGAATAAGGGTTTTAAAATAATTAAGATGATAGAAAAATAACACAGTATTTTTATCCTGGTTCGTTTGAACTCAAACTAATCTAGTCCATCCTACCAAGGTGATTTTCCTTTCTCAACAAGGACTTAATCCATTATATCAAACTTGATTACAGTGTAAACCACTAAGACAACTGTCTTAGTCTTCTCAAGAAATTCTGACCACAACTTGGTCTTCTTAAGGAAATCTTTTTACAAAAGATAAATTAACAAATTTGTGTTTAAGATGTGCTTCTAAAAAGCTATATCACAACAGTGATTTTTACACAAGTTTTAGAACAAAAATAAACTATTCAGCTTTTGAAGAGAGTTTGTATAAGAGCTTGTTGAATAATTTGCGAAGGATTTGTATCAAGTTCGTTAACCTTTGAAGTGATGCTTAGACTTGATTTTATAGTACTTTGAAATCCTTTCTCAAAGACTGTGCAATCTGTGTATTCTATTCTTTTTGTATTCTATTGACTTTTCCTTTCTCAGAAGAGGAATGTTTTGACAAATCCTTTTTGTCTGAAATCCTGTGTCATGCACGAATGGGGAAAGAGCCATTTAGGATAAGACAAGGAATATACCAACGGATCTTTATTTGAACAACATCTTCTTCAACAACTTTGGAACGCCTTGCATCAGAACTTCTGATGATGTTCTTAGTTGTTCAGGTCAGAGTTAACTAAATCAGAGTTTCTCTATCAGAGTTTGCAGCAAAGTGCTTTAAGCGTGAAATACTTTATCAGAGCATACTTGCTTATCGGAGCTTCTATACTTGCAACGTTGAGTACTTCCAGAGTCTTCTGAAGCTTTACGTATGTTCTTTGCTCAAGTTCTTCTTAGCTTCGCTTAGAGTCATTGTAGCAGATCAGAGTTTTCTGATGTGTTGCTTCTGACGCTCAAAGCTTTTTCATTCTGTGGTGTTCAGAGGCGTTCTTGCTTCCAGAATAATATTAATTTTGATATCTGAAACAAATAAACACTTGAAAAAAATTAGAGTATATAAATTCTCTATACAAAATTTCATTAATGTTATCATCAAAACTATGAGATATATTAAACACCAATCTGTGTTCTAACAATCTCCCCCTTTTTGATGATGACAAAAACTATGGGAAATTTTGTTTAAATAGAAAAGAAATATTACTCCCTTGAGAATATTAATCTCCCTCTGAAATGAATACTTCTGAAAAGATAAAATACTTCCCTTTCAGCTTCTGTATTCTTTTCAGCTTTAGAGGAAACTTGATGATTCTCTGACTTTTAGTTCAGAGTTAATTCTTAGAATTTTGTCAGATGAGAATTATTAGCTCTGAAACATTCAAAAATATGATTAGTTGAAATTTACCATGTATGAGTTGCCTTTGGTAACTGTTTATGTGAATTATCAAAATTACCATTTTCTCCCCCTTTTTGTCATATCAAAAAGAAAATCTTTAAGAAAAACTTTAAGACAGAAAAAAAGATAACAGAAGAAAAACCATAAAGCATAAGAGAAATTCATCCAGAAAAACATAACATTCAGATGCATTAATCAAGATAATCTAGAAACAATACCCAAGACCAGAAACAAACAGACAGATAACACAAGTGCACAAACAACAAAGAAAACTAAGAATGACGAGAAGTCAAAATCCTCAGAAGATTCGTTATCTCAGATATGGATTCGTCTTGTTTCGCCATCCTTGTCTTTTCTTGTTTAACCATCCAAGATTTGATCTCAGTGTTGCTATCCTTGAGTTCAGCAAGTTGAACATGCAGATCTTTGTCTTCTTTATTCACTTCAGATGACTCAGGAGCAGATGCAGAAGCAGAAGCATTGTGAACAACCAAAGATGCAGAAGTATTCTGGGCAATCATGTCAGCAGGTTGAGCAGAGTCAAGAGTCTCAGAAGCAGGAGCAGAAACTTCTGGAGCTACTTCTTCAGATCTAACCACTTCAGCAGTCTCAGATGTAGCCAAGTTTGCAAAAGGAATACACACGTCCTTTGCAGGTGTGTTTTCCAAAAGCAAGGTTGGATGTCTGCTTACTCTCAGAAGAGTTTGTCTAACAGCTTCTGCAAATCTGACCTTTGCATCGTCAGTACAAATTTCTTGAAGATTGGAAGCTACAGAGTCAAATCTATTTCTGAATCTTTTCCAAACAGCTTCAGAATCATCAGGATTCAGACTTAAAAGACATTTCTTCTTGACAGAAGGTAGCCACATGTTTAATTCTTTTTCAAAACCAGCAAATAAAGTACTAACATCCAGCCTAGGTTTAGGTTTCAGATAGGCTTCTAAAGAAGGTGTTTTGGTGGTTTTAGAAGTTGAGGGGATGGAAAAAGAAGGGATATAGATGACAGGTGGATATGAAGAAGAAGGGGTGATGATAGATGAAGGTTTAGCAATCTGAGGTTCAGATGGGGTTGGTTCAGATGGTAAAGTTTCATTATCCGGGTCAGATGAGATGGAAACAAAAGATTTGAGAAGAGATGAAATGAAATCTGATCTATTAGAATCAGTGGAATCAGATGAATCTGAAGAGTCAGAAGATTTAGAAGATTCAGATGATCCAGAGGGAACTGGATAGACAGTCATAAGAGGTTGAAGATCAAGAACCATTGGTTCAGGATCAGAGGGGATGGTTTCTGGTTTTTGTTGTTCAGAAGTTTGTTTTTCAGAAGGGGGAATTTCAGAAGGTTGGTTTTTAGATGGGTGTGGTTCAGATGGATGTGGAGCAGAAGTTAGGGATTTATCAGGGGTAGTTTTCTGATGTATGTTGAATGAAGGTGTGGATGGTACAAAAGATTGTGGTTCAAATGGTTGTGGTTGTTGGTGTTCAGAAGATTTATTTAGTTTAGGTGTAGAAGGAGGTGGTTTAGATTTTTCTGGTTCAGAAGGAATAGGTTCAGAGTCGTAAGGAGGAGAAGGTGAGGGAATAGGTTCATAAGGAGGAGGTTCATATGCTAGTACTTCTCTTACTGTTTCTAAAATAGAATCTAAACTAGCAGAAGCAAGGTTACCTTTCTATTTCTTGACATGCTTTGGCTTTGCAGTAGATGATTCGCCATAAGCTTTCCTCTTGGGCTTAGAAGATCCTTCTCTTGAGACCTTTCTTTTCTTCTTCTGTCTCTCCCTATGAAAATCAAATCCAGGTTCATCTGCCCTTTGAATCAAATGTTCTGGTATAGGAGTTCCATCTGCTAAGCATTCTGCTATGTAAGCTAGAATAATCTCCTTGGGCTCATTAGCATAGAAAAGAGGGAAATCATCTACAGGGATTCTTCTCTTGCTTACTTCTTCAGAGTTGATTTGGCCTGGTGCAAAAGTAAGTTCTTCTACAATCCTCATCCTCTGCAGACTTTTGCCATTCAGAGGTTTTCCAACAACTGAAGCCAATTCTTCTTTCATACCAGCTTCTGTCAGATGACCAACTAGTCCATTCTCAGTCAGAATATATGAGATGAGTCGTCCCATAGGTATCCAATTTCTCATCTTTTGGTGTTTGGTTTTGACTTTTTCTCTAGATTGTTTCACATGAGTCCACAGATGAGTGAAGAGCAAGTAAGGCAGATCCACCTTAAAACCTTTGCCCAGACAATACATGAAGTACATCTGATCAGAGTTGATGTAGTCAGGAGAATTTGTTGATTTTCTATGATGAATGCAGCCTAAGAAGATCTTAGCCCAGATTTTGTATTGAACTTTCAGATCCTTTATCTTGCTTGAGGCTTCCCCAGAAGTAAACACTTCACTGTATACCTCATCCATATCCACACGATTTGCTGGCAGATGAGTAACACCATCTGATTCATGATATCCTATCAGCTTGCGAATCAGATCTTCAGTGATAATGATTTCTTTACCTAGAACTGAAGACATAATGAATTTGGGGAAAACTCTTGCATGAATCCAAAATTCTTTGACCAAGCAAGGGTAAACTGGACCAACCAGTCTGTCAAAGTACTTTGTCCATCCTTGTGATGACACAATTGGACGTAAATCAAGTCCATTTTCAGCAATACTTTCAAAGTCAATCAAGAACTCACATAGAACTTCCAGTTGATCAACGGGTGTGAGGAGAGTTCTTTCAGGTGCTGTGAACGGAATAGGACCCATTGCAGAAGAAGAAACATCAACCATTGTTGATTCAAATTGTTGAGAAGTTGAAGATGAGGTTTCCATTGTTGATGAAGTGAGATAACGAAAGCTTCTTTGGGTTTTAGGTTTGGAGGAGATGAAGAAACGATGGAGCAAACAGAAATGCATAAACGTGAGAGAGAGAGAGAGAGAGAGAGAGAGAGAGATAGTGAAAAGTGTGAAATGTGTTGTGTTGTGGAATTTATAGGGCAACAATTAGGGCACACGTTCACACGATAAGGAATTAATTCATTTAATTTAATTCAAAAAGTCACATAAAAAAGAATAATGATTTCAAACATTTAATGATACTGACAAGCGTGGGGAGGAAAACAAGAAATTGAGAATTCAAACATTACCTCAAAACGGCGTCTCATTGAGTACACTCCACCTTTTCAGATATCATGTGACACGTGTTTGATGTTGATGTGCCTCTGAATCTCTTAAGAATAAGAAACGTTAACCAACACTCAGATCTTCTGAGACTTGTTAGATCAGAGTTTCAAAATAATATACTAAAAGAAATAATCAGAAGAAATACTTCAGAAAATAGACATTATTCATATTTTATCAGAATAAATTTTCTTCTGAATAATAGTTTTATTCTGGACAAAAATCCATACTAATGTTCTTCAGAATAAACTTAAACCTATCTTCAGCAAGGGGTTTTGTGAAGATATCAACCCATTAATGGTCTGTATCAACAAAGTTCAAACTAATAATTCCCTTCTGAACATAGTCTCTGATAAAATGATGCTTAATTTCTATGTGCTTTGCCTTAGAATGTAAAATAGGATTCTTAGAAAGGCAAATAGCAGAAGTATTATCACAGAAAATAGAAATGTTACTCTCATGAATATGATAATCTTCTAGTTGACTCTTCATCTAGAGCATCTGTGTACTACAACCAGCAGTAGCAATGTATTCTGCTTCTGTTGTTGATAACGCTATTGTAGGTTGCTTCTTGCTGAACTAAGAGACCAGATGACTTCCCAAAAACTAACAGCTTCCAGAAGTACTCTTACGCTCTATTCTGTCTCCAGCATAGTCAGTATCACAGAATCCAACTAATCTGTATTCATTAGATATTCTATAACACAAACCCATGTTAGTAGTACCATTCAGATACCTCAGAATCCTCTTAATAGCTGTTAAGTGAGATTCTCTAGGATCTGATTGGAATCTAGAACATAGACAAACACTAAAGAGAATATCAGGTCTAGAAGCAGTCAAGTACAGAAGAGAACCAATCATACCTCTGTAGAGCTTCTGATCTACCTTTTTACTTACCTCTTCTTTACCTAGTGTGTTTGTAGGATGCATTGGAGTCTTTGCTACCTTGCTTTCTGACATGTTTAATTTTTTCAGAAGTTCCTTTACATACTTTGTCTGATATATGTAGGTGCCTTCTGGAGTCTGATTCACTTGAATTCCCAGAAAGAATCTAAGTTCTCCCATCATGCTCATCTCGAATTCTGCCTGCATAGATTGAGCAAACTCCTTTCCAAGCGTAATATTGGTAGTTCCAAATATAATATCATCAACATAAATCTGACAGACTAAAATGTCCTTCTTAATTGATTTATGGAAGAGAGTAGTGTCAACTTTTCCTCTGACAAAGTTGTTTTCCAGAAGGAAATTACTCAGCCTCTCATACCAAGCTCTGGGAGCTTATTTTAAGCCATAAAGTGATTTCTTAAATTTGAAAACATGTTCTGGAAATTTTTCATTTTTAAAACAAGGAGGTTGATGAACATAAACTTCCTCTTCTATGAAACCATTTAAGAAGGCACTTTTAACATCCATCTGATACAGAGTGATGTTATTCTGTGCAGCAAAAGAAATAAGCAAGCGAATAGATTCTAACCTTGCCACAGGAGCATATGTCTCTGTGTAATCTATACCTTCTTGCTGACTGTATCCTTGAGTAACCAGCCTAGCCTTGTTTCTGATAACTTATCCTTGCTCGTTCAACTTGTTTCTGAAGACCCATTTAGTTCCAATGATGTTGAACCCATTTGGTCTTGGAACCAGATCCCAGACGTCATTTCTGGTGAATTGGTTAAGCTCTTCTTGCATAGCAAGTATCCAATCATTATCGTTCAGAGCCTCATCCATAGAAGTAGGTTCAATGATAGACACCAAACCAAACAGTAACGTTCTAGAAGATCTGAGAAATGACCTTGTTCTGATAGGGTCATCCTTCTTTCCAATAATCATTTCCTCTAGATGAGAGACTTTGATTCTGGATGATCCTTTAACATTTGGTTCTTCAGAAATTGTCAAGCTATCCATTTGAGCAGTCAAGGGAGTAGCATCTGACGTTGCTTCTGGTGCTTTTGCTTGAGCTTTGTCTGCCTCTGATTCTTCAGAGTCTGTGAGAAGGACTTCTCTATCTGCAGAAATTTCAAGCAGCTTTGGCTTTTGATTGCCAAGCTTATCATCAAATCTAACATGAATTGATTCCTCTACAATCTGTGTCTCAGTATTGTATACTTTATAGCCTTTAGAGCGTTCAGAATATCTAAGCATGAAACACTTCTGAGCTTTAGAATCAGAGTTGTTCAAATTTTCTTTAGTGTTGAACATAAAACATACACATCCAAAAGGATGAAAATAAGAAATGTTGGGCTTTCTATTCCTCCACAATTCATAGAGAGTCTTCTCCAGAAGAGGTCTTACAGACACTCTGTTCTGAATATAACAAGTTGTATTCACTGCTTCTGCCCAAAAATGTTTTGCCATGTTAGTCTCCTTGATCATGGCTCTGGCCATTTCTTACAATGTTCTATTTTTCCTTTCTACAACTCCATTCTGTTGAGGAGTTCTAGGACAAGAAAAATCATGTGCAATGCCATTTTCTTTAAACAAATTTTCAAAGTATTTGTTTTCAAATTCCCCACCATGATCACTTCAGACTTTAACAATTTTAAACTCTTTTTCGTTTTGGACTTGTTTGCAGAAGTCAATGAATTCAGAATGTGACTCATCCTTATGTTTCAGGAATTTTACCCATGTCCATCTGCTGTAGTCATCAACAATGACTAATCCATACTTCTTGCCTCTGATGGATGCAGTTTTCATTGGTCCAAACAGATCAATATGAAGCAACTCTAATGGTCTAGAGGTTGAAACAACATTTTTTATTTTGAAAGAAGATTTTGAAAATTTTCCTTTTTGACATGCTTCACAAAAAGCATCTGAGTTGAACTTCAACTAAGGAAGTTCTCTGACCAGATTGAGCTTATTAATCTGAGATATACGTCTCATACTAATATGACCCAATCTTCTGTGCCAAACCCATTGCTCATCGTTAACAGACATAAGGCATTTTACATTTTGAACTTTAAGTTCTGAAAGATTGATTTTGTAAATGTTGTTTTTCCCTTTTCCATTAAAGAGGATTGAACCATCTTTTTGACTCACAACTTTACAACATTTTTTATTGAAGATTATGCCATAACCGTTGTCACTTAATTGACTTATGGACAATAGATTATGTGTTCATCCTTCAACAAGTAAAACATTAGATATGGAAGGGAGGTTACCATTACCAATAGTTTCAGAACCTATTATTTTGCCCTTCTGGTTCCCTCAAAACTTCACGTCACCTCCAAATCTAAGTTCCAGGCTTTGGAACATAGACCTTCTTCCTGTCATGTGTCGCGAGTAGCCAGAGTCCAGGTACCAAGATTGGTGTCTCAACTTTGCTGCTAAGGACATCTGCAACAAAAATAATTTTGTTATTAGGTACCCATATTTTCTTAGGTCCTCTAGGGTTAGTAGGTTTGAAATTCTTTATGAATTTCTTTCCCTTGAAGGCATCTTTGTTCTGCTGAGGTTTTTGTTTATTAAACACAGATTTGTTCTTATTAGAACGTGTGTGCTTAATATCATTTAAATGACCATATTTGAAGCGAGTATACAGAGGAGAATACTTAATGATCAGTTTATCAACAAGTTTTGGATTTAAATCCTTCCCAGAGGGTGATTCATATCCAATTCCCTTTCTATTGTTTCTGCTTACGTCATAGACCATTGAAGCCATCTTGCTTCTATCTAGGCCTCTGGCCAGAAACTTCTGAAAGCTATAATCATACTCTTCTAAAATATTTTTAGAGCATGATATAGGATCTGAGTTAAATTTCTAAGCTTTTTCTAAATCATTTTTCATTTTAGGATTGTTTGCTTTAAGCTCAGCAACTTCTGATCTCAGCTGATCATTCTCAGATGTAAGACAGCTTTGAAGCTTCTTGTATTTGAGTTTGATCTTGTTGTAGCTTTCAAGAATTTCAGATAAACTTTCAGCAAGTTCAGCTCTAGAAAGTTCAAAAAATACCTCTTCTGAATCTGATTCTGATCCAGATTCAGCAGTTTCTTCGTGGTCCTCCACGTCAGCCATCAGTGCTACATTAGCACATTCATCTTCTGATTCTGATGAAGATTCAGAGGCATCTGAATCATCCCACTTGGCCATTAGCACTTTCTTCTTCTTTTCAAACTTTTTTCTGGGTTTCTCCTTTAGAAGTTTGGGACATTCATTTTTATAGTGGCCAGGCTCCTTGCACTCGTAGCACGCTACATCTTTCTTTCCAGATTTCTTATGTCCAGAAGATTCACCACGCTGATCAGATCTCTTGAAGTTTCTGAACTTCTTTTGTTTGTGCTTCCAGAGTTGGTTTATCCTTCTGGATAGCAAAGACAATTCATCTTCTTCAGAGCTTTCTTCAATAACCTGCAAAGCTTTAACAGATTTGTTAGATTTTAGTGCAACAGACTTACCTTTCTTCTAAGGTTCGTCTTCTTCTAGCTCAATCTCGTGACTCCTTAAGGAACTGATCAGTTCCTCCAGAGTGATCTTATTCAGATCCTTTGCGAGCTTCAGCGTTGTCACCATTGGTCTCCACCTTGTTGGCAAGCTTCTGATGATCTTCTTGACGTGATCAGTAGTAGAGTAACCTTTGTCCAGAACCTTCAGACCAACAGTTAGAATCTGAAACCTTGAGAACATAGCTTCTACAGATTCATATTCCTCCATCTTAAAGGCCTCGTATTTCTGAATGAGCACCAAGGCTTTTGTCTCCTTTACTTGGGAGTTTCCTTCATGCGTCATTTTTAGAGATTCAAACATATCAAATGCAGTATCTTTATTTGTTATTTTCTCATACTCAGTATGAGATATTGCATTTAATAGAATGGTTCTTACCTTGTGATGGTTTCTAAACTCCTTCTTCTGTTGATCAGACATAGACTTTCTGTCAACCTTTTTGCCTTCATCATTTGTAGGATGAATATAACCATCAGTAACCAAATCCCATAAGTCAGCGTCATAGCCTAGAAAGAAACTTTCTATTCTATCTTTCCAGTAATCAAACTTCTCACCATCAAACATGGGAGGTTTGGTGTTGATTCTGTCTCTATCATCGTATTTGTTGTTATATGAAGTTGAAGTTGAAGCTTCAGCAGCCATGATGAATGAAAAACAATAGATTAAGAGTTTTTCCCAACAGGATCTTTTTCTGTCACGGTTAAGTGAGAGCACTTACAGAACCGGAGCTCTGATGCCAACTGAAGGTGAGAAAAACACTTAGAAGGGGGGAGGGGGGGTTGAATAAGGGTTTTAAAATAATTAAGATGATAGAAAAATAACACAGTATTTTTATCCTGGTTCGTTTGAACTCAAACTAATCTAGTCCACCCTACCAAGGTGATTTGCCTTTCTCAACAAGGACTTAATCCACTATATCAAACTTGATTACAGTGTAAATCACTAAGACAACTGTCTTAGTCTTCTCAAGAAATTCTGACCACAACTTAGTCTTCTTAAGGAAATCTTTTTACAAAAGATAAACTAACAAATTTGTGTTTAAGATGTGCTCCTAAAAAGCTATATCACAATAGTGATTTTTACACAAGTTTTAGAACGAAAATAAACTATTCAGCTTTTGAAGAGAGTTTGTATAAGAGCTTGTTGAATAATTTGCCAAGAATTTGTATCAAGTTCGTTAACCTTTCAAGTGATGCTTAGACTTGCTTTTATAATACTTTGAAATCCTTTCTCAAAGACTGTGCAATTTGTGCATTCTGTTCTTTTTGTCTTCTATTGACTTTTCCTTTCTCAAAAGAGGAATGTTCTGACAAATCCTTTTTGTCTGAAATCCTGTGTCATGCACGAATGAGGAAAGAGCCGTTTAGGATAAGACAAGGAATATTCCAACGGATATTTATTTGAACAACATCTTCTTCAATAACTTTGGAATGCCTTGCATCAGAACTTCTGATGATGTTCTTAGTTGTTCAGGTCAGAGTTAACTCAATCAGAGTTTCTCTATTAGAGTTTGCAGCAAAGTGCTTTAAGCGTGAAATACTTTATCAGAGCATACTTGCTTATCAGAGCTTATGTACTTTCAGCGTTGAGTACTTCCAGAGTCTTCTGAAGCTTTACGTATGTTCTTTACTCAAGTTCTTCTTAGCTTCGCTTAGAGTCATTGTAGCAGATCAGAGTTTTCTGACGCGTTGCTTCTGACGCGTTTTTTAGTTCTGTGGTGTTTAGAGACGTTCTTGCTTCCAGAATAATATTAATTTTGATATTTGAAACAAATAAACACTTGAATAAAATTAGAGTATATAAATTCTCTATACAAAATTTCATTAATGTTATCATCAAAACTATGAGACATATTAAACACCAATCTATGTTCTAATAGCTTCAAGTTACTGATTAAAATGGGTGGTCTCGACATGATTCTTCACATAACTAAAATGATAACATCAAAACTAAAAATCTTACAATGAACTAAATAAAGTAACATAAAGTAACACTTATCACAAGTATTCCAAGAAATCACAAGCTCATTTAGTTTTGATGTTCATTGTAATGAACTTGAACTTAAAGATGAAACACGAAAATTACAAGTATTCTAAGAAAAAATTATCATTTTCATTTTCTTTTCCAACGATCAACACAAGTTTGAAACACATGCATGATCAAAACATGAACTTTATCATTAAATCTTATTTGAAGAAAATGAACACCAAATATTCACAAAACAGATCTAAACTTTAGCATGACATAAATACATGAACTTTAGTAAGACAGGCAAAGATTTTTCAAAACAAACTACAGAAAACAAACACCAAAAAGTAAATAAATGTAATAAACTTGAACTTGAAGATGAATCACGAAAATCAAAAGTTATCCATGAAAATGTTTTCGTTTTCATTTTCTTTTTCAACCATCAACACAAGTTCGAAACACATGCATGATAAAAATATGAAGTTTATCACTAAAATCTTAGATTTTCCAAACCAATTTGAAGAAAATGAACACCAAATATTCACAAAATAGTTTGATCTTGAAGTTGAAGAAGAAAAAGAAAACAAAGTTATCTTACAGTTGTTGGAAGAAATTGCTCGAGGAACAACTCAAGGGACGGTGGAGATTTAAGGCTGAAGGGTTTATGTAAGGAGATGCTCAACTGGCGGTGGATATGAGTGACAAGAGAAGTGAGATGAAAGTAAGTGGAAAATTGTTCAACCTTTTATATAAATAACAAAAGAAATCGGGTAATGCATGACACCCATGTAATAAGAATTTGATTTGAAAGAATGATGTCAAGTGTACAAAAGGAGACATGTCATTGGTCCATATTCATTTATTTAGTAAATTACCATTATGGGCAATGTTAAGTGCAAATTTTGAAACAAAGAAATGGTATATTAGGGAGAGACTAAGCATGTCCCATTCTTAGTTAGGAAGTAGATGGTTCAATCATTTTCCAATTAACTTTTATAGGGTATGTTTGAGAATGAAAGTGCATTTCCTTCTTGGTCTAAAATTTTTGTTGTTTTATTAAAAAAAAAACTATTGTTATTTGAACTTTGATTTATAATAGTCTCAAATTTAATATTTGTAAATTTTATTTGTTATTTTTTTCTTCTAAATAATCATATTTTGTGTAATTCTTTTAGTTGGAGAAGATAAAGTGGAGAAGGAATAAAATATTATTGTGTATGAAACTGCATATATGTTCTCGTTTTTATTTTTATTTAATCTAAATTGTTGATTAAATCTAATGGTTTATCTATACTGGTTCCCTGAGAATCATTTGATTGATACCTTATCTTAAACATTATCAATAATTAAATAATTAAACTAACAATAATATTAATATTAATTTAAAAAAAAACTAATAAGTTCCATTTAAATAAAATAGCCTTTAAACCACTCTTAATAGATTAACCTCCAACTAAAACAACGTTTTCAAATTAAATAAATAGCAATTAACTCCATGTTTCCAAGTTATATAAATGAAAGGATATTAAAGTTCTATTTGGTAAAAATAATGGTTGATTGATGAGCTAGCTGATAGCTTATAATTTATGAATGATGGCCTACGACTGATAGTTTATGAATGATAGCTAATGACTGATGATTTATAGATGATAAATTAATTGAAGTGTTTGATAAAATTAACAATTCAATTAGTTGATAAATTAAAATGATATAAAAGACATTTAATATTTACTTGTTTTATTTAAATTAAAATAAATTATAAAGGGTAGTATTGAATTTTAGTTAAAATAATAAAAATTAAAGTAAAAGAAATAATGACAAGCTATAAGCTATAAGATTTTAAAATAGCGTCTGAAAAATAAACTATAAACTAGTAAAATAAAATATAAGTTCGTAATGAATATATAGTTATTAAACACGTCTTTCATTATCATTCATTATCATGAAAACTTATAGACTATAAGCTATAAACTCAAAAAATATCTTATCAAATAGAATCTAAGATGAAATTTTTATTTTCCATCATTGCATTTTAGTATTATTTTCATCTTTTCTCAACTTATGTATTCCACTTTATTATTTTTATTTGTTAGTTTTTTCATTTTTAAAGAAATTAAAGAAAAACGATGTTAAATTGTATGATCTAACAAATTTTAGTTGTGTGATCAATGTGAAGATAATCTCCAATAATGGTTTATTTTTCCTTACTATGTGAAGTTGTTTTTACCATTTTTTACAATTTTCAACATCATTTTTCAATTTTAAATTTTATTTTTATTTACTAGGTACAAGATATAATATTTTCTATTTTTTTCCGATATCAACATATCATGAATGGATTTTTTTTCTTTTAATGTTTAATTCTATTTTCTACTTATGATTTGTTTATTGGTTTTGACATGTATAAGTATATCATAGATAAAAGAATTGCACATATAATTAAAAAATATCTTCAAATTTGTTGTTCAAACTTTCTAATTTATTGATTATTTTATTTATTGTTTTATTGATCTATTTTCTATTTATAATTTCTTTTTTCTATTTCTCTCATATTCTCATTGCTTTCAAGAATGAGAATTTAAATTTAAAGGTTAATATAGTGCAAAGAGATTATAATTTTCTGTAGATAAAATACCGCACGACCATACTTAGGAATGACAAAACGAGCCGGGTCCTGCCACCTGCCAAAAAATGGCAAGTTGGATTGAGATTTTAAGCCCGTGTACCCATTTAACCGCCCCGCCAAAACAAAAAATCCGCAGGCAGAATACATAATGGGACAGAGTTGGCCCGCCAGCCCATTAAAAAAAAATTGAAAAATAAACTACTTAAAAAAATATTCATGACCCTTTTTGAAAAAAAGAGCATTGACTCAATAACCCATTTGAATTTTGATCTAGATTTGTCTATCACTCTTCAATTCACGTTGGATTTCTTCTCTCTCACTTTTCTGAACTTCAGTTTGACACTTGCTTTGTCTTGTTCGTCGGTCACAATCTCTTTCCGAATTTCAGTTACTTCTTTCAGATACTCTTTCTCTTAATAACTTCTAATTCTCTTTGTTGACATAAACTTTTCTTTTTCAAATTTGAAAACAATAGATGTGTTCCATGTTGTTCCATAATATTGTCATGTGTTTGTGAAAGCGACAAAATATTTTCGTGTACTGAAGTTGCCACTGAATATATTTGAAATGATTGAGGATTTTGTCTTTGAAGTTTTATTAAAACGTAACTCGTGCATGGATGATAATTGTGCTTTAGACTTTCAATGAGATTTAAGATTCAAGACTATGATAAGATAAATTATCATATAAGTTGTGCTCTCTGCTTTGGGGTTTCAGAGAGTAAATTTGCCACGATTATACTTTTACATGGGAAATTAACTAGTATATCACACTATCAAATAAATCATATTCATTTGATCAAATTAATGGTTCAGATACATCTTGTTTAATGTTTCTATTTTTTACCCATAATATAAGTTAGTAAAGAAACAAAACCTCATTTTTACATTAAAAAAATCGTTGGTGCCATTTCTTGTTAACACAAGTTTTTTCTTTACTTTCTCTTGGAACAATATATGAAACTCCTATGTATTGTATTGTGACTCTCAATTTTTTAATAATATCAATTAGTTTTTCACTTATATATATATATATATATATATATATATATATATATATATATATATATATATATATATATATATATATATATATATATATATATATATATATATATATATATATATATATATATATATATATATATATATATATATATATATATATATATATATATATATATATATATATATATATATATATATATATATATATATATATATATATATATATATGTGTGTGTGTGTGTGATATTTGATCGAACTCTAGTATGGTCGAAGTCTGTTCGCGAGTAATGCGTGTTGTAGTCGAAGTTTGTTCTAGCATGCATTAGTCAATATTGCTAGGTTGTTAGCATGTTGAATTGGGTCTTACTTGTAAGCCCAATTGTTTAAGTTAGCTTGTATTGAGTAATTGTTAAAAAGCCCATTAGATTAGTGTGTTATTTTTCTTATAAATAGCATGCTAGTCTTTCATCTTGTATACAGAAAAATAGGAAGATAAAATCCTAATTCAAGTGAGAGATGTTATTTTGTTATTTTTGTATACTTGTAATCTTGTTCTAAGAGAAAGGAAAGAATAACAGTTTATAACCAATCCTTGTTGTACTTTGTTTTCTTTGTTAACCCTAACCTTTGTGTGTTTATTAATCATAAAGAAACTTTTTATATTTTGTTTTAAGACATCGTATTCACAATATATATATATATATATATATATATATATATATATATATATATATATATATATATATATATATATATATGTGTGTGTGTGTGTGTGTGTTTGTGTGTGTGTGTGTGTGTGTGTGTGTGTGTGTGTGTGTGTGTGTGTGTGTGTGTTTGTGTGTGTGTGTGTGTGTGTGTGTGTGTGTGTGTGTGTGTGCGCGCGCGCGTGTGTGCGTGCATGCGTGTGTTTTTTTTAAAATATAGTTATATAACTTAAAATAGTTTTTTTAGAAGTAAAGAAATAACTAATACATTAAGGAATGAAAATTCATCAGGGGACACTGACAGACAGTGATGATTTATTTTTTTATTTCATTGTATTTTTCACTATCCAAGTACTCAATCTTAAAAAAAACTCAAGTACCCAATTCTAAAAAGTGCATCTATTGCATACTAATGTTATAGTTTTAATTGAAAAATATATAAGGTTTTTTAAGATTCAATGCTCGTGGATACCGTGAAGATCTGTGGGGATGAGAATGTGAAAAACTATTCCCTTTTGACAAGAATTAGGGGCGAGGACGGGAAAAATTAGGGGCGAGACAGAGAGTAAGGAAACATTCTTCGCATATTACTTTTTGCGTTGATATCCTTACGAGTAATGCTTACTATATTAATTTGCGTTAAAATGATAAAATTATTTAATGAATGTTTTTGATAAAAATATAAAAGTCGAGCATAATTTTTTTAATTCTTTAGTATATATAAATATAGCACAATTTATAAAAATATCCGATAAATAAATTAGGTGTCAAGACATCGTATTAGCACAATTTATAAAAATATCCGACAAATAAATATACATGTGTGTGTCCTTTTCAAAACGTTTCATATTAGTCATTTTTATCTTATTAGCGACGAAAAAATTTAAAAATTAGTCGCTAATAGGATAAAAAGGACTAATATGAAACATTTTGAAAAGTTAATGAATCAATATGACATTTTTAAAGTTAAGAGAGCAAAATGAACTTAAAGTATAATTAAGAGATTAAAAATAGTATTTTGTCTATTAAAATAATTAACCAACCACAAATAATTATTTTATATATAATTTGTATTTTTCAATTGCATTAAAAACAATAAGTTGTAGAATCATTTGAAGAAGAAAAAAAGTGAACAAGATGTATTAAAAAACACAAATTGATTAACCGTAAAATGTAGAACTTTTAAACTCAATTAATAAAAATAGTTGAAAATCAAATGACAACAATATCCTTAAAAGTGTATAGGTGTTGTAATGTGAAAGCCACAACAAAAAATTATTTATGTATTTTTTATGTTAACTTAGTTTCTAAAATTTTATAAGAGATTGCCTTAGCAGTATCATAACATTATGGTTTGGACTGGTGCAAAAATGAGCTTAGAATGTGGATGTTTTGCAAAGGTAGTTTCTTTGGATACAACTACAATTGTTCCTAGGGTAAACCTACATAATTAGGATATTTTGTTGCTTGTTTTCTATGTCTATTATTTTGTTATTGAGCTTCTCACAATAACTTTCACTTACACCTCTTTGAAAAATGCTTTTTTTTAATGCATAAAACACCCTTTGATCAAAGTCAATCCAATTGATTCAAATAGAAATGTTTGATATGAATTAAGAAAATTTATTCAACATGATTTAGAAAACAAGATATGAATTTATATATAACTATATATGAAAGGGATACAAGTTTTTGGTGTGGTTTATTTTTGTTCCAAAATTACCCTTATTTAATTGTAATATTTCCATAATTATCTATGCAGTTTGTTTTAATTACAACCATGTGTGAGCAAGAATGTCAACCGCTCAACCAAAACGAAAACCGCCGTACACAGACATTTAAGTGTGAAACAAATGCTCTTCATTTCAATAGCAAAAAAAAAGTAATTACAAAACTTGGTAGATAATCCTGAATAACAATGGAGTAGACTCTTATCGTTTTTTTTTCTTTTTTTCTTATCTACATATTATCCTTTCCTTTCTCCATCCCTCTAATCTATTTTTTCATATGTTTTCACTTTTTAATTTTCTTTTAGATATGTTCTTAAACATGATAAAGTCAAAATATATACATCATTTAATATTATCACTTTTGTATATGTTCATGTATGTTTTATTCGTTTATTCAATTTAGTTTAATTTTGTTTTGTTCTAATGTGTAGCTTTTGATTTTAGTGTCTGAGTAAAAATACATTGCTCTAATTTTACAAGGTTTGATGAGATTGTCATTTTTCTGTGACTAATACTTTAAGAATCATATATATTTTCATCATTTTAGTGTTAATTTAGGAATCATATATATTTTCACCATTTTAGTGTTAATTTAGGAAATCATATATATTCTCACCATTTTAGTGTTAATTTAATAATCATACATATATTTTCACCATTTTCACAATTACTCGGTTTCTTTCTTGGTCAATCTCTACCTTTTCTCCTTCTGCATTGTTCTTTCAATTTTCACAATTACTCAGTGTCAATCTCTGTTATGGTTAGTTTTATGCATTTTTATTTTGTAGGATAAGCGGATAATGTCAGAATAAAACCATGGCACAAATAAAAAAGGTTGATGATTAATTTGTGGACATGAGTGAAGTTAATATTTGTTTTGGTGAACATGGTAATATATTTTGATATGTTAGCATGCATTAAATAGTATTAGAATTGACCATTAAAATCTTTTTATGAAATTGAATGCATTTTTCTAATTTTTTTTTAAATTTCCCCTACAAATTGTAACTGCTTCTAACATTGTTAACTGTTGAAACTTAAACTGCATAACTCTACCATTTCAGATGCACGACATTTGTTTCCATGTCTTTCATTTCCAAACCCATGATAGTAGTAACTTAACGCCACTGTAAATCATTGTTGGATATTTGGATGCTATATATATTTTTTCAATTTCACATCAACTGAAGGCATATATTATATATTCTGCATTGTTCAAATTATTTGTGCTTTCCTTCTCCACACATGTAAGTCATGTTTGTTTATCTATAGATTAAGTGTGGTCTGTGTCAATTTGGATGCTATATTCACCAAAGTATGATATGAGAACTAACCATTTACATTGATGTCTATGAGGTGAATTAAAGTTAATTGAATTGCGTTGCAGAAAATAGTTTTGATTTGATATTACAGGAAGTGATTGAAGAAGAAAATTTATGAGAAATCATCTTCTGATGATATATCGGTTTTCGATGAATTATTTTTGCAATGATAGTTCATGGATACCCAATTTAACCATAATACCACTGGGAAAATGTAAAAAAAAATATAATATAGAGGTAATTAATTATATTTGTTGCATTAAATTATGTGCCTACAATATACACAAAATGAAAGGAGTTGTATTATGTCTTCTCATATAGTTTTCCTTTTAATTATAGAGATTGCTACAACTATTTATTAAAATAAGACCTACAATTTATCAATATCGAAGGTTACGAGGAAAAAAGAAAGTATGCTTTTGTTATCCTTAATGGTATTTATTAAGAAAAAAGGTAAGATTTTGCTTGCTACCCTTAACAATAGTAGTTATTACATAAGACCCTCACTATTTTTTCCTACAAGTACAAGTAGTAGTTGCAAGTATGTTTTGTATTATATCAAAAAGACAAAGGTAAAATGTTTCATTGTATCATTTTATATCTATTAATCATTTAAGATGAGAGCGAAAACTTAGAAAATATTAGAAATTTTCTTATTCTTACTCAGTAGACAATAATGTTTTCGTAGTTTAATTATCATCAGTTGTCTTTATGGTATATTATTATTAGTTTTTAAAACTTCTATTATTTTTACTGTACTTTTTATTTTATTAATTATTATTATTTTGGTTTTTTTTAATTCTTTTCTATTCCCTTCTTATTTCCTTTTTTTTCTGAATTTTTAATATAGTTTAA
Organism: Lathyrus sativus; assembly: GCA_963859935.3. Classification (NCBI taxonomy): domain Eukaryota; kingdom Viridiplantae; phylum Streptophyta; class Magnoliopsida; order Fabales; family Fabaceae; genus Lathyrus; species Lathyrus sativus. Next base: position 495,624,198 of record OZ012737.1, read on the forward strand.
TCCTTTTTTTTCTTTATATGTTACGAATGAGTTGTTCATATTGTTGAAGCATTTTTCAATACATTTTTTTACCCTCTGTCTATTATATTTTTTAAAAAACTTTTTTACTATTGTGTATTTCAATTCTTTTGTTTTGTCTTTTTTTTAATTATATATTTTTATAGTTTATACAATAATGAGGAAGAGAGGGAAATTTCCAGATTCTTTAGGAATTTAAGAATTGTGATGCAATTTTCATGAAGTTGAATTTTAAATTTGAGATTTCCTTTCATTTATGAGATTAAAATTAGTTTAATTATGTTAGAATAGAAAAAGAAGTTTAAAATGTGAGGTGATCATTAGTACAAAATAATAACCATCATCATATAATAAAGATTAAAAAATAAGTCATTTATGTGCTAATCATAACTACAAAATAATGACAATGATTCATTGTAGTAATAGTTTTTTTTATAACAATTTTTTTTTCTTTAACAATTATATTAAAGTTTTAATTGACAAGATTGAAATAGTATAAAGATAAACTATGATTTTTTAACCAAATCATCCTTTACTAAAAGTTTTGTATATTTAATGTATATAGTCAATGTTAATCTAACATTTTCATGTTTAAAACAAACTTTTTAGAAATATTTCCTTTTACAAGTACATATACATGAATATTTATTTTAGAGACATATATGAATATTTATATGTGAGAGAGATAGAGATAGAGTTTAAATAATATCAGTATCTTTAGAAAATATATGTTTTTTTTAATAAATAAAGTAATATTATTCATAAAGGTATTAGGGATATCCTAACCCATTTACAAAGTTCATCATATACTATATCCTCCTAGATACAAAATAATTTTTTATTTTGACGGCTGATCAGAACCTGAAGTGGGTCAGAGACAACGTCTGTAATACTGAGTGTGAGAGATGATGAAGAGGGTGTACCTACAACACAATCTGATGCTAAAGTAAGAATTGGGAAAAAAGAGTGCAAGTACAGAGTATGTGTGTATTAGGATGAATATTGAATACCCGACCCTCTTAAATGAGAGGGTTTTTATAGTGCCACCAGCACTTTGCCACTTTTTTTTAATTATAAACAATATATTTTGTTTAATTTTAATTTTAATATTAATTATTTATATTATAAAAAATGTAACATATACTTATATTTTGTTTACGAAATATTTATATGATTGAGAAACATTTTATGGTATAATTGATAAAATAGGAAAACAAGAGACCTAAAATTAAAGTATCAAGATTTTATAGATTTCCAATTCAATTTATATCAATGTTTGGTCTCTATGATTAAAATATGAGAAAAAAGAAAATGTACTGAAAGTGTACTATTTTTAAACCCTACAAATATATATTAACATCTATGTTTTATGTCATAACCAAATTATAAATACTCTCTGTTTAGCTGAAATGATATATCATTTTCGTCTAATATACTTTTTGAAGAACTAATAGAGCAATAAAGATTTTTTTAAAGCTAATGAACCAAAATAAATTTTGAAATCATGATTAAAAAGATATTAAATATTTCATTTAAAATAGAAAAAATATATTTTATAGAGAGATATTTCAGGATGTATTTGTAGTTTTTTAAAGCTTAATAGCACATTGATAAAAGGATGTATGAATAATTAATTCAAATCTTTAACCGATAAAAAAAATACTATATTACACTAATTACTATTAATTTCACTATTTTTTTCTCTAAAAAAAATTCTAATATGAGACTCTTACATTTTTTATTTAATACGCAAAACAATGACAGAAAAAAGAAACTTCTTAGAATAAAGATTTAATGTCCGGCCTTCCTATTAAAGAACGTTATTGATTATACAGTATAAATAGTACTTTGTATTATTCGGTTATTTAATATATATAGAATAACTTTGTTTATCATTTTCAAAATGTAATAATATTATTAGCATGTTTAGACTACATATTTTTTTTTATCTAAATTTTATTTAATTCGGTATGTTTAAAATAATAGTAGCATTAATATATAGTTAATTCACTAAAGTATTTTTAGTATATATACATTTATCATCCTGATTTTAAGACTGCTTGAGGGTATTTAAAAATATTATTTTTAATTAATCGTAAGTATGATAAATACTTCATACAAAATATATACACGTTTATTTTCCTATGCTGTGCGCATTAAAAAAAAGCGGACAGAGGGGCACGGGAGTGCCCGTCTGAACGCTAGTACAATATATAAAGAGAATACTTTGTTTTGGTGTGACTTATTTTTCTACTATTTTTACCCTTACTTTATTATATAATTTACTTAATAACTTCTTATTGTTAACTTCCACATAACTTCTTATTATTAACTTTTATATATTATATTTTTTTAAACAAAAAGTATCGTTTATATTTTCATTCATACGCATTAAAAAAACGGACAGACGGACACGCAAGTGCCCGTCTGGACGCTAGTAATGTATAAATGTGATTCAAATTAGGAGTGTGTTTTTCTCAATGGATTCGATTCTGAAAACACGACCCAAATCAAAGTTTTATGTAATTTGAATCGCAAGATTCAAATCATGTGTTTTAACGACTCGAATCATGAAACTTATTTCTTCAAGATTTCCAGTTTTGAAAACATGATTTGAATCATGTATAATTCTGATTCGAATCATATGACTCAAATCATGACTCGAAATTTCATCTTTTTGTTTACTTGATTATATTCATTTCTTCATTTGATTAAAAACATCACTTATGGTTTTGACTCGAATCATGAGGTCATTTTCACACTATTTTTGTGATTTTTCTCCAACACATAAATGCATTTATTTTCATTATTTTCAACAAGATTTTTGTCTAAAAGTTCATTTCTTCCTCAAACACTAAATCATCATCTTGAGGATGAAAGGTTCTTAACTCATAAAGAGCGTGCGTATGTTGTGAGGACTACATTAAGTACTCATGTTACATTGAATTTATTAAGCAAGGAAATCCATTTAGAATTTCAATATTGAATGTCCAAGAAGCAAAAAAGAAAGCTCTTCTCCAAAATTTTGGGAGTTCTTTAGTTTAACTTTGTTTAAGGATTCTTATTAAAGTTTGTTCCCGGTGGAATTTGAAGAATTACAATTGAAAGGAACCTAATAATATTGAAGAAGTGATTGTTTGTCAGGTTAAGATCACAAGGATTTTAATCTCAAAGCGGTAGGAGCCGTGTGCGAATTTGAAGTATATCAATAAGTTTAGGAATAACGTTTTTAGGATTTAAGCTTGCTCGACATATTTTTGAGATATCAAATGTATATAAACAATCTTGTAACTCGTTAAATTTAGCAAAAGACAACAAAATTTTGATAAATATTCATCAAGGAATGGATAAGGTGCCCTATATTAGAAGTAACTTATATTTATTAGTTGTACTATTTTCTTAGCCCCTAAGTTTGTTAGAGGGTATTTTAGTATTTTTATCTTATTCTAGTAACCCTAGTATTAACTTATAAATAGGGTAACAATCATTGCAATTTTGTAGTAGTGTGTAGCCGTCATTCTCTTAATAGAATATTTCTCTATTCATCATTTATTCTACCTTTGCACCAACAATTGGTATCTAGAGCTCCGGTTCTGATTCATTGGAAAACACGGGAAACACGAGTGAACGTGAGGTCTTGTGTGTTTGATTTTGATTCTTAGATTCATGTTGAATCTTGAACAAAATCTGATCAGAATTTTAATTCTGTGGGTTGGGAAACACTGTGTGAGAAATCTGAGTGTACTGTGCAAGTTAGAAGATGAACGGAAATGGCAACATGAACACCAAACTTCCAGTATTTGATGGTAAAAACTGGAGTCATTGGATGATTCAAATGCGTGTACTGTTTGGTGCTCAAGATGTTCTAGATCTTGTCACTGATGGTTATGTTCCAGTAGCAGCAAATGCAACAGATGAACAGAAAAACGCGCAGAAGGAAGTAAGGAAGAAGGATAAGAAAGCATTGTTCTTCATTCATCAACGTGTGGATGTAAATGTGTTTGAGAAGATTGCAGATTCAATAACAGCAAAGGCTGCGTGGGACACACTGGTGAGATGTTATGGTGGTGACGCATCAGTGAAGAAGGTGAAGCTTCAGTCCTTGAGAAAGCAATATGAGAATCTCAACATGAAGAATAATGAGAAAATCTCTGAATACATCTCCAGAATGATTCTGATCACTAATGAGATGAAGGCGTGTGGAGAAACTCTTTCTGAAGAAGCAATCATGGAGAAAGTATTGAGATCCCTTACCCCTCAATTTGATTACATTGTGGTAGCAATAGAACACTCCAAAGATCTGAGCACCATGAGAATTGAAGAGCTGCAGAGCAGTCTAGAAGCGCAAGAGTTGCGTTTGACTGAGAGAACTTCTGAAAAGGAAGTAGAGCAGCAGGCTCTGAAAGCAACTTCTGATAGGAGGTATCAAAAGCAGTCAGAAGCCAGGAGAAGATCTGATGGTGGTCAGAAGTCAGAAAGTTCAACCTCTGATAGACAAAAGAATGCTCAGAAGGGAAAAGAGAAGTATGACAAGAAGAAGATCCAATGTTACTGTTGTAAGAAGTTTGGTCACTTTGATAGAGATTGTTGGTCAAACAAGGAGAGAAAATCAGAAGAAGCAAATATAGCCAGAAGTTCTGATGACGAATCTGTGCTATTGATGGCCTCTGAATCTGATAATATGTATCTGATAGACTGGTGGTATATGGACACTGGCTGTTCAAATCATCTTACTGGAAACAAGAAATGGTTGGTTGACTTTGACTCTGAAAAGAGAACAAAGATCAGATATGCTGATGACAAATATCTTAATGCAGAAGGTATGGGAAATGTCAGAGTGATTCTGAATATGGGAAAACAACATTGATTCAGAACGTGTGGTATGTACCTGGCATCAGAAGCAATCTGATGAGTGTGGGACAATTAATTGAGAAAGGTTTTTCAGTTACCATGAAGGAAAATCTTCTGAAACTGTATGAATGCAATCAGAAGTTGGTTATGGAGTCAGAACAGGGAAGGAACAAAACATTCAAGGTGAATGTCAGAACTGCAGACTCAGAATGTCTTAGTGCAACAAGTGCTGAGAAGGAGAGTGAGCTGTGGCACAGAAGATTTGGTCATTTGAATTTCAGAAGCTTAAAACATCTGAATTCAAAGAAGTTGGTACATGGAATTCCTGTAATTAAGAAGCCTAAAAAGTCATGCAAAGTTTGCATGGAAGGAAAACAACCACGATTGCCATTTGTGTCAGAAGCTGCTCCGAGAGCAAAACATGCCTTAGGAGTTGTACATTCTGATGTGTGTGGTCCATTTCCAGTAGCATCAATTGGAGGGAATAAATACTTTGTGTTATTTGTTGATGAATTCACAATAATGACATGGGTATCCCTTATTAAGTTTAAACATGAGGTGTTTGATGAATTCAAGAAGTTCAGAATGAAGGCTGAGAATCAGAGTGGTCAGAAGTTAAAGATTCTTAGAACTGATGGTGGAGGTGAGTATAACTCCAAAGAGTTCTAGAAGTTCTGTGAGGAGAATGGAATTGGGCATGAGGTTCCTGCTCCTTATACCCCTCAACACAATGGTCTTGCTGAAAGAAGAAACTGCACTTTACTTGATATGGTGAGAAGCATGCTAAAGGAGAAGAAGCTTCCTCAGAAGCTCTGGGGAGAAGCTGTTGCCACTGCAACATATGTACTCAACATATGTCCTACGAAGAAGTTGAAGGAAATAGTTCCAATACAGAAGTGGACTGGAGATAAGCAAAGTGTTAGTCATCTGAAGGTGTTTGGTTCTGTTTGCTATAAACATGTTCCAGAAGCCAGAAGACAGAAGCTGGATGATAGAAGCAAAGTGATGATTCTGATAGGGTAACACAGTACAGGTGCATACAAGCTCTATTGTCCAGACACCAATAAAGTTGAATTTAGCAGAGATGTGATTGTGAAGGAATCAGAAGTTTGGAATTGGGATAACTCTCAATCTGATTCTGATGTTAGAACCTCTGAAGAAAGGTCAGTGTTAAGAATTTCTGAAGTTGGAGTAAACTCTGACATTGATTCTGACTCTGATAGTGATTCTGACTCTGGAGAAGACTCAGAAGATGAAGGTGACTCTGATGATCGAGACTCTGATGGTAATCTAGATTCTGGTGGCAATTCAGACTCTGAAGATGGCCAAGGCTCTAGAGGAAGTCAAGCGTATGAAGCTAGAAATTCTAAAGTTCAAGACTCTGGAAATATGTCAGACCCTGAAGATGGTCAAAGCTCTGGAGGAGGTCAATCATCTGAAGCTCAAGACTCTGAACAAGTTCAGAGACCACAAAGAATAAGAAACATTCCCAGAAGATATGCAAAATTTGACATGCTGCAAGACACTGAAGTAGACTCTGAAGGAGAAGTTATTCAGTGTGCCATGATAGTAGACTCTGAACCCATAAGTACAGAAGAGGCTCTTAAGCAGAAGCTCTGGCTGAAGGCCATGAAAGAAGAACTTGATGCTATAGAGAGAAACAAGACTTGGAAGCTGACAGAACTTCCAAAATACAAGAAAGCCATCAGCGTCAGATGGGTTTTCAAGCAGAAGTTAAAGCCAGATGGTTCAATTAGCAAACATAAAGCAAGGTTGGTAGCCAGAGGATTTCTACAGAAACCTGGGTTGGATTACTCTGAAGTGTTTGCACCCGTAGTAAGACATGAAACAAACAGAATGGTGATTGCAATAGCTGCTAACAGGAATTGGCCTCTGATGCATTTAGATGTAAAATCTGCATTTCTGAACGGTCCATTAGAAGAAGAAGTTTATGTGTCACAACGTCCTGGATTTGTGAAAAAGAATCAGGAAGGGATGGTGTACAGATTATACAAAGCTCTATATGGACTGAAACAAGCGCCCAGAGCTTGGAATCAGAAGATTGATTCATTTTCTAGGGATGGAGTTCAGATATTCTGAGAAAGGTATCATTTTACATCAGCTCAAGTATGAATTAGAACTTCTGAAGAGATTTGAACTGAAGAATTGTAAGATTGCTGTCACACCCTCTGATACAAATCAAAAACTGAATTCTGACTCTGATGGAAAGGATGTGGATGCTACAACCTTCAAACAGTTGATTGGTTCTCTAAGGTATTTGTGCAATACCAGACCTGATATTTGCTATTCTGTTGGGATGGTTAGTAGGTTCATGAATAAACCTAAGTGGTCCCATTACCAAGCTACTGTCAGGATTCTGAGGTATATCAAGGGAACTCTGAAGTATGGAGTGTTGTTTCCTTCTGGAAGAAAGGATGAGTCAGAACTTCTGAGTTATTCAGATTCTGATTGGTGTGGAGACAGAGTTGACAGAAGAAGTACCTCTGGGTACTTGTTCAAATTTCTGGGAGGTCCCATTTCTTGGTGTTCCAAGAAGCAACATGTTGTGGCATTATCAACATGTGAAGCTGAATACATTGCAGGTGTTGTTACTGCATGCCAGGCTGTGTGGATTCTGAATCTATTGCAGGATCTGAAGATTAAAATAAACAAACCTCTGAAGTTGATGATTGACAACAAGTCTGCAATCAATCTTACAAGAAACCCAATGTTGCATGGGAGAAGCAAGCATATTGAGACAAAGTATCATTTTCTGAGACATCAAGTTCAGAGTGGAGTGTTAGAAGTTGTACACTGCAGCACTCAGAAACAGTTGACAGATGTTCTGACGAAAGCTATCAAGACTGATCAATTTCTTAGACTAAAGGATGGAATTGGTGTTACAAGTCTTTATGGAATATGAATTAAGGGATGGTATTAGAAGTAATTCATATTTATTAGTTGTACTATTTTCTTAGCCCCTAAGTTTGTTAGAGGGTATTTTAGTATTTTTATCTTATTCTAGTAACCCTAGTATTAGCTTATAAATAGGGTAACAATCATTGCAATTTTGTAGTAGTGTGTAGCCGTCATTCTGTTAATAGAATATTTCTCTATTCATCATTTATTTTACCTTTGCACCAACACCCTACAAGGACCAAAGCTTTGAACTTGGATAAATTTAGTAACATTCTTCTTCTTCTTCTCTCTCTCTCTCTCTCTCTCTCTCTCTCTCTCTCTCTCTATCTATCTATCTATCTATCTATCTATCTATCTATCTATCTATCTATATATATATATATATATATATATATATATATATATATATATATATATATATATATATATATATATATATATATATATATATATATATATATATTCTTTCTCTTGATTTTTACCTTTAGAATTTGTATGATATAGATTTTATTGCTTTTATTAAAACTGCATGTATTAGGCTTTAATTTTATGTTTGTAGAGATTTATTTCTTAAGCGCTTAAGTATGGTTAGATTTAGTCTCCAAATTACCAATGCGTTAATTATTCTATATACTTGCAATCTAGAATGCTTATGAATTTAATCTAGATTAATTCAAGCTTTTCAATTTGAGTCAATAAAGATTAAAGCACACATTTCTAGTATCTCATTATCATTGCTATGTAATCTTTAAGTATTTGAGTATAATTTGTCCAATTATGCACAAATTTGAAAAGGTTTTTCAAACAATTTTGCTTCAGCAAAATCCATATTTACAACTTTTAAAAACCGATATAGTCTATTCAACCCCACTTAGACTATTTTCAAGCCATTTTCACTATAAAAAAATTGTATCAAAGTGTGTTATTTAGAAGGGCTCCAAAATAGGGCAACACATGTCCTTCATTGGGCGCCTGCCCCACGAGGCTTCTCCCAGGGCGTGTCCTTTACATGGCACGAGGGCTCACCTTAAGTGAAGATATGGATAATAATTGAATAACGCCGCTGTCTGCGAGAATTAACTTCTGATTCTTACGATTTCCATGATTTCACGATCGATCCTCATATATGAGCTTCACATAAATATCCGACAAAGCAAGCAAAATTGCGCAGTGGCAAGATTTCAGATCAATGGTGTTTCAACTGATCAAACTTCAGTACAACACTGTTCGATCACCCACCTCCATCTTCAACAATTGTGAGAAGATGCAGTAAGAGATCTCTGAATTCGTCCTTAAATCTTGGGCAATTCGGTCGGCTAGACAGAGTTAAAGCTTAGACCGTCCCAAAATAGTAGTCTCTAACTCTTGCCAAGGCTCTCAGAGAAATCCATCAGATTTATACGTGTGACCGACTCGAATCCTCCTGGTAAGTTCTATGATTCTTTCAACTACTTTAAGATAAGATAGTATTATTACTTCATACACAACTTTCAGGTACCACAAGCCTCTGGAACCGATACCCACGAAGATTAGGCATAAATTCCTCCACTCGTCAGCCAAGCAAAGATACCGGAAATTTCCAGGGGTATTATTGGATATTCTTTGAGCGTCATACTAAAATAATCAATTCCCCACAACACCCCATGCACCTTCAAAATCCAGGGGAGCTATTGGAGATGCTTTGCACGCTCGACTATATCAACCTATTCCCTAGAGGTGCTATCAGAGATGTTTTGGACGTCTGAATACAATATTCAAATACACCATATCCTTGAGGGCAAGGACGAGGATCCTCTACCTTTGTTCGGGTAAGATCTTTTGTGACGTTGAGCTCGGTTAAAAGCATGACATATCTAGCCGTGTTCATGCCTTTCATCTATAAGTATGATTCAAAAAACCACCATGACTAACCGGACTTATACCTTACACACACACGCACTCACGCACACACACACACACACACACACACACCCACCCCCCCCCCCCCCCCCCCCACACACACACACACACACACATATATATATATATATATATATATATATATATATATATATATATATATATATATATATATATATATATATATATATATATATATATATATATATATATATATATATATATATATATATATATATATATATATATATATATATATCGTGTCTAGCCGGTTTAGCATGAAATACTTACAGGTACAACTAGGAGCATAAATTCTTGGAGCCGAAATCACGTTCCACCGTTTCCAGTCCGACATATAGACACTTTAAACTGCAATAACACTTCCTCTATGAAGGCTGATTCCAAGCACAACCATGCATCATTACCTCGATATTCTATCGACACATTACGCACGTCTCAATTAAATTTGCCTTCAAAAGAAACAACCTTACATGGCTCCGTAAATACTTAAGGTCATTTACACTTTAAGCAACTATTATTTATCACTTTTTTTATACCAAATGATAACACAAAGTGCAAGATTCTGAAAGGAATCCTTAACGATCCTCATATCCAAATTCTTCTCAAATCCCAGCTTGACAATTACTATGGCTGAGAAAGAAACAATATTCTACCAAAAAGCATAAACCTGCAACGGTAACAACTGAAATGCATATATGAAAATATTTTTTACAATCCGAGGCACTGATATGCTATCGCGCACAGGTCAAAGACGAGTTTAAAAGTGTAGTAAAATAGAAGTGACACTTAAGTCGTATTGCAAGGATTCTCGATTTGATTTAACCAACCAAATGAAAGAGAGAGGGGTTTTCAAGTTTAGAACTTAAATCAAAGATGATTAAAGATAAAATCAAAATTGATAAATAAGCTAATCAACTGTATCGATTTCCTACTTATCATCGATTCTTATAATTCCAGTTCCCTAAGCGGATTTGACCCTATTTGATTATAATACCAACTGACAAGCGCAATTGGTATTATGTGATGTATGTTCCTATTATCCGAATAAAAAATGGATTTAAGCTCTCACGAATTAAGAAAATGCAATTTAATCAAACACGATGACGAAAAAGCCACGCTAACGTGATTAGAGTTAATGATCATGCAACAATCGAATTTAATTATTCTATAAGCAGCAATCAAATTAAGCAAACGAAACCAATCGAATTAAGCAAATGTGTTTATAAGAAGAATTGAAAAAATCAAAATTAAACTAAAATTAATAAAAACCTTGTTAGAACACAGATTGGTTCTTAATTATATCTCTATATTTTGATGATAACTCTTATGAAATTTTGTATTAAAGAATTATATACTCTAAAATTTGGTTAAGTATGTTTGCTGCAGATATTAAAAGTGAATATTATTCTGAAAGCAAATTAGATCGAAACATGAAATTATGCAAGGCTCTGAAGCGTCAGAAGCATCTCTTAGAAGAATCTGAACGCTACCTACAGAAGATTCTGAGCGCTGTCTACAGAAGGATCTGAAGCAGAAGCTACATAAGAATCTGAAGCAGAAGCCACAAGCATCTGAAGCATTGAAGATTTTTGTATGAAGAGTTTCAAGCTCAGTTTATTTCAGAAGACTCTGATAGTACTACGCTGCCAGTACTGAGGATTTGATCCCAAACTCTGCTTTGAACAATTACACGCTGAAAGCACACTTGCTGCAAATGCTCTGATTCAGCAAACTCTGATGAACATTAGAAGGCTCTGACTACTCAAGACTCTGATGATATTTGCTGAAACTTGTTGAAGAAGAATTCAAAGTTATGTCCGTTGGATTGGCCAAACGACTCTTTCCTCTTTCATGCTAGACACAAGAACACAGGCAAAAAGGATTTCTCTGTGCATTCTACTTCTAGGAAAGGTCATGTGATGTGAAGACAAAAAGGCTCAGCCCTTTTCAGTACACAACCTTCAATGTGAAAAACTACTTGGACCTTTGTGCCTATAAAAGCTAGTCTCCATCTCTCTTCTTCAGTTGACGAAATATTAAAAGAAATTCATTACAAGCTCTCATACAAATCATACTCTTTGCTGAATTTATTTCTAAGTTCCTAAATCTAAAGTGTAAAATCACAGTTGTGATATAGCTTAATTAGAAGCATTTAAACACTTGTTTTCTTCTTACATTTGATTGTAAAAGATCCTTAAGAAGATCCAGTTGGGATCAGTAGTTCTTAAGAAGACTAAGAACAATTGCTCTTAGTGCTTGCTATTGTAATCAGTTGATTAATAGTGGATTAAGTCCTTGTTGAGAAAGGCAAATCACTCTTGATAGGGTGGACTGGAGTAGTTGAGTTCAACGAACCAGGATAAAAATCCTTGAGTTTTTATTGCCATAAGTTTTTCAATATACTTATTCAACCCCCTTCTAAGTATTTTCTCACCTTCAGTTGGTATCAGAGCTCTGGTTCTGTGTGTGCTACCACTTCACCGTGAGAGAAAAGATCCAGTGAGAAAACTTTAATATATATTTTGGTTGTTATTATGGCTGAAACTTCAACATCTAACAGCAACAACAGATATGAAGAAAGGGAAAGAATCAGCACAAAACCCCCTATGTTTGATGGGGAGAAATTTGATTATTGGAAGGACAGGATAGAAAGTTTGTTCCTTGGTTATGATGCTGATTTATGGGACTTGGTCATTGATGGGTATGTTCATCTCACTGATGGGGATGGAAAGAAAGTTGATAGAAAATCAATTACTGAAGCTCAAAAGAAGGAGTTCAGAAATCATCACAAAGCTAGAACAATATTGTTAAATGCAATATCTCATACTGAGTATGAGAAGATCACAAACAGAGAAACTGCATTTAACTTGTTTGAGTCTTTGAAGATGACACATGAAGGAAACCTTCAAGTTAAAGAGACCAAGGCTCTGGCGCTAATATAGAAGTATGAAGCGTTCAAAATGGAAGAATCTGAGTCTATAGAAACTATGTTCTCTAGATTCCAGATCCTCACAGCTGGTCTAAAAATGATGGACAAAGGCTACTCAACTGCTGATCATGTGAAGAAGATCATCAGAAGCTTGCCTATCAGATGGAGACCTATGGTCACTGCTCTGAAGCTTGCCAAGGATCTGAACAAGATCACTCTGGAGGAACTAATCAGCTCACTAAGGAGCCATTAAATTGAACTTGAGGAAGATGAGCCTCAAAAGAAAGGTAAGTCAATTGCCTTAAAATCTAACAAATTTGTGAAAGCTTTGCAGGTATTAGAAGAGAGTTATGAAGAGTCTTCTTCTTCTGAAGAAGATGAACTGTCCTTGCTGTCCAGAAGAATCAACCGACTCTGGGAGCACAAACAGAGGAAGTTCAAGAACTTCAAGAAGCCAGATCAGCGCAAAGAGTCCTCTGGACCAAAAAGATCTGGAAAGAAGGAAGTTGTTTGTTTTGAATGCAAACAACCTGGTCATTACAAAAATGAATGTCCAAAGCTTCAGAAAGAAAAGCCCAGAAGAAAGCCTGAGCACAAGAAGAAGGTTCTAATGGCTACATGGGATGATTCAGATGAATCTGGATCTTCATCAAAATCTGAAGATGAATGCGCCAACATGGCTCTGATGGCAGGCATTGAAGATCAGAATGAAGGATCATCTAGATCTGAGTCTGATTCTGAATCTAACTCAGAAGAGGTACTTTCTGATCTCACTAGGGAAGAGCTTATTAAAGTTTTATCAAAAGTCCTGAAAAATTATAATCAGATTAAGCTCAAATGCAAGAAGCTTAAATGCAATCTTGGATCTGAGAATAATCTGTTAAGATCAGAAGTTGTTGAGCTAAAAGAAAATAATTTGAAAATGAAATCTAAATTTGAAAAAGCTCAACAAAACTCTGAATTTGAAAGTAAGTTTAAATGCAAAAACATTTTAGAAGAATATGACTTCAGCTTTCAGAAGTTTCTGGCTAAAAGCATAGATAGAAGCAAGATGGCTTCAATGATCTATGGAGTTAGCAGAAACAACAGGAAAGGAATTGGATATGAATCTTCCTCTGGAAATGATTTAAATCCGATGCCTATTGATAAACTTGTTATTAAGAAAACTCCCTTATACTCTCATTTCAAGTTTGGTCATCTGAATGATGTTAAACACACACGTTCTGATCAGAATGTTCCTGTGTTTAAGGCAAAAGTAAGTCAGAACAAAATTGTTGTAAAAAGACAGAAGTTCAGACCAAATTTCAAGGCAACTAACCCAAAAGGACCCAAAAAGATCTGGGTACCTAAGGATAAGATAATCCCTGTTGCAGATGTATTTAGCAGAAAAGTCAAGATGCCAGTCATGGTACCTGGACTCTGGCTGCTCACGTCACATAACGGGAGAAAGGTTTATGTTCCAAAGCCTGGAGCTTAAATCTGGAGGAGAAGTGAAGTTTGGAGGGAATCAGAAGGGCAAGATCATTGGCTCTAGTACTATTGGCAATGGTAACCTTCCCTCTATATCTAATGTTTTACTTGTAGAAGGATTAAAGCATAATCTATTGTCCATAAGTCAATTAAGTGACAATGGTTATAATATAATCTTTAATCAACAATGTTGTAAAGCTGTTAATCAGAAGGATGGCTCAATCCTATTTAATGGAAAGAGGAAGAACAACATTTACAAAGTCAATATTTCTGAACTTAAGGTTCAAAATGTTAAATGCCTTATGTCTGTTAATGATGAGCAATGGGTCTGGCATAGAAGATTGAGGCATATTAATATGAGACGTATATCTCAGATTAATAAACTCAATCTGGTTAGAGGACTTCCTAAGTTGAAGTTCAACTCAGATTCTCTTTGTGAAGCATGTCAAAAAGGAAAATTTTCAAAATCTTCTTTTAAATCAAAAAATGTTGTCTCAACCTCAAGACCATTAGAATTACTTCACATTGATCTGTTTGGACCAGTGAAAACTGCAACCATCAGAGGCAAGAAGTATGGATTAGTCATTATTGATGACTATAGCAGATGGACATGGGTAAAGTTCCTAAAACACAAGGATGAGTCACATTTTGTGTTCTTTGACTTCTGCAAACAAGTCCAGAATGAAAAAGATTTTAAAATTATTAAAGTCAGAAGTGATCATGGTGGTGAATTTGAAAACAAATATTTTGAAAAATATTTTAATGAAAATGGCATTGCTCATGATTTCTCCTGCCCTAGAACTCCACAACAGAATAGAGTTGTAGAGAGGAAAAATAGAACTCTACAAGAAATGGCCAGAACCATGATCAACGAGACTAATCTGGAAAAACATTTTTGGGAAGAAGCAATAAACACAACTTGTTACATTCAGAACAGAGTGTCTGTAAGACCTCTTCTGGAAAAGACTCCCTATGAATTATGGAGGAACAGAAAGCCCAACATTTCATATTTTCATCCTTTTGGATGTATTTGTTATATGCTGAACACTAAAGAGAATCTTAACAGTAATAATGAGGACAATACAGAACGTCCGAGCCTTCTCCAATATTTCGTCCCAAAATCCAGGTCCTCGGTGGCCACGGTAGCATCAAACTCTTTCGGGGTGATAGGTATCCAGGAAAGAAGAATAGCAGGAAGCCGAACAAAAGGACTTAGAGAATCCCTCTCACCGTCATCCACTTAACGAGCTCATTTAGGACCCCCCAACAAGAATGGAAGAATTGTCACTTCGACCCCTCTTGGCAAGGGAAGGAGAAGGTGAAACTCCTCAAGTAGATAAATCAACTATGTCATCATTGGAATGACCTAATTCAGGGTTTAGAACTAGGACCATATCTAAAGAAGTCACCACAACATAAGCCCAAGCCTCCGGGAAGAAACATAAGCAATGAAAGGTACTGTTGGCGTCAGGATTGACATGGCAACTACTAATCCTTAGTAATTCGCAAGCTCTAGAACTTTCTGCAATTGAGTAAGTTGATTTATGTTATCTGCAAAAGCGCAAATCGATCGGCTAAAAAAGTGGCACCCAGATCCCTATCCTCACCAAAGAGTTTTTGTCTATCAGGAATGCTCAGAAGCACTAATGATAACATATTTATCTATACGACTCTTCTTCTACTGAAAGGAAATCAATTCACCAGGACCAATCCCTTTTTCATATCCGATCCAATGGTACCAGATATGTAAATCCTCTTTCATTCTCACTTATTTGGGAGACAAAGTGGTGGACTCAAAATGATAAGAAGAGATAGGCCGGTGGAAATGAATTCTGGACTAATATTTCTGAAAGCTTCTTATACAAGGGCGGGCATCTCTCATCAAATTCGAAGACAAGTAGAAGGCCATATGCGCCTCGGGAGCGACAAGTTTCACCAATACAAAATGCTCCAGAAAATTTCCCCACTCAGAAGCGAGAAAACTGAACCAAGGTAATTGGGAATGAAGAGAGATCAATCCTTGATCACGAGCACCATCTAGTGAAGTATGATCCACAAATAAGAGGTCAAAGAAGAGTCCCAACGAAGGCTTCCAAGACTTATACTTGACAAAAAGCTATAACAATAATATGAAGGCCTAGGCTCCAAGATAAAGTTGCAAGGGGGCAATTTTTAAGTGTCATCACGACCACCTAAAATCAGAGAAAGGAAGACACACCTGTAACATGGTAAATAGACACTCACATTAGAGAGTCAAACAACCCTCAAAAGAGCTACACACTGTATCATCTAGACCTATTTGCAAAATCCCCTAGTTCGAGGAGTCACCAAATGTGATGTTGGCCTGAGCTATGGCATCGACAGTATTTGGGACACAAGGAATCCTAACTATTTTAGCGGCTACCTAATGATATCTACTTTCATTAGCCGACTTTATTAACCAAAGACCCCTACGAGCCAATACATCGGCTATATGATGATCGCCATGATTGACCCAAGACACATCGACGTGCTGCCCCTTACACCCCAAGTGATGAGGAATCCCTGCGTCACTAGGGTTATGTTTGATTGAATCCCAATATGTTTGATCAAAGAAAGCGACATTTTCTCTCCTTTGATGAATATCCTTGGTTTCTGCATCGATCAAAACAGGGGGAGGCATTGACCTCTCAACAAGGTTTTCACCCCCATGAGGAACAAGGATTCTGAAGTATAAGTGACGAGAACATCGTCTTACAGAGAATCTTCGGGAAACCCTTCCATCTCCAAATCATCACTGAAAATAATGATATATGATTAAGAACCCCCACTGACAGAGGGGAGGGAATGGTACTCAGACTTTATTCCCCTTTTCGAAGATGAAGAAACACTACCCTCTGAATGCATCTTGACAATAATAGCACTCATCGTAATAAAAATGTGATAAAAACTTGAGTAAAATCTAAGAAGAAAAGTTACCTTGAAATAGGAAGGCGAAGGCTCATAAATGAGAAAGAAAGCTGAAAATTTGAAGCTTTAGCACTTCAAATTTATGAACGTGTGACAACAGTTACTCTGGGAAGCAAGTGCTCTCAAATAAGAGGGAAAAACTCAAACACACAAGGGAAACTCAATATAGGGAAGAGCTAAAAAGTTCTCGCATGTACTTTCTCTATATTTATATATACAAAGGCAATTAAACAAATAAGATTGAAATTAGGAAATAAAGACAAATTGATGGTCAAATTTTGTCTAAGGAAGACAAACACACTCGAGTGTACTCGAGTACATACCTTTTCAGATCACACGTCAAAGAAAAAGGTGAAATGTTTCAATGATGGGACAACGTTCAATATTTGCATTCACATCATTCTTTGGCAAAACCAATACGATGCATGCCAGCCAAGACCTCGGTGAAATTACTTTAAGACAATCACTATTACTGGAAGACTCACCCGACATCAAACATGTCCAATGAGTCTTGAGGGAAGATGTTTCATGCTGGCCAAAAACCCGAGACCAACATCTCCGTGGAGGCCAGAGGCCCAAAAGCATGAAACCCATTACCTAGCCTACTCCACCAGGCTTAAGGTATAAATACCTTCGTAAAGTGTTCTAAGGTGCATAATATCTAATCTCCACTTTATTACCTTAAATCTTGAACCCTAAAATGACTTGGGCATTGGAGTGATAACCATGTAGGTACCCTAATAGGTCCATCATATTGGTGACAAAAACATTGTTAGCAACATTGCATTAACATCGATACCTCTGGTTCAAAAAGCACCATGATCTCAACCTCCTATATACAATGTCACAATAATGTAGTGCATCAAAAGCTCTATTCTGCTGTAGTTTAAATAATTATCACCATTTATGGATCTGCAGCGAAACACTTCCAATGCATGAAAATAAGATTTTATTTCCTTATCTTCTACTCATTCTCTTTCCATAAACAATTTTATTAACTATATATGCTTTAGTTTTGAGAGAGTGAAAGACTTATACTCAGAGTTGTGTAATTTTGTTGTTGTGTTGAAATTGTAATTCAAGAGCTTAGCTCTCTAGTATATATGTAATTAACTTGGAAATTGTAAGCTAAACTTGTAAAAAGTTTGGTTGTTAGGAAGGTTGTTGCGTTCATCTTGGTGCAAAAGCTCAAGTTGTTTATAATGGAAATCTTAAGAGGAAACTCTTAAGGACTAGAGTAGGTCATACGATTTAAGGTCAAACCAATATAATTTATGGTGAGATCTATATAAATTTATCTTTTTAAATTTCTGTTATTTATTTTTTCATTGCTTAATCTCTGCTTCTATTATCTTCTTAAAATCAATCAACCTAAACTTAACATTTTGCAAGAAAAAAAATTCAAAAACCGCACACCCCTATTGTGTTTGTATTTATTTACCTAGTCAATAAAGAGGGTGATAAGATTGGATTGTAACGAAGGACAATTTGCTACATAATATTTGGCTATATTAAAAAGAGAATAAACACCCATTCTCAAATGAATTATTTATATAACTATTCAACATTCATCTCTCAAGTTGAACAAAAATATATCATTGATGCCTTAACTGACACATATTGACTCCTTGCTATGACATACAAGATTAATCAATTTAAAAGGAATCAAATGGGACAAATACTAGAAATAAATTAAGGCTTGTGGCAAAGGGATATAATCAAGTTTAAGAGATAGACTATAAGGAGACTTATGCTCTTATAGCTTATCCTGAAGCTATTATATCAGATGGAAGTTAAGTTCTCATTCCTGAATGGATTTCTAATCAAAGAGGCGATCGTATTCCAACCTTCAGGTTTTTAGAATCATGAAAACTCCGACCATATTTTCAAACTAAAAAGAGCTCTAGATGACCTCAAACAAGTTCCTCAAGTTTGGTATGAACACCTTAGTGATTTCTTACTAAGGAAAGGGTTTAATTTTGGATTGTTGACACCATATTATTTATAAAACTTTAAGGAAAACATACATTTTTTGTTCAAAATTTCTAACATGTTGATTATGTGGGAGAATCACATTTGCATGAAAGTCGCAGATTCTCAGGGTTCCATATGAAAGAGTTCACACTTCTCTGTGAAAGTGTTAATTTTAGATTGCTTGACATCTTCAGTTACCTCATTGAGAAATTGAAGAGAATCCCACATTTTCTTAGCTATTTTACAGTGTGAAATTGAGAAATACACATTAGTGTTGAAGGAATAAATTATTTTATTTTTAGATAGCAACCCAAAATATTCTATCTACTGAAATAAAGTGTACATACATGTATTCTCTCTAATATTAATAATTCTCACTCTTGAATATGAGAGCTCTATTGCACGTACCATTCAGATCATTCTTACCCATATTCATAACTTTTGAAGTCGCAACACCAAGTCAAAAGACCAGATCTAAGGTCAATTGTTAGGTTGGATATGGGTTTAAAATTGTTTAGAGGGGAGAGGGGGTTGAATAGACCTTCTCCTATAAAATTTTAGTTTCTAAATGTTTTCCGAAATTAGAGTTTAAAGTGTGTGGGTGCAGAAGTTTAAATAGCATTTTAAAAAGGATTACTCTATTAAACTGATGTAAAGATAAATTCAATGATAATGAATCGGATAATCAACAATATGATAATGAATACAATTACATTCAAACAAAGCCATTTGAATTGAATTTGATTAATTAAAAAAAATATAGAATTATAAATTTTTGAATAATCACCAGAAAGAAATGTTTACAATACCACATCTAACACATACTTAAACTTAAACATAAAATCACTATAAGCAATAAAATCTAACCAAACGCAAACTATAAAGGAATTAAAAGATAAGAACATGTGAAATATATACAAAAATTAGAAGAGATAAAGGATAGAGAATTATACTAGTTTCACTGCGTTGTCCTTGCTTGCACCTTATCCAATCTCCAATGACAAGCCATTGGAAATTTTTAAGTCTCACACTAATAGAAAATTTATAAGTGTATTTTGGTACAACAATCAAATTAAAAACAAACTAAAAACTTAAAGTCAACTACTAAGCAACACAAATTTGAATCTTGAATCTTCATTTATTGTACACAACTCATTAGGCTGCAAATACTTCAAGATATTCAATCTTGAATCAAACCACCTTCTTAGAACCAAAACACTCCAAGATTTTTTCAGAAATGATCTTCACTCAATCCTACTGAAATTGTCTTAACTGAGTCCTAATGATCTCAAAATTGTCGCTTCTAACTCGAGCAGATTTCTTTCTTCAAAACGAAAATACGTATTCCACATAGCCCTTACATCTATTTGCGTCTTGAGCTCAAATTTGCTGAACTCAATCTTCAATCCGTTGTCAATCGACGGTGAATGGTACTCAAGCTTTACAATATTACGATTGTCTTTGTAAGGTAAGAGATGGTGGATTTCATCATTGATATCTTCGAGGGAGGTAAAATCGGTGAGGCCAATCGTTCGACCGGGTGTAGAGCTGGTGAATGAGACATTTGTGACACACCAATAGATGTTTATTTGTGACATTTGAGACATTTTCAGTTTGTGTGAAATATAATATTAGAACACCTTAATTTATAGAAGTCGTAGATCAATTTGTACCACTCATTAACTGAAATCTTGATTTCGGAGATATATCTCCAGAACGACACCCTATTATCTTATTCTGGAGATGCATATTCAGAGCTTGTCCTGAACCAGTTCTAGAACATAACACTAAAATAAAATCTATTTTTTCATTGACAAAAACACAAATGTTGTTATGGGGAAGATAAAAAATGCATAAAGACAAAATATGAACAAAAGGTGAATATATAATACTTCATTTATATTGAAACACAATTACAAACAATTATTTGTTCGGTTAAACAAGAAATTAAAACGAATCGAAATATATGGCTAAATCTATAGGTGGCACTCCCTTGGATTTTTGTGCATTTGATTCTTTTTCAATGTTGTTCAATCTCTCAAATTCTTACATCCTTTCCATGAAATGATCCGGCCAAGTCTTGACTTTTGTTGTTGAATGAGTTGTCCACTCTAGTGATGTAAATGGTATAGGGTATCCCGGTTTCAAGTAAACTTGAACAAAATAACTTGATTTTGAAAGCCATCCAATATACATGATATTATCATTTGGATTTTGGGGTGGGGTCGTGCGCAGTGAGAAAATGGTTTCCAAAAAATCGAAGTGTGTTAGGTAGACACACACTCTATCATACACACATGCTATTAGGTGACCCATTTCAGAGAAGTGCATCTATTTTGCCTCTGGTGCTGGACCGCTCAAGCAAGGAATAACTTGTTTTGAAAAAATATCGAGGTGCACCACATTTAATGAAAACTATTAAAACCATAACAGAACATAAGCGCAACAGTTGCATAATGACTTCAAAAATGAACACAGACAACTTCAAAAAATGCATATCCGGACAAGTTCATATACGTTCCAGAGATACATTTCCGGACACGACGTAACTTTTTTCAGAAAAAAATGAAGATTAATGTGAGGAATGCAGAGGGAAAAGAAGAATTTTTACCTGAAATTCTATCTTATTTTGCTCCTTATGATGTGATGAACCAAAAGGATAAAGATTTGGAGTGAAAAAATGGATTAAGAATGAAGGGTTTTTTGGTGAAGGGTTTGGTTGAAAACCAACTATGGCAACAATGACTATGTGATCATGCAACTGGTTCTTTTATCAGATATTTTCGTAGATGCATCTTCGAAAATATCTCACATGCAAAGGTGACAGAAAATTTCAAAATGTTGTCAATAATTCAAAGATTCATCTCCGAAATTTCTACTGAACTGAAAAATAATTGTGGTCTTTCTTAAAATGTTCGAGAGATGCATCACCGAAATAAAAATTACCCAACAAATAGGATACCTCTCAAAATAATCTTATTTAAACATACAAAAGATGCGTTTGAAAATATATATACATAAATAAAAATATTTGTGAAAATTCACGTGAGACAATATAAAAATTTAGGGTACATAAAAAATTTCTCAATTTTTTTAGTAGACAATCCATAATATGTTTGAGTCTCTTAAAAGTCCTTACCATTACAAATGTGTTGATTTTAATCCATGTAATCACTTAGACCAACTTTAGCATTGGTTCTTGCTTTGTTCTTCCATAGGATCGTCAGCGTGATACTTCAAAGGCTATAGCCAGCATGACAAACGTTGAAGAGAGAGCAACGAAAACATTGTACTTTTCTTTCTTTTTTTAATGAAAACTAGCCGTTCAACGGCTAGTTGCTTTTTTTTTTTTCAATTTCTTTTTTTATAAATATACTAGTTTATATCTAAAATTTCACCAACACAAATTTTCTCTCATTTTTATTTTCTCTTTAATTTGAAATTTCTCTCTCACAATTTCATCATTTTATTCCTAAACTTTTTTATTTTTTTCAACAATTTATTCTCAAATAGATCCTAATCATTTTCATTATCAATTTTAATTTAAATAATTAAAATTATTATTTTAATTAATATAAAATTTAATATGAATAATATATTAATATATAAAGTAAAGTTGTGTGACTCAATATGAGTTCTTCAGAGTTACACCATTGAAGTGAAAAACTGAATGAGTTGATTGAAGCTGACGTGACTTAATAGGTCCCACAAGAAACCTAAAAATGGATTCACAGTTGGAGATACTCTTAAGACAATTTTTACATTAATTTCTTAGGTAACGACGAACTTTCTAATATCTTAGATGCAAGGATTATGATATCTTATATGGTAATTTTTCGTCATAAAATAAATTATTTATTTACAAAGAAAAAAATTATTTTATTTGAGTTTCCATATAATATTAATTATTTTTTCTCATTTAAATCATCTAACTAATATTAATTGTATTACTTTTAATTCAATGTTTTATAAGTAACATGCATTATATAATCTAGTTTCCATAATGCACATACATGTAGCTAAAAATTTGGGATCTGAAAAAGGTTATGATCTGCATTTAATTTGCAAAACACGAGTTCATGCATTCTAAATAAAAAATTAATTTCAAAATTTTATATTTGAAACAACGAGTTATTATTCTAACTTTAATTTTTTGGAATGCATATAATAGTAAATATTTTTGATATAAAGTAAACCAAAAAAAACTAGAAACCAATGTCCCAGAAATGGAAATAGAAGTATTTTCACGTGAAAATAAATTAAAAAGGAGTGAGTGTATTCTTAAAAATGAGTGTGTATTCAATTCTGTACTTGTAAAGCCCAAGTTGATGAATAACAGCAGCCCACAAACATGTGGAAAAGATGCGGGCTAACAATGAGGGTAAACCCACAATTTTATGTGGGTACATTTGGATTCAAGATTTTATCGTGTTACCCTCCACTTTGACTTTACACTCCCATGTATTTTCATAATTTTCATATGTTATCTTTGTTAACATTTGATTAAAAAATTTGGTAAAGCAACTAATAAAATTGGTACAAATAAAAAGAAAAGGTAGTGTATATGAAAGATCCAGTGTATTTGATATGTCAAAAATCCGGTATGTTATGTCACATACCATTTTTTTTTATTAATGATAAAATTTTGGTTGTTTAACAAGTATCGGTTTTTTTCAAAACAACTTTCACTTATCAGATTTTTTGTTGTTGTGAATTAGTCAAAAATTTGGTAGTGTTAATCGAAAGGTTGAAACTTTGTCGACAGTTTTGCACGACTTTGATTGCACCGACCATTTTGTGTGGTTTAGAATGAATCCAAAGTTGTATAAATTGAGGTCATGTGTTGTTAAGAAAAACATCTTAAAATGCATAAATTTTTGGTTAAGACAGAAGTGTATTTCAAAGGGGTGAAACTTCTGGTAGAGTTTTGGCTTCCAGAGGGCACCACATGTCTTGCCCTTCTAATATCCAAGTTGAATAATATGTTACCTGACACCGAAAACCAAAAGATGAGTAAGATTGAGTTTCGTGCATGCTGGATTGATACTGATGGAAAGGTGAAATTTAACCTTATTAAGTTAAATATCAATGAAGATTTCAAAGTTATGTGGAAAACATATCACCGTAGGCTAATTAAGAGACCAATCAAGTTTGAAGTGACAATTTGTAGATCCGTCGATGACATAATAAAAATGTTGAAACATCCATAATTATCTGGTAGTGTTTATGTTTTCTTATTTATTATTGTTTTGTTAAGTTATATAATCGTCTGTCTAAGTTATGTAATTGCTTGTCAAATGTTAAATTATGTTATCATGCAATAATGGGAGTGGCAAAATGTTATCTAATAATCTATGTGGTGCAAAAGTCTAAGTAATAATACACATAATATACAAATAATACAAAAATAATAATAAGGTCTAAATAGGCCCCCCACGGGCTATGTGTGCTACCTGCGATGCCAAAGTATAAACCTCACCATCCGGGTTCACCAAACCCATGAGGTTATCCATAATGAATGATATCATCTGCAGGCATTGGGCATCATCCGCACCATGTAAAAGCGGTGGAGGCGGTGACATGTCATCAAAAGGTCCCCCAACATGAGATGGTCCAACACGAGAAAGTCTGACATCAACTATAGGTTGCCTAGGTGGAATGTTGTGAAGGTTTGATATAGTAAGGTACCACTCCAAGCACCCATCCATACACTCCGCAAGGAACTGAACATCCATTGCACTATCTCTAATGGCACTGGTAGAACTCAAACGTGACCAACAAACAAGTTATCATTTCCCTCATATGGGATAGCAGGGATTGGTCGTGGGATGTATTGGACATATCTAAACTGGCGCATACACCTCTCAGGTAAGTGTCTAGCCATTAAGGTCTCCCATCGCAAATAACCAGAATATAATGAAGTGTCATCAAACTCATGATGCACTATAGGGTTTGCGTAGGGTGTCCAGATGATATCTTATATAGCCAGCGCATCAATCCTCTTCCCATACTCTATAACACCTTTCGGGTGTGCATGCCTGCCATTCCATCTCCTGGTATGTGCGGACCCAGAAGTGGTAGAAATAACCCCCTTTCACAAATGAACAGGAAATGTTCGTATATCTAGCACAACACAATAACATAGACTCATATAACCAGTAAAAAGTAACTAAAATAACAAGAAATAATAAGTTTTTATACCTGAATTAGACTCATATAACCGACAAACTGCCTCGTCTATAAAGTAGTCGCCTCTTCAAGTGCAAAATATAGAATAGTTAGTGCAACACACCCTCAATCCCAACTGCAATGCTCAAGGCGACTAAACAACTACATGTACTTCACATCGATATATACATTAGAATTATCCATTAAGATAGTACATCCTACAAGATATAACATGCATACCTTAACAGCTGCATCATATATACCCTGATGCACTAGATCACCATACTTATCGTGCAAACAAGATTGGTGAAAGTGGATAATGAGAGGAGTAACCCCCCAAGTCATGTACAACAGTCATACATGCATGATCCTGGATAATGAGAGGAGTAGTGAAAAAGTTACCTGCGAGCAAAATATGGAACAGAGAGAAGACATCATCCAGTGTAATCGTCATCTCACCAAATGAAATATGGAAGGAATATGTCTTCTAATGCCATCGCTAAACAAAGACTGTAAATAGCTAAAAGCATGGTCAACAAATAGTCCACTAGTGAAAGAAGACCGCAATCTTCAACGATCTGATGATTGAGAAACACAAGAAATAAGGGTTTGAATTATGTTTCGATTTTGTCCCCATTTGAGGAAATTAAATCAATTGCATTAACAAGTAAATAAAATAAATGAACACAATTATTTTATTCTGGTTCACTGTTAACAAATTTACTCCAGTCAACCCATCAAGGTGATTTTTTCTTATCACAAGGACTTAATCCAATAATCATCATCGATTACAATCACAATGGAAACCCTCCATTTCCTTCTTGAGAATCTTGGCATTCATTCACATCTCAAGTAATCATCCACTAAGCTGTTAGAAACATGCTTAGTCTTCTCAAGCATTCTAGTCATCACTCGACTGCTTAAGGAACAACATCCACTATGTTGTTAGAAACACAATTAGTCATCTCAAACTTTCTGGTCTTCACTCGACCGCTCAAGGAACAATAACTTTTTCAAGGATTTTCTTGTGCATTAGTATGCTTCTTACAAACTGATTACACATATGAATTACATAAACACCTAAGTGTTTCTAAGCAAGATATGAGCAACACCTCCTTGCTTTATAATACAGAAAACTATCTAAAGAATGAACCTCTGAGAAATTATAAAACATTAGTTTTGTATTACTTAAAAGCTTTCTTGATGAGCACTAAGGATTCTTATCATAAGCTTTTAGCTTCTACTTTTATACTCCTTTCTTGAGCATATAATGCTTCTTCCAATTCAACCATCAAGTTCAACTAAGCTATTATGCTTCACTTATAATGTCTCACTTGAGTAGTTTCATATGGTGTTAGCATAATCATCGTTGTAAACTCTTGTGGTAGCAGCTTCATCTTGCTTGCTACATATTGATTTGTTTGCTGTGTTGAATAATAATCCTTTGTATGAACAACAACCAACAATCTTTTATCTTTCTCTCTTTGTGATCAATGACTGCTTCAACAATAAGCTATGAGCGACAAGCAACTAGCTTCTTGGCCATGAGCGACATTTCTTCAAGCTTCCAAGTCTTCAATTTATAGAGCACGAGAGAATAGATCCCTTAAGGGGTATTATAGGAAACATATTCCAACAACAATATCCCAATGTTCATTTGAAGGAGTGGTCAACATCACTGTACAAAAAGCTGCTCCTACACCACCTTTTCGAGGTAGAGGATACAAAGTTTTAGTACTACTATATTCAACTTAAAACCATTCTAATCTTCAAACTTCTAGCATCTTCAGAGGCTTCAGATATTATCTTAATGAAATGTGTTGTAGAAGAGTCATTCTTTGCGTAATCTTAAGAAACTTAGTCTTCAGAATTCCAAGATCTTTGTTCAACAGAATCTATCTTGAGAATCTTCAACACTTGTTCTTTTAGAAGCATTATCTTCAGAGTCTTCAGAACCTGTTCCTTCAAAACCCTGTCTTCAGAGTCTTTAGATTACATTGAGCATATTCTTTGTCTTCAGCACTTCGTCTAATCAGAATCTTGTCTTTATAAACTCTTTAAAACTTGATATTCATAACTGTGCCTTCATAATCTTTAAAGCTTTGTTCACCTGAACCACGTCTTCAGAATCTTCAGAACTTTTAACATTAGAAGCGCATCACGTTAGAAAGTCTTGTAGACCTTTCTCATAAAGTCTTAATAAGAATGTCCAGAACTAATGTTCATTAGAACCGTTGTATTAGAAACATTCATTAATCTTGACTTTAACTTGTACACACGTGATCTCAACTGATCAGAAAGGAATTAATGACCTGGCACGCATCGTGATATGATGCCTTCACCGGAGTGTGGAGGAGAAAGGGGTTGTACCTGCAAAATGCTCGGATGCCTAAGTAAGTACTGGAACTAGCGAGAGCAAGTACAAAGAGAAGGTGTGGAGAATTGAATACCTGACTCTCTAGTGAAATAGGGTATTTATAATGTGCCCCCAGCGCAAGGCCAACAGTTACATTGTATTGGGTCGGATTGCCAAGCCCAACACAAGCAACTGCCAGGGCTTACATGGCGTAATGAAGACCAGTACGTGGCCTTTGCCCTAGATCAACTATCCCGTGATCTTCGGAAAGTGGGCTGACCATCTCTTTTCAAAGTAGGTAGTTTCCTGATGACGTGTCCCCGCGTGGGGGACACGTGGAGAACGTGGGGAAAGTATGTGGGCTTCCCCGTCAGGAGGGTCTTCTTCCCGGCGGATCTGCCTTGTTGAGGCTCCTGCCCGACAGAGGAAATTGGGCCTTGTTGGGCCTCATCATCGTAGCCTTGGGTTGAGCCTGCCCAGCTGAGGGGCAGGTCTTGGCCCAGTCTAGAACAACACGTATGTTACACACCTTCTTATCAGAGTCAGAATCATATTGACAACAACCATACACTAGACAAAAACCATATCATACAAAATTGTTCTCTTAGATAACATATGGAATTATAATCAAAACTTAATGGCTAGATGTATAACCAAATCTTGTTCTTACACGATCACCTTGACCTCTTCTAGCATCAGGACATCTGAGAACTTCTTCAGCTTCCCTCAGTGGATGGGCACCTTTAATGGCGGTCAGTAATGTAACAAACTAAGTAAAAAAATATCGGTTCTTTCCAACGTATGAATAACAAATAAAGTCACATCATTAGCATATAATATACACACCTCTCCCTACCATAATCTAAATGCCACATGATTGGCATATTTAATGAGCACATAAGAATCATAGGCCTTCTAGAAAACCCTCTATCTGTGTGTGCAAACGGCTCCATTGAAGCCGGAGCAGTGACCTTTGTCTCAATCGAAAGAGTAACGTTCATATCATGTGTAGAAGGCGCCTCAGTATCTGTCTCCGGAGTAACCTCTATAGTAGTTGAGGCCTATATCTAGAAGGATAAGAAAATTCTGTCGTCTCTGATGGATGTTGCACATTTGAATTTGCCACCATCTACTTGGTATCCTAAACTATTGTCTGGACATCATCACCAACATGCTCTTCGTCAAGATCATTGTCCATCAAGCAACAACTATAGATATTCTACGCCGAGTGGGTTGCACAAAATTGATCGACTACTAAGTGCCTCTTATGAGAACCGGTTGGGGCTACTCTCTCTGCCCGGATATGCGAAGCCTCTACGTCATCTCCCCTCGCAAGAACCCTCGATGCAACAACTTTATCTCTATCACAATGCCTTTAACCAATCGTGTCATATGATCCTCCGGTCCTCATTGTTAAAATCATAATTATTTAACCTCTATAATAGTCAGAGCCTTTGTCTAGAAGGACGAAACACCTATGTCATCTCAGAAGGATGTGTCACATCTGACTCCGCCACCATCTGCATGACATCCTAAACTGCTGCCTGGACACCCTCAGTAATAGACCGGATTTTTTGAGAAATTCGATAACATTATGAGAATTTCCAGATTTAAAAATAAAACCTAGTAAAAATGCATAAATTTTCCCATTTTTTTAAAATTCAATACAAGACATACTTGTTATTGGTTTTTTTTGAGAAATCGATTAAAATGCATGCAACTTTATCGATTATTTCTAAAAGTTTGGTAAAATATATGTATTTTTACTGAATTTTTCAAAAAAGTAAAAAAAAAATTCATTTTGCTAGTCATTTTATTAAAATCCAATAAATATACATATAAAATATGTGTTTTTATTGGTTTTTTTTTGGAAATGTGTTTTTATTGGTTTTTTTTTTCCAAAAAAAAACCGTTAGTAATGCATAAAAAATCGGTATAAACTAAAAATTGCGATAAAAACTTATACTTACTGATTATATAAGTTTGAAATATCCAATAGTCTATTTAAAAAATTTGATTTGAGATTTTGGAAAATTTGAAATGGTCTAATAGTTTTGTGAAATTAGTTTTAATATTTTACATATGATATGTGGGTGTGGGGTTGAGAGGGAGGAGTGACATGATAAAATCTCTTTGGGTTCTAAGACCACAAAATTCTTTGAAAAAAAAAATTCAAGTATTTAAATCCACAGCATATTGTTTCATTAATTTTAGTTTTGCGTCAGATAACTATACAATATATTTTCTATCATATTTCATAATGTTGATAGTAAAAAAAAAAAATTAGTAAAATATTAAAATTGTTAAAACAATGATTGTTTTATAACTTTTATAACTTTTAAGTTTTTATTATTGTAATTATGCATTTTGTAAAAAGTAATTATAATATACTTTTTGTAGTCCAAATATATAAATATTTTCTAACCCACTAAAAATAATTATTCCCAACCGAAGAAAAGGAAATTAGGTTTTCAAAATAAGAAAGAAGAGAGGGTGATTAATAATGTTGCACATGATATATATGCAGTGTCATGAGAGTATCTTTAAAACCTCAACGCTCAATGATGGCGATAGGATAGTCTCATGCTTCTCATTCTTACCCATGCTTTTTCTGCATATATTTTTTTACAACTACTATGATTGTTAAGTTTTGAAAGGAAAAAGAAAAACTCTTTTATTTCTTTTTTGAATAAAAATGAAATTACTGACAATAGACAAAAAGAAAAAGAAATATGTTTATAATTTTTTTTCTTTTGATTATTGTAAAATATAAATTAAATATTTATTTTTAAATATGTGGCCGTATTGAAAGCTATAAAAGTGGTTGCGAGTATTCTTTGCGTTGTAATAATTTTTATATAATATTATTATTTAGTTGTCATTTGATAACGATTGTAGTTTCTCTTTTGTTTGAGATTTTCAAAGTTATGTTTTTGTGTTGTAATCGTTTTTTTTTATATTTTCTTTACGTCAATTTTGCCTAATAACAGGTATTCAAGTTTTTGATTCGATCTATAGAGATATAGTTTATAGTATGGTCTGTGGTTGAACATTGTCTGATATTCCACATCATAAAAAAAAGGTAGTAACAAATTTTGTTGTGAAGTTTGAACTAGAGAAAGTTAACAGAATAATCACTTTTGGCTTGAGATTATCGATAAAGACAATATTAATGATTATATTTTTTATGATAAAGTATGATAGTTTTTTTGAGGCATGGTTGTTAGTAAAGACAATGAGAATTTTTTTGGAGTAGTGTAACTTTAAGTAATTATACTATTTATTTATGATGAAGTATGATAGTTCTTTTAAAATATGATTGTTGATGAAAACAATGTAAAATTTTTTTGAGTGATTTATTCTCAATTGAAGTATATTCATCATGATGAATAAGATAGTTCTTTTTAAACTATAATTATTGATGATATAATGTAATTTTTTTTTTTGTTTTGAAAAGGCTTAAGTTCAAGTGAAATATAATATTAAAATAAAATTTCTTTTTAACTATGACATGTATATAATTGTATAAAAGTAATAAAGGATTACGCAAAATAGAAGGTAAGTAGACAACAAGTTGTTTCACTATTCTTTTTTGAATGACAAAACCAAATCTCTTAAAACTACGTTTCTCACCCTCTCAGATACAACAAAGCTATGCATGAATTTTTGGACCCTCTTTAAATATTCTATTGTCTTTGGGAGCTAGGAAGCCATAAGTATTAAATGCAATGAAAACATGTTGAATTGTTAGAACACACTTTCTTATGTTTGACCATTTTACTTGAAATACCTGAGATATGTTGTCCCACAATAAACCCCCAATCCCCTGTCTCACAAAACTCCATTCAAATCCACACATGTATATATTCCTCTTACCCACTTATAAACTAGAATATCTGATTACCTAAGTGTCGATCTTTTCTCTTGAGAATGATCATCTACAACAAAGATGATATATTACCCAGACAATCATCTTAGCCATTAATCATACTTTAATCGCATAATTGTTAATCATCATTCAAACTTTAATTCCTATCTCTTTAAAAATCAAGGATTCATTAGTATGAGCCTTTAGAACATATCATGTTGAAGTATGGACTCTAATTTAAGATGATCTTAATGAAATGATTTTTAATTTTAACCTTAACAATTTTGCTAGTAAGGACAACGTCAAAATTACAGCATATTTAGAATGGTTTTAGTGAATGTCATTTTAAAAAAAATATTTAAAATATAAAAAAAAAAATTGACCATGAGATAAAAACTAGTTTTTACTTGTTTGTAAGTAACACATTCTTAAAATTTGACTGTATCTATTTTTATTGACGAACTAAATCAACATATATCATTGGTAGAATATCGAGCTCTACTTAGTCATCATTTTAAGATTTTCTTATATGATAATTTGATGTTAATAAAGAAAATTTTCAAATAAAAACCACAACATATTTCTATACTTTTGATTAATATATTTAGACAACAAGATATGATTTTTTGTTCTTTTGTATTTAACTTTTTATACAAAAGAGAGAGACATATTATTGAAAATTGGGAGATAGTGTGAGGAAAAGTTTAACCACATTCACCAACAACCGCAATAATTATTGTTGAATAAACAAAAATAAAGTCCAAATAGAGACAAAGTATAAGTCCAAAAAACTTGGTACTATTTTGTTCCTCCATCACTGATAATCCTTGAAAGGCTCAACTGGCTGATAGTTACTGTATATACTGAATAAGGGCCACAGCCAAAAATAGAAACTCACATTAATGAAGCTTATACACTCATCAAAACTTTCTATATTTAGTAACACTCAACATCCCCCACTATGGCCTAGAATTGGACACTAGAGAAAAGTAGACACTGTTTTAGCATTACTTGAACCCCACTTTGTTGAGAAAAACTATTATACTTTATTGTCACGTGGCTCTTCACTTTGTTTACCCTTGCTTTTCTTTTTCAACCCTTCCTATTCCAACACCCTTTGAGGTAAATCTTTCTTCTTAGGGTTTCGTTTTTTTCATCTAGAGATGGAGATTGAATTCAAAGATGCTCTTGCTGTTCAATGTTGGTGTCACTATTTTTGATTATGTGAGGAGAACTTTTCTTACATTTTTAATGGGAGAACTTTTCTCACATTTGTTTGTCATCTATTTTTATATAAACTTTATTATATGTAATTTTCAAATTTATAGAGATTACAAAGTGATATTAAAGGTTTATCTTTAATATTACTTTTTGAAAGGCTATTAAATCTTTATGCAAGTGTGTTGTTTTGGAAAAAAAATATTAAATTAAAAGAACATATACAAAAAAGAGTGAAGCGGTCAAAAGGCAAAATTTCTAAGACGAAAATGCTTTTTTTTTTTTTAGGAAATCAATTCTAATAGAATCATAAATTTGACAAGTGAAGTTCTTATGAGGAAAGCAAAACTGACAAACTTGTGGGCACACATATTATCTTCTTTCTTATATATGTGATACAAAAAATTGCGTTGAGTGTGTTAGCTTGAAACAATCTAATCATCTAGATTTAATATGTCACGTCAGTGGAGGGGCGAATGAGAATTTAGACCACTTTTTTGGTGATTGCACGATTTCGAAGGATTTGTAGACCCAAACTCTATATTGACTGCACATTGATTTATTTCTTGTTTCCTTGTGTCCTATTGATCGGATCCAGGCGCTTAAGGTGGCGGTTAATTTGAAGCTTAAGGTGGATTTTGGATGGTTGTTAGGCCTAACTATTTGTTGGTCGATTTGGGTTTGCAAGAATTTCGTTATTTGTTGGTCGTTGGCAAAATTTGATGGTTTGGGTATAATTAAGCGTTTGACGTGGGACTCATTTGTGGTCGATAAATCCTTTGTATGTGCGCTCTTTTGGGCGGAGTGGTGTGACACTCATGCTTTGGGGGCTTGTGTTTCACCCTTTGCTTGGTTTTATCGTTTTTTCACTTGGTGTCGTTGTTGTTGGTTGTAATCGGGTTGTGCGCCCCTTGTGCCATTTTTAATTCAATTTGTTTATAAAAAAAATTACGGAACTACGTTATGATTAGAGAAAATTTGCACCACAAACCAGGAGTCAGACTCAAGTTATAAGTGACTCCAATTGTTTTAAAAAAATACCAATTTATAAAATTAAAAAATTATTAAGGATTAATTGTCAAAATTTGAAAATTTGGAGATCAATTTTTTAAAAATATAGAGATAATTTGCAAAGTTTAAAATATTAATAATAATAAATTGACAATTACAATCTATTGAGTGAGAGAAATTTTAATTTTTTTATTTTTAAATGTCATTTGAAATTTTTTAAATTTAATTTGAACAAAATATTTTATAAATTTTATATTTTAACAATTCTCTATATTTTTTGTCCAAATAGTTGATTTTGACCAATCTTTTTAATTTTTCTCAAAAGATTATTTTTCTCTTAAAAATATTTCATTCAAAAACACTCTAATAGCTCAACTAAAATAAAGTGAATTAAACAATCTTAATGATAATTTATTAAGGTTTAAATACGATTTTAGTTTCTCTGTTTTCATTTTTCTTTTACTTTAAATCCTATTTTAAAAATCAAATATTTAGCATTTCTATTTTAATAATTTTAAGATTTTAATCTCTAAATATACGTATGTCCTAATTGATCACGTGACATACTAATTGATATCCTGACAGGATCTATGCATCATTAAAAAATATCCACACCATTTAAAATTATAATTGATTTAATTAAAATTATAAAATGTTCCATTTGAATAAAAAATAAATTCAATTAAGTAAAATTGTAATTAAAAAAATTAAAAATAGAATAAATATTTATTCTTTTCTTTAACAATCACATTTATCATCTACACTTCAAATTTATTAAAAAATCATAAAATGATTTAAAATAGATTAAACCTTTGTTTTCTTTTACACCTCTCCTACCTTTTACTTCTAAGTAAAAAATAATCTAAAAAAAAAAAAAAAACATTAATCAAAATAAACTTTTGTGTTCTTGACTTCTTGTAGATGTTAATAACAAATCACTGTCTTATTATTTTTAATTACGAATATGCGAATAATATATATTTTGTGATTCAACTCTATTCAGAATTGCAGTTAAGTTTAACTCAATTTTAAGATGTGAAGTTTTTTTTTAATGAAATGAGAATTGATGATAAAAAAAATGGAGAACTAAAAATTTAATAGGGATCAAACATTGTGAATTTTATAGAGATTGACATTCACATTTACATGAGTGAAAAAAAACATTCACAAATACAAAGAAACAAATAAAGATCTACTTGTTGCACTACATAATGAGGTAGCCAATATTGTTAGAAATAGATTTTGCATCTTATTGAAAGGGTCTACAATGACTTAATAAATAAGTTGAAACCTTGAAAATCAAGAGACAACAACACATGCTCCAAAGTTCAAATTGATTTCGTCATAAAATCCCTTTATCAAGATACTAGTATACTTGGTAAAAAAAGAAAGTCCTGGCCACCATATTGCTTTGACCAAAAAGTCGTCTATTTAGAGAAAATATCACTAAGTCATTTTTTTAATATATATATAAAATTTAATAAATTTAAAAAGATAAACTTTATTTTAGTCATGATAACTATAACATTTTTTGTTTGTTTTAATTTCTATAATTTTTTTGTTTAGATTGTCTCTAAATTTGAAAATGATTAAATACTCTTTTTTCTTCTTTATCTTTAAGTTGGAGTATATTTTGCTCTCTTAACTTTTAAAAAGAGTGGTTTGACTCCTCATCTCTTCAAAAAACGCCATGTTAGTCAAAGTTAAAAAAGGTGCCACTTGGTATACACCTGATGCTGATGTGGATAAAAAATTATGCTTAAGTTGAAATGCAAAGAGAAAATCACATTGAATTAGGAAAAGGAAAACCATAGTAGAGAAGAGGAAAGTGAAGGAATGCAGAATCGAAGGCGAAGCAGACAAGGTGAAACCGTAGGTGAATTTGAAGTTGAAAGCCATGAGAAATCAAATAAGTGAAGCAAACACGCCATTGAAGATACCATTGTTGACAACGGTTAGTAACACTAAAAAAACTGTATAAAACCACATGATATTCACTTCACAACAGGTTTTTAGCGACATGATCTTTCATGCGGCAGGAGCACGTGTGGCAACCCTATTGTGAAATGAAAATCACGTTGCAACTTTTCCATGTAAAAATTACATCACAACAGTCTGCACAGATTTTACAAACAGTCTGCATAAATTTTACAACTTTACCTGTTGTAATTTAGTAGTAGCGGGTAGTAACAGTGATGATAGAAAAGATGTAGGTAGGTTGCGATATGATTTTCACAAATGTTATTTATGGTTTTTATCTTTTCAAATGTTATTTTTATTAGATGTTAGGATTCTACGCATTCATGTATTAAGTATTTAGGTTTGTTATATGTTAGAGTTTGTCATTTGATGTTTTAGGAGTTAACATGCTATATTGATATTATCCCCCATTATAATTTCATATTTGTTGGAAAATAGGCAGAAATAGAAGAATATATGCATCTGTTAATTCATCATGGTGGTGAATTCATTAATAATGATTTAATTGTGTACGAAGGAAGAAGAGTTAAAGATTTAAAAATAGATGTTGACAAATGAAGTTTTTTTTAGTTGGTAGGTGTAGTCAAAGAGTTAGATTATACTGAAATAAATATAATATATTACAAGGATCCCATAGTTGGGATAAATGTTTTGGTTGGTGACAAATGTGCATTAGATATTATTGATCTTTGAAGGGTGCATTTAAGTGTTGATATCTGTATTGTCTCATGTTGTAGAATGCCATATGTTTTGATTCATGAGTACATGCTAAAGGGTGTCAGTTGAATACGTCTTTAAAGTCAGGCATGTAACGCCCGTTTTATTTTAATTAAATTAAATTGTGACTTTGCTATGTCTCGTTGCATCGTAGTCGTAGTTGAGTATGTGGTTGGATCGAAGGAAGGAAATTGAATCGGTCGAATTGTAGGGAAAAAGTGTAAAATTCTGTAGCAGTTTTAGGAAACTTCGAAAAATCATATCTCTTGATCCGTAAGTCGCATTTGACCCCCGTTCGAAGCGTTGGGAAGCTAAAGAGATGTTCTATCTAGAAAAAAATTGAAAAAAAATTTAATTTTGCTGCTATGACGACCGTCAAAGGGTGTGACGACCGTCACACGAGCAAAAACTGCAGTTACGCAGAATTTGAACGTGTTCTGGTGGAATGAGATTTTGTAGCAAAATATATATATATATATATATATATATATATATATATTCTCATAGAATCTTTTACCCTCAATTACATCATTTTTTTTGGGAAAGGAAAGACGGAAAAGAGAAGTTACGCATTGAGAGAAGTGGAGAGCGGAGAATCATCCATCGGCGAATTCGGGAGATTTCTGCAGAAAAATCACCGTAGAGCAGAAGCGGAACGGAAAGCGTGGAATTGGCCTCAATTCTAAGGTAAGGGTGGGGTTCAATTCTATAACTGGGAGTATGATCGAATTCATGTGGGGATCGAGTCATAGGTATAGTTTTCGTTAATCGATAAATATTAAGGAAAAGGTTTCCCTATTGGGACAAGATTTTATGTAGGAATGAATGTGTTATGTAGTTATTAGTGCGATGCTCTAAGGTTTCCTTATGGGCAAATACGTAGAACGAATATGTTATACGGTTATTCGTACAACTCTCTAATGGTTTTCCCTAATGGGCGTCAAGATGACCGAGTTGGTCTAAGGCGCCAGTTTCAGGTACTGGTCCAAAAAGGACAGTTACCTGGTTGTGATTGATTTGTAATTAATTATGTGAGAAGATGCCGTAATGTTGTTATTACGATAAAATGTTAAAGATTAATTATAGAACTGATGTTGATGTTATACCTGTATAGGAATAGCCATTTTGTGTGAACACTTTGAGTTCCTATTTGTTGATACGAGGTTGCAATGTTCCTTTACATGAACAGTCGTAAATGTGGAAATTATGTTGTTATTGTTCCCATATGTGAACAAGTAGAAAGTGATGGTTGTATAAGTGGTATGATGTTATGATGCTCTGTTATGGACATTCTGGTTGTAGGCATAATGCCTTGTTATATGGTTGCTATGGTTGTGTTGTAGTCCATAATAGATGCATTTCATGGCATATCATTTGGCCTGGATTGGCGACGGTCGTGCCTGTATTGGCGTTATTTGGAGTGTTGGCTCCTAGATGGGTTCGGGGTGTTGGCCCTGTCCCGAGTTTTGGAGTGTTGGCTCCTAGATGGGTTCGGGGTGTTGACCCTGTCCCGAGTTGTGGAGAGTTGTCTCCCAAAATGGTACCACATGCATGTGCACAGTTGAGTCGCATTGTTGAGTCACATAAAGTTGCATAATTACGCTAGTTGTATGTTAATGTTGTTTATGTGGGATATGGATTACTCGCAATTGTTGTCGATGATGTTTATGATTTCGGAACCTATAATGCTGTGATGAGTTTCCGGCATGTTTTCTATCATGCTTTATGTTATATTATTGATATCTCACCCTTTTCCGTTGTATGTTACCTCCTCTGGTGGTAATTTGCAGGTAGTCAGGAATAGAGCGTAGTTCCCGTTAAGGTGTCGTTGGTCGCTCTGATACGTAGCACTCATGGGGGGATGGACGATTGCTGTTATTATTTTAGTCGATGTTATTGTTGATTGAACTTGTTATGATGTTTTTATTAAATTGGTCTAAGAGAACATGTTGTATACTTTATCGAACTTCCACCGGAAGTAATGACGAGTTGTTTTATGATTAAATGATTAAGTAATACATTGGTGATTGTTCATCTAATTTCGTGCTACGTATGATAATTGCAAGTTGTTGCATAATGATTGTTGTCTGGTAGGTTGAAGTGTAACATCTCTGATATGAGGGATTTTGCCCGTGTGACGACCGTCACAGGCTCATGACGACCGTCATGCAGTCAATGTTTGCGCTGCTGCGCTTTGTTTGCTATATGAATTGTTGTTTTTTTTTTCTGTTATCCGCAAGTTTAGATTTGGGGTGTTACAAGGCACATTGAAAATCCAACAGAAAAGTTTTCAATAAATTTGAGTGAATATGATGTTCATGCAAAAAATAGGAACTCACATGCCTTCCATGTGTGCTTGCAATATCATTTATGAAGAGTAGGAATATTAAGGTTGGTGATTACATCCCCGAATACTACAAAAAAGCAAAGTGTGTGTGTGTGTGTATATATATATATATATATATATATATATATATATATATATATATATATATATATATATATATATATATATATATATATATATATATATATATATATATATATCAGTCTACAATCTTGTGACCTATCCTGTAAATGAACCAAATTTGTGAGTCAAGTCAAAATATCTAGACGTTCAACCACCAAAGTATAAAAAAAATGTCTGGAAGACCAAAGAAAAAGAATAATCTTAAGCAAGGGGAGATTGATGACTATGATCACAAAACGAGAAGAACAAGCTTAATTGTCATGTGCAATAGGAGCAAGAAGAAATGTTACAACAAATCTACTTCTATGATGACACCAACTACTCAACCAAGTCAAGATAATCAACAAATTCAACAAAGTCAACTAAGTCAAGCTAAATAACAAAGTCAACAAAGTCATGATAGTCAAGTAAGTCAACAAACACAAATTACTCCCACAATCCAAGAAAGTCAAGTTTCTCAACCATCTTAAGATAATAACAAAGGACAAAGAAGCAGAGTGTTAGTAGGACATCAACATCAGGTGTAACCCTAAGATATACAACCAGATTAAATGCAACAAAGAATGTGGTTTGTCCAACTACAAAGAGGAGTACTTTAACAAAGAGGAACAATCCAAACAAGTGGCTGAGGACCTAGCACATTTAATAATTTT
This sequence comes from Lathyrus sativus, assembly GCA_963859935.3. Lineage (NCBI taxonomy): Eukaryota > Viridiplantae > Streptophyta > Magnoliopsida > Fabales > Fabaceae > Lathyrus > Lathyrus sativus. Next base: position 495,663,669 of record OZ012737.1, read on the forward strand.
CAAATGAATCTTTTATGTTGTATTTTAAATAAGGAGTCCATTTATGTTTTGTATGCATAATGTTTTTTGTTATAACCAACATAGTTCTTTACGTGAATGTTGGCATAATGCCTGTTAGAACCTGCAGAAAATTTGATTATGTATTCTGAACAAGTTGATGTAATGTCTGTTTATGACAAATGTTTAATTATGCAGGTTATTCAAAGTTGGTTTAAGTTATGTTGAATTATGTTATTTTGGTATAAGAAAATCAAACTAGATCAAAAAAGGTATTAACAAAACTAATCAAACCATATCAAAATTGGTATACACAGAGTTAATAAAACTTGTATTAACAAAACTAATTAAACCATATTAAAACTTTTGCTACACAGAGGTAATATAACTAGTATTAACAAAACTGGACTTACCAAAACTAATACTGATACCATTCAATTTAAACAAACTGGTACACAATGATTCTGCTACATAACCTGTTATTGATACATAACTTTCTAATGGTCTTGCTACTTAACAGGCTATTGATTCATAACTTGCTAATAGTCCTGCCGCATATCTTCTTACTGATACAATATTAAGACATCCTTATAACTAATACAATGAAAACAAGAAAAAACATTATCTTCCAAAAATTCTTCCAGTTCACAGTGTTTTTCATTTGAATTTGATGTTCTAACAAATCTTGCTTTTGTTGCTCATTTGTCACCCTTAATTTATCAACCTCCATTTTTGCCGCATCAATTTCTTTTGTTAACTTTTTCAACCTACATTTTTGATTCATCATAAATTAGTCTTTCTCATCTTTCAATTCCTCATAGAACTAATAAAAAAAGCCACACTCAACTTGAGTAGATCCCTATGTAAATTAAGAAACCAAAGAACAATGTTATATCAAAATTTGTCAGCGATGAAGGTTTAATGAGAAAACTTACCTTAAAATGTGGACAACCCCAAAATTATTTTTTAAAATTGCTAACTATTATTGTCCTGTGAAGAACAAATATGTCTCCACAACGATAATTAAGTTTCCATCGTACATTGGAACTTGTGTATATCTTTGAATCAAAACTTTAAAAGCTCTTCTATTTTAAAATGGATTAACAACACCCATAACTCATGGTTGACAGAACTCACGATTTCAAATAATGACGATGCCAAGCAATGAAAGTTTAACCCTTATTCGATTTAGGGTTTGTTCTACAAAAATTTCCAAAAATTTCAAATACAAAACGAAGAGATGAAGAATTAATTCCAAAAATAGTATACTAGCCACCACTTCTCCAAAAATCACTAATAATTCTAATCAAAGGGAAAAAGTGATGTGGTTGAGATTCAATTGTAAATATTGTTCCTTAATGTATAATTGAATCAAAAATTCACTTTTAAACCACTTTGAATTGTCGGTCTCTTCTCTTCTATCTTTTCGTTTATTTTGTAGTTTTCTTGTTAATCAAAAAACCAGCTATACTCTATTTGTTTGAGCATTGTTTCACAACACTTTCAATTTCAACCAATGCTCAACCAACATTTGTGTTTACCAAGTTATTGCACTCTCAAACACTTTCATATATTTTGTAATTTAACAATTAATCAATAATAATAATAATAATGAGAGCCGTGCCATTATCTTTCTCTCTCTCAATATCTTTTATCAACAAACAAGAATTGTTTGTAGAATTTTTCAAGGAACTAAACACAAAAACAAAATATTTAATTTATAAGAATGAAGATCTTATTCAATCCAAAAATTAAAATACAACATCTCTCAACAAATGCATTTAACAAAATTGTACTTATAAATTGGAGTTTGAATATAAATAGAAGGTAAGAGAGTACTCATGAAAGCCAAATAGAAAAAAGAAAAAGTACTTGTACCACAAATAGTGCTGAAAATAAAGACTCTTGTTATGTGTATTGTAGAATTAGACTTTAACTTGGAACTTTATTACTTAGTTCTTGAACCAAAAAAATATATTATGACACAAATTAAACTAATCAATACTCAAAACAGAACATGTGCTTTTCCACAAAAAGGGAAAACATTATCCTCGTTTTCCTTCTGTTTTTATTTTTCAGAAAGACACAAAATACAAACTTTATGTTTCTACTTAAATACTGGTCCCAATTAGTACTTATCAATGCTATATTTAGTTCTCAATATATACAAAGTTTTACATATAAACAAAAATTAACTATGATTTCAACAAATATCACTTTAGAGTGTGTTAGAATGAGATAATTGAAATTTTTTATGGAATTTAAAATTCTAAGTAATTTAAATGGTTCAATTGAAATTCATTTATTTTTAAATTCTTTTGTTTGTATTGAGTATTAAATAATTCATTGTTAAATTTTGAGGGTCATTTTCATACATTTTAAAACTTTTGGGTCAAATTTAAAATATGAAAAATAAGGACTAATTTGTAATTTTTAAAAATTTGAAGGGACCAATTTATAAGATTTGAAACTTATTAGAGACATATTTGCAATTTTTTGAATATTTCAGAAGTAAATTTGAAAATTTCATAAAATATGAGGACTATCTTGTAAAATTTAAAAAATTAATAACAAACAATTTAACATTTACATTATATAGAGTGAAGAACTAATTTGAAATTCTTTATTTTTTGGTGTCATTTTAAATTTCTTAAATTTATTATGAATAAAATACTCTATAAATTTATATCATTTTAACAATTCTCCATATTTTTTATCCAAACAATATCTTTGATCAAATCATCGCAAATTTCTTTAAAAAATTACTTTCTCTCATTAAAATGCTTCGCTCAAACATATTCTTAAAATTATAAATACAATGATTATGAAATTCCATTGTGATTTTCTCTCCAATTTGATGGTCAACCTTGAAAGCTTCAATAGTCTTTACTCATCAATTTTAGGCCAAACCGTTTAAGCAGCTAGTGGTGTTTGCATTTCCAAAAATATTAACTCTATGATGTTGAGTGAACTCTTGACTGTCTTTTCAACATGGAAAGTGAAAAACTCAAAGCAATTCAAAACAAAACATGTAGTAGTAACTTTGAGTAGGGGCCAACAAAGACCTACCAAAATTAAATTTGGAAAAGAGAATGTAATTGAAATAACAACAATTGGGTTTCCATTTTTTTGTTAAGGAGGATCAATTATACTCCATTCTTTATGTTGCATTGTCTATTTCTATATCAATCACACTTTCTTTCTACTATATTGCATCACATTATCTCCCTCTTTAGCTATTTCATCTTATTTCCTTACAACATATTACAAAATTTGACACTATTAGTAATCTTACCAAAATATCTAAATTGTAGTCACCATAATGGTAACATACTCACATTTCAAATTTTTGGTGTAACAAATTATAAACTGCCATCTCACTAACACACTTGCTTCCTTATTTACTATCGGAGAATCGTTTTTGAGGGCGAGCAAAACAGACTACCATACAGAATAAAAAATTTAATATGATTAGATGTAGAGGCAAAATAAAACTTCATAAAATATTTGTCAAATTTAAACTCGGGTTAAATAAAATAAATAGAATTCTATTTATTTTGTCGTAATTAAACTGCGACTAATCAATACATAATCGCCATAATGTTATTGTAGTATACCTCTCAGGTATCTAATTCTTTAAAATTGTGAAACGCATACTCGAATTCGTACCACGTATAAAAGCGAATTGTGAATTGTGCGATTATATTACCGTTGTACTATTGGTAGCAAACTATGCTATCAAATATATGAGGTAGATAAGAACTTTTTTTTGACTTAGAGAAAGAACTATTTAACCAACATCATAGACACAGTTTCATATATAAATATCAGAAACTTTTAGAGTATATTTTTTTTGCAGAGAGAAGAAAAATGGGTAGAGGAAGAGTTGAGCTGAAGAGGATAGAAAACAAGATCAACCGTCAAGTTACTTTCTCTAAAAGAAGAAATGGTTTACTCAAGAAAGCCTATGAACTCTCAGTTCTATGTGATGCTGAAATCGCTCTTATCATTTTCTCAAGTCGTGGAAAACTCTCTGAATTTGGAAGCTCATCTTCTGGGTACTTTCTCTTTCTTTCTCTCTCTTTCTCTCTCTTTCATGTTCATATAATATATTTTTTATGGTGCAAATCCCAATATACACTAAAACACTGTGTTACCTTTATAGATCTCTTGATTTTCTGCAACATACTTTCTTCATTGAATCAGTTTCTTTCACCAAAATAGTCCCTGGTGTTTCTGCATCTCATGTTTTTTAAGATTTTACTTTTCACACCTCACCTTTTACCCTAATTAAAGCCTCCTTTTTATCTTTTCCTTTGGATGAATTTTGGGTTCCACAAACACTGATATAACGGAAGAAGGTTTCAGAATTCAGATAAATTACATCAAATCATATATATTTCTTCTACCCCACAAACTCTCTCTATGTATATTCTTGGATAAAGGTTTCAGCTTTGTTACTTTCCAGATGGAACAGTACAGTTTATTTTTCTTCTAAAAATTTATGAACTAACCAATCATATGGTAATTAAATGATCATGGTAAGGTAAAGTACTAGGATCTATATTCTTCACTTTCTTTGTACCATTCTTCAAGATCTAGGGTTTCCTTAACATTTTCTCTCTAAATTTAACCATTCTATTTTATCAACACTTCATGAGGAGAAATACTGCATGTATATGAAGAACTACAATCAGGTTTTGACTGTGTTTTTTTATTTTTTATTTTAAGAATCTGCTTCATGATGATAGATTCATAGGGTTTGTTTTACTGCTTATTATATGTAATTTATGATTATTTAGTTATTTCAAACTTAATAATATGATTATGGTAACATACATGAATTGGATAAGGTAATTTTTCCACATTATAGTTTTATTTTATCAATCACTCTACACATTTCTTGACAAAATTAATGATATACAGGTTGTGATTTAGCATGTGTTTTTTAATTTACATGTTTTCAACGTTTAAAATGTAAGTTAGGTTCAACAAGATTTTTTTTTTATTATCATATGGAGGAGTTGTCATGATTTGGATGGTTAACACACATTTAACTATATTAATTACTAGTTTAATAATTATAATATACATATATGATTAGAAAAAAATTACACTATTTCACCAGAAAATGTTATTTTATAAAAAAAAAAGAAAAACTATTATATAATATGCTATTGCATTTATTCATTATCTTTGTCCAGCATATTTACAGCTCATTGAGGTAAAATGCTTTTTACTTTTTATCCTTTATAGTGAAATATAATGAGTTTGTTTGTTTTAATTTGCAGCATTGGAAAAACTCTGGAAAGATACCAGAAGTGTTCTTTTACTAGTCAAAATGATAATGATAATGTTAATGAACATGAAACTCAGGTATGGTATTGTTATGATTTTTGATGAGAATGATGAGATAGTAGTAATTGATAAAATAATTTGAGTGAATTTGTAGAACTGGTACCAAGAGATGTCAAAGCTAAAGGCAAAGTATGAGTCTCTTCAAAAGGCACAAAGGTTATTTCTTGTATATAATTCTTGTCTCATTTTCAACAATCTCAAATTTGATAGCTTATGATGTACTAGTAGTAGTGGTTGCATTAATATTGTGAAGTTATTTCAGGCAACTGCTAGGGGAAGATCTTGGACCACTAAACATAAAAGAGCTACAAAACCTTGAGAAACAGCTTGAAGCAGCCTTAGCACAAGCTAGGCACAGGAAGGTAGGTACCTTCAAATTATTACAAAATCCTTTGGATTTTTCTATTATCTATTTATGTCTCATGATGCTTTAATAAATACAAAATCACATGTATGTTTCATTTGCAGACACAAATTATGGTTGAACAGATGGAAGAGCTTAGGAAAAAGGTAAAAAATTCTACCTCAACTTACATCGAATAATTCAACCGTAAGATATCAGATATCAGTTGAGCTACCTCATCCACGGAGTAAATAAAACAATTCGATTGCATGTATGTTAACCATTAGTCTTGCAGGAAATCCGCCTCGGAGACATAAATAAGCAACTTAGATTCAAGGTATTATTGCACTATGTTTAGATTTGGTCTTTTGATTTTTCAAAATTTTATTCATTAATTTGATGGAACCAAATTTTCAGCTTGAATCAGATGGATTTAATCTTAAAGCTATTGAAAGCTTGTGGAGCTCTAGTAATTCTGCTGCTACTGTTGCTGCTGGAGGAAGCAACTTTGGTTTTCAGTCTTCTGAAACCAATCACATGGATTGCCAACCTGAACCTTTCTTGCAAATAGGGTATTCCGAATCATCTCTCTTTCATATGATCATATTCATACAAAGATGTAAAATGCGGCCGTTGAAAATTTATATACGTTTGATTCAAATTAATACTATACCATAGTTTCAAACAACTCGGATACTCTTCAGCGTCTCAGGCCTCTGCAGCCAATGGCCATTTGTTAGCTGCAGAGAATAGAGACGTCTGAGAGGATCTTTAAAAGATTTCTCTAGTCAAAAACACTAATGTGGTTTACTTATTTCCTGCAGGTACCAACACTATGTTCATGCTGAACCATCAAGTGCTCCAAAGAGCATGGTTGGTGAGAATAGCTTTATCCAAGGACAAGGATGGATCCTTTGAATCCATGACTTAATAGAGTACATATCTTTATTACCTTATTTTCTATATACTTTTAGATTCCAGTTTTCTTTTTCTTCTGCCATAGACAAAATGTATCTTAATTTTATGTGTTGGAAGTTTGCAGATGCATTTTCTGTAATGGGATACAGATATAGACCTTGATTTTACTGTATGAAGCAATGGACTATTATTTGAAATTGAATGAACCATATATTAGTATGTTGGATGCTTTGTTAATATCATGGTTAATTATTGGAACATAATGCTGAGATTTAAGTGTGAGTGGTTAAGTCACACTTTGATTAAAAATGAAGAAAATGTTGAATATATAAGAGAAATGACCCATATTCTTAATGCCTTAAAATTTTGAATGAATATGTGGTGTTAAAGTCTCTTTGATCTTGCATCTTGAACGTTTAGCCCATTGACACTTCGAGCTCTTTGTTCCCCAAACTCCCTAACAAATGGTATCAAATCCATGGTTAGATTTGGTGGGGGAGCGGAAGTAGGATCCTAGTGTGGATCAAAGCTAGTAATGTGGGTAACTACACTTATGGAAAAAATTGTTGGAATTTAAGTGAGTGGTTAAGTAGAAATAGAAATGTTGGATATATTAAGAGAAACAACACATATCCCAAATGCCTTAAGCTTTTGGATGAATATGTGGTGTCAAGGTCTCTTGGATCCTGAACATTTAACCCATTGGCACATCTAACTCTTCGCTCCCTAGACTACCTAACAATTGTTGGGATTCAAGTGTGAGTGATTAAGTCCCACATCGACTAGAAATGGAGGAAATGTTGAATTTATAAGAGAAATGACACATACCTCTAATGCCTTAAGATTTTGGGTGGATATGTAGTGTCAATGCCTCTAGGATTCTAGACATTCGACCATTGACACTTTTGACTCTTCGCTCCTCGGACTCCCCAACAAGGGTATCATAGCCTGGTTAGGATCGGTGGGAGAGCATAAATGGATATTGGTGTGGATTAAGGTTAGTGATGTGGGTGACTCACTTGTGGGGGAGATTGTTGGTAATCAAGTGTGAGTGGTTAAGTCCCACACCGACTAGAAATGGAGGATATGTTGGATTTATAAGAGAAATGACCCATACCCCATAAGGTTTTAAGGTTTTGGGTGGATATGTGGTGTCAAAATCTCTTGAGTCTTGGATATTTGATCCATTGACACTTTCTGTGCGCTGCTACCCGGTCTCCCCAACACATAATTTAACTCAATGTGTCTTTCGGGTGTAACTATCAGATGCAGCCTGAGTGTGTGCGTGTGTGTGTGAGAGAGAGAGAGAGGGGGGGGGGCAAACTAAGGTAGCCCGATTTTTCTCGATTTGTGCTATGATCTTATATATCTTCAGATATGAAAAAGATATGTTCTTAGCAATATAAAGTTCATAAAATTAAAGTGTTGGGAAATTAATGAGCACAAGAAGTTATCCTAATTCCCCTTGTCAACCAAGTGTACATCTAGTCCATTCACACTTTGAAGAATTTTTTACTATGTTAGATCTTAGTACAGGTCTCACACCAAGATATCTCTTACAATCATCAAACATAAACACCAAATCTATGGTAAGATTTGAATCTTCTCGAATCAAATGACCTTTTTCACAAAACACCAAACACTATGGTGGACTTTGAATTACACCAATTCAAATAACCTTTTACAACAAACAACTTATCACCGCAAAATTAGTGATTAAGTTACAACACATTTTTTTTAATAATCTTAAGTATTTGAATTTTGAATGAATTCCAAGATGAATACTTATCTTTCATTTCAATGTTATAATTCAGTAATATATAAACCTTAAGTGCTTTGAATATATTATAAAACTTTTTTTGAATGATTTAAAGGTTATGCAGAAAGTTTCAATATTTTGAAATGAATGAACACTTAGAAAATTCATTTGAATTTTATTAAATTTTTTTTGAAAGAGGTAATTGGTAATTATGATGATTGATCCTTAAATATATGTTAAGAAACCTTTATGATCAGATATATAGGTTTGTAGATGATTAATGAAGGTTTGCAATGCATTATAATGACAATGGTTCATGGAAAAGACATAATTCTGCATTATGTACCCAGTTTCTTAAATTAGGTACATTTAAAAAGTGCATAAAGGTTTTCTAATTTCGAATAACAACAATTATGTAATCTATTTCTTAAATTAGGTAACCGATTACCTGACTTAAAAAGAGCACAGTGTTTTAAAAAAGTTCAAACATAATGAACCTCTAACCGATTATGTGATTTGTGTATCTGGTTACCACCCAATAATTTTTGAAAAATATACTTTGAAAATGCTTGAATTGATTGGTTTTGATGCATGAATGCATAGAAACTTTAGAGATGAATAAACGAGAGTTTTTGTGAGCATATAAAGTTTATACATAATGAGTTCCAATTAAGTACCTTAGCATCCTCAACCAGATGTTGCAGTGGAAGATATCTTTTTGCTTAATTCATCATCTTATAGGAGAGTTCAGGATCATAAGAGTTCTTCTATTTCTGAATCCAATTGTAAAAGTGGAGCTAGTCTTGTTCAACTGAAGAAGAAGAAGAAGAAGAAGAAGGTGAAAGTATCTAGATCGGTTGATTATATATCTAGATGTCACTCGGTCAAAGATTCTAAAGTTTTCCAGGGGAATTAGAGATTCTGGGCGGAACTGGAATCAAAGGTATCAGTGAAAATTAGGGAGATGATTTCTTCTCTTGGATTCACTGGAGGTGGTGGTGATGAAGCTTTAAAGATTCAAATCAAATTGTTGGAATTAAGAGATAAAGATGAAGCGACAAAGAAGGTGATTACATCTAATGTTGTGTAATGAATATTCTATCCATTAATTTAAAAGAGGGTGTCAGTGTGGTTAAAGAAGGAGACTTGCTCATTTGATCCAGTCAGTCAAGGTGGACATGTGTTTTGTGTAAAAATCAAAGTTAACTACTATTAACTTGGAGATGGCGTATTCTTTGTGGGGAGATCCTAATGTGGAATGGTCGGAATCTGGAGCGTGTGGGGCTTCAGGGGGTATCATCATATTGTGGAGAAAAGGTATCCTCAATATTAACTTCAGTTTTAGGGGAGTTAGGTTCGTGGACATTAATGCAGCTTGGAAGGGTCAAGACATATTTTTCGTAAATGTGTATTCCTATTGCTTGTCTGCTTTGAAGAGGAGGTACTGGGGAGATCTTGTGGCTATAAAGTCTAGGCTTAACAAAGGCAGTTGGATTGTGGGTGGAGATTTTAACGCAGTTTCGAGGAACAATGAGAGAATTGGTGCTAGCACTGGTGGTCGTAGATCTGAGATTCAAAATTTATGCAAATTCATTGAAGATTTGGACTGTATTAATGTTCCCTGTATAGGAGGGATCTTTACTTGGTTCAGTGGATATGGATCGTCTATGAGTAGACTTGATCGTATTCTCATCTTAGAAGAGCTGGTTATGAATTGGAGTATTGTCGGTCAAATTGTTGGTAAGCGAGACATCTCCGACCACTACCATATTTGGTTGAAATCTAGTAGTGTTAACTAGGGCCCGAAGTTGTTTAGGTTTAACAATGGATGGATTAAGCATCCATATTTTAAGGAGTATCTTAAGAAGGAGTGGAGCTCTTTGGTTGTTCATGGTAGAGGCGACTATGTTTTTAAAGAGAAACTGCACTTGCTTAAGTAGGGTCTGAGGAAGTAGAGTGTTGAAGTCTTTGGGTGGATTGGTTTGAAGGTGGATGATTCGGTGGAAAAGCTGAATGGTCTCGACAAGTTAATTAGTAAGTTCAGAGTTTCAGGGCAGAAGGTCAATGATCTTCTAAAAGATATTTTTTTCATAGAGCAATGAAAGGTAGGCAAATGAGTAATAACATTTCTTTTGTTGATACTTCAGATGGGAGGAATGAGGAAGTGGATGATGTTAAAACGGCTATTCGAGATCATTTTTAGCGTAATTTTTCTGAAGCCAACAGACATAGACCGATTCTTGAAGGGATGGATTTCCCTTTTCTCTCTCATTTGGATAGTATCTCCTTAGAGGCAGAATTCAGTTGTCTTTAAATTAAAGAAGCAGTATGGGATTGCAATGGGAGTAAAAGTCTGGGTCCAGACAATTTTTCTTTTGCGTTTTTGCAGGAATGTTGGGATACGATTAAGGATGATATCTTTAAGTTTGTTAAGGATTTTTTTCGAAAACCCGTCTCTCACGAAAATAGTCACAACTTATTTTCTGACATTAGTTCCTAAGGTTAAGAATCCTAAAAAACTTTCAAATTATAGACCAATATGTTTGGTTAGTTGTATGCAGAAAATTCTATCCAAATTATTGACTTACTGCATTAAGATGGTTATAAGATCTCTTATATTTGTAGAACAGTCAGCTTTCTTGGTAGAAGTATAGGGGATGGAGTATTGGTTGTAAATGAAATTTTGGACCTTGCTAAAAGGGAAAAGAGAGAATTTTGGGCTTTAAAGGTCGACTTTGAGAGAGCTTACGATTGTGTTTCGTGGGACTTTTTGAGGTTTCTTCTTTTGAAAATGAATTTTGGGGTGAAATGGTCTAGTTGGATGGAGGAGGTTCTTTTCAAAGGCTCCACTTCAACATTGATTAATGGGAGTTCTTCGAAGGATTTCGTAGTTAGTAGAGGTTTACACCAAGGAGATCCTTTATCTCCTTTCCTATTTTTGCTTGTTATGGAAGGCTTGACTATGCTTATGAAGAAGGCGGTCAAGACAGGGAATTTTAAAGGTTTCAAAGTAAAGGAGGATTTGTGTTTTAGTATTGTCCAGTTTGCTGATGATAAGATGTTCTTAGGAGATTGTTGTTGGGACAACCTTTGGAGTATTAAGGGTATTTTTCGGGTGTTCGAATTAGTTTTAGGATTGAAGGTCAATTTTCATAAGGGCAGTTTGTGTGGAGTTAATATTCCTCAAGGTTTTACAGAAGTTGCAGTGGATTTTCTTAGTTGCAATGTTGGTAAGATTCCTTTTATTTTCATGGGTATAGTTGTTGGAGATAGTGTAACACTATTTTCTACCCCACGAATATTATGGCAAAATAATAGAATTTATCAGAGTAAAATTTTAAACACCATAAAAATCACCTCAAAGGGCGTACATTTCTCAATAGATTCCAATCAAGGTCAATGCTCTGTAAGCAACGAGTTTTCTCAAAAGTGCTCAAATGGCAGCGAAACTCAAAAAGGCAAAAATCCCAAGTTTTCCTTTTACCGCAAGGAAATCAACATAACAAAAACTCAATAAAATAGTTTGAATAAAATACCCCAACCCGATGTTACACTATCAGAGCAAGACCCTCTAAGTCAACCACAATGGCCAATGACCCAAAAACTTCAAAAGTCCTCGACGGCATCCACGGCTAAACTTGGTCATCTGCATGTTACCCACGTGGAGGCAACATTCAAACAGGCAGGGTGAGTAAAACGATTAATAATAATCAATATAAGAATCAATATATAAAATGGTGTCATTTTCATATTCAACATTATCATAATCATCAAGGAATATCAAAGGCCACATTATAAATTACACCAATTGTTACATAAATGCAAATGCAATAAGACTCATGCATGTGGTACCAATCATCACAACTCGATGGACACTAAGCCATCAACCCTCCATAGATCCCCATCAATAGGATCAATTCTATACAAGAACCAAAGAACATCAAAATACGTCACATCCGCATAATGGGACTGAAGCCAAAGAAATCAAGGTCCTGAATTGAAATCCGGATGCACATACGTCAATAATCATCCTCATAATAAATCATAGGTGCATCATCATTCATCAAAATCATCATCATAAATCATATCATCATAGAATCATCAAAAACTCATGGAGATATCATCATAGCTCATCATCATTACTCATAGGAATCATCATTATACAATCATGTATTAATCTCATCGGAATCATAGTTATACTCATGGTAATTCATCATGCAATCACATATTTAATCTCATAAAAATATTAGAAATTCAATTATCTTATTTATACTATGTTATAGCCCTGTTCATTAGATTTCCAACACTTCAAACAGGGGACAAAACGGACTTACGAATCAAAAGTTACGTCCAAAACGATTTCGACCGGAAACATGAACAGTCGTGACGGACAACATGCAGAATTTTCTGCGTTTTTCACCGTTGGAGGCCTTCCGGACCTCCGATTTCGATTCTGTAAAAACCCAAACTCTAAGAAAATTACAACCCATTCAACACTGTAACTATCTCAAATAAATTTACAATTTTAACACAATTAAACCATCTAATCATTGTTTTAAGATTATGCCTAAAACCTTTAAAATTAAGGGATATATGTTTAATCTCGTATTATATTTACGCCTCTAATTCCCATAACTTCTTACGAATACCCCAAATTCATTAGAGTTATCACAAATCACTTATCCTACAGGGTTAAACAATCTCAACAACAAATTTTGGCCACGAAGGCCTAATTTCCTTTACTCTCAAATCAACCTCAAACCTATCAGACCATCAGTTCAAATCCTTATACGGTTAAAACCTCAATAATAGATTTTGGCCATGAAGGCCTACTTTCCCTCAAACCCAACCATCCGTTCAAATTCCTATACGGTTAAAACCTCAATAATAGATTTTGGCCATGAAGGCCTAATTTCCTTTATCTCTAATCAGCCTTAAACCCTTTAAACCCTTAAATCAGCTTTAAATACATTGAATCACATATTGAAAATAATGAAGGCAATACTCCTCATACCTTAATTGCTGACTCTAAGCCTTTCTCTTTGATTCTTGAAAACCATGTGAAGCTTTTGCCTCAATCCTCTTTCTCAGAGCTCTGTCATCTATTTCTTCCCTTTTTAAAGTCTAACAGAAATAAATCCTAATTCCCTCAAAATTCCTTTTTGTTAAACCTAACTTTTGACCTTAAAATTGGACTTTCCAACTTCACCCTCACTAACTTCTCCTCAAATGTCCATTTCCCCTTAATTCCCTTATATTTATTTAAATTAATAATAATACCAATATATTCATATTATATACTATTATTTAAATAAATAACCCAAAACTCCATAATTCTCATTTTTTCATACCAACCACCGAAAATCACCAAAAATACGAATATTCATATTTAAATAAATATTCCAATAAATTTGGAGTGTTACAACTCTCCCCCACTAAAAAAAAAATTCGCCCTCGAAAATTACCTTAAAAAAACAAAGTCGGATACGAAAGGGTAGTGAGCGGTCCTTTCCCTCTTAGGTTTTGTGCATTTTTCTCCTTCTTGCTTGATTTTCGTATTTGGATAATTATTTTGTGATTGTTTTTGTTAAATAGTGGTTGTGTAATGAGTGTATGTGTGAATATGTGTTGCATGTTATTTTCGAATAACAAATTCATGCAAATTGTATTTGTTGTTGTTGAGTTCTGATGTAGAAAATTTTGAATTTTTGGGTTTTACGGGGTTAACGAAAAATAGGTTTCCATCACATAAAATGTTGATAAAAATGATGGAACAATGTGGTAGAGTTAGGACCTTGGCATTTAACTGAAATAAAGATGATTTTGAATCTAAGAGGAGCTTGAAAGTTCTCCAATGGAGGAAATTTTGCACTGATGCGAAATCTGGAATTTTGGTATGCTCACTGCCCATACGTGTATGGGCGAGGCCATATGCGTATGAGGAGACACTCCCAAAGGCATACGCGCCCTGTCCCGTGGCCAACATGACCCCCTGCCCATACGTGCAGGGTACGCGTAAGAGATGCCAGACAATACATGTATTGGTAAGGCCATACACGTACAGGGAGACTGAAGGGGTTTTGAGAAAGGGAATGACCTTTGGTCATATGCGTACGACATCAAGAAATACGCGTATGACATGGGTAGCTGGGAGGCCATACGCGTAGGGTACGCTGGCCTGGGGCGAGCGAGTAGGGTCATACGCGTATGCACAGGGGAAATACGCGTATGGGCAGCGTGTGTGCATAATTTTTCTATTTTTGCAATTTGCGTCCCGATTTTGCATGTAATGCAATTTCCCTCGATCTGTAAGACTAAGATGGTATAATTGGACATTAGAGAAACTAGTAATAACATTAAGTAGGATAAAATGTGGGTTTTTATGAGAATGTCTAGTCGAGACGTGTTAGGTGTGTAAGCCAAGATTGTCGTGTATGGACGGTCTTGTGTGGTGGTGGTAATTCTAGAGAGAATTACAGTGAGCATGTGGCTCGTGTGTGATCATTGAGGGTTTTGAATTATGCTTGAATAATTATTACATTGTGCATAATTTTGTGTCATGCATTCATGCCTTTTTATGTGAAGATGAGCTAGGTGGGAATCCATGATGGGTGTCTAGTCTCGTCCGGACTCTATGTAGGAGTCGAGTGAAGTTAAATTGTAGTTCAGAGGAACATATACGACTTATCGGGATTCCGACAGGAATCATGTTCTAGGGTAAACCGTATGTAATTGTGATGGTACTACATGCATTGGGTCGTGTCAGTTGAGTCGCATTGTGTAACACCCCGTTTCCAAAAAATAAAATAAATGCAATTTAATCAAAATAATTATCAGAGTTACCACACAACACGGGATGTCACGAAACAGAATCTCAACAAAATGCTTCATTTATATGAATTCAACAATAAGCAGCGAAAATCATCATATAGATATATACATATGAACATCATGTACAACAATATTCGGCCATCCGCCCAAAGTATACAAAATATATCCACCAAAAGGATTCATCACAACATGATACGACACGGAGTCACAACAAAAATCATCAGATACACAAATAACTCCCAAAAGCCCTGTGTTACGTATCAGAGCATCCCTACGACTCGACTCGTCACTATCCAGCTAGCTACGCACCTGGATTATCTGTACTTCTGAAGAAGCACAGACCACAACAACAACAAGGGGTGAGAAATCACGATCAAAATATAACGGTAATAGTGTACATGAATAAAAGGCAGTAAACGAACAAATATCATTCAACATACAACAACCCGGACCTACAATCCAATACCAACACATTACACATAACAATGCAAACATATGCAACATAACACCATGATATGCGGTACCGACTCATATCAACGATGGACACCCGACCATCAACACTTCCCGAAGGAACACATCATCATCACTGATGGGCACTGGGCCATCACCCTCCACACAGGAGCACATCATAACAGGATAAATTACTCACGCTCCCTTGAGACATGATCTATCCCTCACAATCACTGATGGGCACAGGGCCATCACCCTCCACAAGGAGCACATCATCATTACATGCTATGCATAACCCCAATGCACAACACACAACATCAAACACACTAAGTGTACATATATATATATATATATATATATATATATATATATATATATATATATATATATATATATATATATATATATATATATATATATATATATATATATATATATATATATATATATATATATATATATATATATATATATATATATATATATATATATATATATATATATATATATATATATATATATATATATATATATATATATATATATATATATATATATATATATATATATATATATATATATATATATATATATATATATATATATATATATATATATATATATATATATATATATATATATATATATATATATATATATATATATATATATATATATATATATATATATATATATATATATATATATATATATATATATATATATATATATATATATATATATATATATATATATATATATATATATATATATATATATATATATATATATATATATATATATATATATATATATATATATATATATATATATATATATATATATATATATATATATATATATATATATATATATATATATACATACATATACATATTCCACACATCACCCCATCCATGTATAATAACATACACCCATAGAAGTATTCTAATTAAACGAATAACCCGGAATCATGTTCCACACCGCACATATACTCTTCACATTTCACTATTAATCTCATATTCAGACATGACCAACAAGGGTCCAATAACACCAGAGAACAAAACGGAACAACACCAAAAACACAACTACTATCATGCTCGCTGGCTCACTCGCCTAGCGAAGCATCAGCGAAGACTCGCTACTCGTTCGCCCAGCGAACCCTCTAGCGAAGGCAGCAGTGGCTATTGGAAGCACTCGCTACCCAGTTCGCCTATCGCTATTCACTCGCCTAGCGAAAGTGCTGGCGAATGTCTGCGATTGCACAAAAACCCCACTGTTCAGAATCGACAACACTCTCCGAAACCACCCGATTTAACTCAAACCAGTTCCCACAACACTAATGCAACTTAGCTACATAATGTAATCTAAATTCCACCCGATTAAAAATTCAGCTCTACCGATTAACGTATTTCTGGCTTAAAATGATAAACTACCCGGAAGCCCCAAATCACCCCAACAATCACATGCAACAAACCTATCTTATCATCAACAAATTCAGAATCACAACAACATAACAACTCAGTTCATCAGAACCTATGGGGTTAGGGAATCCTCTTCTACCTAGAATTCATGAAATTACCAATTTCGACCCGATTCTCCCCCCTTACCTCGATAAGTCGATCAAGTTGTAGAAGATTCAGAAATCCAAGCTTTCCTCTTCCTCCTTGATCCTTCTAAGCAAAACCCTCTTCCACATGAGTTGCTCTTCTTCTTGTTCTTTCTATCGTGTTCTTCCTCCTTCCAATTCCAAAATACCCCTTATTCCAATTCTTACTAATTCTTTTATTCCATTAATAATAATAATAATAATAATATTAATAATAATAGTAGTAATGACAATACTAATAATATTAATAATAATACTATTAATAATATTACTATTTATTCATTAAACTATCATTATGCATTAATAATTATATTATTATTCTTAAGGTCCAAAATTATCAAATAAACTCCAACTTAAGGGCTACTCACCCCACACTCGAACACACTCCCACAACAGGCACCGCAAACAAAATAACACAGAAAAACTAGATAATTAAAATGGGCGTTACAACTCTTCCCCACTTTAATTATTTTCTTCCTAGAAAATTACCTGATGAAAACAATTCCGGATACGCATCCTGCATCCTACTTTCCAATTCCCAGATCATACTGCCACCTGCAGCACCTCCCCAAACCACTCTCACCAAAGCTATCTCCTTCCCTCGGAGTTGCTTCATCTTACGATCTTCGATCCTCAATGGCATCGTCTCAACGGTAAGATTCTCTCTGACTTGAACTGCATCTCTCTGAATTACATGAGATGGATCCGCGACATACTTCTGAAGTTGCGACACATGAAACACGTCATGCAAATTCGAAAGCTCAGGTGGAAATGCCACCCTATAAGCCACAACACCAATTCTCTGCAAAATCTGATACGGCCCAATAAACTTCGGATCCAGCTTCTTGGATTTCAACGCACGACCCACACCGGTCACTGGGTTAACTCTCAGGAACATGTGATCACCTTCACTGAATTCCAGTTCTTTTCTCCGATTATCATGATAACTCTTCTGCCGGTCCTGAGATGCTTTCATTTTCTCACGAATCATCCGAATGGTCTCAGTAGTCTGCTGCATGATTTCTGATCCCAATACCACATTCTCACCCGTCTCATACCAACACAGAGGAGTTTTGCACCTCCTACCATAAAAGCCTCAAAAGGTGCCATCCCAATACTAGAATGGTAATTGTTATTGTACGTGAACTCGATCAATGGCAAATGAGTATCCCACGCACCACCTTTTTCCAACACACAAGCCCCCAGCAAATCCTCCAACGTCTGAATAGTCCTCTCTGACTATCCATCAGTTTGTGGATGATAAGCTAAACTCAGCTTCAACTTAGTACCCAAAGCTTCCTCCAAACTCTTCCAAAATTCTGAAGTGAACCTCAGATCTCTATCCGACACAATACTCGTCGGCACACCATGAAGCTTCATAATCACCCGAATATAATCACCCGAATATAAATCTCTGCCAGCTTCTCCAACAGAAAACTTAAATTAACCGGCACAAAATATGCAGACTTTGTAAGTCGATCCACGATTACCCAAATGGCATCAAATCCTCTCGCCGTGTTCGGCAACCCTGTAACAAAATCCATAGTGACACAGTCCCACTTCCAAACCGGAATCTCCAACGGTTGCATAAATCCAGAGGGTCTCTGATGTTCCACCTTTGATTTCTGACACATCAAACATGCGTAAACAAACTGAGTTATATCCTTTTTCATACCCGGCCACCAAAACATCTTCCTTAAATCGTGGTACATCTTCGTAGCTCTCGGATGGATACTCTAACTACTACGATGTCCTTCACTCAGAATTGACTTCTTCAGCTCGTCATTATCCGGCACACAAATCCTGCTTCGAAATCTCAGCACACCTGCAGTATCCAACTTAAAATCACTATCGAAGTCACTTCCTATTCCAGACACTAAATCCACTAGCTTCACATCTAGCTTTTAGCCTTCTCTAATCATATCCAAGAAGTCTTTGTTCACTTGCAATTTTCCCAACATCACACAATCTGCCGTAGTCTCACAAACCATGCTCAAATCTCTGAACTTCTCAATAAGTTCCATCTCTTTCACCATCATAGCCGACATATGAATCTCTTTTCTGCTCAAAGCATCTTCTACCACATTTGCCTTTCCTAGATGATAACTCAAACTGAATTCATAATCCTTCAAGAATTCCAACCATCTTCTTTGTCTCATATTCAGCTCTTTCTGATCAAACAGATACTTCAGACTCTTATGCTGAAACCTTGAACCATACAAATAGTGCCTCCAGATCTTCAACATAAAAACTACCGCAACCAATTCAAGATCATGAGTAGGATAATTCCTTTCATGCACCCTCAATTGCCGCGAAGCATACGCCACCACCTTACCATTCTGCATAAGAACTCCTCCTAATCCCATCTTAGAAGCATCACAGTACACCACAAACGGTTTGCTCGGAGTCAGCAACACTAACACTGGTGCCGTAGTCAATCTCTTCTTCAATTCTACAAAGCTCTCTTCACAAGCGGCATCCCACACAAAAACTTGGTTCTTTCTCGTCAACTGAGTCAATGGCAACGCCAAAGTAGAAAAACCTTCGATAGTACCCTGCTAAACCCAAAAAGCTTCAAACTTCTGTTGCTGTCTTTGGCGGTTCCCACTGCAACATCGCACTCACCTTTGATGAGTCTATCGATATACCATCACCAGATATTACATGGCCCAAGAAACTCACTGTCTTCAACCAGAACTCACACTTAGACAGTTTCGCAAACAACTTATTATCCTTTAGCACCTGCAAAGCAACTCTCAAATGTCCTGCATGTTCTTCCTCCGACTTCGAATAAATCAGTATATCGTCAATGAACACAACAATAAACTGATCCAAATAAGAATGGAAGATCTAGTTTATATACTCCATGAACACTCCCGGCGCATTAGACACTCCAAAAGGCATTACCGCATATTCGTAATGTCCATAACGAGTTCTAAATGCGGTCTTCTGAATATCACCTTCTTTCACTCTGATCTAATGGTAACCCGACCTCAAATCAATCTTACTGAACACTCGAGCTCCCACCAACTGATCCATCAAATCATCAATCCTTGGAAGAGGATATTTGTTCTTAATGGTCACTTTATTCAACTGTCGGTAATCGATGCACATATGCATACTACCATCCTTCTTCTTTACCAACAACACTGGAGCTCCCCATGGTGACACACTCGGCCTGATAAACTTCCTATCCAACATCTCTCCAATCTGAGACTTCAATTCGGCCAATTCCACTGCCGACATCCTGTACGGCGCCATAGAGATAGGCCTCGTACCAGGTACAAGATCAATGCTAAACTCAACTTCTCTCTTCGGAGGTAACTCTGTAATATCATCAGGGAACACTTCAGGAAATTCATTCACCACCGCCAACTCCTTCAGCGACAATTTTCCGTCAACAGCTAATGATGCAAATAAAGCAAACATTTTAGCCCCACCTTCCAACAAGACCCTTAATTCCTTACTTGACAAGGAATCTGCCAATGCTTCTTCCTCTGGCGTAAGAAACAACAACACCTTCCGAAAACAATCGATGTAGACTCGGTTGAACTCCAACCAGTTCATACCCAGAATAACATCCAACTTACCAAGGGGCAAGCAAATCAGATCCACTCCAAAATCCCTACCAAAAATAGTCAGCGGACACTTCAAACACACCAAAGAATTAGTCACTAAACCAATAGAGGGAGTTTCAGTAGTCATCCGTCGCTCAAGAGTAGTCGGCACCAAACCTAACCTCTTTACACAATCAACAGAGATGAACGAGTGGGTTGCACCCGTATCAATAATAGCAGACAAGGGAACATTATTGATGAAACAAGTACCTTGGATAGAACGCTCCTCACTGGCAGCTTGAGTTCCCACCACTGCAAACACTTTACCACTGGTCTGAGACACCTGAGACGACTTCGGCTTCTCGTAATGCATACTGATATGACCCTTCTCACTACAGTTATAACAGGTAGGCATAGCGACCCGACAATCAGCTACCACATGGCTCGGCTTACCACACTTGAAACACTTCTTCACCTCATGAGAACAATCATTGGCACGATGTCCCAAACCACCACATCGGAAACACTTTACACCATCAGACACTCTCCCTTCTCTGGGCTTCTTATCAGCAGCAGCCTTAAACTTCCCCTTATCAGCAGGAACACTGTAAGGAGTACCACCAAACCTCTGCTTACCCTTACGGTCATTTGTAGCCTTGTAATGTGCAATCCGAGCTCGGTTATCATTATCATAAATCCTGCTTCTGCTTATCAGCTCAGGATAATCCCTGATCTTCTGACAAGCGATCCCCATCTTAACTTCTGGACGCAACCCATTCTCAAACTTCAAACACTTGGAGGTCATCGCCCCGTCAGTATTGTAAAGAGGACAATACTGCACCAACTCTTCAAACTTAGCAGCATACTTAGCCACCGTCATACTGCTCTGTTTCAGCTCCAGAAACTCTATTTCCTTTGCACTTTGAATATCCTCCGGAAAATAGTTCTCCAGAAAACCAGTTCGAACCACATCCCAAGTAATTGCGGTTCCTGCAGTCTCCAATCTCTGGCGACTGTTGTCCCACCAAGCTTCCGCTTCACCTTCCAGCATGTGGGTACCAAACCTCACTTTCTGCTCATCGCTGCAAGCCACCATCCTGAAGATCTTCTCAATCGCCTTCAGCCACTTCTGAGCAGCTTCGGGATCCAAAATTCCACCTTGAAACGTCGGCGGCTTATTACTCTGAAATTGTGCCAAATCCCTGAATCGCGCAACTGCAGCTTGGTTCTGATTAGCAACCACCTGCGCCATCGCTTGCATCGCCGCAACCAACGCAACATCATTCATTCCTTCCAGCCATCGCTTGCATCACCGCAACCAACGCAACCGACTCAACTACCACACTAGCCGGATGAACCGACTTGCTCTGATACCAACTTGTAACACCTTGTTTCCTAAAAATAAAATAAATGCAATTTAATCAAAATAATTATCAGATTTGCCACACAACACGGGATGTCACAAAACAAAATCTCAACAAAACGCTTCATTTATAAGAATTCAACAACAAGCAGCAGAAATCATCATATAGATATATACATATGAACATCATGTACAATAATATTCGGCCATCCGCCCAAAGTATACAAAATATATCCACCAAAAGGATTCATCACAACATGATACGACACAGAGTCACAACAAAAATCATCAGATATACAAATAAATCCCAAAAGCCCCGTGTTACGTATCAGAGTATCCCTACGACTCGACTCGTCACTATCCAGCTAGCTACGCACCTGGATTATCTGTACTTCCGAAGAAGCACAGACTACAAAAACAACAAGGGGTGAGAAATCACGATCAAAATATAACGGTAATAATGTACGTGAATAAAAGGCAGTAAACAAACAAACATCTTTCAACATACATCAACCCGGACCTACAGTCCAATACCAACACATTACACATAACAATGCAAACATATGCAACACAACACCATGATATGCGGTACCGACTCACATCAACGATGGACACCGGGCCATCAACCCTTCCCGAAGGAACACATCATCATCACCGATGGGCACTGGGCTATCACCCTCCACACAGGAGCACATCATAACAGGATAGATTACTCACGCTCCCCTGAGACATGATCTATCCCTCACAATCACTGATGGGCACAGGGCCATCAACCTCCACAAGGAGCACATCATCATTACATGATATGCATAACCCAATGCACAACACACAACATCAAACACACTAAGTGTACATGATCCTACTGATCACATTTCATCACACATCACATATATATATATATATATATATATATATATATATATATATATATATATATATATATATATATATATATATATATATATATATATATATATATATATATATATATATATATATATATATATATATATATATATATATATATATATATATATATATATATATATATATATATATATATATATATATATATATATATATATATATATATATATATATATATATATATATATATATATATATATATATATATATATTCCACACATCACCCCATCCATGTATAATAACATACACCCATAAAAGTATTCTAATTAAACGAATAACCCGGAATCATGTTCCACACCACACATACACTCTCCATAGTTCACTATCAATCTCATATTCAGACATGACCAACAAGGGTCCAATAACACCAGAGAACAAAACGGAACAGCACCAAAAACACAACCACTGTCATGCTCGCTGGCTCACTCGCCTAGCGAAGACTCGCTACTCGTTCGCCCAGCGAACCCTCTAGCGAAGGCAGACAGTGGCTACTGGAAGCACTCGCTACCCAGTTCGCCTAGCGAAGCATCAGCGAATGCTCGCTATTCGCTCGCCTAGCAAAAGTGTTGGCGAATGTCTGCGATATCACAAAAACCCCACTGTTCAGAATCGGCAACGCTCTCCGAAACCCCCCGATTTAACTCAAACCAGTTCCCACAACACTAATGCAAATTAGCTACATAATGTAATCTAAATTCCACCCGATTAAAACCTCAGCTCTACCGATTAACGCATTTCCGGCTTAAAATGATAAACTACCCGGAAGCCCCAAATCACCCCAACAATCACATGCAACAAACCTATCTTATCATCAACAAATTCAGAATTACAACAACATAACAACTCAATTCATCAGAACCTATGGGGTTAGGGAATCCCCTTCTACCTAGAATTCATGAAATTACCAATTTCGACCCGATTCTCCCCCCTTACCTCGATAATTTGATCAAGTTGTAGAAGATTCAGAAATCCAAGCTTTCCTCTTCCTCCTTGATCCTTCTAAGCAAAACCCTCTTCCACTTGAGTTGCTCTTCTTCTTGTTCTTTCTATCGTGTTCTTCCTCCCAATTCCAAAATACCCCTTATTCCAATTCTTACTAATTCTTTTATTCCATTAATAATAATAATAATAATAATAATAATAATAATAATAATAATAATAATAATAATAATAATAATAGTAATGACAATAATAATAATATTAATAATAATACTATTAATAATATTATTATTATTCATTAAACTATCATTATGCATTAATAATTATATTATTATTCTTAAGGTCCAAAATTATCAAATAAACTCCAACTTAAGGGCTACTCACCCCGCACACGAACACACTCCCACAACAGACACCGCAAACAAAATAACACAGAAAAACTAGATAATTAAAATGGGCGTTACACATTGCATATGTATATGATTGCATGTGGGTGGTTTATGCCGAATAATGATGTGGCACTTGTACGTGTGTTGTAATTGTATGATTGGTGTGATTTGGGTGTTAACTACACCTTAGCATGTGATTTTCACCGTGTATTATTGAATGTAGTTCTCACCCCTTTTCTATTTATTGTGTCTGTGCTCCTTGGGGAGTACAGATGATCAGGTAGGTGAGTAGTGCTTGGAGTTTGTATTGCTATTTGGTCGAGTCTTAGGAGTTGCTCTGATACGTAACACGAGAAGGATGGGGATTTCGTTATGTTTTCATGTTATTTGTTCCTTGTTGTTTGTTATGTATCTGGTTTTTATTAATGTTTTTGAACCATGTATTATATGGAGAGTTGATGTAATTGGGGCTTTAATGCCAAACCATTGATTTGATTCCGGTGTTTAATCGAATTATTTGTTTTATTAATAAATGAGATGTGAAGTGATTTGATACTTCATGATGATGTGTTCGAATGTGGCACCCTACGTGTGTAACTCTGAATTATTTCCGCTATTTTTTGTATTTTCAAATTATTACATGAATGGGTACAGTAGGGTGTTACAATTGGTATCAAAGCAGGTCGGTCCGTCCGGCTAGTATAGTAGTAGAGTCTGACTATAGGGTGTTTATAGTCGTGTGTTTCTTCTAACTTGTGTTTCCTTGGTATTGAGCAGTATGGTTGGTAGGAAAGATGCTGTGATTGCTGTTGTGTTACAAGCTGTTGTGCAGGCTGTGCAGAATACCACTCAGAGTGCTGGGGACGTCGAGTTCTGCAATTTGGAAAAGTTCCAGAATAACAAGCCACCTAAGTTCGAGGGTAGACACGAATCGGACGTGGTACAGAAATGGCTGAAGGACATTGAGAAAATATTCAGAGTTATGGGGTGCAGTGAAGCTCAGAAGGTGCAGTTTGGCACTCACATGCTGAATGGTGAAGCTGAAGACTGGTGGGATAACACCCGTTAAAGGCTAGAAGCTGCAGGTGGTCCTATTATTTGGATGGTGTTTAGAGATGAGTTTCTGGAGCGGTATTTTCTAGAAGATGTTCGTGGTAAGAAAGAGGTTGAATTCCTAGAATTGAAGCAAAGGAACTTGACGGTTGCAGAATATGCGGCCCAATTCTAGGAACTGGTGAAGTATTATCCTCATTACAATACTGATGCTTCCATGAGTTAGAAGTCTATCAAGTTTGAGAACATCTTGCGTCTCGAGATCAAACAAGGTATCGGTCATCAGAAGATCAGATGCTTCCCTGAGTTGGTGAGCAGGTGTCAGATTTATGATGAAGACAACAAGGTTCAAGTTGCTTACTACAAGGCCCTGAGTGACAAAAGGGGTAAGTAGAGACAGGGGAGTACACCTTACAGTGTTTATCCACGCATCTGAGCAAAACCGAATCATAATTCCGCTTGTACAACACGTCACTATTGAGGAAGAACTTCGAGGAGAGCTTTCTAAGATACTTCTTGTCAGTGATAGTTATGCCTTCTGGATATTCCTGTGTCTCTAGATACCGCTTGATATCACAGAACCAAGGATGATCATCAATTTTAGGTTCCTCTACAACGGCTGCCAGGCAATAAGCGGGGTCGTCCAGATACTCCAGACGGATGGATGGCGCTTCGTTCTTCCACTTGACTTGAAACATGGACGCTAGTGTTGCTAGAGCGTCAGCCAACTGATTTTCCCCTCTGGGAATGTGATGAAAAGTGATCTCATCAAAGTACGGGATTAGCTTCAAGACGTGATCTTTGTAAGGAATCAACTTGAGGTCAAGTGTTTTGTATTCCCCTTTAATCTGGCATATGACAAGCGCAGAATCTCCATAGACTTCCAGAATCTTGATCTTATTATCAATGGCAGCTTCAATTCTGAAAATACAAGCTCCATATTCGGCCATGTTGTTAATATATTTGAAGCATAATCTGGCGGTGAATGGTAGGTGAAAACCAGTTGGAGAAGCGATGACTACCCCAATTCCACAACCTTTAGTATTTGCGGCACCGTCGAACACGAGCGTCCATCGCGATCCTGGTTCGGGTCCATCATCTGGGCCTGACATGGTATAGTCTCTGGAAAACATGACGTCTTCGTCGGGGAAATCAAAGTGCATAGACTGGTAGTTGTCCATAGGTTGGTGGGCAAGGTAGTCAGAGAGTACACTTTCTTTGATAGATTTTTGTGTAACATACTGGATGTCATACTCTGTTAATACCATTTGCCAACGAGCCACTCGTCCGGTGAGAGCGGGCTTCTCGAATATGTATTTGACAGGGTCCATCTTGGAGATCAATAAGGTCGTATGGGTGAGCATATATTGTCTCAAGCGTTTTGCTGCCCAAGCCAATGCACAACATGTCTTCTCGAGCATTGAATACCTAGATTCACAGTCGTTGAACTTCTTGCTGAGGTAATAAATTGCATGTTCCTTTCTACCAGTTTCGTCATGCTGACCCAACACGCATCCCATGGATCCTTCTAGCACAGTCAAGTACATGATTAGGGGTCGTCTGGGTACTGGAGGCATCAAGATCGGTGGTTCTCATAGATATTCCTTTATTTTCTCAAAGGCTTTATGACAATTATCATTCCACACCACCGCTTGATCCTTTCGAAGTAGTTTGAAGATGGGCTCACAAGTGGCCATTAAATGAGATATGAACCTAGCGATGTAGTTCAATCTCCCAAGGAAACCTCGGACTTCCTTTTCAGTTTTAGGTGCTGGCATCTCTTGGATAGCTTTAACCTTATCTGGATCGACTTCAATCCCCTTTTGGCTTACAATAAAACCTAGCAATTTACTAGATCTTACACCAAAAGTGCATTTGTTGGGATTTAATCTCAGTTGGAATTTCCTTAGCCTGGCGAATAACTTTTCCAAGTGAATGAGGTGTTCTTCCTCAGTCTAGGATTTTTCAATCATATCGTCTACATAGCACTCAATCTCTTTATGTATCATGTCATGAAAAAGAGTGACCATTGCTCGCTGATATGTCGCGCCTGCGTTCTTGAGTCCAAATGGCATGACCTTGTAACAGAAAGTTCTCCATGGGGTGATAAAAGTCGTTTTTTCCATATCTTTGGGCGCCATCTTAATCTGGTTATATCCAGAAAAGCCATCCATGAATGAGAAGACAGAGAACTGAGTTGTGTTGTCTACTAGTACATCAATGTGTGGTAGAGGGAAGTCATCTTTCAGACTTGCTCTGTTGAGGTCTCTGTAATCGACACACATTTGCACCTTCCCATCCTTCTTTGGTACTGGGACAATATTCTCTACCCATTGTGGATAGCTGGATACTACCAGAAAACCAGCATCTAGTTGCTTCTGCACCTCTTCTTTGATCTTGAAGGACATTTCTGGCTTCGTTCTCATCAACTTTTGCTTCACCGGCGGAAAACCTTCTTTGAGGGGTAACTTGTGCACCACAATATCTTCATCCAGACCAGGCATATCTTTGTAGGACCAAGCAAATACGTCAACATACTCTCGAAGCAAAATAACTAACTTTGTCTTAATCTCTGACTCCAAAGTTGCACCTATCTTGATTTCCTTGACGTCTTCTTCAGTTCCCATGTTGATGATTTCGACCTCTTCTTGATATGGCTGAATGACCTTTGACTCTTGTTTAGCAATCTAGCTAGCTCTTCTGGGAGATCACAATCTTCCTCGCAGTCCTCGTCGGCTTGGTAGATCGGGTTATCAAAATCATATTGGACCATAGCGGGATTGTTATTGACAGGAACAGAGGAAGATCTGCATGATGAATGACTTCATGCTTTTAAGAAAAGATGAAAGAAAGAGAACCAAAATAGAACATTGCCTTTCAAAAATAATTTTATGTGCAAAAAGTAAAAATGAAAGAAAGAGAGCGTAAAATGGATGCGAAAGTTTATTTATTGATGATAAGTTGTGCTTGTAAAAGCCAAAAGCCCTACAACATGATCCATATGCCTTGGGCAGAGCATAGGATTTTTTTAGGTAAAAAAAACAGGAAGTTACCCATCTACTAGGGTAACTTCAGGGATTTCAACGACTCTCCAATTGTTCGAAGTTTGATTAGGCACCCTAGGATACACCATGCACAGTTCTTCATGATCTTCGGCTTTAGTTTCCAAAAATATGACTTGACCATCGACAAGGTGGCCCCCAGTAGTAAAAACCAACGGAGTTGCAAGCCCCTTGCCTCTATTAGTTGCATTCTTCTGCTTGTAACCCAGACCAACTCCATTTTTGTTAACGGGAAATTCCAATACTCTACCCCATCCTCGCGGATGTCCTTCCTCTATCACTGTTTTTGCGTCCTTCCAAGTCACTATTGAAGATGTTGGCTTTTCGTAAATCATTTCAACATTGATCACTTCAAAGGCTTGAAACGGGGTCTCATGCACTTCACCTCCTACTTCCACATAGCGGAAAGAAGCCAGATGGCTCACAAGAACATCTTCTTCACCTTCGATGATGACCATCTGATTGTTAATCATAAATTTGATCTTTTGATGCAAAGTTGAAGTTACAGCACCTGCGGAATGAATCCACGGACGACTAAGGAGGCAACTATAAGTGGGATATATATCCATTACATAAAATGTAATGATAAAAGTATGAGGTCCAATCTTGATCGGGAGATCAATGTTGCACCCCAAAATTTGACCAACTACTCATCGCAATTTGGCTCATGTTTCGACTCATTTCATTTCGCATTTGCATACCGCGTACATTGCATTTTTCCAGTCAGATTGGTTTATCGGGATCACAACCCTCTTATAGCATTTCAGACCAATACGAGGACGTATTTGGAGAATCGGTGCTCGTCCCGGTGTTTTCAGCTCTCGCTGTTGTTTTTGAGGACCTCTCGGTGTCCGAATTTTTACCGTTTATTTCGATATAGCTCGCTAATCGATTTAATCGGCTTTCTCGTATTTTTAGGGTTTTTCCTTTATCTTTCTAGAATTTTTAATAGGTTTAATTCATTTTTCTAGGTATTTTAAATAGCTTTAATCATTTTAAATAGGTTTAAATCTTTTCTCTAGATGTTAAATAGAATTTTTAATGTGATCATTTCTTTTATTAGGATTTTTAAATAGAAATTAATGGAGTTTTTCTTTTATTTTTTAATAGATATTAATAGATAATAGATTTAGGAATAAATCATTTTTTAGATATTGAATATAGTTTTAATAAACAGTTAAATAGATTTTTAGAATAAATCATTGTATTTTTTAGATATTAAATAGAATTTTAATAGATAGTTTAATAGAATATTCTTTTAATAGGTATTTTTGCTTTAATAGAAATTAATAGTTGTCATCTATTTTTGTTTAGATATTATTAGAGTTTTTTATTTTTATTAGTTTAGAGATTAGTGGAATTATTAGAGATCATTAGAGTTTTATTAGTATAAAGGTTTTTCATTAGTTTAGTGATTAATATAGATTTTTAGGTTAATCCTCTTTTTAGATTTAATTAGGATTAGTTAGATTAATTAGGTCTTAATTATTTGTTTAGGTGTTAATTAGGATTTAATTAGATTTAGTTAGATTTTAATTAGAGTTTATTAGGTCTAATTAGATTTAATTACCGTTTTAATTGTCATTTAGCATCTAATTGTAGTTTTAATTTTCAGTTAATTGTAGTTTTAAGTTTCTGTTTAGTTAATTCAGTATTAATTAGGTTTAGTTAATTAGTTAATGGTAGTTTTTAGTCTTAATTGCATTTAATCAAGTTTTAATCAGTTAATTAACCATTTCATTCAGGCCATTTTCGTTGGGCCCAGTTTGGAGGCCCAGTCAACCTCTCAGTCCAAGTTATCCAGTCCACATGTCAATATAAAACCAAGCCACACGTGCATTCCAAAAGAGGCTGACACCTCATTCCCTCTTTCTCTCTCCCGCTTCCACCTCGCCCTTTCCACTCATTCTCTCTATGCCACGCCATCCCTCACACGTGGCCACACCTCCGTCTTCCCTCCCATGCAGCTCCCTCACCCTCGCCACCTGTCCCACTATCTTCTCCCTTCCATGCATGGCTACCACGTGTGCCACTACCACCTACCCTACCGGCCGGCATGCAATTGCCGGCGACCACCATAACCGTAGCCGGAGCCGCCGCAACTACTGCCGGAAACTGCAAAATTTGCCAGAATCTTCATCAACTGCAACCGATTCTCATCATCAAGCTCGCCAGAAACACCAGAAAATCTTAGCAACTTCATCATCGGTGATCAACTCCATGTGTTCATCCAACTCCAGAAATCTGCAAACGAGATTCAAGAACCTTCGTTATCATTTGGATTCGCGAAGAACATTCCTCAATTCCCTCATCGTTCTTCAACAACAAACTCTCAAGAACCTTCGTCCAGATTTCTTTATCGTTTTCCAGAAGCCTCCCTCAAGAACATTCGTCTAACATCCTGGAATCATCAAACTAATCAGATGATGAGTTTTCCAGATTCATTGTCAAGAATCTTCATCGCGTCTCCAAACTACGAACAAGATCTTCAAGGTTCATCCGGTTCTTCATCCGATCTCCAAGATTCATTGCATCAAGATCCAATATCTTCAACAATTTCAAGATCTCTTCAAAGAATTCCTTAATCTCTGATCAAGATCCTTGACGAACTGCGTCGATCCACACCAAGCTTCATAATCCGTTCATCAGCCATCAGCGTACTTCTCCGGATTGTTTCTTTAGCGAACACCATTAATGCCTTCAAGAAGTTCTTTCAGGAATTCATCCAGATCTTCATCAACAGATTTGAGTCTTCAACAACACACAAGCAATGGATCCATTTCTTGTTTCCAGAGGTTTACGTCTTTTTTGTTTTTGTTTTGAAAGAATTGAAACGAGCTGGGAAGAACTTGCGAGACTGAGAGAAAGAATCCGAGAGTGAGAAGATTGGACGAAAGGAGTAAGGGAGATGAACGAGAGAGAAAGAAGCTGAGGAGAGAGGCGCCGTGAACAGTGAACGAAGAAGAACTAGGTTTTTTTTCTTCTGAGATGTTGGAGCGAGGAGAAGGTGGACTGTGCTGGATTGGGCTTTGGGCCCATTGGTTTCTTCCAATCCGTACACCCCCCGTTTGGCCAAGAAACCCTCCCTTTTTTTGTTTGTTTGGTTGATTGGGTTGGGCCCCATTCTAATCACACCCCTTCATTTTCTTCCTAAACCCCCTCCCCGTTTCTGAATTACTTACTGGGTTGGGCCCAATTGCCTTTCTGGGTAATACCCCTGTTTCACTTACCACACCCCCTCCCACGTCTGAGTGTGTGGATGGGCTGGGCCCTGAAGCAATTTCTGTCCTACACCCCCCGGTCTACTCTTCAACCCCCCTGTTTTTTATTCTTTTCTGATTTACTTATTGGGCTGGGCCCAGTTTCTTTTATCATTTTTGCTGCCTTACCCCTGGCTGGGCCGTTTGCACCCCCTTGTGTTCTTTTCTTGTTTTTTATTCATTTTCTTTTTATATTCTTTTGTTTAGAGATTTTAAAAAAGGAAAAAAGAGTTAAAGAAAAAGCATGTAATAGAAAAAAGAAAAGAATATATAGTGATATAAAAAATGATAGTTTTATATTTAGGATATATTTTCTTAGGATATATTTTCTTTTAGAGTTTATTTTATATTTTTAGAGATAGATTTAAACATCCACTTGTTAGGGGACTATTTTCCATTAGATTTTCCATATTAGATGGATAGGATTTTTAGGAGTTTATTTTCTTGTACTCAATCATTGTAATTTCTTTCAGAATATTAATAAAACGAGATTGATGTTGTGGTCTCCGTTCTACCCGTAGTTAGGCTGAACTACAGCTGCTCTGATTTCTTGTACCAGACAAGAATATGTAGGCATAGGATGCGATATCCTAGCGAGCACACTAACAACTAACTTTTTGTTCTCTCGCTGCTGTGCGATCGAGACTTTCCCGCTGACGACTGATGTCGTCCTTTTCTCTTGCCTAAGTGCATTTGAGACCAGACCGTAGTTCTAGTTCCCGTAGGTTCCCATACCTCGAAACCCGACATACTACGTCCGTTCTACCGCAAACAGGTACGCCTAAGTCTCCAATGGTCGAGCAGCGTCCACCTAACTGCTAGAATGCGTACGCCAGTATCGTCAATCATTTCTCTCACCCCCGTGTGACCGAGAACACCCTGTCTAGCCGTAGTTAGCCTGAACTACGTCATGCTCTGATTTCTATGAAGAGAATACGTAGGCCCAAGACGCGACGTCTTGCCGAGCAAACTAACCCGTAGTTTCCCGAACTACGCTGACTCTGATTTTCTCTGATGAGAATACGTAGGCATAGAGTGCGACGCTCTATCGAGTCAATTTCTTCCCGTTTAGATTTAGCAGCCATAGATAGATTGTTTTTCACCCGTCCAAGCAAACCAACAAGCATGGATCTCGTCGAGTACGACGGACGTGAGGGGTGCTAATACCTTCCCCTTGCGTAACCGACTCCCGAACCCAGACAATGGTTGCGATGACCTTGTCTTACCCTTTTTCGTCAGGTTTTTCCGATCGTTTCCTTTCCCGCTCTGAGGGATAAATAACGAAAGGTGGCGACTCTTCTGTTGTGCCGGCACCTTATTTTCGCGCAAGCGACAATCAACCTCTCCTACCACAGTTCTCTTAGCTCCATCAAAAGCTTTTACAATAGTCTGACTTGGTTTCATCACAAGTCCTTCAATTGACAGCTTGCACAACGAGCTCTTTGGCAACACATTCAGCGATGATCCAGTATCAACAAGTACTCTAGAGAATACGACATCCATACATTCGATGGTAATGTGTAAGGCCTTGTTATGATTCTTACCTTCGAGAGGTAATTCATTATCATTAAAGCTCAAAATATGACCTGATGCTATATTCCCCACCACTTCTTCAAACTGCACTACTGATATCTCCTCTAGCACGTGAGTTGCCTTCAAGAATTTTAACAGGGCTTCTTGATGGGCTTTCAAACACATTAGCAATGACAACATGGATATCTTTGAGGGAGTCTGATTGAGCTGGTCAATCACTTTGTAATCGCTTTTCTGAATGATTCTTAGAAACTCCTCTGCTTCATTATTTGGGACATCTTTTTGTTTAGATGACTACCCCTATTCAATGGTGCTTGATCTAATAGTATCTTTCTTTGCATTGTCACTGTTGTTGACAGGTGGTGTAGTTGGGGCAAAAATCCGACCACTTCTAGTGACAGCACCGGTTCCCACAATGTTTTCGACAATCTCTTTCTCTTCCAAGATATCTTTTTCTCCTATCTTCTGCCCGTTGAGAAAGACAGTCTCATCATATAACCAAGGTACAACATTAGTGCTTTCGTATGGAAACGAAGCTGGGGCCTAAATGACAAGCTGGTTCATTGATGGTGGAGACATAGGTATCTCAATTGGATCATATGGGATTTGTAGTGGGATAGAGATCTGTCCATACATGTTGTCCCATTCTTCCTCATCGCACGGTATGGTTAATGGTGCACGAGTCAAATTATCAGCGGGAATCCACAGCTCATACCCATCATCATATTGTATCTCTAATGTTTCAAATGGAATTCAAGAGTAGCAACTTCTTCAAACTTTGACAGTTATTCTGCTACTAATACACCTTGATCAATCAGGCTTTGGGTGCCTTTCTTCAACTCAGTACATCCTTGAGATTCGCCCAAACAAACGTGGCAGTCAGTTGAACATCCTGGATAAATGTTCTTCAACAGGAGTTGCTCCTTAATAGTGGAAAGAGGAGTTCTCAATTTGTCAATATCTGAAATTAATCGGATCCCCTTTGAGCCTTCAATCATGTTTGTTGAGTGATGAGCCGGCATTGGATTGGTTTTGATGTTTGGAGTATTTCGAGTGAAGTTTATCGCCTTTGAATCGATAAGATCTTGTACAAGGTGCTTCAGAGTCTTGCAATTTTCAATGTTATGGCCCGGGGCGCCAGAATGGAACTCACATTTGGCATTGGAGTCATAGCCAAAAGGGAGAACATCTTGAGGATTCCTCATTTCCCTAAGCTGAACAAGGCATCCTTTTAACAAGAATGGTAGTAGTCTGGCGTAAGTTGACGGAATTGGATCAAATTTTCTTTCTGGTCTCCTCAACCTTTGCTGACCTTGGTACTGATTTTGTCTTGGTTGATAGGGTTGTTGTTGTCTGTTTTGTTGAACAGCGGGTTGGCTTGCTAGAATGGACAATGATTGTTGTGGAGCGACGGCAGCAACATGGTGATAACCTTGATGAGTTCTTCCTCTATTTGCAAACACAACACTAGTTTTACCTTCTTTCTTCTTAACGAATCCCTGATAAGGCTTCTTGAACCCGCTTGAAGATCCGCTAGCATTCTGAATCTTTCCCGCCTTCATAAAACTCTCTAACCTTTCACCGGCCGTGACAAGTTCAGAAAATACTGTAGAGGTCGTAGATGCTAGTCGCTCCGGGATTGGCCCTTGCAGTGTGCCCATGAAGAGGTCTGTCATCTCCCTTTCTACCAACGGGGGTTGTACTCTTGCAGCTACTCCCCTCCATCTCTGAGCAAAGTCTTTGAACGATTCATTTAGTTTCTGGATTAAATTCTGAAGCTGCATCCGGTTTGGAGCCATGTCAGTGTTGTATTGATAATGTCTCACAAAAGCGTCTGCTAACTCCTTCCAACTTTTCATATTGGATCATTCAAGATGCATGTACCATTCCAGAGAAGCTTCTGTTAAACTATCTTGAAAGAAATGTATTAACAGCTTTTCGTCATCGGAATATGCGGCCATCTTCCTGCAGTAAGACCTTATATGGGTCCTAGAACAACTATTACCCTTGTATTTCTTGAAGGTTGGGATCACAAACTTTGGAGGTATCTTAACTTCGGGTACAAGACAAATTTCAGCGGCATCTTGTCCCAAAACATCGGGGCCTTGCAGTGACTTTACCATTTCTTGTAAAGCATTGAACCTCTTCTCTAATTCAGCGGTCTGTGGCGCATATGCTTCAGCTGAATTCTCGTAGAAGCCTTCATGATCATCATAGTGAACTGGTGGTGGAATCGTGGTACCATGAGGATGAGTTGTACCGACTGGGGGATGGACTGTGTTGATAGGTGCAGCACCTGCAGAGGTAGGATTTTCCCCAACAGGGGTTGGGATGGCATCGGCAGGAGTTGGAACTGTGCCATCTGCGTTAGGAACTGCACCAGTCAAAGTCTGGTTAGTGTTCCTCTCTGTTGTTTGCCTTATCTCTTCTTGACTTCTGGCCATGTTCTAAATCACCTCCATGAGTTGATTCATTTGTGTCTTCATACCTAGCATATCGTTCCTCAAAGTAGCCTGGTCTTGCTCTAGCTGATCCATGACTCTTTTCTGATTATTCCTTGTGTTGTACTGATGTCGAGAAGTCAGCTTGCTTTACTCTCTCTCTCTCTCTCTCTCTCTCTCTCTCTCTCTCTCTCTCTCTCTCTCTCTCTCTCTCTCTCTCTCTCTCTCTCTCTCTCTCTCTCTCTCTCTCTCTCTTTCTCTCTCTCTTTCTGAAAGGGTAAGCGACGTGTAAGGTGGAGTTTTAGGGAATGCAAAAAAAGAATGATGCGTAAACGTATGCAATGTTCAAGAGACTTTCAAGTTTTATGATTATCATCGGTACTATAGAACTGTGACTGAATAAAGAAATGCACAATTTAGACCAAAAAGAAAACTTTCATTAATTTGAGAGAAAATTCAATACAAACGATTGCTGAATAAGCTGAAAATAACAATTCATGTTACAAGAAAGATACTGAATAACTAAAACTCTTTCTCTCGAAGACGTTCTTCAAGCTTTTTTGTCTCGAACATGAATCTTCTAGTCATTTGGTCGCAGAGTTGGATAAAGTGGTGAATAGAATGAGGGATATCATTTCCTTCCAAATCTTTAATTGCGCTTTCCAACCTCCATGGGATATCTTGAATCATGAGGTTGCAATGCTCCACCAGATTGTTATACCTAGTGCGACACATGTCTAGAGTCGACTGGTAGTAACAAATAGAATCCACATGGGTGTCCAACAATTCATTGAGCTAAGCCTCCTTCTCGAGCCACTACGCACTATCCCTTTGTAAGGCGTCGAAACGATTCCTCCACAGAGTAGCTGTTTCTCGAGCGGTCTCTAACTCCAAACATTTGTTATTCCACATGTCAGGAGTGACATATGAAGCCCTTAATGCTCCCTCCTTGAGTTGTCGCTCGTTTTCCACTAGGGTCAAGGCATTTCTTAGTTGCTTTTCAAGGTCCTTAATATCAGCTTCAAGATTCTCTCTTGTTTCCTTCTTTTCAGTAGAAGCTAATTCGAAGAAATGCCATGCCCAATCACAAGAAGCCTTGGTATCCTTTAGGCGTTGTCGAAGAGTTGTTAATGATGTATCAGCCCCTTCGAAACCCTGCTGGTACTTGATTCCCAAGTCTGTTTCTAGCTTCAATTTCTTGTTATTCTCAGTCGCTCGGTCTTGTTCAAACTCTACCTTCCTTTTGTACTGGCCATTCTCCACTTTTGCTTGGTGAATTTCAGCCTCGAGGTTCTGGTTTTCTTTGGTCAACCTTTCTACCACTAACTTTAGTTTCTCATACTCCTCCATAGATACATGGGTGGGAGCGGGAGGTCCTTCTCGCCTAGATTGGCTCTGAGGGAAAAGGTAGCAATCTTGCAGCGACTCTGGCTAACAACCATTGGTTGTATGGTTCTTTAGCCACACAATTCTTTGCCTTCAAGTCTTTCCTCCCTTTTGTATGAATCTTGGCCCATGCTTTAGCAATCTTCCTGGCAAATGCAGGATCTTCTGTCGTGGCTGGCAAAAAGAAGCTTTGAACTTTCTCTGCTTCGGGCTCATCTTCCATAGCATAGCCCAACTGGCACAATGCCATGACTGGGTTGTAGTTGATGCAACCAACCCTACTGATTAGAGGTATGTTACCAAACTCCCAACAACTAAAGATAATCTCCACATCGTAGTACTCTTGAGAATACCAAGCAATATCACTGGCTTCTAGAGACATAATGCGCTGAGACCACTTCAGCTTCTTTTTGTTTTCCACGAATGGTCCTCCCTTCGGTAGATGGGAGATGTACCATTTGAATAATAGGTGAGAACAACATTGGATCATTCCAGTCTTCTTTTCACTTCTCCAATGAATAGAGTGGTAGACATCAGCGAGGAGAGTATGGATAAGATTCTTTTGCATGAAGAGAATGATAGCAGCGATGTCTATGAAATTGTCTACATTTGGAAAGAGGACAATCCCATAAATCATTAGAGCAACAACAATACCAAACCTTTCCCAATCTCCCATAGTCTTGTACTGAGCAGCTTTATCTAGCAGAAATTTCAAAGGAAAGCCTTGAACCCCTCCCTTATTGGTTAGTCCCTCTTTGACCTCCTCTTTGGTCATATGAAGAGTAAGAGCGATGGCAGGAGGCTTTGGTTCTTCTTCCAAGCCAATGTAGATAGGTTGATCCTTAATCTTGATATTCAAAATGTGAGAATATTCCTCAAGAGTAGGGGCCAACTGATAGTTTTGAAAAGTGAAACATCTGAGAGGCGCATCATAAAACTGAGCCATGGCGAACAGAGCCCAAGTATCGACCTTAGAATGGAGGAGATCAAGCAATTTCCCATACTTCCACTGAAAGTTGATCTTGATAGCCTTTGGCATGTCAATCAGAATGTCTTGAATCAATTCCAACTTTGGTTCTCTAAACTTGATGGAATTTGTGCATCTCTTTCTTTGATCAGTCATTGTGTTCACTAATACCTGAGATAATCATAGTCTCTTAAGTCTCTTGATATGCGAAAATTCTATGCAATGCAATGCTTTATGAATGCACATGATAAAAAACAAAAAGCGAGATCAAAGTCACAGGTCCTGCAAAACAACACAAAAGGCATCTCTCCCATTGGGTGGGTAATCTACTGGTTTAGAGAGGGTATCCCAAAGGTTTTAAACAAGGTCCCATGTACTAAACCTCAAAAGTTTCCCATCAGAATGACTACTCGTAAGACGGTAATCCTTTCAAAGGATGAACACAGAGTTGTGTTTTAGCGACCTTTGGGATAAGGTTCTAAAAGGTCCTCAGAATCGCAGACTCCCAAGTTGGAATAAAAACGCCATTACGACTACTCGTAAGACATAATCATCCCAAAGGGGTCTCATCTGAGCGGTGGGATTTGATCCAACTCAACGAGTCCTAAGTCTCGCAAATCAGAAAGAAATCACCTCCTAATTTTAGTGTATACTAGAAAGCTCGGGTAGAAAGCTTTATCTTCACAAACCATCCCAATAAACCCAACAGGTTAGAAAACACAACAAGACGAAAATAAATAAATAAAACGGATAAATCACACATGCGACAAGCAAACTTGGTTTGGCTTGTTAGGTTGTCCCCAGCAGAGTCGCCAGCTGTCGCTACTCAAAAAATGCATCGTGCAACGACGGGGAGGCGAAAAAGATAGGACAGAAGAGTCGCCACTGAACTTTATTTATCCCATGAGGGGAAAGGAAAATATTGAGAAAACCTTAAGAAAGAAATGGATAAGATGGTCTCGCAACCAAGAATGGGTTCGGAAGCCGGTTATGCGAGGGGAAGGTATTAACACCCCTCGCATCCATCGTACTTGATGGGAACCATTTGCTTGTCAATGTGTGATTATATCTGCTTAAATATTATGCTATATAAGTGTTTTCCAAAGGGTAAAGAAAGAGGGTTTAGGAACTAAGAAAGGAGGGATAACGGGGAAGAGAAGAGGAAGAACAGACTCGGTAGGACTTCGCAGTCCTATACCCATGTATTCTCAATAGATGTGAGAAAGTCAGAGTCGACGTAGTTCGGGGAACTACAGATATGGTGGGAATTTGCTCAGCAAGGATTGTGACCCTTGTGCCTACCTATCTTTACTTAAAATAAGTAAAGAATCAGAGCAGCCGTAGT
This sequence comes from Lathyrus sativus, assembly GCA_963859935.3. Lineage (NCBI taxonomy): Eukaryota > Viridiplantae > Streptophyta > Magnoliopsida > Fabales > Fabaceae > Lathyrus > Lathyrus sativus. The sequence continues at coordinate 495,703,156 of OZ012737.1, forward strand.
TCGGCGTACGGTTTGTTGATATTTTTATGGATGATGCTATCATGCGCATTCTAGCAGTTTAGGTGTTTTGCTGCTCGCATGTGAGGAGACTTATGCGTTGCCTGTTTGCGGTAGAGCGGGCGTAACATATCCTTTTTGAAAGATTGATTAATTTTCGCCATGCGAGGCAAGATGTCACATTTTGATTTGGGATATTGTTTTTAGGGGCGAGATGAGTCCTCGGATAGTAACCCCTACGGGTAGTACCCAATTCTTTATCTCCAAGTTTTTGTTATTAAAATGGTGTGGCGAACATAGTATCTTCGTATTGAAAGACAAGCGTCAAGACCACACACGCTACAGTGAGTATCCTGGCACTCGGAGAGGAAAAAGACTACACTCAATCCCTTCTCTTTAATTCAACACAAAGAGAACTTCATTCTCTTATTAAAGTGTTTTTGGTTTTGAATGGTAAGTGCTTTGCGACTGTAAACCCTACGGTAAATGTCAGCACTCGGGATAGGAGAAGGCCTACGCCTAACCACTCCACGACCATTCAAGTTTTGTTACGAAAATGAGTTTGAAAATGCACTCGGTGCGGGACTGAGGTTTTAGGTCATAAAGGTTTCGGAAGGAAGTTATGAAAGTGAGAGGTAGTGAAAGAGATAGGTGATGGATAAAGTTGCGTCTTCGTATTGAAAGATGAATATCAAGACCACTCACACTACAATGAGCATCTTAGTATTCGGAAGGGAAAAAGTATACACTTAATCCTTTCTTAATATAGTTCAATACAAAGAGAAAATGATTCTTATGACTGAAGATGTTGACGAAAATGAATTCGGTACGGGACCGTGGTTTTGTAGGAGGAAAACAATGTAAGTTCATGGTGGCAACCAAAAGAAAACAGAGCTTTGATATGTTAACAAACACAAAGGAAACACATGTCAATAAATCTCACAAGATAAAAATAAGCATGGTATGAAGGGAATTTTAAATCGAGATGTAAGGTAACGACCTCTGAACGAATCTACTAACAAGCAGGCAAAAAAGCATTGTAAAAACAAGCAACTATGAGATTACATTCCATTTAATACAACTAGACATCACAATGAAAAAGTTGCAAAAAGAACGGGTTGAAAATAATGAACGATGAATAAGTTATGAATTTATGAAGTTTGATTGATCTTATGACAATAAAATAAACAAACACAAAATAAAAAAAAAGGAAAATGGCATGGGTAGGGATTGAACCCATGCCCTTGTGTTTACAAGCACAACAAACATCCACCAAGACACAAGGTGCGCGTGCATGAGGAAATGGTAGGAGAAGAAGAAAATAATTCAATTACAATTAAAAATAAAATGCCAAAAAGGGTTGATCACCAAGGATCGAACCCAAGACTGGCTAGTGAAAGGCAAAGAGGCGCGCAAGTTGATTACCACTGGGGTGGCTATACATCCGCGTATTAAGCCACCCTCATAAATACACAAGGCTAAGTATGGTGGATATTCTGGGCCAAACAAAAACCAATCAAACCAAAAACGTGAAGGATTCAAACATGATCAAAACTCAACCATTTTTTATTAAACTTTAGTCAAACCTGACTTTTTTTTAACAAGGATTATGATGGTGTCAATGAAATTTTGGAATGAAGCTCACAAATTGAAACACGATGGAAGGTGCAAATTGACATTATGAGATGCATTTTGAAAACCAACATCAACTATGGGTTCAAACACATCAAAAATGTAATGCACACAAGTCATATATGTCATAATAGAGGTATTGCACATTTAGGGCTCAAGCGTAAATCAATAGAAATGCAAGTGGCACATGAATTGCAAAGGAGGTATGAAAAAGCAAGCAAACTGTCAAGACAGCACATTGGCATTTGAGATGCATCTTGATGAATATGGATCAAACCAAATGTAGGATGAGATGACAGATGTGAACAAGATGCAAACATGATTAAGAATGAGTCTAAGCAATGATACCCATCAAAATAATGTTGAATCAAAGAAGGGCATATCAAATTGCAATGATGTTACTGTCCAGAATTTACACCAGGGCCAAACATGGATAGAACTCAATTGAAATCACAACAGAACCAAAACCTTAACCAAAACAATTTAGGATGCAATGAGAAAACAAGAGGATCTCAATCATGATGCCAAGGTAAGACACAAAATGCAACTGTCATGCCGAGTAGATGAAAATAGAAAGAAGTGCAGTTTTGAAATCCCAAGTCATGTAGTAATTGCAAACAGTTTGAACAGGCCTATCTCACAAACCTAAATCATGATATAAAGTGTGTCTATGCTTCAAAATTAGCCATAAACAACATAGAATTGAAAATCACATTACAACTGCTCATTTAACACATAAAATTGCACAATTGGAACCAAAACTTGATTGGAACAGAATGAGGCTCAAAGGATACCATATACAAGCCTCAAATATGACTATGAATGAGTCCATACTTTAATTTGATCATGAAATGCACAAAACAAGAAAATGGCTATCAAGTTGCAATTTGCATCACACAATGGAAGGAAGGCTGTCATGACAACAAAGCAAGGCATACACAACTGTTTGATTCATACACACACAGATCTTAAACATTATTTAGAGATCTAAGGCTTCATGAGCTAAACTAGAACAAATCAAACCAAAAAAGAAGTGTGACCAGCTGTTGTGTTTTTCAAAACAGTTTGGCAGCAAAATGAGGTATCAGCTGGTCTGGCTAAAGGGAAGTAATCTCATATCAAGTAATAGCATACACACATCATAAATATGAGGGAAAATGAGATCAAACTCAAAGTTCAGGCATACTTCAATTAAATCAGAATTTGGCATGTTAGTTGAAATGCAAAACAGTCTTGGTAAATTGATGAGGCAGCAGGTGTGTTTTCAAATGGTGAGGTTTTCAAGCCAAAACAATGACACACACACATCTCAAACATGATAATAGATGAAATTGAGTCCAAAAATTAAGTACATTTCATTTAAAACAGAAATTGGTATATGAATGGCAACCATGGTAGAAAATGTTGTTGGAAAAGAAAAACAAGTTAAGATGCAGCATGCTAACACAACACCAAAGATTCATACTCTGTCAAGGCATGGATTTCAAATAAACATAGGTTGCAAGGATTCTCAAATGGATACAAGCATTTCACTTGGTTGGCAGATCATGAAGTAATGCAAATGATCAACACATCCACACACCACCAATAGTTTTAACAGCCACTACTCTCAATACATATCAATGCAACAGAAAAAAGAACAACAATGCAACCTTTCATAACAACAGAACCTCAGGATAAAGAGCTGACAGCAACAATGCTAACTATCGTATCTAGAATAAACTGGTTGGACAGATCCACCTAGGAGCAACATCCTAATTCCAATTGACAGTGAGATCTCTAATTATTACAATGCCAAACAAAATAACCCTCTCAACCTTTGGTGACAGTAACAACTGAAAGATTAAGGACTGTTGGTATTGCTTATCATTCTAGTTCAATCCAAACAGACTAGCCTAATCCTCTTCAAATGACAGTCACTAATGCCAACAACTATTTGTAGTAATTGAACAACTATGGTCAAGGTTTTGACAGACTTAAAAACATGTTTTAAAAGCAAACCTCAAAACAGACCTATCCAAAATAAAAAATTAGACAAAATCACCAACTCAGTAGATCAAGCAAACTACCCCAAATGGAAAGCTGCAACCTCAGGCTATCAAGTGCACATAACTCTCAGCAAGGGATTCAGTGCTCAGCACATCAAAGCACCTCAAAATCTTAATAGTAGAGTGCCTCTAAAACAACATATCCATAAAGTGTCCTAATGAATTCTACCAACCAACTGATATGCAAGGAAGGCAGTTGACAGACCTCAAGATTACACATAGGAATGGCAACCATATCCTTAATGACAGTCATACCCAAAACAAACTGGCAGCAACCTCTTCTCTTTTCCAACTTAAAGTAATACCAATCAAAATTTAAGAGCAACAATGCAACAAGGACCTAACAACAATGATGCTCATACACACATCACCAATGACAAGCAACAGATGCATACATGACAAGCAACATGATATACTTTGTTCATAAACAGCAAAAATCAATCAAAATGGACAATAATTGAAAGTGAAGGAAGGTAGCAGCATGGCATGGCAATGTTTAAACACCATTGGTTACCACCTGTTCTGATCAACAACAGTTGCAATCATGTTTATCAAACAGCAAACACAAACTTGACAGGGGTTGAAAATCAAGGATAGCAGTATTAGATGGCAGTTAGACAGCTACTACTGTGAATCCTATCATGACAGTGCTAACAATATTCAATAATTAGTCCTATGCACATGATGACTTACCAGCTTGTGACAATGCAAACATGAGACAAACAGTTCATAAACTCAACTTATATGGATTCTACATCTATAAAACATGTATGTTTGACAAAAAGGATACAGGCACATAGAGGTACAGCAATCAAACCTCTTTTAGAAAAGATATGCATACCAAGTTTTTCAAACTGTTGAGATCACAACCTAAAACTTGGCAAGCAGGCTATCAAACAGAAAAGGCACAGTAGGCAAAGCAACATCATGAAATCACCAGACATGATAAGCAAACAAAAACTGGCAGATTTACACCAGCCCATCACCATTTCATGTTTAGACCTCCAAAATTACCTTTGTGGGCAAGTATCTCAAAAACAGTTGGAATAACACACACAGCTCATACTTGACAGAACAACATCCATATATCATTATACTTTAACAAAAGTGAAAATAATGCAATAAACACACTAAATGACAGCCTGTGGTCATAACAATACCATACTAGTGCAACAATTAGATTGATAATGGAAGCCAAGAATCTCTCATAGAAACAACAGAGGCACATAGAAGATAGCAGTCATGTTTCACAAAATTTAGCAAAAAGTGAAATCAAATCCTAGTGGTATGAATGGTATATATTGATCAAGCTCTTATCAGAGTAGTCATCCCAACACAGCTGTGGATCCAAGAACCATGATAATACTCAACTCATTCTGCTTACTTCAATGACATTTTTTAGGTTACATAAATAAAAGTAAGAATAACAAACTTGACAGCCACATATACAAGACAAAATAATTGATCATCAACTGCTGCAACACACAGCCAGTGAATCATTTCACCAGAAATCACCAGAAAACAACAATACATCATGAATGGGCAGCCCACCAACAATGTTTACAGCCTCAAAGGGATTGAAAAAATTAAGTGCAAAAATTGCTTGACAAAAACAAAACAAAACTTAAAATCAAGTTTTTTTTAAAAACAGATTGGCAAACTCATACTGCTAAAATGGCCCTGCAACAACAAAATAAGCCTAAACAGAAGTAGTAGCAAGTTTTGTCAAAGACCTCAGAAAACCAGTTCACTACAATACCTCCAAATGATAGTTGCTCATATCAGTTTTTAACATAAGATTGGCACTGACATCTTAACATGACATTGTTAAACATAAGAAACATTATAGGTATCACATGACTAAACAAGCTCATGACTATGTTCTGACAGCCTACATTAAGGGTTCTAAAACACTGCTTATATGCATATCAAACTAGGCTACAAACTCCAAATCTTGTAAGCTCACAACAGGATTGACAGCAAATATGTACTAATCACAAAAACAGCAGTCCAAAACATTAGAGGTAAACTTGGCATAAATCAAACATCAAATTCAAAGCACACTTTCTCAAGAGGGCTACAGCTTTAACAGTATGCCTAGACAACATTTCACACCAAAGCCTCTAAAGCTACTCTTGTGGACCACTCCCTCAAAACAGTTGTAAACCACGTATAAAGTTTATCATCAACAGAAAATCATCAATACATCACACATGAGCAACATGTTTTAACAAAGGCAAAAATCATAGCCATAAAACATAAACCATTGATAAAGAACCAATTTTGACCATATTTTCACCATAAGCATCTCAAAATTGTAAAACATGATAATGCATGAATAATGAGGAGATTGATCCTTACATACCTCTTGTAGTCATATCTTGAGCAAGCTAAAAAGCTAAGAAACCCAGAGACCTTCTTCCTTGGCAAAGATTTGAAGCTTGCCTCCTCTTGAAGTAATAAACCACTTTTCAAGACAGTTAGAGTTGTGAAGTTTCCAGCTGGTTTTTAAAGTTTGGACAGTTGAGATATGATGTATATGAAGTGTTGGGAGTGTTGGAATGGTGGGAAATGCCTCAAGTAAGGATTTGGCTTCCAAAGTGCAAGAAAGTCAACATACTAAGGTGTGAAGGTTGACTTTTAGGAAAATGATGGTTTTAGGTGGTTTTAGTGTATGGACACCTTCTACACAATGTTTATGGATTGTGTAAATGGTTTTGGGTGGCTTGGAAATGGTAGAACTGAGTTTGAGCAGAGTTTTGCTCAAGACAGCTTTTTAGTGAAACTTGAAGTTTTTGAAAAATCAAGCTTTTGTGAAAATGGTGGAGAGTTGAGAGCTATTGTTTCTCTTGGTTTTGGAGAGTGCTCTGGTGTAGTTTAAAGAGTGGGATGAAGCTCCTATTTATAGGCCAAGGAGAAGTTTGGGGCAGATTTGGTTTTGGAGGGAGTTTTAGTGAAAATCTTTGTGAAATCCAAGTATGATTTTGGTTCAGCAGACTTTGCTTGCTTGCCAAGGGCTTAATACTCAAGAGCTAGCTAGTAAAGAGAGGTGAGAAGTGACATTTGTGTGAGCCAACTCAGCCCCTTCATGCTGCAGCCACCAATACTCTCTTTCCTAGTGTCACTTTTTCCTTTTTCCTTCATTAAAATAATATGTCTTGTCTAGATTTTGAGATTTGCTTTGGATCCTCTTCTGAATTTGTTCATTTCACCACCTAATGCATCATATCAGATGTTATTCAATGGTTAGAGGTGAAGTGTATAGTTGGAAATCAAGTTCATGTTGGATTTTGGCAAGTTGACAAACTAGTGCACATGCCCAACTTTCTCACTTTATAACTCTCAGCTCATAAATGTTATTGAGGAGTTCTACCACATTTTAGAAAGCCCTCATGTAGCCCTACAACTTTCATGTTTTTTAGATTTTCAAATTCCCACTGAAACTAGGTCAAAAGACCTCTCAAAGTTGCTGAAAAACAAGCCTAAAAATGAAATGTTTTCTAAGTTATCTTCCCTTCTTGAAACGAATTTGGTCATAACTTCAAATCTATGCATTTTATGATCATGGACCACTTTGGTACTTTTATAGGACTTGTCAAAAGCTTTCTAATGAGCTTTGAACCAACTTAATTAGATGTGTGGTTGAGGAGTTATGGTCTTGCCCCTTTCAAAACCCTAATTCCCGATTTTTGCAATTACTTCCTAACCCTTGATCCAATAGCCTTGAAACTTTATGGGGAGGTGTAATATGACATAAGGAACATTTTTGATTCACACCTTGAAGTCAAATTCCTTATGGTTGGAGAGTTGACTTTTCGGTCAACCGTACGATCGATCGACGACTATCGAGTCGACTGTTAACGATCCGGGTATCTTGAGGCCTTGAATCTTCTTGAATGGAATTCACTAAGCCATATAAACCTTATGAATCAAGATTGCATCATTAGAACACCTTTCATATCAAAAGTCAATCTACAGTTGACTTTTCTTGATCGAAAACCCTAATCAGGTCTGAGCTGCATTGTCTTCAATATTTGAGTGCCAACCTCAAATTGAATTCATGTTTGAACCAAAGTAGCATCCTTGACCCTATTTCATGGGAAATCAATTCAATACGTCGACTGATCAAACCATTGAAACCTCGACTTTTAACTGTGCAAAAACCCTAATTTCCCCTTTTTGCTTGGACACTGTGCAGATGAACTGGGTGATCATTCCAACTCCACCATGAATTCTGAGATACTCAACAGGCTTCTTCTTTCCCCTTTTTTTCATGCTCCTTATGAACTCCCTCTGATGATTCTTTGATAACTTTGTGTTAGCAACACCCACTTGATGGCTCGTACTGATGCTTTTGATCAAAAAAAAAAAAGAGGTGGGCAAATTTAGGGTATGACAGTTTCTTACCTTAATCACGGTTAACTTAGATTTTTTTGTTAATTTGCACCATCATTAACTGTTTGCTTAATTCGGTGATTAGAAATATAAGTCGTGTAGTATTGTCGACATTTGTTTGTCAATATTGCAATCGAATAGGGATTGAGACCGCTTAGGAAATTGGAATTGTAATGACCGATGATAAGTTGGGAGTCGAACTGGTAGATTAACCTGTTTTAATCACTTATTTTAAAAATCACTTATTTTTCTGTTTATTTTCTTAATCAAATTCTAAATCAACACAACCCCCCATAATCGTTTTCAATTGGTTATTTTATAAACAATAATCCTTTTGAATCGATATCTGAGTTATTGTCGCTTTACTACGTTATTTCAAATACTCGGTATTGATTCGCGCGCGATAGCAGATCAAATTGGCGCCGTTGCCAGGGATTCTTGTTGATTTTAGCCAATTTTAGAATTTTAGTTTAGAGTTTTGTTAGATTTTTTTTTTTTTTTGTGTTTGCTTGTTGATTTTTCAGGGTTGCAGTACAGTGAGAAGCATTTCAGCCTAACAGGTGAGTTTGGAAGCTACTATTTCGATTTACTCCAATTTTTTTTCCAGAAAATCAGAAAAAATCGAAGAACATTACTCCTTTAGAATGGAATTCTAAAAGATTTTAACTTTGAAAATCGCAAATTCCTTATTTTTCTATTTGATTTGATTTAATTTCTATTTTCATATTTTCAAAAAATCCAAATTTTTTTTTAAAGATTTATTTTGATTTTATTTAATTTTTAGTAATATTTTGATAATTTTTAGATTTTATTTTATTCGCTTTTATATTTCTCCATGCTTTTTCTAAATAGGGACATTGTTGGTATTTTTCTAATTGTTGCTGCATTGCTGAATTAGTTCTTTGTTTTCTTTTTCTTTGTTGATTTTCCTATTAAATTTATTATGGCTAACTAAAGAACTCTCAGAGAACTTGCTGCTCCTGATGTGAATTATAATGATTTATGTATTAAATATCATGTTGTTACTGTACCTTTTGAATTGAAACCTGGTTTAATACACTTGTTACCAAAGTTTAATGGTCTTGCAGGTGAGGACCCGTATAGATATCTGAAAGAATTCTAGGTTGTGTGCTCTACAACTTTGAGACCTGAAGGAATCACAGAAGATCACATCAAGCTGAGAGCCTTCCCGCTTTCACTACAGGGAGCTGCCAAAGATTGGTTTTACTATCTTGAGCCTAATTCTGTCACAACCTAGAACGATTTAAAGAAAGTCTTCCTACAGAGATACTTTCCTGCCTCAAGAGCTACCTCAATCAGAAAATATATATGTGGTATTAGACAGATTGACATGGAATCATTGTCCGAATACTGAGAGAGATTCAAACAATTAGTGTCCAGATGTCCGCAACACTAGATTACCAAACAGTTACTTATCCAGTATTTCTATGAGGGATTGCTACCAATGGATAGAAACATTTTAGACGCTTCTAGTGATGGAGAACTTGTTGATAAGACCCCGGCTGCTGCCAAAGCCTTGATTGAGAATATGTCGCTCAACTCCCAACAATTTACAACTAGAAACGATTCTATCCAAATAAAAGGTGTGAATGAGATTCAGGTTTCTTCTTACAATAAAGCTCCAGAAACCAGACTTGATGAGCTTACTTATTTAGTGAAACAACAATTAATGTTAACATTACCACCACCACATAACCCTCCATAAGTAACCACCTCTACAGCTTCTAGACCTTCACTAGAGGACCTTGTCAAGCAAATGACTATAAATGATCTCCAATTTCAGCAAGTGACTGCAAGAAAATTCCTTAACTCAGGTTTCTATTGGCCCACTATTTTTAAGGATGCTTATGAGACTTACCTCACTTGTAAAGAGTGCCAGATAGTAGGTACAACCATCACTTATAAGAGTGAGATGCCTCAACAATCTATGCTTTTCTGTGAGGTGTTTGATGTTTGGGGAATCGACTTCATGGGTCCCTTCCCTGTATCATTTGGTTTTCTCTATATTTTACTTGTTGTCGATTATATTTCAAAGTGGGTGGAAGCTATTCCCACCAGGACTAATGATTCTAGAGTTGTTGCAGATTTTGTCAGGTCTAATATCTTTTGCAGGTTTGGAATACCACGAGCTATCATAAGTGACCAAGGCACTTATTTCTGTAACCGCACCATGGAAGCTTTCCTTCAGAAGTATGGAGTTGTGCATAGAGTCTCTACTGCATATCACCCACAAACTAATGGGTAAGCTGAGATCTCTAACAGGGAGATCAAACAGATTCTAGAGAAAATGGTGCAACCAAACAGGAAGGATTGGAGTCGTCGTCTAGAAGACGCACTCTGGGCTCAAAGAGCAGCTTTCAATACACCAATAGGGATGTCTCTCTATCAACTTGTTTTTGGTAAGGCATGTCATATTCCTGTTGAGATAGAACACCGTGCTCATTGGGCGGTAAAAAGTTGTAATTTGGAGATGCAACAAGCAGGTATTGAAAGAAAAATCCAGTTACAACAGCTTGAAGAGCTTAGGCTAGAAGCTTATGAAAGATCTAGAATCTATAAAGAGAAAACCTAACACTTCCATGATAAAATGATTTCTAGGAAGGAACTCTCTGTGGGCCAACATGTTTTACTATTTAACTCCCGCCTTAAGCTTATGGTTGAGAAACTTCGATCCAAATGGATTGACCCTTTTACTGTTACTAATGTTTTCCCCCATGGTGCAGTAGAAATTAAAAGTGTAAGTACTAACAAGGTTTTCAAGGTCAATAGGCAGCGGCTGAAGCTATTCAATGAAAGTTCAGTATCTGAAGATGCTACCATATAAGAGTTTTCTTCAGAAGCACCCAACTATACTGCAACTTGACCAGGGAGCACCCTTTCCTTTCTCTCACTCTTACTTTTTAATTGAGTCCCTCTCATTGAGGGCAATGTCTGTTTTAAGTGTGGGGGAGGGAACCTTTTTTTTCTGTAGTTTTTTGTTTTCTTTATTTCTGTTGGTTTTGTTTTTTTCAAAAAATAAAAAATAAAAAAATATTGTTTTACTTAGAAACACAATGCATCTTTTGAAATTTTTAGGCTATATATTAAATTGAGGTTAGATTGTAGAGACTTGGGAAAAATTCATAAGATCGGTACCGTTTTAACACCTTAAGTCTCCCAAATATGGAAATCGATTTAAATACTTGTTATGACATAGTCTTGAGTTCTCATCCTTTAATAGTTCTTAAGTAGTTTATCTAGCAGTCAACACCATCTGGAAATCATAGACTAAGTAATTAAGCTGATGCAAATAAGTGAATGATCCCGTGCTTAATAAGAAGTCAAAATAGGAATCCGCCTTTTAAGTTAGGTGACCCTCACCCAGTCACTTAGACTAACGGTTGTGAAACCTTCACAAAAAAGTGTTTAATTTTGAATTATTGAAAATATATGGAACATAGTCACTAGCAAGCTTATTTACCATGTGTGTGAATAGATAAAGGGCTTAATGTGATTGCACTAGAATGAAAGAGATCAAAAAGGAGGATGCGTAAGTTAGACTTAAGCATAATGACATGATTTGGATTGGTTTGTATAGGAGGGAGCTTTATGATTGCACAATTGCGGATTTGTGTTCTTACAATATCCTTAGTGTGCAAAATTAGTACCTATCAATGCAATCTTGACCGAAGAAGAGTTTACATCCTAGAATGAGTATCTAAATGTTTTTGTGTTTCATGAGTTTTGATAATACTTTGCTCGGAGTGCAAAGGTTCAAGTGTGGGGGAATTTGATCAGTGTATTTTGATGCACCTTACTATATGTTTAGGCTTAAGCATTTCTATAGTTTGATTTGTTTATTTTTCTATTTTATGATGTTTTTACAATTCAATTTATTTTCAGCCTTATTTGATTTTTGTTTGTTATTTTCAGCATTAGCAGCTTTTAATAAAAAATTCATAACTGGAGCTAAAGGAATCAAATCGAGGCGTTCTACCATTCGTTGGAAAGATAAGAAAAAGATCTACAATTTTCATGTTGTACAAAGAATATGATTCGGATTGCATGAGTCTCGAATACTTTGTTGAAGTTTTTGACTGTAATAATTTAGTCGTTTTAGGTCATCCCTATTGGGCTTGGTTTATGTCTCCGACCCAGTTGAGTGTGTAATGCAAACCTTATTTTGTTTATAAAGTTTGTTGCCGTACTATAGTATTTTTTACCCTAGATTTTACGAATTTTCTTTTGCTTTCACATATTCCATGGCGAACTAATCCCGAGGGGAAATCTGCCGGTTTCGAATTCTGTAATCCTTTGAGGTTTTATTATACATTCCGATTTAATTTACATCCTTTCCAATTCGTTTATAATTTTAGTTTTCTTAATTCATTCTTATAGAATAAATTAGACTCAATTGATTAATCTATGTTTCTTACCTTAATCGCGGTTAACTTAGCTTTTTCGTTAATTTGTGCCATCATTAACTGTTTGCTTAATTCGGTGATTAGGAATATAAGTCGTGTAGTATTGTCTATGCTTGTTTGTCAATATTACAATCGAAAATGGATTGGGACCGCTTATGGAATTGGAGTTATAATGACCGATGATAAGTTGGGAGTCGAACTGGTAGATTAACCTGTTTTAATCACTTATTTTAAAAATCACTTATTTTACTGTTTATTTTCTTAATCAAATTCTAAATCAAAACAACCCCCCATAATCGTTTTCAATTGGTTATTTTATAAACAATAATCCTTATGAATCGATATCTGAGTTATTGTCGCTTTACTACGTTATTTCAAATACTCGGTTTTGATCCGCGCGCGACAGCAGATCAATGACCTAGCAGTGGATCCATCAAAAGTAAGTGTTGTACTTCAATGGGAACCTCTGAAATCAGTGATAGAGATTAGGAGTTTCTTGGGCTTAGCAGGTTATAACCGCAGGTTTATCGAAGGGTTTTCTAATTTGGCCCTTCCTCTGACTCAGTTGACTAGAAAGGGGAATGCCTTGGTGTGGGATATCTTGTATGAAGAGAGTTTCTGGGAATTGAAGAAGAGATTGAATACAGCGCCAATGTTGATTCTACCAAAGCCATATGAACCGTTTATGGTATATTGTGACACTTCTAAAATGGGATTATGCAGAGTGTTGATGCAGGATGGTAAGGTCGTGGCTTGTGCCTCACAACAATTGAGCGCACATGAGAGGAACTATCCTACTTATGATATTGAGTTAGCTGCAATAGTTTTTGTGTTGAAAATTTGGAGACATTACTTGTACAGGTCGAGGTTTGAAGTGTTTAGTGATCATAAAAGTTTGAAATGTTTATTTGACCAGAAAGAGCTGAATATGAGACAGAGAAGATGGTTGGAATTCCTGAAGGACTATGATTTGAGCTTGAGTTACCACCCTGGTAAGGCTAACATCGTGGCAGATGGTTTGAGTCGGAAGATGATTCATATGTCGACATTGATGATTAAAGAGTTGGATCTAATTAAACAGTTTAGAGACTTGAGCATGGTTTGTGAACTGACTCCTAAGAGTGTGATGTTGGTTGTGCTGAAAGTAAATAATGAGTTCCTTAGTGAGATTAGAAAGGCTCAAAAACTAGATTTGAAGCTGGTGGATTTGATGACCGCAGGAGGGTCGGATGCAGAAGGTGACTTTAAAGTAGATGATTTTGGTGTGTTGAGATTTAGAGGTAGAATTTGTGCAGTAGATGATCCGGAGTTAAGAAAAATGATCTTAGAGGAAAGCCACAAAAGTAGCTTGAGTACTCATCCAGGAGCTACAAAAATGTATCAGGATCTTAAGAAATTGTTTTGATGGTCAGGTATGAAGAAAGACATAACTCAATTTGTGTATGCTTGTTTGACTATCCAGAAGTCAAAAGTGGAACATCAGAAACCTTATGGTTTGATGCAAGCAATGGAAATACTAGAGTGGAAGTGGGATATTATCACAATGGATTTTGTGACTGGGTTGTCGAATACAGCGAGAGGCTTTGATGCTATTTGGGTGATTATGGATAGAATGACAAAGTCAACACATTTTATACCAATTAACATCAGTTTCCCTTTGGAAAAGTTAGCAGAGATTTATATCAGGATAATAGTGAAGCTGCACGGGGTTCCGTCGAGCATTGTGTCTGACAGAGACCCGATGTTTACTTGTGGATTTCGGAAGAGCTTGCAGGTAGATTTGGGTTCTAGTTTGAAGGTAAGTTCTGCTTATCGTCCACAGACAGATGGGCTATCTGAGAGGACTATTCAGTCACTGGAAGACTTGTTGAGAGCTTGTATATTCGAGCAGGGAGGTGCTTGAGATACTCCTTTGCCGTTGATTGAATTTATTTACAATAATAATTATCATTCTAGTATTGGAATGATGCCTTTTGAAGCGTTGTATGGTAGGAGGTGTAGGACACCTCTATGCTGGTATGAGTCGGACGAGAGTATGGTACTCGGACCTGAAATTATGCAACAGACTACGAAGATAATTTAGATGATTAGAGAGAAGATGAAGGCATCCCAGAGTAGGCTGAAAAGCTATCAGGATAATAGGTGAAAAGACTTGGAATTCAGCGAAGGAGGACATGTGTTTCTAAGGGTCAATCCTGTGACCGATGTTGGCCGTGCACCGAAATCGAAGAAGTTGGATCCTAAGTTTATTGGAGCGGATCAGATTTTGCAGAGAGTTGGGACTGTTGCTTATAGAGTGGCGCTGCCACCCAAACTTTCGAATTTGTACGACGTGTTTCATGTGTCACAACTTCGGAAGTACATTCCTGATCCATCCCATGTGCTTTAGAGGGATGAAGTACATATTCGGGATAATCTCACAGTAAAGGCGATGCCGATAAGGATTGAGGATCAAAAGATGAAGTAGTTAAGAGGCAAAGACATTCCTTTAGTGAGAGTAGCTTGGGGAGGAGCTGCTGGAGGAAGTGTGACCTGGGAATTGAAGAGCAAGATGCGAGAGTTGTATCCTAAGTTGTTCTCGTCAAGTACATTTTCAAGGATGAAAATACTTTAAGTGGGGGAGAGTTGTAACACCCCATTAAAAATATTTAGTCATTGTGTGTTGTTTGTAATTTTATTGACTTAATTAAGGGAATGTGGTTAAGAGTGAGTGTGAGGAGTTAGCAATTATTGAGTGATGTGAGGGAGACTTTAGAATAATATGATAATGATAATTAATTAATAATGAGTGGGAAATATTAGTAATATTATTATTATTATTATTATTATTATTATTATTATTATTATTATTATTACCATTATTGTTATTATTATTATTATTATTATTATTATTATCATGATTGTTATTATTATTATTATTAGTAATGATATTATTAGGAACTAATTAAGTGATAAAACAATTAGGAGGGATTAGTGGGAAGTTACACAGGGAAAACCAGTTAACATAAAAAGAGAACAAGAGAAAGAACAAGGGAGAATCAGGGCAAGATGTGATTCCACCATTTTTGAAGGATGAATGCTCAGATTTCAGGTAAGGGGGAGAATGAGATTCAATATAGGTGATATGAACATGAGAGAGTAGTGAGGGGTCATTTCCCTCTTAGGTTCTGTGCATTTTTCTCCTTCGTGCTTGATTTTCGTATTTGGATAATTATTCTATGACTGTTGTTGTTAAATAGTGGTTGTGTAATGAATGTATGTGCGAATCTGTGTTGCATGCTATTTTCGAATAACAAATTCGTGTAAATTGTTTCTGTTGTTGATGAGTTCTGATGTAGAACAGATCTGGAAATTTGGGTTTTATGAGATTAACGAAAAATAGGTTCCTAGCACATAAAATATTGATAAAAATGATGGAACAATGAGGTAGAGTTAGGACCTTGGAATTAAACTAAGATGCTTTTGGGTCTGAAATAGGAGCTTGAAAGTGCTCCAATGGGGGAAATACGCGTATCAGGTAATACGTGTATGACATGAGCAACTAGGAGGCCATACGCGTAGGGTACGCTAGCTTGGGGCGAGTGAGCAGGGCCATACGCATATGCACAGGGGCAATACGCATATGGGCAGCGTGTGTGCATAATTTTTATGTTTTCGCAATTTCGGTCTCGATTTTGCGTGTAATGCAATTTCCCTTGATCCGTAAGATTAAGATGGTATATTTGGACATATGAGAAACTAGTAATAACATTAAGTAGGATAAAATGTGGGTTTTTATGAGAATGACTAGTCAAGACGTGTTAGGTGTGTGAGCCATGATTGTCGTGTATAGACGGTCTTGTGCGGTGGTGGTAATTCCTGAGAGAATTACGGTGAACATGTGGCTCGTGTGTGATCGATGAGGATCGTGAATTATGCTTGAATAATTATTACATTGTGAGTTTTGTGTCATGCATTCATGTCATGTTATGTGGAGATGAGCTATGTGGGAATCCATGTTGGATGCCTAGTCTCGTCTGGACTTTATGTGGGAGGCGAGTGGAGATAAGTTGTAGTTCAGAGGAACATATACAACTTATCCGGATTCTGTCGGGAATCGGGTTCTAGGGTGAATCATATGTGATTGTGATGGTACCACATGCATTATGTCGTGTCAGTTGAGTTGCATTGCAGATGTATATGATTGAATGTAAGATGATTATGCCGAATAATAATGTGGCACTTGTACGTGCATTGTAATTGTATGATTGGTGTGATTTGGGTGTTAACTACTCCTTAGCATGTGATTTTCACCGTGTATTATTGAATGTAGTTCTCACCCCTTTTCTGTTTGTTTTGTCTGTGCTCCTTGTGGAGTACAGATGATTAGGTACCTGAGTAGTACTTGAAGCTTGTGTTGCTATTTGATCGAATCTTAGGAGTCGCTCTGATACGTAACACGGGAAGGATGGGGATTTCGTTATGTTTTCATGTTATTTTTCCTTATTGTTTGTTACGTATCTGGTTTTTATTAATGTTTTTGAACCACATATTATGTGGAGAGTTGATGTAATTGGGGCTTTAATGCCCAAACCATTGATTTAATTCCGTTGTTTAATCGAATTATTTGTTTTATTAATAAATGAGATATGAAGTGATTTAATACTTCATGATGATGTGTTCGAATGTCACACCCTACGTGTGTAACTCTGATTTATTTCCGCTATTTTTCGTATTTTCAAATTATTATACGAATGAGTAGAGTAAGGTGTTACAAAACCTTCTTGGATTTGCTCTCACCAAGAGCCCAAAAAAATTGAAAGGATTTTCTCCCACCGAGAGCCCCAAAAACTTGAAAGGGTGTCGCTTAAAGAGAGATATCCTTCATATTTAATATACATATTTTAATTTTGGAGAAGTTGATTCGTAGTCTTGATTGAAATTGCTCTTTCAGTAACAATATGATCTCATATGTATTTTGATGTTTTTTTTCCGTATTTTAAATGTTTTTGATTTTATCGTTTTGTCGTATTTCCGATTTACCATTTATCGTAGTTGATGTACTTCAAAGCTATTCGTAATTCTCAATTAGGTTGAAACCGTTCAATGTTTTTTAATAAAACATTTGGAAATTTGATTAAAAGTCAACTATGTCAGACTTGAATCACAATTTAGAAGACTTGAAACAAGTTTTTTATTTTTTTATTTTTTATTTTATTTTTAAAGTTTTGTGTGAGTCATACCTTTTTATTTTACTCTAGTCATGAGTAAATAAGAAATTTGGAATTTGGCGCTAAATGACTCAGTTCGTATCAAGGTCTTGCCTGACTTGAATCAAAGTTACCTTGGCTCGAGTCATAATCATGTTTGACTCGAACCCATTTATTCTTTTGGAATTCGGCTCTACAATTGTGACTTGAGTTACAATTTTGCTTGAATAAAATCACAAATGAAAATCATGACTTGAATCAAATATGCAAATCTTGATTTTATCATCTTAATTCAAGTCACTCTTTTATTTTATCCAAATCATAATTTCGAATCATTTTGCTAGTTTCACACCCATTTTGTGTCTTATCTCTAGCACATATAAAATAATTTCTCTATCTAGAAGTAGATTCACAATAATTTAGTTTTTGTGAAAATCATTCATCTTTGAATAAAATATTTTTTAATGATCTCAAAATCTTTAAAAAACAAAAAAAAAACGTTTTGTCAAGCACACAAAATTTCTTTCAAATTAACTTTGGAGAAAAACTTCTTTGTTGAGTTGATTTCTTGAGTGTTGTCATACTCTAAATTTTACCCTCTGATCCTTTGATAATTTTATATTAGTTTAAGTTAGTCATTCTGCATTCTTCTAGTTAAGTATTTTATTTCATCATTTAATCGTATTTTTTAGTCGATTTTATCATCCCATTTCTTAGAATTTGTTTTTTTTATTATCTTAAACATGATTTAGAATTGATTTAGTTTTTAATTTAGTTTTGTATTTTGTTAATATAGCGTCTCTTTTTGGTTATTTTCTATTTTTATTTACATTTTAGTTTAGTTTATTTTTCAATCTAGTTTTCATTTTAATATAGTTTTTAATAGTTATTTTTAACTTAGTTTATATTTTAATATAGTTTTTTAGTTATTTCTATTTTAGTAGTCATTTTAATTTAGTTTATATTTTAGTATAATTTTTTTTGTTATTTCTAATTTAGTTTTGACTTTAATTTAATTCATATTTTAGTTACATATTAATTTAATTAAATTAGTTTAATTTTATTTAGTTAATTAAGTTTTTTAATTTACAATCTTTTTTATTATTATTACTTTTAGATCACTATTTTAGTTTAAATTTATTTATTATTATTACTATTATTATTTTTATTTATTTATTTATTATTATTTATTAATTTTATTATATTTATTTACTATTATTTATTTATTTATTTTGTTTTTGTTATTTTATTATATTGTTATAACACTCTAATACCTGCTACTGTAAAACCTAACTTTCACCAAATTAATCCACTTCAAATCCTGAAGAAAAAAAAAAGGAATGCCATATTTGTGTTACAAACCCTTTGACCAGCATACCTGCGCAAATCTGCTACCAATACTCTGCTTCATAAACTCACAAAACATACAAAACTCCAAAGGCTTCAGCATAAACCCTGCATCTTGATAGCTACATCACAATAATAAAAAACAAAGAATTGAAAGGAATTGGGAGAAGAACAATAAAAATAGTGAAAGAGGAATTGTTTTCTGGCCAATAGCTACACCCTCAACCTCACTCATCTTCACTATAACAAGGTAATATCATCACCACGTCCCAGGGAATCTCAACAGTAGCCACAACCTTCAAATTTTCTACACTTTCCCCTTCAGCCCTCTTTTCCTTCTGTTCACCTTATCCTCACCGTTACAACATCAAAACCTGCAACAACCTTGAACCTTAAACCACATAAAACTTTCTCCTTCTATTTCCTTCAACTCCATCGCCCATAACTCCCAACACGCACAACCAAATCAAATAAATATTGTTTCAATATAATCGAGGAGTGAGATCAAGAAGAGGTTGAGTGAAAATTCGAAACAAAACTGAGTGAAATCAAATTGAGCGCTGTAAGGACAATCGAGAGAGAGGCATCGGAGAGAAGGAGAGCACGGCGGAGGGAGTTGCGGACGAGAATTCGATAGAGATCAAAACAAAGAGAGGAGAGCGACGAAGCGAGAAACTGCGCGAGAGAGAAAGAACACATGCTGAGAGTATCGAGAAAGGAGGAGGATAGTGAGTTCTTGATAGTGTTCCTTTCAATATGCCGTTCTTCAGATTCTGAGAGAGGGAGGTAACGAGCTACCCTGTTTTTTGTTTTTTATTTGTTTTGACCTTTCTTTTTCCTTTATGATTTAGATTGGGCTTTCAGTCCATTTTTTTGTTTGTTTTTATCTAGTTGTTTACCATTTTAGTTATATATTATAATGAAAATAGGAATTCATTATATTTTTCTAAATTAGTTCATTAGTTGACATAATATATATAAATAAAAAATTATATTTTATTTACTGCTAGTTTAAATTAGATTGGTAGGTATTTAAAAAATGTAAAAAATTATTTTGTTGACTTTTATTTATATAATAATAGAAATACCAAAAAATATTTTAGTATTTTAGTTAGGATTAATAGTATGTATCTTAGATTAATTAACTTAGTTGTTAAATAAAAACGTCAACAAAAAAAATATTTTACATATTTTTTTAGTATTCTTATTTTTAGTTTTAATTAGACTATTCAGTATTATATATTTTTTTTATAATTATTAATTAGTTTAAATATATTTATTTAATTTGATTAATTAAATTATTAATTAATCTTATTAAATATTAATATTTAAGTTATTCTCTTGTTGTCTGATTTTATCTTGTGACTGTTTTGCTTTCATGTTTTGAGCTCACTTATAACTAACTTTCTGTTAACATTTGCAACTTAGGATTGGAGTTGCCGTGCTCCAGGTAGTTGTCCCGCAATGGACATTTTCCATGTTTACCTTTGCCATAAGACTTGAAGTCGCCGTGCTCTATTTAGTCGTCCCGCCGTGGACATTCAATTCCTTGCTAACTTAGCCTTAGTTTAGAGTCTCCGTACTCTACGTAGGTGTCTCACCGCAGACATTTACTATTTTCCCTCTGGAACCTTGACCACAGTCAAGAGTTCCTCACCCCTTTTGAGGGGAACTACGGTTGCTTTAACTCTATTCCCGTCAGGATACGTAGGCATGAGATGCGATGTCTTGGCGAGCATACTTTGTATATACTTTAGATCTTCACCTTAACACTTTTCCTTTAGCAAGAAACTTTAGCATGACACAAATACTAACAAGAGGTTCCTGTAGAGTACTACAGATACTTAGGATGCTAATAGCTTCCTGTTGCGGTTAGAATATGATATCAAATTATTAATTAATTTGAATCGCATCTTTAGTTCACAACCGCTCTTTGATTTATCCGAAGGAAAAGGTCAAAAGAGGAAAACCTAATTTTGCATCGTAAAGACAATGCAGGGAGAGATCTAGGTAAGGGGTTGGTTAAGCTTAGAGAAGGTACTAGCACCCTAAACTTCTGTAGTACTCTACAGGAACCTTTTGTTTATTGTATGATTTTTTATTTTATTATCTATTTGAAATATATTGCTAAGGGATAGAGTGACCTAAAGACCTAAGGGTTAGTCCTAAGTTTACTCGGCAAGACGTCGCATCTTGTGCCTACATATCCTGACGGGAATGGAATCAGAGTAATTGTAGTTCCCCTCGAAAGGGAGGTTAGAACCTTCTTGACTGTGGTCAAGGTTTCAATGGGAAATAAACATCTCTTAAGGACACGCTTACGTGGAGTCTTTGAAACTCCTATTTCTATGTTGAATTTGTTAATTGAAAATTTAGGGTTGAAATTAGGGATTCCACGGCGGGAAACCCTAAAGCAGAGCACGACGGCTCTTTGACCTAAAAGCTAGGGTAAAAGGCGTTTTCGTCCACACGACGACTCTTTGACCTAAAAGCTAGGGTAAAAGGCGTTTTCGTCCACGACGGGACGCTTAAACTATTAGGGTTTGAAACGGTCAAAAATTTGGGTTATTGACTCGGCGGTCAAACGGCTAAACCTAATTCCTTCGGAGGGGAAATATAACGTAAAAACATGCAAGCAAGGCAAAATATTATATGGCAGAAATTAAAATGCGGAAAGTAAAGAAAGCGTCGCGATGCTCACTCGCGTAAATTACAAATCCCCCCCAAAAAAAAAGTGAAAGTAAAAAATAAATAAGCCGCGACCATGGCCTTGCGTAAATTACATCCATGGAACAAAATAAATTGAACAAATAATTTAAATATAATCTGAGGGAAGAAACAGAGAACATTAGTGAAAAGGGTTAGATAGAAATTCCTGGCAAATAACAAAATAGTGAAAAAGAAAAATTACGAATTTGAACGTTTATTTAACATTATTATTATTATATATTTTTTTAAAAAAAATTAATTTAAAAATAAAATTAATTTAATTTTGAAAATGTTTTGGGTTAATTTTGAAAAAGATCTAGCTTTAATTTTGAAAATGTTTTTTTTTAGTTTTTATTTAAAAAAGTTTTAGTTTGTAAATTTAAAATTTAAAAAACGTTTTAATTTTTATTTAAGAAATGTTTTAATCTTATTTTAAAAAATTGTTTTGGTTTAACTTTAAAAACTTTTTAAATTTTAAAAGAGTGTTTTAGTTTAATTAGAGAGAAATACTTTATTTTTTATTTTTTAGATTTTTATTGAAAAGAATTTGTTTTTATTGAAAAGAAATTGTTTTTATATTACCAAATGCTCTTATTCTAGGAATACAAAAAAATATTTGCAAAAACATTACGTTAGTTACTTAATTAACAAAACATTACGTTAGTTACTTAATTAACAAAACCTTACGTTAGTATCTATAAAACTCAAACCAATTAATGACAATAAAATAGAAAAAGAAAAAGGAAATAAGAGAAATAAAAAATAGAAAAGGACAAGAAAATGAAACGGAGGCATAAATGAACAGAGGTAAGTTTGGCATTTCATTTTAGACTTTGTCTTTCCAAAGACCCAACTTCTTCTTCTTCTTCATGGCGCCAAACTTCTCTTTTCTTGATGCATGTCTCAATCTTCTTCCTGAAACACAAATCACCAAACAAAACCATGAGATTTCATAAACCCATACCTTTCGGCCGATTGGCGGTGATGAAATTTGATGGAGGTATTGATGCTCGTCCTCTGGCGATGATGAAGCTATCTTCCCTCTTCTGATAAATCGTGAGAACGGCCGCCGTTTTTCTCTTTTTGTCCCCTCTCCCTTTTTCTCAAATGCAACTCATGTTTATATAGGTAACAAATTAGGGTTAACTCTAACCTAATGCCCACTTTAAAGCCCAACTTAAAGAATTAGTCAAAACTAACTAAAATTTAAACAAATTAAAACAAACTTAAAACCCTATTTATTTACTAAACATTAAAAATATTATAAAAAGAATAAAATCTTTTCTAATATTTTTAATTTTATAATTTTTGGATGTTTTTATGAATAATATGAAAAAAAAGTGAAAAAATAATATTTTTTAAAAAATAATTTAAATAAAATATGAAAATAATAATTAAATAATAAAAAAAACTATTTTTTTTTTTATGAAAATAGAAAAGTTAGAATAAAAATAAAAGAAAAACAAAAAGTGAAGAAGGTGGGATTCAAACTCTCGACCTCTCACACTTACAACTACTTACACGCGGTCTCTTGCCAATTGTGCCATTTTATTCATTCGAAATAAAGTGGCACTAGAAACTATGTAAAGGTAGGACAAATTTGGGGTGCAACAGATGCCCCTATTTAAATAGCTTCACCGGATGATTTGAGCAGCGGAGACTCGAGAAATCGCGGTGAAAGGGATTTAAATACAAATAACCGAAAATTTGGCCCCTAGATGCAGTGATATGCAATGATATGGACAAAATAACACGAACTATAATGCTGACAATGTCATGAATCTAATATGATGCGTATGATGAAAATGAAAAAATGCACGGATGCAGACGAAACAACATCACAGGGGACGGCGCAACGAGGAAATGCACTGGGGAAGAAGACACGCAGTGGTGACAAGGTAACATAGGATCCACACGGAGGCAGGACCAGGTAAGCGACAGACGCTAGAGTTTTCGGAACATTCCTTGAAGAGATCGAGCGGGATCTTCAGGACTCACCGGAAAACATATAGGGAGAGACAAACATCAGAACATTTCGGAAGAACATCAAAAAGGAGACACGTCGTATCTGGAAGAACGTCAGATAGACATGACACGAAATAGTCGATGGGTGCCAAGTAAACTGGACTTTGTCCACAAGGTAAGACGCGGATAAAACACGACCTCGGGGAGAAAAATGCAAATGGGGATAAAACACCCATGTTGCCAAGTAACTAAATTTGTCCACAAGGTAAGACGCGGATAAAACACGACCTCGGGGAGAAAAATACAAATGGGGATAAAGCACCCATGATGCCAAGTAAATAAATTCGTCCACGAGGTGATACGCGGGTAAAACACGACCTCGGGAGAAAAATGAAAATGGGGATAAAGCACCCATGATGCCAAGTAACTAAATTCGTCCACAAGGTAAGACGCGGATAAAACACGACCTCGGGGAGAAAAATGCAAATAGGGATAAAGCACCCATGATGCCAGGTAAATTGGACTTCGTCCACGAGGTAAAACGCGGGTAAAACACGACCTCGGGAGAAGAAGCAAATGGGGATAAAACACCCATGATGCCAGGTAAATTGGACTTCGTCCACGAGGTAAGACGCGAGTAAAACACGACCTCGGGAGAAGAATGCGAATGGGGATAAAACACCCATGATGCCAGGTAAATTGGACTTCGTCTACGAGGTAAGACGCGAGTAAAACACGACCTCGGGAGAAGAATGCGAATAGGGATAAAACATCCATGATGCTAAGTAGATTGGAATTCGTTCACGAGGTAAGACGCGGGTAAAACACGACCTCGGAAGAAGAATGCAAATGGGGATAAAACACCCATGATATGCACATGTATAAGAATTATGCTATGATATATGATCACATGCAAATGCAGATGTCGATGACAAGGCCCGACTCTGTTGGTGAGATGACAAAACTGGACGACTGATTCCTCAACCCATACATCATTGTCATTCTATTAAAGTGTATCAAGTTGATAGTCCTTGTAGGAATGATGAAGAGCTGCTTGGGGATTTTTCCAGTACACTGCCCTAGATTAGACAAACTGATAATTGCTTCAGCTTATCTGATTCGTGAATAGGACTGTTTTACTGTATCCTCGGAAGGTTTGCCCCAGTATGAGTCTTGAAAATTTTCTGGATAAACCAAATCTGAGAAGATCTTGCCTTGAACCAATCTTGAACTGATTCTTAGACAGGATGTAAGCGAAACTTGCCCCTGATAGGATCACTTGACCAAGTTTCTCATTGTTTGAAAATTCCTTAGAGGAAAGCCAGTTTGCAAACAAAAATATTCATACAAACATGGTAATGCAAAGTTCATGCGACTTTTGAAATCAAAATTATTTTTGAAAAATGAAAAATAAGTCGTTGGTCAGAACACGGTGGTTCAAGACGCTCAAAATTTAAAACAAAAGTGTATTGCCAAAATAAATGATTCACAAAGATCTTTTGGAGTCAGGTTACGCAACCTTGTTGTAGTATACTTTCAAAATAACCTTGCTTCAATTAGGTCTTTTGAGGGTTGTAACGTGGTCTGGTTCATGGTTTATGAAACAAAGGATAAAGGCTCAAAATTTATTTATACCCACCCCATCTACATGATGATCTCCAGTCCTATGCTCAGTTAACTCCTATTATGCATTCAGGTTCGTATAGATTAGGAATTGCACTGATGGTAGCAATGATGGTTCAGAAGTCAATGGACCTATGAAAAGCAACCACTACCTCCTTATGATATTTGGTCATTTTGACATTGAGGATTTTCAGGGTAAAGATTTAAAACTCCTCTTTGTATTATCCCTAAATTTTGCCTGAACTGTTTATTTTGAAAGTTATAGTCAGCGGGATGCCCTAGTTTTGCCTAAGTCTCCTTCATAGGTTTTGACTTAGCGGGCTCTTTCTTTTGATTTTTTATTTTGAAACATGACTGCCTGGTTTAATGATTACGGTGAACCATCATCGGTTTTTTTTTGGCTTAAAAAAATCTTCGACACTTGTTTGTTGTGTGTGAAGGAAAATTGTAAGTGCGACCTTTATATGAAAGGTATATTGCATGAACACATAATCGAGTTAATTGAGAAATACCCATCCCCAGGTTAAAATTGCGGGTTTTTTTTTTTGTAAAGAAAGGAACTCCAACTTCTAGGCTCGAAGGGGTTGACAAGGGATTAACTTCCTTATTTCTCCAGTGTTTGAGAATTGAAACAATGCCTTACATCGTCAACAAGGTTTGATTGAAAGCATACTGACAGCAAGTATGGGTATAACGTTTTCGTCATCCTCCCTCCAATCTTAGCATATCAAAAATTTGGACAAAAAGTAAATATTTGAAAAATAAAGCATAAAGATGTAAATAGTAGGCAAAATGAATTGAATCAAAAGTTGCAATGCTCATTTCATTAATGTAAAAGTACAAACATAATTTGAAAGCAAACAACTAATACAAAATAAGGAAAATGCAAACAACAAGGAATAAAAGGCCTAGTGATAAAACTTCATTTCTGATGCACTGGCAAGGGATCCTTCTGAACATTCGGATGACCGTCTGTAAAATTAAGTATTCCGGTTCTAACCAATTCACGCACTCTAGCCTTCAGCGCAAAACAATGTTCCAAGTCGTGGCCTGGGGCACCCTCATGAAAAGCGCAATGGAGATCGGTCCTGAACCCAACCGGAGGGGGATTAGGAGGAGGTGGCGAAGCCTTTATGGTGATCAGTCCTCGTCGAACCAAGTCAAGATATAGTTCGGTGTAAGTCATGGGAATAGGATCAAAGTGGCTTCTGTTCCATTTCTGGTTTTGTTTGATAACTGGGCGTTGAGGAGTCTGAGCTGGCTGTCCTCTGGCAATCAGTATTTGAAGCATTTCAGTGATCTTAGTCATGTCTGACTTCAACTCATCGATTTCCATTCGGATCTCTGCATTATATGTCTCTTGCTCTGACATCTTAATGTCTATAGTTAGCCCATGGTCTGATATCTGTGTCGAGGAATAAGCTTGACGGCTCAAAGGTACACTGGAAGACGAGAGAACCGAGAATGAGAAACCGGGGGAAAAATGCAATGCTAATGCCATGTAATGGTTCCAAGAATTTCAACGGTCGATTGCAAATATTCCCTTTTAGGAAAGTTGGAAATTTTTTTTTTGACTCTAAAATGTAGGACCTTTTTGAATTTGCAAAGGACTGTTGAATTCCTTGAAACTGGAAATGATATGATGCTTTATGGATGCAAAGCACAAATACACACACAAAGGTCCTAGGTTAGAGGACAGCGAATGGAGTTAAGGTCTACCCTTCCCAAAAGGTAAGTACTATAGGTTAATTGTACCTGCAGAACAAGGTTCTAAAGCGGTGCCCAAAGTCATCAATCCATCTTTCGGATATTATCAACTTTCCGACTGACTTGGGGGTCGATAATATTCTCAAGAAAACCTCATTTGAGTGTAGTATCGCGTAGCAACTATTGTAGGACTACTCCCACATAGTTCCCGAACTACGTCCTATATAAGGCCAAGGTGGTGTTAAGGTACTACGGTCCCCAGTATCACAGACTCCAATTGAAAATAGTAAAAGTTTTCACGACTGCACTCGATCAACCAAACCATTTTCGAAAGAGTCTCAACTGAGCGGTGATTCTCGAGTTGACTTGGTCGGGACTCACTCCCGGCAAGCCTCGTCGAATATCTCACCTTCCTATAATAAGTTCACTCAAGTCCGGGTTAGGACTTATCTCACAATAACAGGTATCCCCACAAGGTACAATGATATATAAAAAAAATTAATAAAATATCATACAATAAACAAAATAGGGGTAACCCTTAAAAATTAGGAGGATCCCCAGTGAAGTCACCATTTTTTGTTGCGGTTAGAATATGATATCAAATTATTAATTAATTTGAATCGCATCTTTAGTTCACAACCGCTCTTTGATTTATCCGAAGGAAAAGGTCAAAAGAGGAAAACCTAATTTTGCATCGTAAAGACAATGCGGGGAGAGATCTAGGTAAGGGGTTGGTTAAGCTTAGGGAAGGTACTAGCACCCTAAACTTCTGTAGTACTCTACAGGAACCTTTTGTTTATTGTATGATTTTTTATTTTATTATCTATTTGAAATCTATTGCTAAGGGATAGAGTGACCTAAAGACCTAAGGGTTAGTCCTAAGTTTACTCGGCAAGACGTCACATCTTGTGCCTACATATCCTGACGGGAATGGAATCAGAGTAATTGTAGTTCCCCTCGAAAGGGAGGTTAGAAACTTCTTGACTGTGGTCAAGGTTTCAATGGGAAATAAACATCTCTTAAGGACACGCTTACGTGGAGTCTTTGAAACTCCTATTTCTATGTTGAATTTGTTAATTGAAAATTTAGGGTTGAAATTAGGGATTCCACGGCGGGAAACCCTAAAGCAGAGCATGACGGCTCTTTGACCTAAAAGCTAGGGTAAAAGGCGTTTTCGTCCACGACGGGACGCTTAAACTATTAGGGTTTGAAACGGTCAAAAATTTGGGTTATTGACTCGACGGTCAAACGGCTAAACCTAATTCCTTCGGAGGGGAAATATAACGGAAAAACATGCAAGCAAGGCAAAATATTATATGGCAGAAATTAAAATGCGGAAAGTAAAGAAAGCGTCGCGATGATCACTCGCGTAAATTACAAATCCCCAAAAAAAAAAGTGAAAGTAAAAAATAAATAAGCCGCGACCATGGCCTCGCGTAAATTACATCCATGGAACAAAATAAATTGAACAAATAATTTAAATATAATCTGAGGGAAGAAACAGAGAACATTAGTGAAAAGGGTTAGATAGAAATTCATGGCAAATAACAAAATAGTGAAAAAGAAAAATTACGAATTTGAACGTTTATTTAACATTATTATTATTATATTTTTTTAAAAAAATTTAATTTAAAAAGAAAATTAATTTAATTTTGAAAATGTTTTGGGTTAATTTTGAAAAAGATCTAGCTTTAATTTTGAAAATGTTTTTTTTTTAGTTTTTATTTAAAAAAGTTTTAGTTTGTAAATTTAAAATTTAAAAAACGTTTTAATTTTTATTTAAGAAATGTTTTAATCTTATTTTAAAAAACTGTTTTGGTTTAACTTTAAAAACTTTTTAAATTTTAAAAGAGTGTTTTAGTTTAATTAGAGAGAAATACTTTATTTTTTATTTTTTAGATTTTTATTGAAAAGAATTTGTTTTTATTGAAAAGAAATTGTTTTTATATTACCAAATGCTCTTATTCTAGGAATACAAAAAAATATTTGCAAAAACATTACGTTAGTTACTTAATTAACAAAACATTACGTTAGTTACTTAATTAACAAAACCTTACGTTAGTATCTATAAAACTCAAACCAATTAATGACAATAAAATAGAAAAAGAAAAAGGAAATAAGAGAAATAAAAAATAGAAAAGGACAAGAAAATGAAACGGAGGCATAAATGAACAGAGGTAAGTTTGGCATTTCATTTTAGACTTTGTCTTTCCAAAGACCCAACTTCTTCTTCTTCTTCATGGCGCCAAACTTCTCTTTTCTTGATGCATGTCTCAATCTTCTTCCTGAAACACAAATCACCAAACAAAATCATGAGATTTCATAAACCCATACCTTTCGGCCGATTGGCGGTGATGAAATTTGATGGAGGTATTGATGCTCGTCCTCTGGCGATGATGAAGCTATCTTCCCTCTTCTGATAAATCGTGAGAACGGCCGCCGTTTTTCTCTTTTTGTCCCCTCTCCCTTTTTCTCAAATGCAACTCATGTTTATATAGGTAACAAATTAGGGTTAACTCTAACCTAATGCCCACTTTAAAGCCCAACTTAAAGAATTAGTCAAAACTAACTAAAATTTAAACAAATTAAAACAAACTTAAAACCCTATTTATTTACTAAACATTAAAAATATTATAAAAAGAATAAAATCTTTTCTAATATTTTTAATTTTATAATTTTTGGATGTTTTTATGAATAATATGAAAAAAAAGTGAAAAAATAATATTTTTTAAAAAATAATTTAAATAAAATACGAAAATAATAATTAAATAATAAAAAAAAAACTATTTTTGTTATTTTTTTTTTATGAAAATAGAAAAGTTAGAATAAAAATAAAAGAAAAACAAAAAGTGAAGAAGGTGAGATTCAAACTCTCGACCTCTCACACTTACAACTACTTACACGCGGTCTCTTGCCAATTGTGCCATTTTATTCATTCGAAATAAAGTGGCACTAGAAACTATGTAAAGGTAGGACAAATTTGGGGTGCAACACTTCCCTAGGTATAACCAATCCCCGAATCTTAAATCTCTTAGCTGTGTTATTACATAGCGCACTTAGGGTTTTCTTCGATCTTTACTCTTTCCTTTGGATAAATCAAAGCTCGGTGGTGAACTTCATGATTTGTGATTCGAGTTAAATCCAATAGCTTGATATCCGATTCTCACCGCAATAAGTGTAAATAAGTTATGTGTGATATTCTTCAAGAAAGTGTCATATTCAATCTTTAGCCAAAAACCTATTGTTGTGGTTGCTCAACTTCAAGTGTGAGCGGTATCTATAAGGTACATTAGGGGATTTTGATGTTTTTGTGAAGTTTGTTTATGTTTTCAGATTTAAGAATCAGATTGTGTTTGTGAACTTTGGAGATGGACATCCAATAAAATTTCAGTAAGGTCGAGTGAAGATTGTCGCCGAAATTTTTTTGGAGTTTCTAGTTCCTTAATATGTTCAAAAACTAAAGCAAGGTAATTTTGGTAGGATTGAGTGAAGATCGCTACAGACAAAATCTTAATGCTTTGGTTCCGAAAAAGGTGTTTTACCCAAGATTGAGGTAAGGTCTTGAAGGATTTGCATTTTAGTTTGTTGTTTTAACAGAAGGAAAATCAAGAACCAGGTCTGTGTTTCTTAGGGGTTGGCTCTAAATTTTCAGTTTGTTCGTGATTATCTATTTTATCAAAAGGCACCTGTAATAATTTAAAATTCGTGTAAAACCAACAAATTTTCAATGGTTTATCGTTGTAGACAATATTAAGTTCAATCGAGAACAACATATTTAATCAATATAGATATCGATGTATAATTCTCTCCATCCCTCTCTTTTAATTTGAGTAATATTTGTATGTTTTAAAGGCTTTATTTGTTATTATAGAGTACGTGTGTGTGTATGTGTGTGTGTGTGTGTGTGTGTGTGTGTGAGAGAGAGAGAGAGAGAGAGAGAGAGAGAGAGAGAGAGAGAGAGAGAGAGAGAGAGAGAGAGAGAGAGAGAGAGAGAGGTGAATTAGTTTTTATGGTTTTTTAGAGTTTTAAAGTAATAGTTCTTATGTTCTTGTTTTCCCGAAAATATGTTGGTGAACTTATGAAGTAAAGTGCAAAAAAATAAAGAACACAACAATGTATACTAGTTTCTCTATCCAATCAAGGGTACATCTAGTCCCCTCATACTCGTGATATATTTTCACTATTGTTAGATCTTTATATAAGCCTCACACTAAGACTTCTCCTACAGTCTTCTAACAACAACAAAGAAGCACAAAAGTTCCTTGATTTCACAAAAATACCAACAACAGTGGTGGACTTTGAATCAAACCAATTCAAAGAAATTTTCCAACAAATAAAAAGACGAACCTTCCTATTTGCAAACACCTATAGAAAGAATAACCAATTTCTTACTAACAAAAATCACCACACACTTGGTGTAAAATACAACAAATGAATAGAATTTAGTACAATCAGACTTTGCAAAAGGCTTGATAAAATTTAGAGCTTTGTTGTTTTTTGTTTTTATATATTGACAGTTCATTCTTCTCCTTCAATAAAAAAATCAAGATGACATAAACATTTAAGTGTTCAAGTGTTTTCACTAAAATTTTTCACATACAAATGATGATTATGCAAGAAAATTTTTTTTTGTTAATATTTTATTGGCACTTGAAACATATGTAAATTGTTCATGAAAAATGTGATTTGAACACTAAAAAAACTCTGCTATTTATATGGCATAAGAAACCTCTTTCAAGCAATGGAAAAGTTTAAAAAATTCAGAATAAAACTTGTAATGTTTTAGAAAGGTTGCTATGAATATGTGCCATGAAAAGGTTTAACACTGATTCATAATTTTTTTCAAAGATTTGCATATGATAATCGATTGCGTAGGCATGACAATCGATTGCTTATGTTCCAACGTTCATTGCTTGGGATGGTCAATTGATTGCTTTTGTTTAAATTTTGAACCAAAAATCAATTTTCTAAGGACGAAAATCGATTGTTCAAGTGTAATTCTTAAAAGTTCGCTTGGCAAATATTTATGATTATCGATGTTGTATCTGGTCAATTGATTGCTTTTTGAAAAACATGCAATTTTTGCTAAGTTAAAATGCTTTATTGGAAATGCAATATTGGAATTTATGCATGCTTAAAAGTTTATGATTAATTCTTGAGCACACAATCCTTATAACAACTAATATGTACATTGTACCTTGATATGTGATCTAATTCTATCGAAATCCAAAACTCTATGCAAACTTGACATATTGATTTCATATTTTTCTTCTTTGATCTTTCGTCGAAGATAAGCTTTTGTCTTCATCAAAACGAAGCTAAGAAGGATGTATATGTCTTCTTCACATTATCGTTTTCTAGAATTTGTTTGATTTTAAAACTTTATCACTATCTAGAATTGTACGTTGTTAAGTTTATCGTTCATAGTTTTTTCTATGTTAGATCTTGTTTGCTAAACATTCTCTTTGGTTATTGTATTTGTACAAAACTGTAATATTAGATTTTTAATTCAATTAATAAAATTCTATTCAAACATCTCTTTTCAAATTGAATTTGGTTAAACGGAACATTATTTGTTAGTAATTTCATCGGTATATTTTTCATTATATTTTCTGTTCATTTAGTAAATCGTGCAATCAGTCTATAACGCATCTTTTCAAAACTTCCGCTTCCACAAATTTTTTATAACTCTGATTTTGGAAAAAAAATTGATTTTTTTTATTAGAGAATATCTATTCAACCCCTTCTACACCATTCTACTCTCATATTCAACATAATATTTGGTATCAGAGATGGTCTTTTGATCACGTCTCATGAATTAAAAATTGTGAAAATGGAAAAGGATGATCTGAAAGTGGCTTATAATAGAGCACCCATATTCAAGGGAGAAAACTACGTATATTAGAAATAATGCATGTTTTTTTCTCTTAATGTTAGTAAATAAAATGCTTGGGATAGCTATCAAAGACGTTCCTTTTGTCCTAAAAAATGTCTCGATGTCATTGAAATTAATAAGCCCTTAAAGAATGGAAAGATGAAGACTATAAACAAGCCTTTTATGATTTTAAATCTAGAAATGTACTAATTTCTACCTTGAGCACTAATGTGTATTTCTCGACATAACATTGTAAAATGGATAAGACAACGTGGAACACTTTTCAAGTGCTAAATGAGGGTAGTGAATGAGCCAAACAAGTTAAAATCAACACATTAACAAAAGAGTATGAGTTATTTTATATGGAACATGGTTAGACAATAGCTTTCATGCAAAAACACTTTGTTCACTTAATCAAAAAGTTAGAAAATTTAGGAAATACTCTATATCTAACCAGGTTTGTGCTAACAATATGTTAAAGTCTATGTGCAGGGAAATTACAACCGAAAGTGACTGTTATAAAAGAGTCCAATGAACTTAAACTCTTGAAATATCTACTCTATTTACCGAAGATTAACTCGAGTTGAAAAGGCTTGAACCAATGAAGGAAATATTAAAAAGAAAGAAAAGAAAAGTATATCCTTGAAGGTCTCCTTTTCCAATGTCAAAGTTAAAGAAAGTGAATATATTTAACTTGGTGAAGAGATGGGTTTCCAATGTCTCCTTTTCTTCAAAGAATGAAGAGATGGGTTTGTTTGTTAAACGCTACATTAAGTTTATAAAGAGAAATGGTCAAATTCATTTCGATAAAAACTTGGTGAAGCTTAGAAGACCTTGTCCTTCAAGGTAATGAGTAAAACAAAAGAAGGAAGAAAAGCAAGCAACATGCTTTGAATGTAGAAAACCTGGTATTACAAAAAAATTATCCAAGCTTATAAAAACATAAAATTAAGAAAAAGTTCTAAAAGTCCAAGTTTAAAGGCAAAGAACGTAGGGCATACACTTCTTGGGAAGAAGATGAAGACTCGTCATCTTCCAACACAAGTTCAAATGAATAAGTAGCTAATACTTGTTTGATGGCACGACACAAGAAATAAGATGCTGAAGTAAGTGGTTATTGAAATTCTGGTAATCAGACACCAGATGTCGAGTACGATGTCACGATACTAGGATCAGAACAATAACATAACACACACAATTATGCAATTAAAGTAAATAGCTGAAGTAAATAATAAAGTTAATTGTTAACTCAGTTTGGTGCAACATCACCTACATCTGGGTACATCCAAGCCAGGAAGGAAATCCATTATAATAGTACTAGTTTGAAGCCCAAGTAAACAACCTTCGGTTTACAATCTTCGCACCTAATCACTACCCGTGCTATTTATATCTAAGACACTCTTAGATTTGAGACCCCTCTCATTTCCCTTTAATCACACAACAATGATAAAATTATAACAACGAACAATAGAAGACACCCTTCCAATGACACTGAATCCACTCTTGCTTAAAAGCTCATGAGTGATTCACAATTACAACTCAATAAACTTAGTTCACTTCAAGCATTTAAGTGATGCATGAATGACTCACAAATAAAATACAGTTTAACTCTGATATCAAGGTGATATAAGAGTTGATCATAAATAATAAAGAACAACTAAAAAAGCCTAATTCTAGTCATCTCAAGTGTATCTCTCACTTATTTTAAATTAGGTTTAGCACCATCCTCTTTAAATAGTCTTTGGTAATCATGGGCTTATGCATAAAACACGCAATATATCCCATCTGGACTGCTTCACTTATTCAACATAATCTTCTGCATAAAATCAGGAACATATCACATGTTTCCTAAAATGTCTCAAAATTCCTTTTTATGAAACAAGTTCACATCTGGAACAAAATAGGAGTTCCTAAAATACCCTTCGTGGACTGCACCAATATGTGAGATAAAACCAAAAGGAATCTCACATTTAAAAAACAAATCTTACGACAAGTAAAACCTAAAACATGCACTGATGTCTAACTTGCATGTCACGACATCATGCTTAACATCTATGCAATGATGTCTGACCAACATTTCAAGACATCTTGCTGTGATACATGTTTTAACAAAATTGCTGCCAATCTCAAAAACACAGAACTAATAATCTCCCCCTTTTCCAAATTTTGGCTAAAACAACCTTGGCATAAAGTACTGGAGAAAAAGAAACAAAACAACAACAATAATCACAAGATACAAAAAAACACACACATACTTGGTATAACACCAAATCATATCAGAGGCACACCTAACAACGCTAAAGAGGAGACCCATCCTTACAGAAAGGCACACAAAGAGAAAAATAACTCTCATAAACCAAGATTCTCCAAAAAAATTCTGAAATGTCAGGACACCTTGTCTGACATCACAACTATTAGACGATGGCAATGATCTAGAAGGGAGTTAAATAGATCATAATTTTTAACAAGAGTCGGCGCTTAAAAATTTGTTTCAAAAACCTGCGGAAGTGGCTGAGGATTTTAATCGTCTAAACAAACCGTTATTGGTAAAATCGAATATGCATAGCCAAATCGACTAAATTCAATGAGAAAACAAGTCAATACGTTTCCAAATAATCAATGCAAATAATGATCACTTTGTATCAACTGGTTTCCAATGAATTATAAAATGTAACAATTAACTTGACAATTTCACAAACAATTTGTGTGCGATCAATGCATCGAACACTTGATGTGCAAAACACCCCAAGTTGAATTTCCAATGAAATGATAGTGCATGACTTTTCACTATTACAATCCAAGTGATTGTAATGAATTTTCAAAACAAAATTTCAGTACTACACAATAGTGGAAATTTATCGAACAATTGATATCAAACAAATTTAACCAATGCAAAATAAAGAGATAGAGTAAGAGAGAATGATACCGGGTTTGTTTAGGCAGTTCCCCTTTTCGTCCTCGCTTCAGGTACGTCTGTCGCAAATTCTAAAACTAGAATTGAGATATTTATTATCAAATTGCAAAGTTTATACAAGAGAAGCAATAGTCACCGCACACTCAAGTCTAATTTTTGATGTTGATAATATTCTCTCCACCTTGATTCAAGTCGAATTAAGTGCATCAAATGCTTTGGACAAACCTCTGGTTACCGCTACTTGTTTGAAAAAACCCACTTCTTCAAACCTTTCGCTCGGATGATTTCGATCGCAAGATGTTTGACCCCAAATCATTCATCATAATCCTCTAGTTACCGCTACATGTTTGAACGAACCCACCATTATTCAAACCTTTCACTCGGATGAATCTATGAAGCAAAGATCTGTGCAAAAAATCCCAAATCCTCAAGATCTTGGAAGACAAAACCCCAAAGGTTTTATTCAAGAAAAACCCACTTAATTTTCAACCCAAACTAGATACACAATCCTACGTTTGTATGTTATCACCTCGACAATGCACAAGATCAACAAAAATGATTATGTGTAATTGTTGAAGAATGTAAGTGTGAGAATGAAGATGACGAGCAAAATCAGTGTATATTTTTCACTTTTCTTGTTCTATATTGTACAATAATGAGACAAAATGAATATATATGAGGCCTTGACCCAATAACTAACATAACAACTTTTTGAAACACAAAAGATCAAAAAACTTGATTTTCATTAGCGAGAGGTCGACCAAAGATATATGTGGGTTGACATGAATGTACCCAAAACCAAACCTACACAAAATTTCAAGTGATGCATAGACCGAAACATGGTCATGCATCGACCGAAACATGGTCATGCATCGACGCAAGGTTACGCCATAATGGCAAATTTTTACTCCTACAGTATGAGTCGATCTATGGGTCGGCACAAGGAGGCCTGAAAGCAATAAATTGATCAATCAACATCATGCGTCAACCGCCACATATCTGTGAGTCGACGCAAGGACTCAAGAATGCCAAAAATAAGGTTTTGTCAGTATTTTGGTCGACCTAAACCATTTTTGTGTAGACCTAAGGTATCTAATATGATCAAGTGCACAAATATCACATATGAGATGCTCCTATATGCATAGACACATGAACATGGAAGATTTTATGCATATTAAAGAATGAATGCAATCTGAGACGCGATGATACCGTCCAAAGTACAAGTACGAGATAATACTAGTTTTGACATCATTAAAACAAGGACTAAGGAACCTTGCCCTCACATACTCCCCCTTTTTGATGATGGCAAAACCATTGCAAAATCTTCAACATATCAAGTACTTTGTGAAGCATCCTCCCCCTGATCTTATGCATTTCTCCATGAGAAAAAATTCGGATCTATCTTTATGAAGTGCTTGCTTTTGCATTCTCCCCCTTTGACAACATCAAAAAGAGTGAAGCAAGAGGTCAACCGTAATCAAAACATATTCATATGAACACAATCATACAATTTGCAATAGATAAACATCACAACCATTCACATAAAATGATGTTATCCCAAGAGATATAAACACAAATAGGACAAGAAATATAGAGAAAGAAACTTAGTGCATTACACAACCAAATTAGTCCAATACACGTTCCAAGTCAAAATAACCAAATCAAATAACAAAACAAACAATAACATGCAAAATGAAATATGAAATTCATAACACAACTCAACACTCTATGGTATCCTCCCCCTATGTGGGTGACCCCTCCCTCTAAAAGAGTAATCCAGATGTGGCGTTCTTTGCTCCTCTTGGCGTTCAGTGAAGTCAAGAACATTCTTGTTTAGAGTATTGAAGCACACAGAGAGAGATTGATGCTGATTAGCAGCAATTTTTTCCATAGTATCGAATTTTCTTAGGACTATGGAAGCAAAAAAATAAAAGTTTTCACTTTGGGCTTGGATCTGACCCTTCAAAGCTATGTACCTTTCCTCTTGAAGAGTAGAAATTTTTTGTTGTTGAAGCTGCATATTCCTCAACATTTCAAGGACTTCAGAGTTATTCGGTTGGTATTGAGGTGGAGATGGAGGCATGTAGGACGAGCCTTGGTTAGTCCAGCCCGTGTGTTACCATTTTCCCCAGCCTTGGTTAACATAGGGATCATATCCAGGTGAATCACCTAACCAATCACCATGACCGTCAGCAGGATGGTCATCCTCCTCCATTTGACGAGATTCCTCATCCTCCTCTTCTTCATCCTCTTCATCCTCATCCAAATTCTGAATCCTTGTACCGGAGGCTTTTGACTTGAACAAATATCTTTTCCCTTGACGATCCCAAAGGTAACCCATCAAGGTCATGGTATTTTGGATAAATTCTTGATCAGTCGTCAAAGAGATGTAAGAAATACCTTGAATAACAACCTCATCCCGATTAAGAACACTTTGAATGAAAGAAGCATAACATAAAGTTGTACCATGACCTGATTCCTTCAAAGCAAATATCCTAATAGAAATATAGTACGACCAGTGAACTCTTTTCTTATGTTTCAGAAAATAGACCAAATGCACCTCATCTTGGTCAAGTCTCGAATAACCTCCCTTCTTAGGACGGAGAATGTGAGCTACAATCTACTATGTAATCCTGTCAATTGGTTTCAACTGACCGGTAGTAATAGACTTAGGAAACAAATCACTAGCAACAATATCTTCAGGATAGGGATCCTTTAACATTAAACTCAGAGAGGATTTGAATTCATAGTCTAGAGCCAAATTAGTGTCGATTATGGTCAAATGAGGAGACTCAACAGGATACATATTAAACAACTCTTCCCAAACTTTATCATCAACCTTTAAGCTCCTACCACCAACCTTGTAACCGAAACCAAAATCACAAAATTTTCCATGAATACAGGTATAGAATAACCTGACCAAGTCTTCATTATATTTTGTATCACACTCTAAGAACTCATAAAACTTTTGAAAATCGAGCAATTCAACAATTTCGGAATGTGCATGTTGTCGCTACTATGAAAAAGGGAGCCGACTCAAGACAGAAGAGTCGCCACCGTTCGTTATTTATCCCAAAGAGAGGGAAAGGAGACGATCAGAGAAAAACTACAAAAAGCGAAAATATAGGTCATCGCAACCAAATCTTGGGTTCGGAGTCGGTTACGCAAGGGGAAGGTATGAGCACCCCTCACGTCCGTTGTACTCAACAGGATCCATGCTTGTTGTCTATCTACGGGTGTAAAACTATCTAAGCTACAGGCTCACGGGGACAAAAGAAAAGAAAAGAGGCTCGATAGAGCATCACCGCTCTATGCCTACGTATTTCCTCGTGCAATGGGAAAGTCAGAGTCAACGTAGTTCGAAAAACTACGGGTGAAGGTGGGGGGAAGGTTGCTCGCAAAGACATTGCCGTCTTGTGCCTACGTGTCCTCGTCTGGTACAAGAAATCAGAGCAAACGTAGTTCGGGATGACACGACCACTGATTGGTTCAAGTGTTTTAACTGAGT
This sequence comes from Lathyrus sativus, assembly GCA_963859935.3. Lineage (NCBI taxonomy): Eukaryota > Viridiplantae > Streptophyta > Magnoliopsida > Fabales > Fabaceae > Lathyrus > Lathyrus sativus. The sequence continues at coordinate 495,742,489 of OZ012737.1, forward strand.
AGGGTTAAACCTTCGTTCTAGCAGTTAGGTGTATTGCTGCTCGACCATTGGAGACTTAGACGTTACCTGTTTGCGGTAGAACTAAGAGTTAACACACTCTTTCTGAAAATGGTTTTCAAATTAATCCTGAGGGATAAAAAGGTTTGATATTTTTATTTTTGTGTTTTTTAATTATAAGAATTGCATCGAATTAAGTTTGTAACTCATGTTGCACTAAAGACTATGACTTGAGAGCGAATGCGTCGCATATCACACAAAGGGAATACGCTAAAAACTCTTGACAATTGAGAGGAGGCCCCCAACCATCAATCCTCAAGTACTTAAGGCTCGTAGCGTACAACACATGTTATCCTTTATTATATGTTTTGAAGTGTTTAGGAGATGAGAAGAGAAAGACACAGACTAAGGGTAAACTGGACCTCAATGTTGTCATACACAATGCTCCTAAAGTTGGGATAAAGGGAAGAAACTATCCTAATGTTATCATGCAAAGGATTGACCACCTAATGTCTCTCCCACTCCCATCTTAAACAGAGGGACTAGGAATCCTAAGGGGATCATGGCAAAGGCCAACTAAACAATAGATAATTCACTCACAGATGAAATGGAAAATGAAGAGAATTTGACTTAAACAAGTCAAAGAACAAGGCAAACCAAAAATGCAAAGAAGAAATGCAAAAAGGATGAGATGAAATGGGAGAAGCAAGCTCCTAAAACCATTACCATCAATCATAAAATAAGAATGGGAGGAAAAAAGTGTGGGGCAGCCACCACCACAAGCACGTCTCAACCATACAATTCTTTGAAACTCAAGTAAGGCAAATGCAAACAAAACAAAGCAAAGCCGACACCAATGTTCATGACAAACTCAAAGTTTATAAAATGTCACCAAATCATCATGAACAAATGTCAAACCACAAGGGGTAGAAGTGAATCCAATGGAAATGATCCAAATCAAACTAAGAACAAAAGGCAAAGCACAAGCAAGAATATATGAAGTGAAAGAACCAAAGTCCTAACACAATCTCAACACTTAAGACAAGTGGAGAAGCATGATTCAAAGGTGACTTGTGATGCAAGTTACACAATCAAATGACCCATGACAAGATGAAACAGCACCTCAAGTATGTTAAAATGAATCAACAAAGCTCAAAAGGTGCATGTGGGATCACTCATGATCATATCCCAAAGTTTAGGTCAAACTAGTTTGTAAACATGCCAAAAGAAAACTTGAACTTGAAGCAATTATGAAAAATAGAAAACATGACCAATAAATCTCAAATAAAATGTCAAAGAAATTTTGACCAAGCATAAAACAACAAGCAAAGGCTCACGGTCAAATTCCACTCAAGGCACCACCAAATAATTCCAAGAAGGTATGGTGTCCCACCTTATCGAGGGGTTGTCGAGGGACATGAACAAAGAATTCAAAATCAATGGTAATACAAACTATCGTGGACTAAAACCACCCTCAAAGGAGGCTCAATCCCTCAGTTAAGTGAGGGGGAACCAATGGTCATAGGGGATAAAATTTAGAGTCCAAATGAACAAGATCAAAATAGGGTATACACCAGGAAACCCTTGATTTTACAAAATTCAAATGAAATAAGAGGAAAACTCAATAAACGACAATTAAAATGTTCAAGCAAGCTTGATCAATCGAGAAACAGCATGCAAAACCTCATGAGCAAAATCAACTCAAGGCACCATCAAATAAATCCAAGAAGGAATGATGTTCCACCTTATCGAGTACATGTCAAAGCTCAATAAAAAGCAAATGAAAGTCACATGAAAAATGATCATCCATGAACCAACTCAACCCTCAAGGATACCTCAATCCATCACCTAAGTGATGGAGAATAATTAGTCATAGGGGATTCAACAATAGGGTTCAAATGAGCAAGACAATCACAAGGTGCACATCACTAAACACATGACTTTGTAAAATTCAAATAAAATAATAAAATAATTGGAAAATGAAAATACAAAATATGACAAATTAGTTAATATCTCAAACTGTCAAGAAAATATTTTTTGGGATTTTTGTGAATATTGGAACTATTTTTAAATAAATAAAACAAAAACTAAAGTGAAGTAAAATAAAAACAAAATAAAAACAAGGAGGGGTGTGAAAGTAATCACTGAAATGAACTGAAAACATGCATAATGTGCTTGGGCCCACTAAACAACACAGTGTGGATAGCAAGAATTACTGAGCCCAATAAACAAATCTAATGACACGCTGTCCTTATTAATTGAGGTGGCGCCTAGTCATCCATGCTGGCCAGTAAGAACAAAACAACACACAGTATTTGAATTTAAAAGGATGGCGCCAAGGCCATGTCACCTATCCCTGAACTTTAGACGCCAGAACCCTAATTCCGGTCGTCTTCTCCGGCGAGAGGCCGCCGAAGCAAGGTCAACCATGCCCAGAAATGAAAAAACAAGGTACCCTCCCACTCAATTTCATGAGGAATCCAAATCCAAGCTTACTTCTTACAAAAAAGGTCATTTTCATGGTGTTTCGAAGGAAAACAATTGAGATACAAAAAAAGCAAAACCTCATGAAACTTACACACAACAATATGCAAACAATGCCTACATAAGTAGAACTTTAGATGTACTCAGCATGTCCCTAGATTGTGCCTAAAATGGAAGGAATGAGCTTAAGAAAATACCTAGTGGAGTATGTCCACTGCTTCTTCTATGTGTGCTAAAACTTCACCAAAAGCTGCAGAATCAATCCTTGTGACTTGAGAGAGCTGAAGGTGTGCTTAAATGGCTTTGAATATCCTTCTAAAACTCCAAACAAATATGAACAAGTGAGGGTCAAGGTGCACACAATTGGTTTCTTTTGCTAACAGATGGAAGAGAGGCTTATGGTGATGATGGTTTGAGAAAGAGCTTGTTGAATGGCTCAATATGGAGTGAGTTTCGAAGGAATTTTCAGAGGAAAGCAAAAATGTCAAGTCTGAAATTCTCTCAAAATGGTGGCTCTCCTCATCTAGGGTTTTTCCTTTAGCTTATATATGAGGTAAAAATGAAACTTTGAGAGTTTAATTGTGGTGAAAAATGAATGGAGTAGAGGTGGTGATTTCATGGAAAACTTGGCTCAATGGTAGATGATGGAGCATGCACAAATTTCCTTTCAGTTGTGGCTACTTTTCTTTTGGTGGAGAGAAAAATTAGAGGGACTGCATGATGGTCAGAGCAAGGGCTGCTTGTCCCTTTCCCTCTTTGGCAAGAATTTTCAAAATCTCTTCATTAGGGTACATGACATGTTGGTCTTGTTTTGGTAATGTTTGAAGTGCACAAACTTGACACTTTACGCACATGAATTGGGACAATGAAAGAATGATGCATGGCTGATTGGAAACATGCCAAATGACCTATGAATCATGCCTTGAAACAATGTCCAAACCACCATCTTTGAACCATGGTATCTTGATGCACAAAGCTCACCTTGATTGGAACTTGGGCTCTAATTAAAGATTGCATGGCAAGGAACAAATTTGATGTTGGTGGAATTTTGATTTGAAACTTGGAAGATCATGGAAATTGAGGTTGAAAGTCATGTCATGCAAGCTTCCTTGGAATAACTTAGAAAAAATTTTTAAGTTATGAATTTGAACCACTTGAAACCCTAAGTTTGGACATTCATATGTTGAGCCTCAAAAATCCTATGAGAGAATTCTAGTAATGGATGGAAAGCTTGGAACAAGATCTACAACTCTCATGTGGGACAAAATTCCATTTGATAACAAGAGCTTGATGAAAATTGGTCCAAAAATATGTCCAAACTTGCTAAATTTGAGATCATTGAAAACTCTAACTTTGAACCACCATAACTTGAGCTTCAAGCATCATATGATGATGAATTGGTACTAAAAAGAAAGCTTGGAATATGAGGAACAAGTTTGATGTTGGACAAAAGCTCATTTGAAACCTTGATCATGAAGAAAAATAGCTTGGAAAGTGGCTGGTTTACATATGAAACTTTTCATAAATAGCAAGTTTCTAAAACCCTAATTTTCCAAAAGTGGCAAGTTTCAAACTTCTTGATTTTTCCTGACTCCCTTGACATTTCTTGGTCAAATCTCATCCATTGGTCACATTTAACTTGAGGAACATGATTTTGACCTTAAAAAGTCATGAGTTGACTTTTTCTCTGCACAATTGACTTTCCCCCCAAATATCATGATTTGCAATTGACTAACCAATTGAAGCCCTTCTGATTGAAATTGATGATCAATCTTCTACTTCCAAACACCTTGGGACATGTGAATGATCATGGAAACAATTTTTGCTCCAATAACAAGACTTGATTGATTATATGTGAAACCCGAATTTCATGTCTTTTGTCGAGGCCCTTTGCAGATGAACTGAATGACCATTCTCACTCCACAATAGCCTCTAAGGTACTCAACAAAACTCTATCTCATGCTTGCATCAATGATAGGACCTCATTAACTCTTGACAAAACCCTCTGGTGGTTCTCAAACAATGAGCTATAGCACACCTCTCCTCTCAAGGAGCTTGGACAACTTCATGATGACATCACACACTTAATGACTTGTACCAATGCCTTTGCTTGGGCTTAAAACCAATAAGACTCTCCTCTTGGATGGCACACCCACAATCACTTGATCCCCTATAAGAACAATGTTATGCAAATGCTAGATGCTAAAATGCAATGAAACATAAGCCAAATACAAGAAAAGGGGTTGGTCAAATTTTGGGGTACAACAGCTGCCCCTATTCAATCGACTTGGACCTGAAGGGATGAAAAGTATCCGCTTTCAGAAATTCAAGGTAAAAGGTGATTGAATATAACAGAAACCGAAAATTTGCAGTCTGATCAGGATAGTAAACTGTGGAATCTGTTGGGGAGAGATGAACGCATCCATCAAAAATCTAGTCGGGGTCTAGATACCACACAGGCTCAATAAACCAACATCAGACGGGGTGTGGATACCGCACGGGCTAAATAAACCATCATCAGCCAGGGTATGGATACCACACGGGCTACAGAAAATAAAATCAATGGAAGCCGGGGTTTGGATGCCGCACGGGCTTGAGCAAAAAGAACCGGTGGAAGCTGGGGTCTGGATACCGCACGGGCTTGAGCAAAAAGAACCGGTGGAAGCCGAGGTCTGGATGTCGCACGGGCTTGAGCAAATAAAACCGGTGATCGTCAAAGAAACACATCGTCAATAGGAATTGACGGAAAGAAACATCGTATCCAAAAACCACATTGTCTAATGGTAGACGGGAAGCAAACCATATCCCAAAAACTCACATCGTCTAATGATAGACGGGAAGCAAAATAACAAAGTCAGGGAAATACCTCGGTCAATATGAATCGATGGAAAGATAGACATAACAAAGAACCACATCGCCAATAGGAATTGACAGAAAGAAAACCATATTCGGAATCACGTCGTCTAATGGTAGACGGGAAGAAAACAAAATCCGAAGAACCACATCATCTATGGGTAGACGGAAAGAAAACCATCACATCGTCTAATGATAGACGGGAAGAAAACCGTATAAAGTCACATCGTCTAATGATAGACAAGAAGAAAACCTATCCGAAGAAACACATCGTCTAAAGGTAGACAAAAAGAAACATCCACATCCTAAGAACCACATCGTCTAAGGGTAGACGGGAAAAACACATGTCCGAAGAAACACATCGTCTAAAGGTAGACAGAAAGAAACATCCACATCCTAAGAACCACATCGTCTGAGGGTAGACGAAAAAAAACATCCGAAAACAATCACATCGTCTAATGGTAGACGGGAAGAAAAATATCCAAAATCCACATCGTCTAATGGTAGACGGAAAGGAATATTCATATCCAAAATACTCACATCGTCTAATGGTAGATGGGAAAAAACATATCCAAAGAACACCTCGGCGAACTTCAGAGCCACTTCATAAATAGGGATCGACGGAAAGAAAATCTGCTGGGGACGTCATCATCAGAGGGTTGATGGACAAAGCATGACCGACGTGCAATATGGAACCCAAAAGGAAGCAAGCAAATGAGCTAACTGAACCAGGCTGTTGATGTATCATACTGTCTTGATTGAAGAGTTAATTCAGGTTTCCACGGAAGGCTAACAAAAATTGGCTTATGCTTTGCATGCATATGTTTAAAATTTTTTATGGCGTAATGCTCCATACGAAATGGAAATGCTACGCATTTGAGGATAAAATGCAAAGATGATGCAAATATGATAGCTATATGCAAAAACGCAGATGCAGGCTTGGGTTTCCAGGGAAAGCTGGATGCTAAAGGACCACTCTAGCAAAAGAAATGCTAAAGAGGTGAAGCCAACTCCGCTGGGGATAACCGGATGTGCCAAGTAAGATTGGACTTTTGCTGGGGAAAACAGGTGAAACCTTCCCGGGTACCAATGGGAATTGGATTTTTGAATTGATGCGCCAATAGGATTTGGACTTTCTGGTGGTTGCCAATAGGAATTGAACTTTAGGTTATCTGTGAGGGGTCAGGTACGGCTGACGTTGGGAAATGTCATGTCTGGATACATGGTTGGAAAACGGCTTGTCTGGATACAAGGTTTGTGAAAATGTCTTGTCTGGATACAAGGTTGGAAGATGACTTGTCTGGATACAAGGTTTAAGGGTCTTGTCTGGATACAAGGTTTAATGGTTGGAGGGTCAGGGAATGGTTTACATGACTTCTCGACATTCGTCTTGAACTTGAAGGTTGACTGAACCTGCTTGAATAGCTCTGAAAATATGGAGAGGACACATCCCTCTATTTCCAATTTTGCCCCAGCCTGTGGGATTTTTTGTAAAAATATTCCTCAAAAGGAGACCTGAAATCTCTATACCCTGATGGTTTGATATGAACTGCCTCAACGTCATGAACCTCGGAGCGGTGCTTCAGATTAATTGCCTTCTGGATAAGGAGTTGTGCTCTTGGGGTGACCAGCCCCAGCCTTAAAGTGATTTTGCTCCTGATTGGCTGATCTGTGGCAAAGTGTCTATGACTAACTGACCTTCGAGAGAGATTTTACTGAATCTCGACCTGATTTCCCCAAATTAACTGCATCTTGGAATGAATGACTCCCTTATGATCATTTAATGTGGCTTGCCTCTGCTCAACAGAGTACTCAGGCATTCTGCACGAAACTTTCCTCTGTAGAAACTTTCCTGATGTCAAGTGCTTACTTGCAAGTAAAACAAATCATTTTGCAAAAGATAATATTAATGCAATGCATATGACAGTTTTGAAATCCAAGTTTGTTCACTGGGAAAAAAATTTGGGACATTTAGTGAATGCATCACTTATTAGAATGTCAATATCAATACCCATAGGGTAAGAAAATCCTTTTAGGAGTCAGTTTCCATGCGATCTTTACCGAAGTATGCTTTCGAAACAAACCTGCTTCAATTAGGACTTTTGAAGGTGGTAACTTGGCCAAGTTCATGGTTTGAAAGAAAGGATATAAGGCTCAAAATTCTGTTTAACCCACCCACTCTCCTTGATGTTCTCCAATCCCATGTTCAGCTAGTTCGACACAAGAGCTCACCTCTTAAAGTTTGAATGTTAGGAGTGATGGTTCAGGAAACCACAAGTTTTCGGAGTGACAGTCACTCGCTTTTCGTCTTTGGTGCCTGGAATCACACGACTTGTTTTTTCATCATTTTTTTGATTTCCCTATTTTTGCCTGGATGGACTCTTTTGAGTATATCTTTCTCTTGATTTCGAAGTCCAGCGGGATGCCCCAATTTTTGCCTAAGCCACTTGTTTTCAAGTTATCGACTTAATGGGCTTTTTTTCTTTTTCTTTTCTTTTCTCTTTTCTTCTTTTTATTCTCTTTTTTTTGAACAAATCGTGTGACACCAGCTTGTCTGACTTGTTGAAGGGATTATGACTGTCTCACTCCTTGGCTGACGAGGTTTAACCACTGTGGTTTTTTAGGTACGACCTCTACAGGTGTGATTGATCCTCGAACGGGAACACTCCTTTTGCAATTTGGACACTCGGTCAAATTAACTAACACCTACCCTGCCCCAGGTTAAGATGAGGGTTTTTCGTTTTCAGAAAGAAACTCCTACTACTAGGCTCAAAGAGATTAAAAAGGGATTATCATCCTTATATCTCCGGTGTTTAGGAATTTGAAACAATGCCTATACATCATCAGCAGAGGTTTTATCCAAAAGCATACAATCAGAAGCTTTGCGTCTTTGGATTTCGTCATCCTCCCTCGGATTCCGCTTAAACAAGCATTTGACACCAACTAAAAAAGTATTGAGTGAACACGAATGGATTAAACCAAAACATGCATATTCATTTCATTATCATTACCAATTGAAAACAGACAAGTTCTACAGATAAGATTTGCAAATAAGTTCGCACTTAAACAGAAAAGAAACTACAAATGCAAAGAAATGACATAATTAAAACATGCATATTCATTTCATTATCATTATCAATTAAAAACAGACAAGTTCTGCAGATATGATTTGCAAATAAGTTTGCACTTAAACAGAAAAGAAACTACAAATGCAAAGAAATGACGTAATAAAAAGATTGCCAGCTTCGGGGAACTGGGCTTTCCAATATTGATTTGCTGCTGAACCAACCATCTTCAGAATTACTCGTCGAAGTCAGTCTGATACTCTTCTGAACATCTGCTCTCGGTAAATCCCTCAATGATATTAACTGCTGAACCCACATGACTGGATGAAGGAGGATTGTTGATCTGAATACCCTGAGGTGTGACAGAGAATATATTGGAGTCAAGCAGAGTCTGAATCTTGCTCTTAAGCACCTTACAGTCTTTGGTTGAATGCCCTTGTGCCCCATCATGGTACTCACAGCGGGCGTTAACACTAAAAGCTAGAGGATACGGTGGAATCTCAAGATTAATCTTCTTCGGCACTATCAACCTACCTCTGATCAAGTCTGGCAACAACTGACTGTACGACATTGGCAGCTGAGCAAAATGCCTCTCTGGCTTCCTTGGTCTTCGTCGGGCGTGCTGACGCAGCTGATAACGGTATGACTGTTGACTCTAGAAGGGAATAGATATCTGATACACAGGCCCAACAGGCTGCTAACTCTGAACACTTGAAACGTCTGAAAACTGAGTCTGAGGTATCGGAGATTCTGGGATAACATCACTTTCTTTTTCCCATTCTTCTTGAGAACCGACAACTAATTCGTTTTCATAAACTGAGGTATCTGAGATGTCACAAATCTTTCCACTCTTGATTCCACTCTCAATGCGTTCACCCATTATCATCAAGTCAGAAACGTTTGATGCCCCACTACCAACCATCTTGTCGAAGTAATGGCCTTGCAAAGTACCCATGAATAGGTCAACCAATTCTCTTTCCAGAAGTGGTGGTTGAACGCGAACAGCTAACTCTCTCCATCTCTGCACATATGCTCTGAAAGATTCATTGCCCGCCTGAGATAATTCTTGCAACTACATGTGACTGGGAGTCATGTCGAGATTGTAATTGTACTGCTTCACAAAGGCATTGGCTAAATCTGACCATGATCGGACCCAACCACTTTCCAACTGCATGTACCAACTCAGCGATACCCCACTTAGACTGTCCTGAAAATAGTGAATCATAAGCTTGTCATTGTGGACATACGAAGTCATTCTTTTGCAGAACATCACCAAATGCTGCTTTAGACAACTATCCCCTTTGTACTTCTCAAAATTTGGCGTCTTAAACTTCAGAGGCATCACAAGGCCTGGCACCAAACACATGCTCGTAGCATTCAAATTAAGAGTATCCTGACTCATCAGGGCATCAAGCTTTTCATCCAACAGACGGTATCTTCTCATAAACTCAACAGTCTGTGGGTCCTTAGGATTAATCTTCGGAACAACCCTTTGAGACTCTGGCACAGAGAATGTGAAGCTCTAATAGTCCGAGTCATAGAGAGAAGATGAATCTCTATTTTTGACAACAATATGATCTTCAACAGGAATCTGCACACGCTGAGCTTGAGTAACATTGTTCACTGGAGTCCTCTTGATATTGGCCTCTCCTCTTGTCATAGCTGTCATGGCTTCCATGAGTTGATCTAACTGATTCTTCATCAATTTAAACTCTACCCTTGTAACAACCTGATTCGGCTCTTCTGAGTTCATGATCCTTCCAGAAGATAATTCAAGTCCAATGCGAATGTCGGGAAATCAACTGCGGGTTGGACAAAAGACGGGTAAACTCCCTGTTCCGGCTGAGGATGGATATGCAAAAATGAGATGAAAATACAATGAAATGCAAAATGCTAATGCAACAAACAAAGGATCAAAGATCCCACAAAGCTCTGAACAACTGTTGTACTGTTGACTGGACAAGTTCAAAAGTTTGCTCTGAAGAGAAAACCAAAATACCGGGTTGGTTGAAAGTCAAGTTTCCTGCATAACCCAATCCCTCTCACAGGTACAGACCTAATCTTTAATAAGGTTTGACATCCTATACAGTCGTCAGCGTCACAGAATTTCGAGAAACGATGATACGTTCACCATTTTTGGTTTGATATCATAGTCTAACAAAGCGGCCTCACTTAGCTGACTTCCAAATGATCGGTCTCCAGAGTTGACAGCCTTCAGATCTAACACCCTTTCCCGAATAATGTACAAGATAGGATGTCTTTAACAGAAAACCTCGTCTGAGCGCAAATTTCGTGGGGACTAGTGCATGCTGCCATACAGGTCCATCAGTACTTTCCACTTCTAATTCTAAGGTTATACTCAAGCCTGAGTTTTGGCTTATCACTCAAAGGAACAAACCACCCAACAACACAACAACAAAAGATAATAATATAGTGCAAAAAACGTAAATACAACAATATACAAAATATAACACACAAATATACACACCTAAAGACAAGCAAACAAACGCCAGGATTGACTCACATAGGAGATGGGAAAATTCCCCAGCAGAGTCGCCAGATGTCGCTACTGCGAAAAAGGGAGCCGGCTCAAGACAGAAGAGTCGCCACTGTTTGTTATTTATCCCAAAGAGAGGGACAGGAAACGATCAGAGAAAACCTATGAAAAAGGGAAAAGACAGGTCATTGCAACCAAATCTTGGGTTCAGGAGTCAGTTACGCAAGGGTAAGGTATGAGCACCCCTCACGTCCGTTGTACTCAACGAGATCCACGCTTGTTGTCTATCTATGGGTCTAAAACTATCTAAGCTACAGGATCACCGGGACAAAAGAAAAGAAAAGAGACTCGATAGAGCATCGCCGCTCTATGCCTACGTATTCCCTCGTGCAATGGGAAAGTCAGAGTCAACATAGTTCGGAAAACTACGGGTGAAGGTAAGGGGAAGGTTGCTCGCAAAGACATCGTCGTCTTGTGCCTACGTATCCTCGTCTGGTACGAGAAATCAGAGCAAACGTAGTTCGGGATGACACGACCACTGATTGGTTCAAGTGTTTTAACTGAGTAGGGTTAAACCTTCGTTCTAGCAGTTAGGTGTCTTGTTGCTCGACCATTGGAGACTTATGCGTTACCTGTTTGCGGTAGAACCAAGAGTTAACACACTCTTTCTGAAAATGGTTTTCAAATTAATCCCGAGGGGTAAAAGGGTTTGATGTTTTTTTGTGTGGTTTTTAATGACAAAAAGTGCATTGAATTAAGTTTGTAACTCATGTTGTACTAAAGACTATGACTTGAGAGCGAATGTGTCGCATATCGCCCAAAGGGCATACGCTAAAAACTCTAGACAGATGAGAGGAGGCCCCCTAACCATCATTCCTAAAGTACTTAAGGGTCGTAGCGTATAACACATGTTATCCTTTATTAGATGTTTTGAAGTGTTTAGGAGATGAGAAGAGAAAGACACAGACTAAGGGGAAACTGGACCCTAATGTTGTCATACACAATGCTCCTAAAGTTGGGATAAAGGGAAGAAACTATCCTAATGTTATCATGCAAAGGATTGACCACCTAATGTCTCTCCCACTCCCATCTTAAATAGAGGGACTAGGAATCCTAGGGGATCATGACAAAGGCCAACTAAACAACAGATAATTCACTCACAGATGAAATGGAAAATGAAGAAAATTGACTTAAACAAGTCAAAGAACAAGGCAAACCAAAAATGCAAAGAAGAAATGCAAAAAGGATGAGATGAAATGGGAGAAGAAAGCTCCTACAACCATTACCATCAATCATAAAAGAAGAATGGGAGGAAAAAAAGTGTGGGGCAGCCACCACAACAAACACATCTCAACCATACAATTCTTTGAAACTCAAGTAAGGCAAATGCAAATAAACAATGCAAAACCAACACCAATGTTCATGACAAACTCAAAGTGTATACAATGTCACCAAATTATCACGAACAAAGGTCAAACCACAAGGGGTAGAAGTGAATCCAATGGAAATGATCCAAATCAAACTAAGAACAAAAGGCAAAGCACAAGCAATAACATATGAAGTGAAAGAACCAAAGTCCTAACACAATCTCAACACTTAAGACAAGTGGAGAAGCATGATTCAAAGGTGACTTGTGATGCAAGTTACACAATCAAATGACCCATGACAAGATGAAACATCATCTCAAGTATGTTAAAATGAAACAACAAAGCTCAAAAGGTGCATGTGGGATCACTCATTATCATATCCCAAAGTTTAGGTCAAACTAGTTTGTAAACATGCCAAAAGAAAACTTGAACTTGAAGCAATTATGAAAAATAGAAAACATGACCAATAAATCTCAAATAAAATGTCAAAGCAAGCTTGACCAAGCATAAAACAGCAAGCAAAGGCTCATGGTCAAATTCTACTCAAGGCACCACCAAATAATTCCAAGAAGGTATGGTGTCCCACCTTATCGAGTGGTTGCCGAGGGACATGAAAAAACAATTCAAAATCAATGGTAAGACAAACTATCATGGACCAAAACCATCCTCAAAGTAACCTCAATCCCTCACCTAAGTGAGGGAGAAGCCATGGTCATAGGGGATAAAATTTAGAGTCCAAATGAACAAGATCAAAATAGGGTATACACCATGAAACCCTTGACTTTGCAAAATTCAAATGAAATAAGAGGAAAACTCAATAAACACCAATTAAAATGTTCAAGCAAGCTTGATCAATCTAGAAACAACATGCAAAACCTCATGAGCAAAATCAACTCAAGGCACCATCAAATAAATCCAAGAAGGAATGATGTTCCACCTTATCGAGTACATGTCAAGGCTCAATAAAAAGCAAATGAAAGTCACATGAAAAGTGATCATCCATGAACCAACTCAACCCTCAAGGATACCTCAATCCATCACCTAAGTGATGGAGAAGAATTAGTCATAGGGGATTCAACAATAGGGTTCAAATGAGCAAGACAATCACAAGGTGCACATCACTAAACACATGACTTTGTAAAATTCAAATAAAATAATAAAATAATTGGAAAATGAAAATACAAAATATGACAAATTAGTTAATATCTCAAACTGTCAAGAAAATATTTTTTTGAGATTTTTGTGAATATTGGAACTATTTTTAAATAAATTAAACAAAAACTAAAGTGAAGTAAAATAAAAACAGAATAAAAACAAGGTGGGGTGTGAAAGTAATCACTGAAATGAACTGAAAACATGCATAATGCACTTGGGCCCAATAAACAACAGGGTGTGGATAGCAAGAATTACTGAGCCCAATAAACAAATCTAATGACACCCTGTCCTCATTAATTGAGGTGGCGCCTAGTCATCCATGCTGGCTAGTAAGAACAAAACAACACACATTATTTGAATTTAAAAGAATGGTGCCAAGGCCATGTCATCCATCCCTGAACTCCAGACGTCGGAACCCTAATTCCGGTCGTCTTCTCGGGCTAGAGGCTACCGGAGCAAGGTCAACCATGCCTAGAAATGGAAAAATAAGGCACCCTCCCACTCAAAATTTCATGAGGAATTCAAATCCAGGCTTACTTCTTACAAAAAAGGCCATTTTCATGGTGTTTCAAAGGAAAACAATTGAGATACAAAAAAGCAAAACCTCATGAAACTTACACACAACAATATGCAGACCATGCTACATAAGTAGGACTTCATATGTACTTAGCATGTCCCTAGATTGTGCCTAAAATGGAAGGAATGAGCTTAAGAAAATACCTAGTGAATAATGTCCACTGCTTCTTCTATGTGTGCTAAAACTTCACCAAAAGCTGCAAAACAAATCCTTGTGACTTGAGAGAACTGAAGGTGTTCTTAAATGGCTTTGAATATCCTTCTAAAACTCCAAATAAATATGAACAGGTGAGGGTCAAGGTGCACACAGTTGGTTTCTTTTTCTAACGGATGGAAGAGAGGTTTATGGTGATGATGGTTTGAGAAAGAGCTTGTTGAATGACTCAATATGGAGTGAGTTTCGAAGGAGTTTTCAAAGGAAAGAAAAAATGTCAAGTCTGAAATTCTCGCAAAATGGTGGCTCTCCTCATTAAGGGTTTTGCCTTTATCTTATATATAAGGTAAAAATGAAACTTTGAAAGTTTAACTGTGGTGAAAAATGAAGGGAGCAGATGTGGTGATTTCATGGAAAACTTGGCTCAATGGTGGATGATGGAGCATGCACAAATTTCCTTTCAATTGTGGTTGCTTTTATTTTGGTGGAGAGACAAATTAGAGGGACTGCATGATGGTCAGAGCAAGGGCTGCTTGTCCCTTTCCCTCTTTGGCAAGAATTTTCAAAATCTCTTTATTAAGGTACATGACATGTTGGTCTTGTTTTGGTAATGTTTGGAGTGCACAAACTTGACACTTTATGCGCATGAATTGGGACAATGTAAGAATGCTGCCTGGCTGATTGGAAACATGCCAAATGACCTATGAATCATGCCTTGAAACAATGTCCAAACTATCATCTTTGAACCATGGTATCTTCATGCACAAAGCTCATCTTGATTGGAACTTGGGCTCTAATTAAAGATTGCATGGCAAGGAACAACTTTGATGTTGGTGGAAGTTTGATTTGAAACTTGGAAGATCATGGAAATTGAGGTTGAAAGTCATGTCATGCAAGCTTCCTTGGAATAACATAGAAAAAATTTCTAAGTTATGAATTTGAACCATTTGAAACCCTAACTTTGGACATTCATATCTTGAGCTTCAAAAATCCTATGAGAGACTTCTAGTAATGGATGTAAAGCTTGGAACAAGATCTACAACTCTCATGTGGGACAAAATTCCATTTGACAACAAGAGCTTGATGAAAATTGGCTTGAAAAGTTAGTCTAAAAATCTGTTCAAACATGCTAAATTTGAGATCATTGAAAATCCTAACTTTGAACCACCATAACATGAGCTTCAAACATCATATGATGATGAATTAGTACTCAAAAGAAAGCATGGAATATGAGGAACAAGTTTGATGTTGGACAAAAGCTCATTTGAAACCTTGATCATGAAGAAAAATGGCTTGGAAAGTGGCTGGTTTACATATGAAACGTTCCATAAATAGCAAGTTTCTAAAACCCTAATTTTCCAAAAGTGGCATGTTTCAGACTTCTTAATTTTTCATGATTCCCTTGACATTTCTTGGTCAAATCTCATCCATTGGTCACATTGAACTTGAGCAACATGATTTTGACCTTAAAAAGTCAGGAGTTGACTTTTTCTCTGCACAGTTAACTTTCCCCCCAAATCTCATGATTTATAATTGAATGACCAATTGAAGCCCTTCTGATTGAAATTGATGATCAATCTTCTACTTCCAAACACCTTGGGACATGTGAATGATCATGGAAACAAGTTTTTCTCTAATAACAAGACTTGACTGATTATATGTGAAGCCCTAATTTCATGGCTTTTGTCTAGGCCCTTTGCAGATGAACTGAATGACCATTCTCAGTCCACAATAGCCTCTAAGGTACTCAACAAAACTCTATCTCATGCTTGCACCAATGATAGGACCTCATGAACTCTTGACAAAACCCTCTGGTGGTTCTCAAACAATGAGCTATAGCACACCTCTCCTCTCAAGGAGCTTGAACAACTTCATGATGACATCACACACTTAATGACTTGTACCAATGCCTTTGCTTGAGCTTGAAACCAATAAGACTCTCCTCTTGGATGGAACACTCACAATCACTTGATAATTTACCGGAGCGTTATATCGAGGTTGTGAAGTACCTTCCCGAGAAGTGGACGCTCGAGTAGACCTCTTTCTTGTTGCTCTTGTAGAAGCTCTAGAAACTCTAATTTTGTGAGTAATGAACAGTACCCGAGTGGAGCTTGGTGATGAGAAACCAAATTGTAAACTTATGTGAACTTGAGAATTTCTAATTGATGAAGTTTTGGAAATGGGTTTTAGGGTTTGTAGAGAATTTGATAAAGTGTCGGTGAGGAGAAATAAGATGAAAAGATGCAAATGATGATGATAATGAAAAGGCACATTGAATGACCTATGGTTCCCAAGAAAAATAAATGCACTGCACTTTCCAAGGAGAAATTCTGAGTTTCGCAGCGATGCGTCGACCTAAGCCTAGGATGCATCGACGCATGCAGGTAGAAAATTCAAAATTCTAAAGTATCACAGTATGAGTCGACGCATATAGACCCGAATCAAAATTTGTTGAAATTTGAGGAGCACAAGTCGACCTATGCGCTGTTGTGGTTACGCATGCAGTGCAATCATGGAAAAATAAAGAAAAATATGATATGTATGCATCACACAAAATAAATAACAAACCTACACATACTTCAAACATAAAAATGGATTAAAAGTGGGTCAAAAACAATAAAATAAACAATAAGATAACACACATAATAGTACAATTTCATATATATGATCAAGATAAGTCAAATACATAGGAACGATATTACCTCCATTAAAGATGAACGATGAATGCCCTCACATAGCTTGCACTTTTCAATGTAGTTAATCAAAGTATAGACAAGCATAGATATAGAGCATACAACTATTCATTTTAAACGTGATCTGAGATATCGAGAATGCCAAGTTCCCTACGGATGTTGAAGAAAGGTTTTGTCGCAAGTGGTTTTGTAAAAATGTCGGTAAGTTGATTCTTGCAATCAACATGCTCGAATACGACATCACCATTCTCTACATGATCCCTAAGTAAATGATGGAGAATTTCAATATGTTTAGTGCGTGAATGTAGTACAGGATTTTTGGTTACGTTAATGGCACTTTTATTGTCACACTAAATGGAAATACGTTCAAGTTTAACATTAAAGTCAAGTAAATGTTGCTTGAGCCACAAGATTTGGGCACAACAACTACCAGTTGCAATGTACTCTGCTTCGGCTATTGACAAAGCAATGAAAACTTGTTTTTTGCTATGCCAACTCACTAAGGAATTTGAAAAGAAATGACAAGTGTCACTAGTGCTCTTCCTATCCGATTTGTATTCGGCAAAGTCGGAATTGGAATAGCCAACCAAAGTACACTAACTTCCCTTGGAAAACCAAAGCCCATACTTGGGAGTACCACATATGTATCTAAGTATGCGCTTGACGACCTTTAAATGTAGTTCCTTGGGACATGATTGATACCTAGCACACATACATACACTAAACATGATATATGGACGAGATGCGGTGAGATAGAAAGCAGAACCTATCATACCTCTATACCTTTTTACATCTAGGACCTTACCATTCTCATCGCGGTCCAAGTTTTCTTCTATAGGCATTGGGGTATCAATTGCTTTAGAGTTAGCCATATTGAAGTGCTTGAGTAACGCATTGCAATACTTCGTTTGGCTCATGAATGTTCCTTCTTCGAGTTGTTTGATTTGAAGTCCGAGGAAGTAGTTTAGCTCCCCCATCATGCTCATCTCAAACTCACCCTGCATCAACTTAGAAAATTCCTTTACTTAATGCATGTTAGTAGATCCAAATATAATGTCATCTACATAAACTTGTACTAATATGGATTGTTTTCCTTGACGTTTAAAAAAAAGGGTAGTATCAATCTTCCCTCTTGAGAATCCTTGATCTAGTAAAAATTTGCTAAGACGCTCGTACCAAGCCCTAGGGGCTTGTTTAAGACCGTACAAAGCATGGTTGAGCTTATAAACATAGTTAGGATACTCATGACTTTCAAAACTGGGAGGTTGAGATACATAGACCTCTTTATTAATGTATCCATTTAGAAAAGAACTCTTAACATCCATTTGGAATAATATGAAGTTCTTGGAACAAGCATAGGAAAGCAATAGGCGTATAGCCTCAAGGCGGGCAACATGAGAATAATGTTCCTCATAGTCGATGCCCTCCTCTTGGTTATATCCTTGCGCTACTAGGCGCACCTTGTTCCTAGTTATAACTTCGTTTTTGTCAAGCTTGTTCCTAAATACCCATTTGTTACCAATCACTTGATGATCTCGTGGAGGGGGGACAAGGTCCAAAACCTCATTTCTTTTAAATTGATTTACCTAATCTTGCATTGCTAAAAACCAATTTTCATCGAGTAAGGCCTCTTTGGAGTTTTTAGGCTCAACTTAAGAGAAGAAAGCAAAGTGATAACAAAAGTTACTTAGCTTAGATCTCGTAGTAACTCCTTTTGATATATGTCCAAGTATATTGTCGATGGGATGATCCTTAGAGGATTTCCAAGCTAGAGGAAGGTCATTGTTATTAATTGGATGATCCTCCTTAATCTTTTCAGAGTTTTGATCTTCCCCCTCCTCAACTTTCACCAATTCAGGTTGATCAATCCCTTTTTCAATGTCTTTGAGTATGTCTTATGAAGTTACACCCGCACCATGAAAAGAAATACCTTTTCTGACATTTTTCGGATAAGATTCATCAAAAGTAACGTGTACAAATTCTTCTACAGTAAGTAACCTTTTATTGAATATTCTATATGCCTTACTAGTTTGAGAGTATCCAAGAAAGATACATTCATCAGCTTTTGAATCGAATTTGCCAAGGTTCTCCGTCCCATTATTCAGCACAAAAATAATTTACAACAAAAAACATGAAGATGTGATACGTTAGGCTTCCTTCCGTTTAATAGCTCATATGGAGTTTTGTTAAGAATAGGACGGATAAGCACCCTATTCAAAACATAACATGTCATACTAATAGCATTGGCCCAAAAGTATTTAGGAAAGTCACTCTCACTGATCATAGTTCTTTCAAGTTCTTCTAAAACATGACTTTTGTGTTCCACTACTCTATTTTGTTAAGGAATACGTGGTGCAAAAAAAATCATCAATGCCATTCTTATCACAAAATTCTTCAAAGAGGTGGTTTCAAATTCACCTCCATAATCGCTTTGGATTGTTACAATGCTTGTATTCAATTTGTTTTGAGAGAGCTTGGCAAACTTCTCAAAAGCTGAAAAAGTATCACTCTTGCTTGCTAAGAAAATAGTCCAACAAAACCTAGAGTATTCTTCTACAATCACAAAACCATAGTAATTACCACCTAAGCTTTTAATCCTATATGGTCTAAAAAGGTCTATATGGATGAGTTCAAGAGGTCTCATTGTAGAAACAATATTTTTAAATTTAAACGAGATCCTTGTTTACTTCCCCATTTGGCACACATCACATAAGTGATCTTTTGAAAATTTGATTTTGGGTAAGCCGACTACTAGATCCTTAGAGACTACTTTATTTAGCAAATCAAAGTTGACATGCAGTAATCGCGTATGCCATAGCCATGAATCTTCACTCATGGTGATAAGACATTTAATGCTACTCAACGATACTTGACTCAAGTCAAGCATATAGACATTGTTAACCCTCAGGCCTTTGAACACATCATTCTTCTTATCATTATGTTCAATCTTGCAAAAATGTTTTGAAAATGAAACTTTATAACCTTTGTCGCATAATTGACTAATGCTTATTAGATTGTGTTTATGACTCTCAACTAATAGGACGTCTAAGATAGTAGTAGAAGAGGGATTACCTACACTACATTTTCTGAGTATAGCTCCCTTGTTTTTATCATCGTAGGTCACAAATCCTTTCTTCTTTGCCATAAAGTCAATGAATAAGGAAATGTCTCCCATCATATGTCTTGAACATCCACTATCGAGAAACCATCTTCTTTCTGTAGACTCAAAACATTGTACCTACACAATTCAAACAAGGGAAATAGGTGCCAAACATTTAATGGGTCCTTGGGTGTGAGTGAACTTTGGTTGCATTTAGGCAACCTTTGGAAAATACCGTTAGGAACCAAAAATCTCCTAAATCGGCATTTAGCAATGGTGTGACCCTTCTTGCAACAATATAGACAAGTAAGGTTAACATGGGTGTTCATTTTTCTATGATTATCTGTAATCACATAAGTGTATTTTTGATACGGATTATTCATACTTTCTCTAAAATGTGACCGATCAATAGCAAATGTGACTTTAGTTTTTAGAGCCTTGTCTAATTTGGCTTTAATAGGTCTAGCCTCCTTTTGCCAAACGTGACAAGTTTCACAACCTATCCAATTTAACCAAGTACACTTGTCATCCTCAATTTCAGCTTTTGTTGCTTCCACCATAGAGTTATTAAGAGCTTCTAATTCCTTTTTAGGATCGGAAACCTTTTTCTCTAAATGCCAAAAAATTTGTTTGTTTGAAGCTAAGCATTTAAAAGCTTCTTTAGCTTCATGGTGTAAAGTATCAAAAGCCTTTTGCAACTCGGAATGAGACATTTTATTAGAGTTTTCATACTTAGAGTGTCTTACCACCTTTTTCTTCTTTTGATGAGCCATGAGACAAACATTAAGGGATTCATCTTCATCACTTGAGCTATCTTCACTTGAGGACTCACTATCGCTTTCCCAAGCAATGTATGCCCTTCTAGGTTTTCCTGATTTCTTTTGTTAACGATTATTCTCTTTTCCTTTATCTTTCTTTATCAATTGACAACCCAGCTTGTAATGACCGACCTTTCCACAATTATAGCATGACCCTTTTGATTTACCACTCTTGTTACCTTCATTCTTAGAGGACTTTGATTGTCGTCGGAAGTTGATGAGATTCTAGTCTGAGTGTTGAATTCCATTTTTCCAAATATATCTATTATATCTTCTCATAAATAGTCCCAAATATTCACTCGTATCTTCATCATCATCACTAGATTCACTTCCACTATGCTCTTATGTTGAGGACTTTGAGCTAGAAGCCTTAAGAGCAATATACTTCTTGTCCGTATCTTTCGACTTCTCTTTCTTTTCTCTTTTCTCATGTTTGTTAAGACTAATGAGCACTGGATCATGTTCATCAAGCTTACCAAACAAAGTTGTGATGTCCAATGTAGTAAGATCATTTACTTCCTTGATCGCTGTAACCTTTGGTTGCCATTCCCTATTAATACATCTCAAAATTTTATTAGTAGCAACTTCATTGGAAACGGGTCTTCCAAGTGTGTTTAAACGATTGATTACATGAGAAAATCTCTTTGGCATTTCAGCAATGGTTTCACCTTGCTTTATGTGAAAGAGATCAAACTCTTGTGTCAAAGTATTGATTCAAGCTAGTTTTACATCATTAGTTCCCTCATGGGAAACTTGTAATGCATCCCACGTAGCCTTAGCAGTAGTACAATGGGAAACTCTATAATATTCATCAACTCCCAAAGAGGAAATGATAATATTTCTAGCTTTTCAATCATAACTATACTTTTTCTCATCTTCTTCGTTCCATTGTGCTTCCGGATTATGTACAACAAAATTATTTGCATCGGTCATGGTTATTTCCATAGGACCATTTTGAATAACGTTCCATACCTTTCTATTAATAGAATTGATATGCATCCGCATACAATCTTTTCAATAACTACAGTTCTCACCTGTAAAAACCGGTGCTCTATTGTACACCCCTTTTGGTTTGTTAGCCATTTTCTAATAAGCTATATACAAAGCACTAGATGAACCGGTGCTTGTGATACCACTTGTTATACAATGTCAATTATCTAGAAGGGAGGTTGAATAGATCACTAATTTTTAACAAGATTCGGTGCTTAAAAATTTGTTTCAAAAACATGCGGAAGCGGCCGAGGATTTTAATCGTCTAAACGAATCGTTATTGGTAAGATCGAATATGCGTAGCCAAATGGGATAAATTCAATGAGAAAACGAGTCAATACGTTTCCAAATAATTAATACAAACAATGATCACTTTGTATCAACTGGTTTCTAATTAATTAAAAAAATGTAACAATTAACTTGATAAATTCACAAACAATTTGTGTACGACCAATGCGTCGAACACTTGGTGTACAAAACACCCCAAGTTAAATTTCCAATGAAATGATAATGCAGAATTTTTCACTATTATAATCTAAGTGATTGTAATGAATTTCCAAAATAGAATTTCAGCACAGTGGAAATTTATCGAATAATTGATATCAAACAAATGTAATCAACGCGAAATAAAGAGATCGAGTAAGAGAGAACGACACCAGATTTGTTTAGGCAGTTCCCCTTTTCGTCTTCGCTTCGAGTACGTCTACACCTAATTCTAAAACTAGAATTGAGATATTTATTACCAAGTTGCAAAGTTTATACAAGAGAAGCAATAGTCACCACACACTTAAGCCTAATTGTTGACGTTGATACTATTCCATTCTCTCCCCTTGATTCAAGCCGAATCAAGTGTATCAAACGCTTCGAACAAACCTCTAGTTACCGGTACTTGTTTGAACGAACCCACCGTTCTTCAAACCTTTTGCTCGGCTGATTTTGATCGCAAGACGTTTGACCCCAAATCTTTCGTTACAATCCTCCGGTTACCGCTACTTGTTTGAACGAACCCATCGTTCTTCAAACCTTTCACTCGGTTGAATTTGTGAAGCAAATATCTGTGCAAAAACCCCCATATACTCAAGATCTTGGAGGACAAAATCCCAAAGGTTTTATTCAAGAAAAACCCACTGAATTTTCAACCCAAACTAGATACACAATCCTACGTTTGGATGTTATCACCTCGACAATGCACAAGATCAACAAAAATGATTATGTGTAATTGTTGAAGAATGCAAGTGTGAGAATGAAGATGATGAGCAAAATTAGTGTATATCTTTAACTTTTCTTGTTCTCTATTGTACAATAATGAGACAAAATGAATATATATGATGCCTTGACCCAATAACTAACATAACAATTTTTTGAAACACAAAAGATCAGAAGACTTGATTTTCATCAGCGAGAGGTCGACCAAAGATATATGTGGGTCAAACTGAACGCACCCAAAACCAAAACTACACAAAATTTCAAGCGATGCATCAATCGGAAAAGGGTCATGTGTCGATGCAAGGTTACCCCAAAATAGCAAATTTTTATTCCTATAGTATGAGTTGACTTATGGGTCAACGGGAGGAGACCCAAGAGAAATAAATTGATCAATCAACATCATGTGTCAATCTCCACATGTTTGTGAGTCTACGCAAGGACTCTAGAATGCCAAAAATAAGTTTTTGTGAGTATTTTGGTCGACCTAAACTATTTTTATGAAGTCCTAAGGTATCTAATATGATTAAATGCACAAATATCACATATCAGATGCTCCTATATGCATAGACACATGGACATGGAATATTTTATGCATATTAAATAATGAACGCAATCTAAGACACGATGATACCGTCCAAAGTACAAGTACGAGATAATACTAGTTTTGGCATCATTAAAACAAGGGCTAAGGAACCTTAACCTCATAACAACTACAATCACAACAAACACACTTAGAAAGTCTAAGCACACAAACAACATACTCACCCTTAAAGGCATGATCGGAAAATTAGATCTTACTCACCCTGTCACATAGAATCATATACTCCCCCTCAAGAGAAAATCCAAAACACTTCTCACTCATAGGAAAGAAAACACAAGCACACACAAAAATTCTGCAGAGAAAAGTAAATTCTCCCAGACAAGACATGATGTTTGGACATATGGTATGATATCCCAACAACACCAACACAACAACCCAAAAGAAAAACACAAAGAAGAGAAATCATGCTCATGCTCCTCCCACTGAGTCATTCTCCCCTCAAACATATACCACTACACCATATCAAAACAGCAACAAAAACTACTACTACCACAACCAAACAAACCCCACCATTACTTCCCCCTTTTAGCCATAATTTAGAAAACAACAAATGCAATTATGATATCACCAACAACAACGTCTTCCTCTTATCTCCTTCATAAACAAAAATGAAAACTCCCAGTTCACTCCTTAGTTTTTCAAATTGATTTGCGTCCAAAGTTTTGGTGAAAATATCAGCCAGTTGCTCTTTAGGGGCCACATGTTCAAGAGTAACAACTTTGTCTTCAACAAGATCCATAATAAAATGATGATGGATGTCAATGTACTTTGTCCTGCTATGTTGAATTGGATTTTTAGAAATGTTGATAGCACTCAAGTTGTCACAATATAATGTCATGACATCTTGTTTGATATTCTTTTAAAATTTGCTTCATCCAAATCAACTTAGAGCAGCTGCTTCCTGCCACAATATACTCAACCTCAATAGTGGATAGGGACACACAGTTTTGCTTCTTGCTGAACCAAGATATAAGATTATTCCCTAAGAAGAAACATCCTCCAGAAGTGCTTTTCCTATCATCATCACTACCTGCCCAATCAGCACCACAACACCCAACAAGCATGGAGTCAGAGTCATGAGAATATAACATGCCAAAGTGACCTGTACCATTGACATACTTCAGAATCCTCTTCACTTTATTGATGTGACTTCTTTTTGGCTCAACTTGATATCTTGCATAAACACCAACAAGAAACATGTTAGGTCTACTTTTCCAAAAGTGTTTTTCTCTAGGAGTTTACTTTAGTCCATAAAGAGATTTCTCCAGTTTGAACACATGATCTGGAAAAGTAAGATCAATAAACCCCTTTGGTTGTTCAACATATACCTCCTGTTATAAGTACCCATTCAAAAAAAGCACTTTTCACATTCATCTGAAACTACTTGAACTTTAATAAACATGCCACTCCTAGAAATAGTCTTATGGATTCAAGACGAGCAACTAGAGAAAAAGTCTCATCAAAATCTACTCCTTAAATTTAAGTGTATCCTTAAGCCACGAGTCTGGCCTTATTCTGATGCCAACTCCATTTTCATCAGATTTATTCTTATAGACCCACCTTGTACCAATGACATTTATTCCTTCAGGCCTATGAACTAAATCTTAAACTTCATTCCTCTTGAACTAACTTAATTTTTCTTGCATGGAGTTGATCCATAATTCATCAGTTAAAGCCTTCATAGAAAATCTCTTTGAATTATTATTAAAGATAGTAAAACCTTATTCGGAACCTTGAAGAAGGAAGATAATTAAATGGTATGATACTAAGCACCAAATTGATAAAAGTGATTCAACCCCAATAGATAAGTGTTTACCTCTCTAAATAGAAAGCATTTTCTTCAAATTTCCAGTCAATTGGTTTTCATGTGTTACACCTTCTTGGATTTTCTCCCACCAAGAGCCCTAAAAAATTGAACGAATTTTCTCCCACCGAGAGCCCCAAAAACTTGAAAGGATGTTTCTTAAAGAGAGATATCCTTCATATTTAATATACATATTTCAATTTTGGAGAAGTTGATTCGTTGTCCTGATTGAAATTGCTCTATCAGTAATAATATGGTTTCATCTGTATTTTGATTTTTTTTCATTTTAAATGTTTTTGATTTTATCATTTTTTTCGTATTTTTAATTTACCATTTATCGTTGTTGATTTACCTCAAAGCTATCCATAATTCACAATTTGGTTGAAACCATTCAATCTTTTTTTTGAAATAAAAAATTTAACAAATTCGTTAAACGTCAACTATGTAAGACTTGAAACAAGTTTTTTTTTAAAGTTTGATTTGAGTCATACCTTATTTTTTACTCTAGTCATGAGTAAATAAGAAACTTGGAGTTTGGCACTAAATGACTTGAATCGAATCAAGGTATTGTCTGACTCGAATCAAAGTTACCTTGACTCGAGTTATAGTCACGTTTGACTCGAACCATGGATACATATACACTTTTGGAATTTGACTATACAATTGTGACTTGAGTCACAATTTTGCATGACTCGAATCACAAATGAAATTCATGACTTGAATCAAATATGCAAATCTTGATTTTATCATCTTAATTCAAGTCACTCTTTCATTTTATTCAAATTATAATTTTAGAATTTGACTCGAATTATCTTGCTAGTTTCACACCTATTTTGTGTCTTATCTCTAGCACATATAAAAAAATTTCTCTATCTAAAATTAGATTCACAATAATTTAGTTTTTGCGAAAATCATTCATCTTTGAAAATTTTTTTTTGAATGATCTCAAAATTTTTGAAAAAAATGTTTTGTCGATCACACAAGCTTTCTTTCAAATCAACTTTGAAGAAAAGCTTCTTCGCTGAGTTGATTTCTTGAGTGTGAATAAGTTGTGCGTGATATTCTTGAAGAAAGTTTCATATTCAATCTTTATACAAAGAGCTATTATTGTGGTTGCTCAACTTTAAGTGTGAGCGGTATTGTTGCGGTGGAAATAGGATCACAAACTATTAATGAGTTTGAATCGCAATTCAATTCACAACCGCTCTTTGATTTATCCGAAGGAAAAGGTCAAAAAGGGAAAACCTATTTTGCATCGTAAACACAATGCGGGGAAAGATCTAGGGTTCGGGGGTTGGTTAAATTTAGGGAAGGTATTAGCACCCTAAACTTCTGTAGTACTCTACAGGAACCTTTTGTTCAGATGTTTACTATTTGCTTTATTTATTTGCTTAAGGTATATGTACATAAGGATTAAAAGTGAGAAAATAAACCTAAGGGGTTAATTCTAAGTTTACTCGGCAAGACATCGCATCTTGTGCCTACGTATCCTTACGGGGGTGGAATCAGAGTAATCGTAGTTCCCCTCAAAAGGGAGGTTAGAGACTTCTTGACTGTGGTCAAGGTCTCAAGGGGAATAAACATGTCTTAAGGACACGCTTACGCGGAGTGTAGAAACTCCAAATCTCTACGTTGAATTGTTAAGTTGTAATTAGGGTTAAATTAGGGATTCCGCGGCGGGAAACCCTAAAATGAGTGCGGCGACTCTTTGACCTAATGCTAGGGGTAAAATTGTAATCTTGCCTGCGGCGAGGCATTTGTGAAAATTAGGGTTTGTGAGGTCGCAAGGGTTTGAAGTTGAGGACTACTGACACGGCGGTCAAACGGCTAAACCTAATTCCTTCGGAGGAGTGAAATTAATTATAAAGATGCGATGAAATTGAATATACATACAACGGCAGAAAATAAAGTGCGGAAAGATAAATGCGACAATTGTCTCGCAAAATTACATCCCATAAGCAGTTACAATTATAATAGCTAAATATAAAACCGAAAATAAGTTTCAAATTGAACATAATAGCTGCAAGAAACAAAACAAACAAAAATGTCAGTATGTGGGGTTAGACGAAAACGAAATCAAAATTGAACGAGAAACAAACCGTATGAATTTTGGAGGACTTTTATGGTCTTTTTAACCAAGGATTTAAATTTGTGAAAAGAGAGATTAATTTTAATTAAAAGAGTTTTGAGTTTTAAAAAAATTTATTAATAAAAAAGTGAAAGTTTGGTTAATTATTCTAAAAAAGGAGTTTTAGTGATAATATTTTGAAAAAAAGATTTAATCATTAAAAAAACAATTGGTTTAATTTAAAAAAATCTTAATGTTAGTTAAAAACACGTTTTACTTTAAAGTTATAAAAAAGTTTTATTATTTGAAAAAAAACATTTGATTATTTTATTTAAAAAGAGTTTTAATTAATTTGAAAAAGGTTT
The DNA here is from genome assembly GCA_963859935.3 of Lathyrus sativus. Classification (NCBI taxonomy): domain Eukaryota; kingdom Viridiplantae; phylum Streptophyta; class Magnoliopsida; order Fabales; family Fabaceae; genus Lathyrus; species Lathyrus sativus. The sequence goes on from OZ012737.1 coordinate 495,770,282, forward strand.
TTGGTTATAAAAAAGAAAGGGCCTTCTTGATTTTTTTTAAAAAAGATGAACAAAATAAAATAACAAATGGAAAAACAATAAATAATAAAAAAGAGGGTGGGGCCGGTCATCACTCTTCTTCTCTCTGCTCTCTGAGTTTGCGTGTGTTCCTCTCCTTCTTGTTTGCCTCTCATGGATGTTATCTTCTTCTTCTTTTGCATGGCCGCCGATTTGTCTTCTTCATCTCTTTTTCCTGAAAAACATGAAAAGCAACACAAAAATTGTAATTATATTTTTTGATCCTTACGGAATGATGATGGCCGATGATGCTTTGTCCTGAGGCTAGAGGATTTTTGACGGAGTTTGCTTGGATTTTACGAAAAAAGTTCTCCCCTTCTTGTTATGATTTTCGTCCCCTTTATACTTGATTTTTAAATCTTTTTTAATCTCAGATTTAATTTGAATATCTCAATCTTTTTCAATCTCGGATTTGATTTGAGTAGATTTTTATGATGATTTCAGATTTGATTCAATGATGGTGATGTTGATATTCTTATGATGATGATATGATCTGATTGATTTGATCTGGAATTCATTGGGATTGGATTTGATTAAAAGATTGTTGGGATTTAAATTTAAAAGTTAGCAAAGAAAATAAGAGCTTCAAGTTAAATAAAAATTAGAGTTTTAAGTTTAAAAAAACTGAGTTAGAATTTTAAAATAAAAATAAAAAAAATAAAAAAAAAATATTTGAATGTTGATTTAAAAAGAAGTGTTAGAATTATTTTAAAAACGGTTGGAATTTCATTTTAAAAGGAATTTAGAATTAAAAAAAAAAAAAAAAGAAAAAAAAAAAAAAAAAAAAAAAAAAAAAAGAAAAGGGCGTTAGAATTTAATTTTAAAAAGAATTTAGAATTTTAATTTGAAAAATAAAGGTGTCAAAAAAAAGATTTAGATTTAATTTTAAAAAAAAAAGTTAGAAAAAAAAAATTAATTTTAAAAAGAAGCTAGAGAAAAAAAGATTTAATTTTTAAAAAGAGAAGTTAGAGAAAAAAAGATTTAATTTTTAAAAAGAGTTAGACAAAAAGATTTAATTTTAAAAAAGTAGTTAGAAAAAAGATTTGATTTTTTTTTTTTAAAAAAAAAATTAGAAAAAAAGATATTTAACTTTAAAAAAGTTAGAAAAAAGATTTGATTTTTTTTTTTAAAAAAAGATATTTAACTTTTTTAAAAAAGGTTAGAAAAAAGAAGATTTAGCTTTAAAAAAAGTTAGAAAAAAAAGATTTAATTTTAAAAAGTTAGAAAAAAAGATTTAATTTTAAAAAAAAGTATTAGATTTTTATTTAAAAAAAAGTATTAGAATTAAAAAAAAGTGTTAGAAATTAATTTAAAAAGGTTATAAAAATTTTACTCTTTAGAGAAAAGAAAAAAAAAGTTAAATTTTAATCTAAATCCTAAAAGTTAGTAAGAAGAGCTTAAAATGATTTAAATAAATAAACTAAATAAAAAAAAGTTAATAAACAAACATTAGTAAAGTTATAAAAAAGGTTAATTAAATTATTATTAGTTAAAAAAAAAATAAGATCTAAAAAAAAAGGTTAATTTATTAAGTTAATAAGAATTTAAAATAAAAATAAAAAAGAAAGGGTAAAATTTGGGGTATTACAGTTGCCCCTATTTAAATAACTACACCAGATGACTTGAGCGACGGAGACTCGAGGAATCATGGTGGAGGGATTTAAATAGATAACCGAAAATTTTGCCCTTATATGTGGCGATATGCAATGCTATGGACAAAACGAGAACAGACTAATGCAGACGATGCCATGAATATGATATGATGCGTATGCTGGAATGATGAATGCGAAAATGCTGACGAATACGACGACGCAGGGACAGATGTTATGAGAAGAACACACTGGGGGAAACGACGCGCTGGGACACAGTACAACACTGGGGAATTCTAAAATGATGGTCAACTGGTGCGAACACAACCAATTGTCATTTTTAGAACGGGAACGAGATTCTCAAATGGAGATGGCACCTATGAGACGGCCTCCACTGGGGAATCTAAAAATAAAACTGGATCATGTACGACTGCAAGATCGATCACAGAATGCATGGAGCATTGAGCAAAGAATAACATCCAAGCTTCTGTAACCTATCCCTCGTGACAGGATCAAACGGACTTTTCGGGAATCCGTAGCAAATATACAGGGTGAAAAGAACCGGTTGTATGCCAAAATAAATGGACTTTGAGTGGGAAATGCCCTGATAAGCTTCTCGAGGGAGAACTGTCACTTATCGTTGGAAGGGACTTATGTGCCAAAATGGATAAGCACTCAAATAAAGAGGCTGCTGCTTATCTGATAAATAAATCTTCTCGCATTTAAGGTCGGCGCCTGGAATACGATTCTGATTCTTCTCTTACTGAAGGATAAATAAACTTCTTCATGCTTCAAGATTATGTTCTCCTGAACATGAAAAGGGTAAACTGAACTTCCTCATACTTCAGAATCGTGCTCTCCTGAATATGATTCGGATAAAGGGTAAATGAAAATCTTCATACTTCAGAATCGTGCTCTCCTGAATATGAAACTGGCTGACTGGATTTACTCATACTTCAGAATCGTGCTCTCCTGAATATGAAACTGGATGACTGAATTTACTCATACTTCAGAATCGTGCTCTCCTGAATATGATTTGGTTGACTGGATTTACTCATACTTCAGAATCGTGCTCTCCTGAATATGATTTGGTTGTAAATGAATTTTTCCATACTTCAGAATCGTGCTCTCCTGAATATGAAACTGGGTAATCGAACTTCCTCATAACTCAGAATCGTGCTCTCCTGAATATGATTCGGCTCCTGAAATTTCTTCATTCTTCAGAATCGTGCTCTCCTGAAAAACGGCCAACTGAACTTCCTCATAACTCAGAATCGTGCTCTCCTGAATATGATTCCGCTCCTTCTTTTACTAAAGGATAAATGAACTTCTTTATAACTTCAGAATCGTGCTCTCCTAAATATGAAACTGCTCAAACCTCCCCGTAACTCAAGATCGTGCTCTCCTGAATACGATTTGGTTCAAACCTCAAGACGGCAGGTAAATGGAAGCCCAACTGCTCCATGGAGATGGCCATTTGCTGCGAGTCATAACGAGGATATGATCGACTTCTTAGGTGAGAAATGTCGTATGTTGATGCTGTAAAATGTAAAGTGTAAAAGGTTGTAACATGTAGGATTGTAAAGTGTTGTACTGATATATTTTCCAGGCGTGAACTGGCGTGTATCTGTAAAGGATTGTAGTTGATTTTCTTGAAAGATAGTGCAAAATAAATGCACGTCCGGGTACAGTGATAAACTTCTCAAGCGAGATAGTCGCGTATCTGCCAATGGTATGGTGAAAACCTTTAGATGGTGCAAAATAAATGCACGTCCGGTTGGGATTGACGACCGACAAGACTGAGATTCAATCTAGGATCGAGCTAGAAAGAAAACTGGTAATCAAGACTCCATCGAGGGAATGATCTCGGAGGGTAAATATCTTATCCTGGTGAGGAAAGATAGTTGAAGTAACCGTCATCCACGAGGATCGAGCTCTGTGGGGAAGCTGGAAACAAGTAAGTATTTTATGCTTATGGCTGACAATCTATTTGGAGAGAATGGGCAAACCCCAGTTACTCGGCGGTAACGACCAATGATGGAGACACGATGAACCTGTGAATGCTAACGCATATGTTGATGCATATGTTAATGTGAATGTATGTTAATGTCTATGTATGTTAATGTCTATGTATGTTAATGTTTATGTATGCAAGATGTTATGAAATGAGTATGTAATGAATATGTAATGAATATGTAATATGTAATGAATATGTAATGAATGTGTAATGAAATAGGCATGTGATGCTTATGCCCCTGCGTATGCTGACGAAACTGACTAGAGACGGGACGAGAGATGAAATAAACATCTCGACGGAAATGCCCTGCGTTCTCTGCAACCAATACGTCAATCATGGGTAAGAAGGATCAATGGTAGAACCAAGTCTGGTTTTAAAGTTCTGAATTCTCTGGGGGAGAAGGTAATCTGCTTGGGTGCACAGTATCATGTCTTCACCTGGGGAGAAGAAAACCTGAGGGACACTTTTGAGTTACCCAAGAAAAGGTTGTCAGCTCATAGTCTCGCTGGGGACTGTGATGAGGCAATAGTTTAGGAGCCTGTTGCACGCTGAGATTTACTGGAGAATGAAGGCCGCCGTGAGTAAAATCCATCGGGTGCATGAAAAAAATTGTGAAGCCACATAGTTTTGATCTTGAAGGACCTTATAGTAGTCGCCATTTGTTTCTTCAAAAACATGGTGCCCCAGAATACTTGTGTTGTGAGGTAGGGTCATCTCTAGAGGATTTTATAGAGAACACTGAGTCTGGTTGCCCCATTGTTCTCAAACTCTTTGAGAGATTCGTCAGGTCTCGACGTAACTGGCATAAATTAATCGTGTTACGACGAAATCTTTGGGAAATAGCTCTTAAGAACGTCAGACTCGCGTTGGTAAGCGAATTGGGAAACTGCCTGCCCCTGTTCAGCAGGATCTTCAAGTTCCACGGGTTATGTTCATATGTAAATCTCTAAGATATCAAGCAAAGTTGTCATGCCTGAAATGAATATCATGAGCTTGTCAATGTACACATATATTTGTCTTGAATGTTTTGTTTTGAAAAAGATATCGCCATAACTTGTGACCGAAATCACTAGTCAGGATATAAGTTTTAATTATAATGCCATCATGAATTTTTTTCTGAGCATAGCTCGTAGGAGTCAGGAAACGTGATCTCGTCGAGTATGCTTTCAACCGAAGTCCTACTTCAATTAGGTCTTTTAAAGGTTGTATCGTGGCTCGGTTCACGGTTTAAGAAACAAAAGATATAGGCTCAAAGTTATATTTGTACCCACCCCTTCTTCGTGATGTTCTCCAATCCTAATTCAGTTAATCGGATACGAACGCCCATATCTCAAGCGGATTTGCTATGGTCGAGAACTTATCAAGGCTTTGAACATGGCAGTCACTCACCTATTTCTAATGGCAGTCGGTCACACGATTTTGTTCTTTACTAGGGATTATTTATTGTACCCTCTTGTTTTGCTTTTATCCCCTAACTTTTGCCTGGACAACGTCTTTTGATGTGACTTTGGAGTCCAGCGGGATGCCCCAGTTTTGCCTAAGTCTCCTTCATAGGTTTTGACTTAGCGGGCTTTTATTATTTTTTTGAATATTCTTTTATGCACAAGTCGTGTAAATCTTTCGAAAGGCTCGTGACTGCCCCACTCCTTAGGTAACCGAGGGATAGCCATTGTATTGGACTTCTTAAGATGCTAAGGATAAATTCTCGAAGGTTGGCTCTTCCTTTTTAAGAGTCTAAGCGCTCGATCGGTTTAACTGAAACCTACCCTGCCCCAGGTTAGGATGAAGGTTCTTAAAAAGAAAGAAAAACTCCTACTTCAAGGCTCAAAGGGTTGACTAGGGATTAACATCCTTATATCTCCAGTGTTTGGGATTTGAAACAAGGCCTTACATCATCAGCGGGTTTCAATTGAAAGCATACGACAAGAAATCTGACGTTTTGGGTTCGTCATCCTCCTCCCAATTCTCCATCTGAACAAGAGATCGGGTAAAGTTGGCATTATAATTTATGAAAAATATTTTTTGAATGAGTGAAACGAATGGATTTATTCAAGACAAACATATGCGTTGCATTAATTAATCAAAGATAAACAAGTTCGTACATGCTAAATATGCTTAATCAAAGAGAAATGCATATAAATAAACAAATGAACTGTCGGAAAAATCCTTCTAAATGTTTATGAAATCTAAGAGCAACAGTTTCCTTTGGCGGAGCCTCAATGGAAAGAACGTCTGGTTTGCGATCATTGTGAGTCGTCATGGCTTGCCCCAGTTACGCTGGTCACATCTTCAACAGTTTTCAGTCGTTGCTTCAAAATAATTTTCCCAGATTCTTCGTTGATCATAGTCACGTCATATTTCCAAGGCACAGCTTTAGGATCACTGAAAGGAAACGGACTCGGTCTTCGAATAACTATAGGCTTAGGCTGATTCACTTCAGGGATATACGACCTTGGTATATCGAACACGAGGTTGGCGGAGCCTGCCCCTGATAAATTAAACAGTGGTACCTTACCCTTTGATTCAGGCTGATGGAAAACAGGCTCAACCACAGCGACTACATCCTTCTTGGCTTGGCTTGTCACTTGTAAAACACCCTCATTAATCAGCCTCTGAACATCGTTCTGAACTAACACACAACCCTTAGTACTGGCTTCACAACTTACACATGCAACGTGGGAAGTATCTACTAAACCAGCTTCAAACAGTTTCGAGTGGAACATCTTGAGAGGAGTCTTAATCTGTTCAACGTCAAGGGCATAACCATCCCCCGAATCAATACTAACGGCATTGACACTCTCATGGTTAGGAAAAGGGTTCTTCTTAACATTTGGTTGAGGATCTTCAAATGACAAAATCTTCTTTTCCAATAGATCCCTGACAATATTTTTGAGAGCATAACAATTCTCCAGATCATGACCAGGCGCACCCTCATGAAATAAACAATGAGCGGCGGCGTTGTAATTGGCGGGTAGAGGATTAGGAGGCGGACCCAAAGCCCGAGTAGTGATGAGACCTTGCTTGACCAAAGAGGGATACAACTCGGTAAAAGTCATTGGAATCGGCGGACAAGGTTTATACGTTCTTCTATTCGGCATATTCTGGCGAGGAGCCGGACTCTTTGGCTGTTGAGGAGCAGGAGTATTGGGTGCCTGTAGGTAGTTGACAGGAGGCGGATAAACAGGAGGTTGTTGCATAGGTTGATACATGGGAACCTGTTGATTGAAAGAAGGTGTAATAGCTGCCACATAGAGTTGTTGAGCATATTGGACTGGGTACCCTTGAGGTTGAGCATAACCTTGCGGATGTCGATAAAAGCGTTCCCTTGGTCTACCAGAGGATATAGCATTAGTCTCACTCTCCTTTTTCTGGGAGCTATACGGAGGTTTCTTCGGCTGATCCTTAGAAGCGCCATGATTATTTGTCATTTTACCACTCTTCATACCCAATTCAATCTTGACACCCACAGCAACGATGTCGGAGAAATTTGAAGTCACACTACCCACCATTCTTTCGTAAAATTCTGGACGGACCGTGTCGACAAACCAATCAGCTAACTCTTTCTCGGTCAAAGGAGGTTCTACCTGCGAAGCAGTCTCTCTCCACCTTTGAGCATACTCTTTGAATGACTCAGAATTCTTTTGTGACATACTCAGCAACTGTCTTCTGTCAGGAGCCAGATCCATATTGTACTTGTAGTGTTTGATGAAAGCGTCAGATAAATCTTGAAAGCTCTTAACGCGGGACTGGTCCAAAGTTAAATACCACTTGGAAGAAGCACCCTTCAAACTGTCTTGGAAGCAATGAATCATCAGTTTATCATTCTCAACATGGGCAGCCATTTTGCGATAATACATGATCAGATGACTCTTAGGACAGGTGGCACCTTCATAACGATCGAAGTTCGGAGTTTTGAACTTCGGGGGAATAACCAAACCTGAGACCAAACAAACATCTCTTGCAGCAGTCCCAAAAATTTGATCACCCTCTACCTTTTTCAATCTCTGGACGATAGTGTTTACTTCCTCACGAAGCTTATCATGTTTCTCATAACCCTCAACATTCTCATCAAGATTATCAAAAACTGTCCCATTGAAGTACGGTTGCGCACGAGTGTGTACAACAGGTGGTGCAAAGATAGGAGCCCCCCTAGAAACTTCAGAAAACAAGGGCACGGCTTGCTGAACAGGTTGATTAATCGGAACAGTGGCTTGAGGAGGCACAAAACCGGGAGCAAGACCATAAGGTGGGTCCCTTGCTACGGTCACACTTGGTGGAGGGTCCACAGTAACGCCGGTGATCTCAGAAACAACAGTGGGCTGGGTATCCATCTTAGCATTCATGACATGTAACAATTCCATCATACGCCCCATACCCCCTCGAAGGTCTTCAAGTTCATTGCTAAGGCGATCAATCTCTTTTGCCTGATCCTCCATTCTTTTCCGAGTTTGAGCTCTGGTGTTGTATTGGTGCCGAGAACTCAGGGTGACGAAACTGGAAGGTGAGAGAACCGAGTATGAGAAATCGGGAGACACATGCAATGCAAAAAGTAAATGATGCTAAAATGTGAATGTAAATGAAGATTTCATGGAATTCAAAACATTTACTAATGTCGTGGGGTACCAAGGAAATCTTTTTCTTGTTTTTTCATTTTATATTTTTTTATTTATGGTATCCCGCGATATCCATTAATGATGTTTGAACTCCATGAAATACAATGCGATGAGATGCTTTATGGATGCAATGCATGAAAACACACAAAGTCCTAGGTTAAAGGCTTGCATGAGGTTCAAAGGCAAATACCCTCCCCTGAAGTTAGATGGTTCATCCTGTCCTACAAAAGTAACCAGGTTCTAAGGGATCTCAATATCATTGATCCTTCACAAGGGTGGTTGTTCAGAAGGCAACTTACTTGCCAACCAAAACCCTCCAAGTTTAAGATCTCAATGAGCGTAGTATCGAGTGTCAACCAACTTCAGTCTGCACCAAAGCCGGTTACCTCACTACTTTCTAAAGGCCAAGATGAGTTAACTAGGGTTCTAAAAGTCAGTTAGTGCATTGACAACATATGGCAGCCTCAATATTATCCTCAACTTGACTTAAGGAATATAAGCACCAACCAAGAAGTCGCACTAACTATGGCCACCAGATCAACCGTATCGATATACGTCGTACAGTCTCCTTGGTCTATTGCCATTTACCTAAGGTACACTAGATCCGGGTTAGGACCTATCTCACAGCACAAGGAACAGTCCCACAATCAAAGCACAAATATATACATGCAAATGAATAATAACACAGATAGTAATAAATATGAACAAGTTAGGGATAACCCTCAAAAGTTTAGCAATTCCCCAGTGAAGTCGCCATTTTCTGTTGCGGTGGAAATAGGATCACAAACTATTAATGAGTTTGAATCGCAATTCAATTCACAACCGCTCTTTGATTTATCCGAAGGAAAAGGTCAAAAAGGGAAAACCTATTTTGCATCGTAAACACAATGCGGGGAAAGATCTAGGGTTCGGGGGTTGGTTAAATTTAGGGAAGGTATTAGCACCCTAAACTTCTGTAGTACTCTACAGGAACCTTTTGTTCAGATGTTTACTATTTGCTTTATTTATTTGCTTAAGGTATATGTACATAAGGATTAAAAGTGAGAAAATAAACCTAAGGGGTTAATTCTAAGTTTACTCGGCAAGACATCGCATCTTGTGCCTACGTATCCTTACGGGGGTGGAATCAGAGTAATCGTAGTTCCCCTCAAAAGGGAGGTTAGAGACTTCTTGACTGTGGTCAAGGTCTCAAGGGGAATAAACATGTCTTAAGGACACGCTTACGCGGAGTGTAGAAACTCCAAATCTCTACGTTGAATTGTTAAGTTGTAATTAGGGTTAAATTAGGGATTCCGCGGCGGGAAACCCTAAAATGAGTGCGGCGACTCTTTGACCTAATGCTAGGGGTAAAATTGTAATCTTGCCTGCGGCGAGGCATTTGTGAAAATTAGGGTTTGTGAGGTCGCAAGGGTTTGAAGTTGAGGACTACTGACACGGCGGTCAAACGGCTAAACCTAATTCCTTCGGAGGAGTGAAATTAATTATAAAGATGCGATGAAATTGAATATACATACAACGGCAGAAAATAAAGTGCGGAAAGATAAATGCGACAATTGTCTCGCAAAATTACATCCCATAAGCAGTTACAATTATAATAGCTAAATATAAAACCGAAAATAAGTTTCAAATTGAACATAATAGCTGCAAGAAACAAAACAAACAAAAATGTCAGTATGTGGGGTTAGACGAAAACGAAATCAAAATTGAACGAGAAACAAACCGTATGAATTTTGGAGGACTTTTATGGTCTTTTTAACCAAGGATTTAAATTTGTGAAAAGAGAGATTAATTTTAATTAAAAGAGTTTTGAGTTTTAAAAAAATTTATTAATAAAAAAGTGAAAGTTTGGTTAATTATTCTAAAAAAGGAGTTTTAGTGATAATATTTTGAAAAAAAGATTTAATCATTAAAAAAACAATTGGTTTAATTTAAAAAAATCTTAATGTTAGTTAAAAACACGTTTTACTTTAAAGTTATAAAAAAGTTTTATTATTTGAAAAAAAACATTTGATTATTTTATTTAAAAAGAGTTTTAATTAATTTGAAAAAGGTTTTTGGTTATAAAAAAGAAAGGGCCTTCTTGATTTTTTTTAAAAAAGATGAACAAAATAAAATAACAAATGGAAAAACAATAAATAATAAAAAAGAGGGTGGGGCCGGTCATCACTCTTCTTCTCTCTGCTCTCTGAGTTTGCGTGTGTTCCTCTCCTTCTTGTTTGCCTCTCATGGATGTTATCTTCTTCTTCTTTTGCATGGCCGCCGATTTGTCTTCTTCATCTCTTTTTCCTGAAAAACATGAAAAGCAACACAAAAATTGTAATTATATTTTTTGATCCTTACGGAATGATGATGGCCGATGATGCTTTGTCCTGAGGCTAGAGGATTTTTGACGGAGTTTGCTTGGATTTTACGAAAAAAGTTCTCCCCTTCTTGTTATGATTTTCGTCCCCTTTATACTTGATTTTTAAATCTTTTTTAATCTCAGATTTAATTTGAATATCTCAATCTTTTTCAATCTCGGATTTGATTTGAGTAGATTTTTATGATGATTTCAGATTTGATTCAATGATGGTGATGTTGATATTCTTATGATGATGATATGATCTGATTGATTTGATCTGGAATTCATTGGGATTGGATTTGATTAAAAGATTGTTGGGATTTAAATTTAAAAGTTAGCAAAGAAAATAAGAGCTTCAAGTTAAATAAAAATTAGAGTTTTAAGTTTAAAAAAACTGAGTTAGAATTTTAAAATAAAAAAAAAAAAAAAATATTTGAATGTTGATTTAAAAAGAAGTGTTAGAATTATTTTAAAAACGGTTGGAATTTCATTTTAAAAGGAATTTAGAATTAAAAAAAAAAAAAAAAAAAAAAGAAAAAGAAAAGGGCGTTAGAATTTAATTTTAAAAAGAATTTAGAATTTTAATTTGAAAAATAAAGGTGTCAAAAAAAAGATTTAGATTTAATTTTAAAAAAAAAAGTTAGAAAAAAAAAATTAATTTTAAAAAGAAGCTAGAGAAAAAAAGATTTAATTTTTAAAAAGAGAAGTTAGAGAAAAAAAGATTTAATTTTTAAAAAGAGTTAGACAAAAAGATTTAATTTTAAAAAAGTAGTTAGAAAAAAGATTTGATTTTTTTTTTTTAAAAAAAATTTAGAAAAAAAGATATTTAACTTTAAAAAAGTTAGAAAAAAGATTTGATTTTTTTTTTTTAAAAAAGATATTTAACTTTTTTAAAAAAGGTTAGAAAAAAGAAGATTTAGCTTTAAAAAAAGTTAGAAAAAAAAGATTTAATTTTAAAAAGTTAGAAAAAAAGATTTAATTTTAAAAAAAAGTATTAGATTTTTATTTAAAAAAAAGTATTAGAATTAAAAAAAAGTGTTAGAAATTAATTTAAAAAGGTTATAAAAATTTTACTCTTTAGAGAAAAGAAAAAAAAAGTTAAATTTTAATCTAAATCCTAAAAGTTAGTAAGAAGAGCTTAAAATGATTTAAATAAATAAACTAAATAAAAAAAAGTTAATAAACAAACATTAGTAAAGTTATAAAAAAGGTTAATTAAATTATTATTAGTTAAAAAAAAAATAAGATCTAAAAAAAAAGGTTAATTTATTAAGTTAATAAGAATTTAAAATAAAAATAAAAAAGAAAGGGTAAAATTTGGGGTATTACAGGTATCTATAAGTTACATTAGGAGATTCTGATGTTTTTTTTATGAATTTGTTTGTGATTTCATATTTAAGAATCAGATTGTGTTTTTGAATTTTGGAGATGGACATTAAATGAAGAAAAATAATACTTTTTCTCTAAGGAAATTTTAGTAGGGTGAGTGAAGATTTTCGCAGACAAAATTTTTTGAGTTCTAATTCTTTCATCAGTTCAAAAACTAAAACAAGGGAATTTTGGAAGGACTGAGTAAAGATCGCTGCAAACAAAATCTTAGTGCTTTGGTTCTAAAAATGAGGTTTGCAGAAGACTGAGGTAAGATCTTGAAGGATATTCATTTTAGTGTGTTGTGTTTAACAAAAGGAAAATCAAGATTCAAATTTGTGTTGCTTAAGAGTTGGCTCTAAATTTTTAGTTTGTTTGTGATTATCTATTATATCAAAAGGCACCTGTAATAATTTATAATTCGTGTAAAACTAACAAATTTTCAATGGTTTATCATTGTAGGCAATATTAATTTAATCTAGAATAACACAATAAATAAGTATAAATGCCGATGTATAATTCTCTCCATCCCTCCCTTTTAATTTTAGTATAATTTGTATGTTTTAAAGGATTTATTTGTTAGTGTAGAGTGCGCCTAAGAGAGAGAGAGAGAGAGAAGGGGTGAATTAGGTTTTTCAAATTTTTAGAGTTTTAAAGTGATGGTTCTTGTGTTCTTGTATTCTCAGAAATATGTTGATGAACTTATGAAGTAAAGTGAAGAAAAATAAAGAACACAACAATGTATACTAGTTCCCTTATCTAATTAAGGGTACATCTAGTCTTCTCATACTCGTGAGATATTTTCACTATTGTTAGATATTTATACAAGCCTCACACCAAGACTTCTCCTACAATGTTCTAACAACAACAAAGAAGCACTACACTTGCTTAATTTCACAAAACACGAACAACTATGGTGGACTTTGAGTCAATCCAATTCAAAGGAATTTTACAACAAATAGAAAGAAAAACCTTCCTATTTGTAAACACCTATAAAAATACAACCACTTTCTTACTGACAAAAATCCCCACACACTTGGTGTAAAATACAATAAACAAATAGAATTTAGTACAACCAGACTTTGTAGATGGCTTGATAAAGTTTAGAGCTTTGTTGCTTTTATGATATATTGACAATTCATTCTTCTCCATCAATGAAAAAAGTCAAGATGACCTAAACATTTAAGTGTTCAAGTGTTTTCACAAAAAAATTTCACATATGAATGAAAATTATGAAAGAAAAAGTTTTTATGTTAATATTTTACTGACACTCGAAACATATGAAAATTGTTCATGAAAAAGGTAATTTGAACACTAAAAGATTCTGCTATTTATATGGCGTAAGAAACCTCTTTCAAGCAAAGGCAAAGTTTAAAAAATTCAGAATAAAACTTGCAATGTTTTAGAAAGGGTGCAATGAATATGTGCCATGAAAAGGTTTAACACTAACTCGAAATTTTTTTCAAAGATTTGCATATGATAATCAATTGCATATGCATGACAATCGATTGCTTATGTTCCAACGTTCAAAAATGCCAAATTTTCACTATGACAATCGATTGCTTTAGTTTAAATTTGGAACCACAAATTGATTTCCTAAGGATGGCAATCAATTGTTCAATGAAATTCTTAAAAATTTTCTTGGCAAAGATTAATGACGATCGATTGTTGTATCTGGTCAATCGATTGCTTCTTGAAAAACATGAAATTTTTTCTAAGTTAAAATGCAATATTGGAATTTATGCATGCTTAAAAGTTTATGATTAATTCTTGAGCACACAATCCTTATAACACCTAATTTTCACATTGTACCTTGATATACGATCTAATTCCATTGAAATCCAAAACTCTATGCAGACTTGATTCCATATTTTTCTTCTTTGATCTTTCGTCTAATATAAGCTTTTGTCTTCATCAAAACCAAGATAAGAAGGATGGTCATATCTTCTTCACATTATCGTTTTCTAGAATTTGTTTGATTTTAAGGCTTTAAAGTTATCTAGAATCGTACGTTGTTAAGTTTATCGTTCATAGTTTTTTCTATGTTAGGTCTTGTTTGCTAAACATTCTCTTTGGTTATTACATTTGTACAAAACTGTAATATTATATCTTAATTTCAATTTCTATTCAAACATCTCTATGCAAATTAAATTTGATTAATTGGAACATTGGTTGTTAGTAATTTCATCACTATATTTTTCATTCTATTTTCTATTTTATTATAGAATATTTATTCACCCCCTCCCCCATCTATACAATTCTACTCTCATATTCAATCCAATATTTGGTATCAGAGCTAGTCTTTTGATCACGTCTCATAAATTGAAAAATGTGAATATGGAAAAGGACAATATAAAAGTGGCTTATAATAGAGCACCCGTATTAAAGGGAGAAAACTAAGCATATTAGAAATAATGCATGTTTTTCACTTAATGTTAGTAAATAAAATGCTTTGGGTAGCTATCAAAGACATTCCTTTTGTCCCAAAAATTATCGTCGATGACATTGAAATAAATAAACCATTAAATAATGAAAAGATGAAGGCTCTAAACTAGCCTTTCATGATTTGAAATCTAGAAATGTACTAATTTATGCCTTGAGCACTAATGTGTATTTCTCAAAATCACATTGTAAAATGGATAAGACAATGTGAGGCACTACTCAAGTCCTAAATGAGGGTAGTGAATGAGTCATACAAGCTAAAATAAACACATTAACAAAACAATATGCATTCTTCTTCCTCTAACGACGCCTCCACTGGGTATGCGTCATAGGATTCATACCCTTGTAGGTTGGAAGGACGTGTAAATTTCCCTTCATCTTCTTTTGGTCCTTGTTGCTTGGAATCCCAAGATTGGGATTGATCTTCTTCCACTTCGGATGACTCGCCCTCTTTTGGTTGAGGGGTTTCACCCAATTCTCCTTGGGTGCACTTGCTGGAGGTCTGAAAGTTTTCCATCGAGGCTGCTGAAATTGCCTCATGTACTCTTCATTCCTACGAGGTCTTCCCCCATTGTTTGGAGCGAACCTAGAGGTTTGACCTCCACTCCTTCCTCTTCTAGGGTCGGCCCTCCTAGAGTTTTCTAGTTTCTTTGTCGCTTCTTTTTCAAACACAACACTGCAACACAAGCACAACATGGTCTTAGAATTGTAGACCTCTTGCAAGTTGGAATCAGTAATAGTGGAGATCTGTTCTCCCTTGTCGACAACCATGTTGGAGACATCAGCAACTTCCACCATCAAAATATCTATAGGTTCAGCATAGTGGTCATCCTCCGTCTGCATAGGGTCTATGTCCACTTTCATTGATGACTTCGACTTTTTTCTAAATTGAAATCTTCCATCATTCAAAGCTTTTTGAACCAAATCCCTGAAAAGCACACATTGAGAAGTTTTATGACCCCATAAATTATGGTACTTACAAAAACCTCTTTTCTTCCTTAGTTCTAAATGAGGAGCTTTTAAACCATGAGGTACGATAATCTAACCATCTTTTACTAACAAATCAAATATTTCATCGCATTTTATAATGTCAAAAGTGTAAGTTCTAGTGGCGAACTTCTCATTTTTATTGATCCCGACAAGATTCTTCCTATTTGATGGTTTCAATAACTTACAAACATAAAGGGCTCCTGACTTCAGTTCGACCACATTGACCTCCCCTTCCTCAGAACCTTTGTCACCCACTTCTGAGACAGTGTCGTCTGCATCTATGTAAGCAACTTTTTCCTTTTTGTGATATTTATTTGTCTTGGCCTTTTCAGCTTTTAGACGTTCGACTTGGCAAACCTTGTCTACTAGTTATTCCATGTCCCTAAGGTATTGAGTATATAACTTCTACCTAATCGATTAGTCTAGGCCACCAACGACCATTTCGACCAACTCATGCTCAGGCACTTGGGTGAAACACCTTACCTTAAAAAGTTTGATCTTATTCAAATAGTCACCTATCGACTCAGGGATTTTTCGTCTAACACTCGCCGACTCTTTTAAAATATTTTTTGATTGTCCCATATAAAGTTGTTCATGGAATAACCTTTCTAACTGACTCTAAGATTGGACAGAGTGTGGGGAGAGAGTTGTAAACAAAGTGAAGGCATTCTTTGTCAAAGAAATTGGGAAGTATTTCATCTTTAAATTCTCATTATTTGCTATGTCATCAGCCTCATTTTGATACCGGGCGACATGTTCTACTGTCAACTCGTTGGTGTCTCTAGCAAACTTGGTAAACTTAGGAACTTTCCACCCCTTGGGTAACTCCGTCTATCAAACATACTATGACAAAGGAGATATAAAATTTGGTCAATGGAGTCCCACATTAAGGCCATTCTGGGACAAAATTTGTTCGACCGTGTTTGTTATATCATTCTATCCTGCAAAATTGTTTTACTGGACATACTTAAGCACTTGGTCTACAAAATTGTTTTGTTCTACCTCTTCCCTGTTTAGGGGAGGTTGTTGCTGTAACCCTTAGTTTTTTCCTACAATGGCCTAGGTTGTCCCGTTCTCAAGAGTTTCGACCACTCTAGCATTATATATTTATGGAGTAGGTCGAACTTGTACTAAGGGTGTGCCAAAGAAATCAGCGATCACCCCATTTGACTTGGCAATACTTCATAAGTCTGATTTGTATTTGCAATCAACGAGTTAAAAATAGTTCCGATTTGTTGGGTGAAAGTGTTTACTAACTCTAAATTACTCTCATCCATCCGCTGTTTCATGGCCACCATAGAAGTTGTATTCAAAGATAACATGTTTTGGGGGATGTAATTTATCCCTCTCGGTCGCACCATATTATTGATGGTCGATGCTGAGGCATTATAAGGATTGTGTAATGGCGTTGTGGCCCTCAAATTGTCACTAAAGGTTGACATATTTGGTTGATGGTTAGCCATCATAGATGTTTGCATACCATAAGAGCAATCTCTACCAGGAGATTGCATTGAGAACTCAAATAAAGGTCTCGCAATCAAAGGATTATTAAGAGAATTCCATGACTGCAGTGGGGTTGTAGCCCCCTGCGATGGCATTGTTACGACTGGCGTCGTTGACACCACCAGAGCAATTGTCCTAACTGGTGTCGAGAGAACTTGCTCCTCAATCATCGACATGGCTGGTTGTTGCATTAAACTTTGAGGATTGTTCTGGGGGTTGACATTATCTATAGGAGGACGAGACATTCTAAACAAAGCATTACCACTCCTTAGTTTCATACAAAATACCCATAAAAACTCCTAAAAATAGAACACTATTTAAAAAAAAGAAAGAAAACAAGAAAATCTATACATAGATAGGAAAGTTAGCACATGTCCCACTGGGCGTACCAATTTGTTTACGCTGAAAAATGGAAAATAAGCATTGGTCTCCAAATTAAGGGTTACTTGCAGGATCAACTAGTGAATCCTAGGACATAGTTCCAAATAACCACTTTTTTTATTCTCTTATGTTAACGTGACTGTTTTTGACTTGGTCGAAAATAGGGTCTTAAGTAACCGTAAGTACGTAGAAACGTCAACTTCGAATACTTCAGAAATGTATAAAAGAAATGATAAAGACTGGAAATGCTGGATGAAATAACTTGAAGGATATTGAAAGTAAAAGAACT
The DNA here is from genome assembly GCA_963859935.3 of Lathyrus sativus. Lineage (NCBI taxonomy): Eukaryota > Viridiplantae > Streptophyta > Magnoliopsida > Fabales > Fabaceae > Lathyrus > Lathyrus sativus. The sequence goes on from OZ012737.1 coordinate 495,787,872, forward strand.
AAAGAAAAATGAAAAGTTAAAATTAGAAACTTTGCATTGAAAGTAAAGGTTAGTAGTTCCTTTGTTCTTACATTCTCTCAGTCATTCGCTCGTTTCTCTAGAAACTGATACTTTGAGTTTTCAGTGAGATTTTTGTAACACAATGAACACCCTGAATTCAACATAATGAAATCTTATATATACAAGTATAAAATAACTACTCCTAACATTTCTATGTTCAGAATTCGCTACGTGAAGCTATGTATGCATCATGTCTCTGTGCTTTCTCCATGCGCCTCTTCAAAAGGAAACCTACATGCATTTATTGATATTCGAACGTAACACTGCACACCCAGATGATTGCCTTGTCGATCAATTTTCCACAGTCGTAAGGACTACGTGGTTGATGCTATGACTTAGTCAAAATGTCTCATGCAAAATCCAAAAAATTCACTAAGTCCAGATTCTGGTCGAACCAAGACTTGTCTTTTTTGCCCTTATTTGCTGAGGTTTTTCCTTTGTCAAAAATCCAAGCTAGCAAGGTGATGTCTCCTTTGACAGGGCGAAGGCTCAAGTTTTATGTCTCTATCCTGGCCTTGATTTATCCGGGATGGACTTCTTCAAGGTCATGGTCAATGTTCATCTTGTGGACATGGAATAGACTGATCCCTCCCCTACTGATGATCCAACCTAAGAAGCCCATACCATTGACACTAATTCTAAAGTTGTCGATGAAGATAAAAAAAAGGAATAATTTTTGGTCTCTTTTTTGTAATGCTTTTAAATATTCTTGTGCTTTTCCCTTTGATTGTGTACCAGGGTCTTGTTATGACCTATATGACTATATTTTGTTTTATGCATGTTATCTTTGCAATTTAGATTTCTTAGCAATCCTTCTAAGGTTTATCATCATACATGCATAATCTAAATACTTCTCTAATAATCACCCTTCATATCTATGCTATGACCAAGTTTTCTCGAGGACAAACATACTGAATGTATCTACAAGATTTAAGCCGAAATTTCTATGGTCCTAGATCAGATTACCAGAACCGCTTATGCTTTACTTATTTTCCCTCCAATTGGTCCTTGATCACGACATAATTTCTATATCATTTATGTTCTTATGGTTGTTGTAGGATCTAGTGAGATATAGGTAGAGAGATATCGAGAAGCCCCAGTGTAGGTTCTGAGTTTCATGAAAATCCGGGCTCCATTATTAAAGTCTTACACTGTATTCTGATTAAATAAGACCTGGTTAGTTCTAAAACATTGGGTCGGGTGCAACCATCTTTGTTAGAATATATGTGAGATGGCGCCTCTTAAAAAATTAACGATTCACTCTTTGAACGTGAGTCAGGCTCTTATGAGATTATTTCAATTGCAATTTCGTTTAATCTCTTAGATTATATAGTTCTAATACAATTTTATCTTCATGTCATCAATTTATTTGTATGGACATCAGACGAGCGAGTTAGCTTAAAGTTTGCTATGTATAGCTTTGAAGCCCTGACGTTGGGTTCTAATGACTTGAAGGATCTCATCAAGCTTGGACACAAATTGGATAATTATGAGTAGGTTATATCGGACACCAGACCGTTTAAAGTATGTAATATGTCAACTTTCCGTGACTAACATTCAGAAACCCATGGAATTGATCTTAAAATGGATGTCTGAGGGTTTAAGTTTGCATGACCTGATCAAAACTGGTTGCGTCAGAGGACGATGAGTTACTTGGAATTAGGCCAGAGGTATATTAATGT